>OX941086.1:90219000-90920500 GCA_954870635.1 Arctium minus | reverse complement strand
TCCTAATTTTTCATGGCACAATCCAGCTCTTAATCCACCATTGCCAAAACTTTAAGGACAATCAAACCACCAATCACAACAACATGGGCAGTCCAATTTTCAATCACATGGGCAGCCTCATTTTCAGCAACAGTTACACCACAACTCTCAGAACAACCATAAGGGGAATTCTCAAAATCACCAACCATCTTTTCAAAATAAACCCAATCAACACGTGGAGTCATCTACATTCTTGGAAGCTATTATGAAGGGGTTTATGACCCAAACTCAAGCTTCTATTAAGAACCTGGAGACCCAAATCGGTCAAATGGCTCTGGAAATTAGGAAGAGACCAACAGGTTCTCTACCTAGTGACACATAAATGCCCAGAAGGGATGGAAAAGAGCATGTAAAGGTTGTAACCCTGAGAAGTGGAAAGAATTTACCAGAAAATACACTAAGAGAGTTAGAAGAACCAAGCACAATTGAACCTGAAAAGAATCCCAAAGATTCAACTCCTGTTTCAATACCCATTCCAGAGAGATCAAACTTTCCAACCCTCGATCCAGATGAACCAAAAGAAACCCAAAACCCTAAGGAAAAGAATAGTGTGGATGTGTCACAATCTGGTGGCATTCCCAAGGTTCCTTGTCACACCACACCTGCAGAACCACTTATGATCACACCAGCTATTGATAAAGAACCAGTTTTGAAACAGCTTCCTACACCTACTCCTCAAAAGACTACACTCCCTACTCCATTCCCTCCCTATATTCTTTATCTCCAGAGATTAAGGAACCAAAAGGAGGAATTACATTTCAAAAAGTTTTTGGATGTTTTTAAACATTTGCATATCAACATACCTTTGGTGGAAGCCATCGAACAAATGCTAAGTTATGCAAAGTTTTAGAAAGACATTTTGAGCAAAAAGAAAAAATTGACTGAGTATGAGACTGTAGCTTTTACTGAGGGTTACAGTGCATTACCGTCCAGTAAAATCCCTCCCAAGATGAAAGGTCCTGGAAGTTTCACAATCCCTTGTTCAATAGGAGGAAAGGAAATAGGAAAAGCCCTATGTGACGTAGGTGCTAGCATAAACCTTATGCCTTTATCTGTTTTTAACACCTTAGGCATAGGTGAAGCTAGGACCACCAATGTTACTCTTCAATTAGCAGACAAGTCCATAACCTACCCAAAAGGAAATATTGGGGATGTCTTAGTTTAGGTTGATAAGTTTATCTTTCCAACAGACTTTATTATCTTAGACTTTGAAGCTGATAAGGATGTCCCCATCATTTTAGTTAGACATTTCCTTGCAACTGGAAGAACTCTGATAAATGTCCAACAAGGAGAGTTAACCATGAGAGTCCAAAACCAAGAAGTGACTATAATGTTTTTAGCTCCTTTAAGTACCCTGCAGAGAAGGAAGAATGTTCTATTTTGTTCTTAATTAAATCTTGGTGTCAGGAGAAAAGTTTGGGGGAAATTTTGGGAATAGGTAAGTCTGATAGTGATAAGGATGATTCAGATTATGAGAATTCAGAAGAACCACATGAAATTGTTGCTTTTGAGGTTCTAGAAAGTGAGGATAGAAAAACCCTTGTTCCTTCCTTACAATGTGCTCCAGACCTAGATTTGAAACAACTTCCCTCTCATTTGAAGTACACATTTCTAGGATACCCAGGAAAGTTACCGGTCATTATTTCATCATCACTAGAGTCAGACCAAGAGGAAAAGTTGGTCAATATGTTGAAACTTCACACAAAATCCATAGGATGAACCATTGCAGATTTGAAGGGCATAAGCCCTACTATCTGCCAACACAAGATCATCCTGGAAGATAAATATTTCACCTCTGTTGAGCCTCAAATAAGACTCAATCCTGTAATGAAGGAGGTTGTCAAAAAGGAAATCTTGAAATGGCTTGATGTTGGCATAATCTACCATATTGCCAGTAGTACTTGTGTCAGTCCAGTACAATGTGTACCCAAGAAGGGATGAGTTACTGTGGTAACTAATGAGAAGAATGAACTTATACCTACTAGGATAGTATCAGGTTGGAGGATATGCATGGACTATAGGAGACTAAACAAGGCCACCCAAAAAGACCATTTCCCATTACCCTTCATGGATCAGATGCTAGACATACTAGCAGAAAAGGAGTTTTATTGTTTCTTAGATGGTTACTCCGGTTACAACCAAATTGTCATTGCACCTGATGACCAAGAAAAGACCACTTTTACTTGTCCCTATAGAACTTTTTCCTTTAGAAGAATTCCTTTTGGACTTTGTAATGTCCCAACCATTTTTCAAAGGTGTATGATGTCCATTTTTTCTGACATGTTGGAACAATCCATGGAAATTTTCATGGATGATTTTTCTGTATATGGGACATCATATGATCTATGTTTACAAAACCTTGAGAAAAGTCTTAAAAGATGTGAATAAACTGATTTGGTTTTAAAATGGGGAAAGTGCCACTTTATGATTAAAGAGGGCATTGTGCTAGGGCATCTTATTTCCAAAAGAGATATTGAGGTTGATAAGGCTAAGTTGGAAGTAATTGAAAAATTACTGGAGCCAACAACTGTCAAAGGAATTAGAAGTTTTCTAGGACATGCAGGTTTTTACAGGAGGTTCATTAAGGACTTTTCAAAAATTTCAAAACCTCTCTGTATGCTACTACAACAGGACCATGTCTTTAACTTTAATGATGATTGTAGAAATGTTTTTCAAATTTTGAAAAAGGCATTGGTTACTGCCCCTGTAGTAGTTACACCTGATTGGTCTCAACCTTTTGAGATAATGTGTGATGCCAGTGACTGGGCTGTTGGGGCAGTTTTAGGTCAAAGAAGAAACAAAATATTCCACTCTATTTACTATGCCGGTAAAACCCTCAATGAAGCTCAAATCAATTACACCACTACTGAAAAGGAATTATTAACTGTGGTTTTTTCTTTTGGAAAATTCAGGTCGTATTTGATGGGAACCAAAGTAACTGTTCACACTGATCATGCTGCCATCAAATATCTTATTTCTAAAAAGGATGCAAAACCAAGGTTAATAAGGTGGGTCTTGTTACTACAAAAACTTGATTTGGAAATCATTGACAGGAAGGGAGTGGATAATCAAGTAGCTGACCATCTATCAGGCTAGAGAAACAAGATAAACCAACACATGATAGTGACATATGTGAAGTATTTCCAGATAAGAGAATTTTGGCTCTCCAACATTCTACCACACCCTGGTTTGCTGATCTTGTAAATTATTTAGCCCGTGGGATCATTCCCAAGGAGCTAAATAAACATCAGAGGAAAAAGCTCATTTTTTACTCTAAGAAATACTTGTGGGATGACCTATTTTTTTAAAATTTTGTGAAGATCAAATAATCAGAAGATGCATCCCAAAAGAGAAAGTGACCTTAGTCTTACATCATTGTCACTCAGGTCCTTGTGGAGGACATTTTGGAGGAAATAGGACAACCACCAAGGTTCTACAATCAGGATTGTACTAGCCCACATTGAACAGTGATGCTCATGACTTTGCAAGAAGTTGCAATGAGTGTCAAAGGAGTGGAAATATCTCTCATAGGAATGAGATGCCCTTAAATGGAATTCTACAAGTAGAATTATTTGATGTCTGGGGTATTGACTTTATGGGACCTTTTCCTCTTTCCAATAATTGTGCCTACGTCCTGGTAGCAGTTGACTATGTGTCCAAATGGGTGGAGGCTATGGCCTGCCATACCAATGATGCAAAGATCGTAGTCAAATTCTTACACAAGCACATCTTCACAAGATTTGGGATCTCACGTGCCCTGATAAGTGATGAAGGCCCTCACTTCATAAATACCCGTTTGGAAAAAGTTATGGAAAAGTATGACATTAACCACAGAGTAGCCACAACCTACCATCCTCAGACCAATGAATTAGTTGAGTTGTTAAATAGGGAAATAAAAGGGATCTTATCTAAGGTAGTCAAACCACACCGAAAGGATTGGGCCTCCAAATTGGATGACGCCCTGTGGGTCTACCAGAATGCCTATAAGACCCCTATTGGAATGTCTCCCTATAAATTAGTCTTTGGAAAAGCTTGTCACCTACCTCTAGAGTTGGAACACAAAGCCTACTGGGCTATCAAGGAACTCAATTTGAATTTAAACTGTGCAGGCAAGAAAAGGTTGTTACAACTCGGTGAATTGGAGGAACATAGGAATCTTTCCTATGAAAATGCCAAACTTTACAAAGAAAATACAAAAAAATGGCATGATAAGAAAATCATTTTAAAAGAATTCACTGAGGGGCAACAAATTCTACTATTTAATTCTAGGCTCAAATTGTTTCCTGGAAAGTTAAACTCTAGGTGGACCAGACCATTCCAAATAGAGAAGGTGTACCCCTATGGTGTCATAGAACTGATGGAACCCGAGAGAGGAACAACTTTCAAAGTAAATGGACAAAGAGTAAAGCCATTCTATGACCTACAATCCCAACCATAACAACCTTTTAAGGTTGGTGGGCCCATGACATAACTAAGCCCACAAATGTGGATGGACTCCCAAAAGTCCACTGGGTGCTTAAAAATTACAATGTTGGACTTTTGAAAATTCTCAAGCCAAGTTATAGTTTTGGGTCTATCTCTCTCTTGTAGGTCAGCGAACCCTGAATTTTGCCAAACTCAACTCTCTGGGATAAACAAGAAAGGTAGGGATCAGTTGCATGGCATCAACAACCTACTGTTTCAAATCAGGGATTAAACTCCATTTCAGCAAGGGATCAAAATCAGCGACCCTTGTCTTTCTACAACATAGATTCACTGAAAGACCACTGCAGAGAAGTTCAGCAAGCTACTCTTGAGAAATTCTTCTCGCATTTCTTTGTCATCAGCGACTGTAAAAAAATTCCCTGAGAAGGGCACTCTAGCTGAAGGAACTCTTCTCCCTTAAATCCTTTTGCCTATTAACAATGTTAGTTTTGGTTTGTTGAATGCTTTATTCCTCAGCGATCAAACGAATAACTGTTGCACTCACTCTCACTCTAAGCAAACATCTAAGCTTGGGGTTGCGAAGTACGCTTGTCAGCGATGCAAGCATACAACGACTCACTTTAATTCAGCATTGACCACTGTCTGCTAATGGTAAAAATAGGCATGAATTATGACTCTAATAAGGTGACGTGGAAATTAGTTTCTCGATTATCTAATCTAATTATTATAAAGTCAGAGTAATCCTGCCACATCAGTAGATCATTAAATGCGATGGCACTTTTTCGAAATGGTGGCGGGCACTCATGATTTTACATGCAGATAAAAAGACATTTTGCAACTCAAATTGCAAAATATTTGTCTCTCATGCCCTTTCATCTGTACTAATAAAATCGCAGAACGACCTTCCATTTTGTACTGTCCATCCCAAATCATCGTACCTTCTCTGTGTACTTTCTCACCAATTCCAGTTGAAGACTTTTTACAATCTTCGATTTTGTAAGTACGAGGTAAGATCTCACTTCACCACGTAATTGTTTAAATCCCTCCATTGTCATCTTCCTTAAAAGCTTCAAAAATGAGATTGAGACGTCAATCTCAAGCACGAGGAGGAAGGCTTACAAGACAAAAATCAATGTTACAACAAAACGCGATGGTAGATGGTAGATGGTAGGTATCAAGAAATATTAAAGTTTTGAAGTTTGTGGGAGATGATATCAAGATATGATAAAGATTTGTGAGTTGATTTTCTGAAATGTTCAAGTCAGAAAGTTCAAAGGAAAGATTTAAAGAAGATCAAAGAATTTATGAAGATTTGAGGAGTTTTTGTTTGAAGATTTTCTGCTAAAGCAATTCGAGCTGATTCTGAAGATAATTTCTTTCCAAAGACTGAAAGTTTTCTGTGAAAGTTTTGAAGAGATTGTTCATTGATTGAAGACAATTTTGGAAAGAATACAGTTAAAGAAAAAGGGGAGATTGTATTGACAGAGCTTAAAGTGAAGACTGAATTGCTAGATTTTTTTTAAACAGTGATCTTGAATCCAAAGGGGGAGATTGTTAGAGCATAAATCTGTTGGATACAAGATCAAGTATACTGAAGATCAAAGTTGAAGAAAGTCAAAGTTGAAGAAATTCAAATCTCATTAAAGTCAAAGTCTTTTGTAATAAAAGTCAATGTATTTGTACTTTGTATTTTTTAATTTCCTTTGTATTAATTGTAGGTATAAATACCTTGTCTTGTATTTTTCTGTTTGGAGAAGTTGTCATTTTTGTAACGTACGTATTGTACGAATTGAGATTTGAGAGAGAATACGGTTTTAGAGAGAGAAAGAGTTCTAGAGAGAGAAAGTGTAATCTTGTGAAAATCAAAGTAATCAAACAGGTAATTCATTGTGTTTTAATATTGTTTGTTTGATTAATCTTGAATAGAAACTAGATTCAGGGACACACAATTGGTATCAGAGCAGATCCAAATCGAGAAACATCAAGAAATGCGTATGTTCGTACTGTTCATCGAAGTCTAGATTGATTTTCAGTTTTAGTGAGTTTTTGGAGTTGTAATTGATTAGGTTTTGTTAGGAAAGTGTAATCGATCGAGTCTGTATAGGTGTTATCAAGAATTGCACTGTAATTCATTCGAATTTTTGAATTTTGTGTGGTTTTTGTTTTCACGAGTTCTTGACACTGTTCTTGATTCAAAATTGTAATTTTTGTGTATTTGATCGAAAATTAGTAATAGTTTTGTGTTCGAGATGTATAAAAGATCAAATTGTTAAAGTTTCGAGTTAGAATTCAAGGTGTAAATGAGTTGTTGGTGTGATTTAGTTCGATTTTAGAGGGGTGCGGGTGTTCATCGAGTTGTGCGTTTGATTCTTCGAGTTGTGGGTTTGGATCATCGAAGTGTGCGGGTCATTCATCAAAATTCGTACAAGTTCTTCAGAATTGTGCGGGTCATTCATAGTGCGGGTATTTTCATCAAAGACAAGCAAAGTGAGAAATGCGTTTCTGTTAAGAAACGAGAAGCTGATTTATGCGGGTCTAATGACAAACGCATAGTAGAAGGATTTGAGTTCAGAAGAAAATCGTGTTTTGCATGTGTATTGAAACACGCATAGTGAGTTTTTGCGGGTGTAACTTGACACGCATTTGCAAAAGTGATAAACGCAAAGTGGTGGTATGCGTTTGCAGTTTGAACCGCATAGTTAAGATGTGCGTGTGCTTCTTGACACGCATAGTGGAGGATTGCAGTCTATGCGAGACACGCATAGTGTAATGTGCGGGTCATGTGCGACACGCATAGTGTGATGTGCGTTTCATGTGAGACACGCATAGTTGTTGAATGCGTTTTCTGTGTGAAGCGCAAAGTGTGAAAAACTTAGAATATTTTTTTTTTCTGAGAATTTTTCAAAACTGTAATATGGCCCTTAATAGTGAAATTTTTTTCTCTAGGGGCGCTGCCCCTCGACTCCGCAAGGGCGTTGCCCCTTGACCCCACCCGCTAACCGGGTAGCGGGACCCCCGTGCTAAGTCTGCCTAGGGGGACATAGTTCTTTTTGTGATTAAAATTTCTGATTTTATATTTCAAGTTTTTTGTATTTTCTTGATTGTTTCATTTGGACTAACGATCAGTTCTAGTTTCTTATTGATATATTTTTCAAACAGGTTATACAAGATGACTTCCAAAGATGCACTTTCGATTGGTACTGATGTTAAGCCTCCAGTTCTATTCAAAGGCGAGTATGAACAATGGAAGGACAGATTCTTGGATTTCATAGATCGGCATTCAAATGGAGAGAATATTCTTCTGTCTATCACTGAAGGTCCAATGGCTCCAATAACAGTTCAAGTACCTGATGTTGATTCTTCTGATAGTGAAGATGGGACTGAGGAAAGAGAGCAAAAGATGAAAACAATGACAGTAGATATTTCTCAATATTCTGAAAATCAGAAAAGCCGATACAAAGCAGATAAACAAGCGAGATCATTACTTCTTCAAAGCATTCCAAACGAGATCTACATCAAGATTGATAGCTATAAAGCCAATGCTAAGAAGATGTGGGATCAGTTGCAAAAGATGATGATGGGATCCAAGGTTGGAAATCAAATGAAAGTGGCAAACTGCATCAATAGTTATGAGGAATTCAAAGCTAAGGAGAATGAGAGTCTGGAAGATACATATGAGAGGTTTGTATTGCTTCTGAATGAGCTGACAAAGAATAAAGTCAAAAAGAAGCAGTTGGAAAACAATGTCAAATTTCTGAGTATCCTACGTCCGGAATGGAAAAAGCATACAAGAAGGATGAAACAGATGAAGGATTTGAATGAAATACCACTACATGAGGTATTTGAGACCTTGAAGCAGAATGAGGAAGAGGTTGAAGAGAAAAGAGCTGAGAAGAAGAAGGTAGCACAAGTTTCTGATTCTATTGCCTTAGTAGCTGGAGAGAAGAAGAAAGAAAAGAAAGAAAAGAAAGAGAAGAAAAAGAAGATAGTTCTTACCAGTTCTGAGTCAGATTCAGTTACAGATAGTGATGATGGCGAAAGTCTGAAACAAGCTATGATATTGCTGACCCGTGCATTCTAGAAGAAATTTTACAAGAAGCCGGGATCAAATTCTCAAAGATATTCTTCATCTAGTTCAAAGAACCACGAGCATCGACAGAAAGTGGAAGGAAAGAAGTATGAAGAGGATAGATATGTGGAGAAGAAACCGGATGAGAAGAAGAAGTTCGTGAATGACTACACAGTTGCCGAGAAGCCAGCAACAGATTCCATCAAATGCTACAATTGCGGCAAGATGGGTCATTTTGCAAAAGATTGTTGAAAGCCGAAAGTTCGCAACTCTCAGTATTATCAGAACAAGTTGCTTTTGGCAAGACATCAAGAAGCGGGTGTCGCTCTAATGGCTGAAGATGAGTTTTGGCTGGATTACTCAGAAGGAGAAGAAGAAGTGAAAGAAGAAACAACTCATATCTGTCTAATGGGCAAAGAAGTACATGATGACGAGTCAGATGATGAGGTAGTTAATGAGGTATTAAACTTATCTGAAAAAGATTTTATTACCAAAATGGAAACCATGGTGGTTGAGCTACAAAATTTACAAAATAATCTGAAAAAGGAAAAAGAAAAAGTTGCTAAAAAGAATAAGAAGATCTTTGAGCTTAATACGTCTGTTATTTCAAACAAAGATCTGATTGATTCTTTACGCAAGTCTGATTTTGATTCTAAATCTAAAGTAGATTGTTTTGAAAAGAGGATTTCTGAGTTTGAAGGTAAAGTGTCTAAATATGAGTTTGAGAAAAATGAATCTGCACTAACTGTTTATAAATTGCAGGTTGAAAATAAGAATTTGAATAAGAAGGTAAATGGTCTGGAAGCAAAACTTTATGCGAGAGGTCAAACAGATCAAACCATTTTTCTCAATGCACCTAATGAAGAGGCTGATGTCAAAGAGAAATGGGGATTTGGTTTTGAAAACCCCCATTATCTTAAGAAAGCTATCAGAAAACAGCCGGCACTTTATAACTATGATTTTCTTGCTTGTGCTGATAAACATACTCATTTAAAACCCAAATTTGTTACCAAATTGTCAGAAGAAGTTGAGGACCAAGAAACTGAAAATAGAAAGAATAAAAAGAAAATGCAACTACCGTTTAACTATGAAAAGTTAAATGATAGTTATCTTTCAAAAACACCAAAAGTTCTTTCAACTGACTATTTTGTTAGTTATTCCGCTTCTGAGATGAAGGCAAAACCTGCGATTGCAAAGGTTTATGTTCCTACATCTATTCTTGAAAGCAAAATAGTCGAGCTTGAAAATGTTTTATCTGATGAAAAACTTTTGGTTGATATACAACAAAATGTATTTTCTACAGTTATAAAGAACACTGTTTTTCAAAGTAAATCTACAAAGTGTTTTACAGTTTCTAAGGTATCTCAATCTTCATCTGATAATTCTGTTGACTTATTTGAGTCTGCAAATGATTTTTTAAATTCTGATGATGGGTGCATGGAAGAATTTGATATGTTTGATGTCAATTCTACACTTCCTGATCATTCTACTTGTCTTAAAAATAAAAGAGTGTTACCAAGTGATGTTCATATTATTGAATCATCAACTAACGTTGGTGAATCAGTTTCTGTAACTACTGATTACTATGCTCAAGGTAAGAAATATAAGAAACAGCGATTACAGAAACAGAAATACACTGGTACACGAAAGTATACTCAGTCTCGGAAATCTGCTTTTCCTAATAAATCTATATCTTATGTTTCAGATTTAAGGAAGAAAAAGTTGAAAGCTCAATCCGAATGGAGACCAAAACGGAAGGAGGATGAGATAGCCGGATCAGTTTCTGATAATTCTTTTACTAGTCAAGTTAGTAGTGATAATGATGTAATTGATCAATTTGCTTCAAATAAACAAAACCTTGTAACTTCTTACAAGAAATATTCAATAAAGCAATTGATTCAATTATCTCTTATTCCTACTACATTTTATTCTAATTATCGGAGAACTGATTTTGCTTATTCTCATAATTCTTTTGATTGGTATGGATCTTATCATGTTAATTCTTCAAGATCAAATGTTTTTCAAAGTTTTCAAAAGAACAAAGGGTCCATTTTCAAGTGGATACCAAAATCTTGTGCTAATCTGTTAGGACCCGTTTTTAAATGGGTACCTAAAGTTATTGTTTCCTGATTTCTCTTGCAGACCCGACATATGTGGTACTTGGATAGTGGATGTTCCAAGCATATGACTGGGCAAAAAGCTTTATTGTCTAACTATACAGAGAAATTCAGTGGAAATGTCAGATTTGGAAACGATCAGCTTTCACCTATCTTAGGATATGGTGACATTATTCAAGACAACATAAAGATCAGAAAAGTGAGTTATGTCGAAGGCTTGGGGCACAACTTATTCAGCATTGGTCAATTCTGCGATAAAGGGTTAGAGGTCAACTTCAAATCTAAGAGTTGCTCGGTTCGTACTGAAGACGGTATAGAACTCTTAGGTGGACATCGAAAGACAAACCTCTATACCATCAATCTTTCCAAAGTACAGATTGACAATCAAGTATGCTTGATGACAAAAGCTTCAACACAACAAAGTTGGCTCTGGCACAGACGTTTATCTCATTTGAACTTTCGGTATATCAACAAGCTGGTTCGTGGAAAATTGATCAAAGGACTTCCTGAGCTGAAATATGAACGAGAACACTTATGCGCAACATGTGAAAAGGGTAAGATGAAGAGAGCCGCACATAAACCGAAGCCTGAACCAAGCACTAGTTCTCCGTTAGAATTGTTACATATGGATTTGTGTGGTCCAATGAGAACTCAGAGTTTGGGAGGAAAGAAATACGTGTTGGTCATTGTGGACGATTACTCAAGATACACGTGGGTCAAATTTCTTCGATCAAAAGATGAGACGCCGGAAGTTCTTATTACTTTCTTAAAGACGACCTAGGTGAAAATGCAGCGACAAGTCAAGTTTCTTCGAACGGACAACGACACAGAGTTCAAAAACAAGATAGTTGAAGAATATCTCGAATCGGTCGGGATATCACATCAGTACTCTGTTGCTCGTACGCCTGAACAAAATGGAGTAGTCGAAAGGCGAAATCGGACGCTAGTCGAGGCCGCTCGGACTATGCTTAGCCAATCAGACTTACCTCTATTCTTGTGGGCATAAGCTGTGTCGACTGCATGCCATACTCAAAATCGTTCTATGATACATCGACGTTTTCAGAAGACTCCATATGAGTTGATCAACAACAGAACATCAACTATCAAATATTTTCACATATTTGGGTGTAAATGTTTTGTGCTTAATGACAGAGAGAGTCTGAATAAATTCAGTGCTAAGGCGGACGAAGGCATCTTTATCGGTTATTCTTCAACATCTGCAGCATATCGTGTTTATCTGAAGAAGTCAAAGACAGTTGTTGAGAGCGTTAATGTCACATTTGATGAAGAAATGGCTTCTGATCAAATCAGTTCAGAACCCGTTATCACTGGAGTATTAGCTTCTGGGCAGATCAGTCCAGAACCTGTTTCTACAGCGACAAATTCGAATAATGCTTCTACTTCTACTTCACATTTAACTGATTTAGATTTGTTATTTGAATTCTTTTATGATGAGTTTCTAGGTTCTAATGTATCTAAATCTGCTGTGACTGACAGGTCTGAAGACACAACTTGCAATCATCCAGTCACTTCAGCTGTCATAACTGAACAAGCATCCCCCGTTCAGTCTGAAACTCACATTCCTATTGTTACTCCTACAGTTGAAGATGCACAAGCAAATGCTGAGCCAGAAGTAACTGTTTCAGTTGGTTGTGATATATTGTCTACTCAACAGCCAGAATCTGCTGTTCCAACTGATACTTCTGTACCTGAGTCTTCAACTGAAAAATCCCCTCCTGTTATTCAAACTGAAGATTCGGATAGTGGATTTTTAGATGATGATCATGTTCAATCAGTATCTACTCCACTCCCTCATGAGCATAGCTGGACCAAAGAGCATCCATTACACCAAGTAATTGGAGATCTAAACAAGCATGTTCAAACGAGGTCAGCGACTCTTAATCAATGTATGCATGACTCATTTCTCAGTAAGATTGAGCCAACGCGAGTATCAGAGGCTCTTGCTGATTCGGACTGGGTATCTGCTATGCAAAAAGAGATCAATCAGTTTGAAGCCCTAAAGGTTTGGAGATTAGTTCCAAAACCAGAAGGTAAAACCGTGATAGGAACTAAATGGGTATTCAAGAATAAAAAGGATGAATATGGTATCGTCATAATAAACAAAGCTAGACTTGTTGCCAAAGGTTACCGGCAAGAGGAAGGCATAGATTATGATGAGACGTATGCTCCAGTAGCGCGTATAGAAGCAATCCGCATGTTTCTAGCCTACGCAGCTCATAAGAATTTCACAGTCTTTCAGATGGATGTGAAAACAGCCTTTCTGAATGGCATTCTTAAAAAGGAAGTGTATGTGTCTCAACCAGAAGGGTTCGTCAATCCAGATAAGCCATATCATGTCTACATCTTGGACAAAGCTCTTTATGGATTAAAACAAGCCCCTCGAGCATGGTATGACGTCTTATCCAAATTCTTGGTCAAGTCTGGTTTCTCCAAAGGTAAGGTTGATACTACTTTATTCATCAAGAAAGAAAAAGTTGATATTATTCTTATTCAAATATATGTTGATGATATAATATTTGGTTCTACTAATCCAAAATTTTGTAAAAACTTTTCTAACCTCATGGTGTCACGTTTTCAAATGAGTATGATGGGAGAGATGAATTTCTTTCTCGGATTACAATTAAAACAGTTTTCTACGGGGATTTTCATTAACCAATCTAAGTACATTTTGGATATTCTTCGGAAGTACAAAATGGAAAATTGTAAACCAATTGGAACCCTGATGGCACCAGGTACTAAAATTAGCACTGATCCTTCGGGTAAAAGTGTTGATGTTAGGACTTATAGAGGTATGATAGGATCGTTAATGTATCTTACTTCTAGTAGACCAGATATTATGTTTTCAACATGTTTATGTTCTAGATATCAGGCTGCTCCTAAAGAATCCCATTTGGCTGTTGTCAAACGGATTTTTAGATATCTGAAGGGGACTGCAGACCTTGGTCTGTGGTATCCTAAGGATACTGGGTTTCAACTGACTGCCTATTCAGATGCAGATCATGCAGGTTGCATGTTGGACAGAAAGAGTACTTCAGGTCATGTTCAATTTCTTGGAGACAAGCTCGTTAGCTGGGCATCAAAGAAACAATTATGCGTTTCCACATCGACTGCTGAAGCAGAGTACGTAGCTACTGCCAGTTGCTGCTCTCAAGTCTTGTGGATGCGAACACAGCTGCGAGACTATGGATTCAAGTTTGATAAAATTCCAATCTATTGTGACTCGAAGAGTGCAATCGCGATATCTGCTAATCCTGTCTAGCATACGAAAACCAAACATATTGACGTCAGGTATCATTTTATAAAAGATAATGTAGAAAAAGGAACAATTGAACTTTATTTTGTAAAGACAAATTATCAACTTGCAGATTTATTTACCAAACCCTTAGATGAAAAGAGATTTAATTTTCTTGTCTCTAAGCTTGGTATGTTAAATCTTAAGACATAATCGGTTGTTACATAATAAAGTTACGTATTGTTATTTTTCATCATTTTCTTTATCTTTATGTCTGAAGGATATCTGCACTTTAATTGTTTGCTCATGATCTCAGGGGGAGTAAGAGAAGATTTTAGATGATCTACATTATTTTAAGGGGGAGCATAACTGATTTCTGCATTTTACTTAACTGATTTTTTTTTTGTAATGCATGATTTTAGGGGGAGCTTATCAAAAGGAGTAAGACTATGATTTCTGATTGCTTAAGATCAGAACTCGTTCTTTAATCGTTTTACTGTTTTATGTTCTTTTATTGTTCGAATAAATTTTGTGAATTAATTTTTTTTACTAGACTTTGAGACTTATGCAGGATGAGAGAGGATGACACGATCATATCATTTTTGACTTTAGCTGACTTTATGAGTATTAAGATTGAGCAAAAAGGTAAATTTCTTATCTTAATCTCAAATGTATCTGAAAGAAGGACAACTTTCAGATATAGAAAACATGTTCTTAAATGTTCAAACCACTTCTCGAATTTTAAACAGATTTTATAATTTGGAAGTGTGATTTTAAATGTTTTCATTTTATTTTTGTGTTTCATTGATAAACAAACTGTGTGTTATCCAAAGATTAATACTTGTGTATTGTCTTTTCATATACTTTCAAGTATTCACACACACTGGTTTGATTTCTTGTTCAAATAGTTCTTACCATGTCTCATATTGAAACATAATTTTTTCGATGGTAAGACACCCCGCTTGTACTTCAAAGAATTTTGAGCGTCATTTCATTTCAAAACGTCATTTCAAGAATGTCTATATCTTGGTTCATATAGACAATATCCATTATTATTGACCTTAAGCTTTGATTGATATATCATTTCATTTCTGATCATTTTCATACAATGTCAGATTTTCAAACAAGTCTTTTGCATTCATGTTCATTCATTCAGTATACTTGTTTGAAAATACTTCAATGTTTTAAAATGTTCATATCTTCATGATTATATTCTGAGCATACATTCATCTGACATTTGTATATGAGCTTTAACTGTTATAGTTAAATCATCTGAGCAACATTATGCTTTTATAGGAAATATGGGTTCTTTGTGCTAGGAATTATCTGAATTTCTATGGAATCACGTTAACCAGTGATTTCTACCCAAGAAGTTAATCCATAGAGATTGAGTGTGAGGAGTCAAAAAGAAATGAGTGTGGGTTGTGTGATGAGGTAAAATGGAAAAGAGAGTTTGGTTAGTAGTGCGCTTAATGATTAAAAGAAAGAGGGTGTGAGATCAGAGTAAAAGAATATCAAACTCTGCACCAACTACTTTCTGAGCCGGGCAACCACATTACTAATGTTTCACATTTCTTCGTGAACGTTATTGAAACAGACAACTAGCCCATGCCAACTCTTGAATAAACCCCACAAGCTACTCATTTTTTTTCTCAAAAAGAAAATGTTTCACATTTTAAAGGGGACGCAACACATAATCTATCTGATTTTCATTTGGAAAATCTGGATATTGAAAAAGAAGGAAGTCTGACCCACCTTCGCACTTCAATCATGCACATTGAGTCTGTGTTTATCTACTGTTGTCTCAGTGGTTTACACAACTTTGAGCCTTATTGAAAAGCAATCATCATGCTTAATTCTTTCTACACATGCACGAGCACACAAGGAATTTGTTTCTTTGTCATAACATTCATAGAAATTGCCTTTGTGGTGTTTCGATGATTAGATGGAAGACCTGGGGGAGTGAACATCAAAAAGCTCCTTTATATTGTGTATTCGTTACACACAGTGACTTCGTGTTACTGACAGGCATTTTAACTGATTCATTTGTTGATTCAGGAGTTACATGTTCTTATTTTGTCTGGATTTGTAAAGATCTAGATGAATACTTGGTTATGGATCACAGAATCAGAGGCTCAATTTGACATATTAGATTGGTCAAAGACATTTCTTGGAGAAAGTTTTGATGATATCGATGTTCAAATCATCAAAAAGGGGGAGATGGTATCAAGAAATATTAAAGTTTTGAAGTTTGTGGGAGATGATATCAAGATATGATAAAGATTTGTGAGTTGATTTTCTGAAATGTTCAAGTCAGAAAGTTCAAAGGAAAGATTTAAAGAAGATCAAAGAATTTCTGAAGATTTGAGGAACTTTTATTTGAAGATTTTCTGCTAAAGCAATTCGAGCTGATTCTGAAGATAATTTCTTTCCAAAGACTGAAAGTTTTCTGTGAAAGTTTTGAAGAGATTGTTCATTGATTGAAGACAATTTTGGAAAGAATACAGTTAAAGAAAAAGGGGAGATTGTATTGACAGAGCTTAAAGTGAAGACTGAATTGCTAGATTTTTTTTTTTAAACAGTGATCTTGAATCCAAAGGGGGAGATTGTTAGAGCATAAATCTGTTGGATACAAGATCAAGTATACTGAAGATCAAAGTTGAAGAAAGTCAAAGTTGAAGAAAGTCAAAGTTGAAGAAATTCAAATCTCATTAAAGTCAAAGTCTTTTGTAATAAAAGGCAATGTATTTGTACTTTGTATTTTTTAATTTCCTTTGTATTAATTGTAGGTATAAATACCTTGTCTTGTATTTTTCTGTTTGGAGAAGTTGTCATTTTTGTAACGTACGTATTGTACGAATTGAGATTTGAGAGAGAATACGGTTTTAGAGAGAGAAAGAGTTCTAGAGAGAGAAAGTGTAATCTTGTGAAAATCAAAGTAATCAAACAGGTAATTCATTGTGTTTTAATCTTGTTTGTTTGATTAATCTTGAATAGAAACTAGATTCAGGGACACACACAGATACTCCCAATACCTTCATCTTCTTCTTCCTTTAGTTCATCTCCCATTCAAACGGAGCAACCTAACCGTGAACACAACCTTGATGTTCTGTTAGAAGCAGCAAGAATCATTGGTCGAATGCCACCAATACCAAGGGCAAACGACCATGAAGCTTCAAGTTCAAGAGGTAAATGCCCCATTACACCAAACTTGAACATCCTACTCCCCAATCCTTCTCCTACTTTCATGACCACTCCCACACCCATACAAATCCCTCGTTTTGCTCCACCAGGATTTCCCAGACCTCTTTTCCCAACTATTGGAACATCCACCACCCCCATTGCGGTTATCCTCAAACCAAGGGGTGAAGCCATTGTGAGACCTCCTACTGGTCTTGCACCATTCCCTCACTTCCAAAAATTTTGAGGAACCTTCCGACCCCCTCATGCACTATCACCTCTCTCCCAAAATCCTCAAACACAACCCCCTATAATCCATGCTTAACCCATCACCAGTATACCTCATCGACCACCTTACCCCATCCCAACTGAAGCTTCAAGCTCTCAACACCCTGATAACATTCAGGTGACCCATCAGAGACCACCCACTCTTGACTCAGAGAGGCCGACCAAAACAGTGCGCCTCTCAGCGTTTAACGAGGGTATGCCTCACATTGGACCAAGCCAAGTAACACGATGAAGGACTGGATGGAGGAGGCCAAGAGGATCACTACAAGATCCGTCACACTTGGCAGACCAAATATCCCTACAACTACTCAAGTATCTTGATTTAATCTATTTAGTTCTAGAACAAACTAAGAGAGGCATTCTTGGTTTGCCAAACGACTAGGACATACTCCTAGAGGTTTTCATCAGCAGCTATACGACGCCTTCCTTGTCATCAGGGAATATGTCGAGAGGATGGGTTGGGAAATCTTGTGTGAAGTCTCTCCTCCATACAATCTAGATTGGGTCAGGGACTTCTGTACAAAAGTCTCTCTCTCAAACTTGGTTGAAATAGAAGTTCGAAAGAAAACTGTAAACTACTCAGCGACTTCTATTAACCAAGTTTTGGAGTTTCCCAATTTGAACAATTCTCTACTTGACCAATTACTCACTGATATGACTCCCGATGACTTGGAGGACATTCTAAAGACCATCACTCAACATGGTTCCCCCTGGTTCTTCAAAGGGAACTCTAGGCACCTAAGGACAAGATCCCTGACAACTGAAGCAAGTATTTGGTCACACTTTGTCAAGCACACATTGTTCCCTACAAGTTACAACATTGACTTATGCATGACCATGGTATCCCTGATATATTGCATTGTTAAAGGCTATGCCTTTGACGTAGGAAGGTTAATTTACCTGAATATCAAGAATACTTTAGATCTCTACAATGAGCGATTAATATATCCTACCATCATTCACAAGCTGATGGAAGCAACCCATGTCCCTCACCTCACCAGCGACACCTTCTCCACTAGGAAGATGTTTATGGATAAAAAAAACGTTGAAAGGCGAGTGCAAAGTAAGAACCATCTACACCCACTATTCGCTGATGAAGATAGTTCTAATTCCCAGCTTTCTTCTTTTCACACTGAATTTTAAAACCACATTAAAGGACAGGTAAACGCTCATAGAGTGATTCTAGAAGCGATCCGACAGGTGCAGGATGACCAGTGCCGCGATAGAAGGGAAAAAGATGCATGGATGATGTACGAAGAAGCCAGGGATCGAAGCATGAGAAGAGCACTGATGATGATAGATCCAAACTTGTTGGATGATCTACCACCATTCCTCGCATTCATTGGCTGCATGCGAGTGGACTCATCACCTACTCCCCTTATGTAGGCCAGGTTTGATCACTGACAACTCCGTTTGTTTTGTGTCTTTATTTTCTATTTCTGGGATAGTTTGAATGAGTTACAAATTTGAATCACTGATCATGATAACAATATTCCTCATGTACAACTGTTTTTACCACTGAAGTATGACACTCCCTAAAACTGAACACGTAGACTTAGCAACTTAATGAGATCACTGACAACTTTGCATGCATCACTGAATGTAACACCCTCTATTTTGGGGTTGGGTGAAAAGTTGACTTTTACCCAAAGTTCAAGGGGGTAAAATGTAACTTGGGTTATATAAATATAAATCAGATTTCAGATATTTTGAAAATATCACTGATCAGATCTTTTGTGAATACAGAGAGAAAGAGAGGAGGAAGCAGGGGAAGAGGTCGTTCGGTTTTTCTCCAAATCAAGGTACGAATCTAGCTTAATGCTTTGATCTGAATACTTTTAGCCGTGTAGAATCTCGTTGTGAAGGTTTTAAACCGTTCCATTTCGAGATCTGAGTATTTCTCATTTTGGATCTGGGTTCTGCATCGATCTGTTCTTGATGAACAAGACGATGGTCGTTCGACCGGTGTGTCGTTCGACCGGATGGTCCTTCGACCGGATGGTCCCTTGACCGGTGTTGCCTGTTTGACCGGTGTTGCCTGTTCGACCGGTGTTGTCCTTCGACCGGGGTTGTGTTCGACCGGTTTTTTTACTCCACCGTAACTGTGTTTGGCAGTTTGTTGTGCTCGTATTCTAGAGTTATAAGTCAACGTGTTGTCTGTATCTTTGGGCTTACCGATTTAACGGTGTTGTCATAGGTAGCGATCGTAAGAAGCAATCTTTAAGCAGGAAGACATATGAGGTGAGTCCTTTAAGCTAAATCGATCTGTATTACAAATGCTATGTGATAAATGTATTATTTAAATGTGGAAAACCTGGTTTCAAAGTGACTGATTGTCGTTGGGAAATACCTTCTAAAAATCCCATATTTTCAAGAATCAAGATTTATAGAATTGAACCGTTGTTCATATGAATTGCCTGTATATCTGATTTAATATGAGTATGCTCTGAAATGTCATGCTTTGGCTTTGAGTCTTAGTGCAATGGATCCATAGGCACGGTGTCCCTATGTCCCCTGTTTTAGGCATTTGGTTCACGTTTTAGCACGGGATAGGCATCGGGTTGCCATGATAAGTAGGTTGTGGGCCTATACGGTCGGGCAGCGTCTCATGGTGCAGTAAGGTGTAATCCCATTATGTGCTTGGGTTCCCCCTGTTTTGGGAACTCTCAAGGATAGATCCATAGGGGTTGACTTGAATGTTTTGAGCGACAGATCTAGAGGGGTTGAGCTCGTTATGTGAATTTGGGTATTACTTATACCAATGTTTAATCACTAATGGTTTGTTTGATTTCTTGACTTAGCTCATGGCCATACTCACCGCGTGACACCATTTGGGTTTAGTACTCTCTTTTATTTGGCTTGTTCTCACTAGTCTTTAGCCTAACACTTGCTCTTGGTTGTCTTGTTGGCAGGTTATCTTAGCAGTGGGGCTCGTCGGGACTGAGGGAGCGACCTTGGGGTCGTGAGAGATTCTTTTGAAGATACATTTTTGGAAGTATAGCGACACCCGTCCCTAATCTAGTTATTATTATAGATTACTAGGTTGTCGTTTTATATTTCATCCATCTACCACATTTATGTCTACTCTGTACCCCGTTGGATAAATGTGTATTTTGTAATTGTTACACCTTATTCCGCAAGTTAGTCTTTTGCTGAATTCTTTTTCGAAAATTTGATTTCCGAAATTTCTAGGGTGTTACTAGTTGGTATCAGAGCCTTGGTTTAAGTGAACTAGGTATGACTGTAAGATTCCTAGACTTAAGCTGAGACTATTAAGTTACGACTCGTGAGATGGGGTAGATCTTGTAAGATAGGATGGTCTTAGGGTCAACGGAAACTTGCACAAGTTGAAAGTTGTAATGATGGTGATAAGCACTCTTGCGTATTATACGTTCATAATTTCACTTAGCTAACGTTATTATGAAAATGTTTTACGTGGGTATACTTAAATTACTATTGTTATAATAATTAATAAGTGTAGTAGTACGTTCTCTGTGTTTTCCGTAATCCTTATCCTGTTCTTTTGCATATTTGCGTTCAGCAGAACCATGGTTAATACCAGGAATCGTCCGGAAGGCCAAGAGGCCGACATACCTACGGTCGACCATCCGCTGGCGACCGTAGTGGGGGAAGCAGTGCATGTGGGTAATGTGCTGGGTGGAGGACCCGAGCATATTCCTCGAAGAAATTTGGAGGCTGATGAGCCTATTATCGAAGAAGTGACGACCGAGACGAGATTGATGGATCGTATGATGTTGGCCATGAATAGGGCCATGGCGTAACAACAGGAAGTGTTCTTGAAACTCCTCAAGGACAGAGACGCTAACAACCGTAGGCCCGAAACGGTTGGCGAGAATGTGATTGTTGCAGGATCCGGGGGTACCGGACCTGTAATTTCCCCTGTGGTGACTGCAACCCTGGGCGTCAGTCGAACGACATGGACTTGCACGTTCAAGGCTTTTCTGGGTTGCCGACCCCCAGAATTTAAAGGCTCAGACAATCCGCTAGATTGTATGGCCTGGGTTCGAGAAATGGAGCAAGCTTTTCGCTCAAGCGAATGTGGGGAGGAGCAGAGGGTAATTTTTGGTTCCCGAATGTTGCGGGGAATAGCTCTTACTTGGTGGGATGTGTACTCTGCTTCGTTGGAGCCGACTGTTCTGGACCAATTGTCTTGGTCTACCTTCAAGGAGAAACTGATAGAGGAGTACTGTAACGAGAGGTCGTTGGACCGAATCAAGGATGAATTCCAGAACTTGAAGAAAGGAGGTATGTCTGTGAGGGAGTACAGCCGTCTCTTTATGGACAAGCTGGGTTTTGTGGGACGTCTGGTCCCGACAGAGAAACATAAGATCAAGGCTTACATCAAGGGTCTTCCATCGGACATGATGTCGATGGTTCGTGTGACAAAGACCTCCACCCTTCGGGAGGCAATGGAAGAAGCTCAACTCATGGAGGATGCTTATAGTCTCGGCAGGGATCAGGGTGGTCGCCAAGTCGAGAAGAGGAAGTGGGAGGGAAGCTCAATGCCCTCAAAGAAACCCTTTTATACCAACAGCAACGCTCAGCGAGGAGCCGATCCTAGGCGTGATGCCAAGTGGTGTTCCAAGTGCCGAAGCAAGCATTTCGGCCCATGCAACTTTGTTCCTGGGACGTGCTACAAATGCGGGAAGACGGGTCACACGTTCCGAGATTGCCCTCAAAAGGGGCAATTATGTTTCGAGTGTAAGGAACCGGGGCACGTCAGGGCGGAGTGCCCGAAACTCAAGACCGGGGGTTTAGGTGGGAAGAAGATGGAACCTCCGCGGTCGACCGGAAGGGCTTTCCAGATGTCGTCAGAGGAAGCTAAAGCATCGACCGATGTGGTGTCTGGTACGTTTCTTCTAAATTCCATACCTACGCGTGTGTTATTTGATTCTGGTGCTAGCTACTCGTTCATATCTGATTTGTTCTGTCAAAGGCTTGCTATGTCTAAGAGTATGCTAGAGATTGCTGTTGTGGTAGAAATAGCAAATGGAGGTCAAGTTCTAATTCATAATATCCTTAGGGATTGCATCTTAGAGCTTAAGGGGAAGAAATTTCCCATTAACTTATTACCTATTCAAATTGGCGGATTCGACGTAGTGGTGGGTATGGACTGGTTATCTAAGAACCAGGCCGAAATTGTATGTTCCAAGAAGATGATCCGTTTACCTGTGGCAAACGGAGAAGCGACTATAATCTACGGCGAAGGAAGGAAAGGAGATGTGGCGATTATTTCTGTAATCAAAGCTAGGAAGTGTTTGGTGAAAGGATGTGTATCCTTCTTGGCTTATGCCATCGATACCAAACTCGACCAACGGAATTTGGAAGATGTTAGGGTGGTACGCGAGTTTCCCGATGTGTTCCCGGAAGACTTGCCCGGGTTGCCGCCCGATCGTGTTGTGGACTTTCGTATTGACCTCATTCCAGGAGCGGCTCCGATTGCTCGAGATCCTTATCGTTTGGCTCCTACCGAAATGCAAGAGATGGTGGTTCAACTTCAAGACCTTCTCGAGAAAGGTTTCATCCGACCGAGCTCGTCACCGTGGGGAGCTCCGGTTCTGTTTGTCAAGAAAAAGGACGGTGCAATGAGAATGTGTATCGACTACAGGTAACTGAACAAAGTGACGGTGAAGAACAGGTATCCACTTCCAAGAATCGACGACCTGTTCGATCAACTTCAAGGAGCAGGTTATTTCTCAAAGATTGACCTTCGGTCGGGGTATCACCAAGTGAAGGTAGCAAAGAGCGACATCCCAAAGACGGCATTTAGAACTCGCTATGGGCACTACGAGTTTCTGGTGATGCCATTCGGCCTAACCAACGCACCGGCGATATTTATGGACTTAATGAACCGAGTGTGTCGACCGTTCCTCGACAAATCGGTAATCGTGTTCATCGATGACATCCTAGTTTACTCTAAGAATGAAGAAGGGCACGAGCAGCATCTCTGTGAAGTATTGGATGTGTTAAGGCGAGAAAGACTCTACGCAAAGTTTTCAAAGTGCGACTTTTGGCTACCAGAGGTTCAATTTTTGGGGCATATAGTTTCAAGGGAAGGAGTAAAAGTGGATCCCGCAAAGATTGAGGCAATGACGAATTGGGAACCTCCCAAGAATCCGTCTGAAATTCGAAGTTTCCTAGGTTTGGCAGGGTACTACCGGAGATTCATTCAAGATTTCTCGAAGATAGCCTCGTCGTTGACGATCTTGACCCGGAAGAACGTGAAATTTGTGTGGACCGAGAGGCAAGAAGAGGCGTTCCGCACCTTACAAAAGAAGCTTTGTGAAGCTCCTATCCTATCCTTACCTGACGGGACGGAAGATTTTGTGGTGTTCAGCGACGCGTCGAAGATGGGTTTGGGTTGTGTCCTGATGCAAAGAGGGAAGGTGATCGCTTACGCATCAAGGCAACTTAAAGTGCACGAAGTCAACTACCCTACTCATGACTTGGAATTGGCAGCAGTGGTGTTTGCACTGAAATTGTGGCGGCACTACATCTACGGTACGAAGTGCACTCTTTATACTGATCACAAGAGTCTGAAGCATATCTTTGATCAGAAAGAGTTGAACATGAGACAACGGAGATGGTTGGAGTTGTTGAAGGATTATGACTGCGAATTGCTCTACCATCCGGGTAAGGCAAACGTTGTGGCCGACGCTTTGAGTCGGAAAGTCTGCGGGGGAAATTCTCGTGCTACCTTTGCACGGATTGAAATAACTTCAACACTCATTGACAGAATCAAGGAATCGCAAGCCGAAGCCTTGCTAGAGGAAAACCTCAAAGGAGAAGTCATGACGAAACAACATCTTTTGTTGACTAAAGATAGTCGAGGGGTGAAGCTTTTCAATGGGCGAGTCTGGGTGCCTAAGATTGGGGGTAATAGAGAACTTCTTCTCGAAGATACCCACAAGTCAAAATACTCCATTCACCCGGGAAGCACGAAAATGTATAGAGATTTGAAATTGCATTATTGGTGGCCAGTCATGAAGCTCGATGTGGCGCGCTATGTGGAACAGTGTGTGACTTGTTTGCAAGTGAAGGCTGAGCACCAAAGACCCTACGGAATTTTGCAATCCTTGGAAATTCCGGAATGGAAATGGGAACACATCACGATGGATTTCGTGACAAAACTACCCAAGACCTTGAAAGGTCACGACGCCATTTGGGTTATAGTTGACCGCTTGACCAAAAGCGCTCACTTCTTGGACATGCGGGAGACCTTGCCAATGGATAAATTGGCAAAGTTGTACATCAATGAAGTAATTTCCCGGCACGGCGTGCCGCTATCTATAGTCTCTGATCGGGATAGTCGGTTCACGTCGCATTTTTGGAATGGCTTACAAAAGGAATTGGGTACACGTGTGAAGTTGAGCACGGCCTACCATCCTCAAACCGACGGACAAAGCGAGAGGACAATCCAGACGCTAGAAGACATGTTAAGATCATGCGTGATCGACTTTGGGGGTAGTTGGGATACGCACCTGCCTTTGGTAGAGTTCGCGTACAATAATAGCTACCACTCAAGTATAGGGATGGCACCGTTTGAAGCGTTATACGGTCGCAAGTGTCGAACTCCCGTATGTTGGCTCGAGGCGGGGGAAAAGCAGTTCGCCGGACCAGAAGTTGTGCAAGAAACGGCAGACAAGGTCAAGGGCATCCGCGAGCGTATAAAGGCGACCCAAGATCGACAGAAAAGTTACGCCGATAAGAAAAGACGGCCAATGGAATTCCAAGTGGGAGATCGGGTTATGTTGAAGGTGTCCCCTTGGAAGGGAATTATTAGATTTGGGAAGCGTGGGAAGTTGAGCCCCCGTTTCCTTGGACCGTTCACTGTGACTGAGCGGGTAGGACTTCAAGCTTATCAGTTGGAACTTCCTCCGGAGATGAAGGGAATTCATAACACGTTCCACGTGTGCTATCTACGGAAGTGTCTAGCAAAGGAAGAGAGTGTCATTCCACTCTCCGAGATCAGAGTGGATGAGGGAAATCGTTGCGTTGAAGAACCTGAGGCGATTTTGGAAAGGAAGACGAAGAAGCTTCGTCACCGGGAAGTCACAATGGTCAAGGTTCAGTGGAAGCACCATCGAGGTACCAATGTGACTTGGGAAGCGGAAGAGGACTTGAGGCGGAGGTACCCTCACCTCTTCCCATAGCCGAGATTTCGAGGACGAAATCTTCTCCAAGTTGGGGAGGATTGTAACACCCGCTATTTTGGGGTTGGGTGAAAAGTTGACTTTTACCCAAAGTTCAAGGGGGTAAAATGTAACTTGGGTTATATAAATATAAATCAGATTTCAGATATTTTGAAAATATCACAGATCAGATCTTTTGTGAATACAGAGAGAAAGAGAGGAGGAAGCAGGGGAAGAGGTCGTTCGGTTTTTCTCCAAATCAAGGTACGAATCTAGCTTAATGCTTTGATCTGAATGCTTTTAGCCGTGTAGAATCTCGTTGTGAAGGTTTTAAACCGTTCCATTTCGAGATCTGAGTATTTCTCATTTTGGATCTGGGTTCTGCATCGATCTGTTCTTGATGAACAAGACGATGGTCGTTCGACCGGATGGTCCCTCGACCGGTGTTGCCTGTTTGACCGGTGTTGCCTGTTCGACCGGTGTTGTCCTTCGACCGGGGTTGTGTTCGACCGGTTTTTGTACTCCACCGTAACTGTGTTTGGCAGTTTGTTGTGCTCGTATTCTAGAGTTATAAGTCAACGTGTTGTCTGCATCTTTGGGCTTACCAATTTAACGGTGTTGTCATAGGTAGCGATCGTAAGAATCAATCTTTAAGCAGGAAGACATCTGAGGTGAGTCCTTTAAGCTAAAGCGATCTGTATTACGAATTCTATGTGATAAATGTATTATTTAAATGTGGAAAACCTGGTTTCAAAGTGACTGATTGTCGTTGGGAAATACCTTCTAAAAATCCCATATTTTCAAGAATCAAGATTTATAGAATTGAACCGTTGTTCATATGAATTGCCTGTATATCTGATTTAATATGAGTATGCTCTGAAATGTCATGCTTTGGCTTTGAGTCTTAGTGCAATGGATCCATAGGCACGGTGTCCCTATGTCCCCTGTTTTGGGCATTTGGTTCACGTTTTAGCACGAGATAGGCATCGGGTTGCCATGATAAGTAGGCTGTGGGCCTATACGGTCGGGCAGCGTCTCATGGTGCAGTAAGGTGTAATCCCATTATGTGCTTGGGTTCCCCCTGTTTTGGGAACTCTCAAGGATAGATCCAGAGGGGTTGACTTGAATGTTTTGAGCGACAGATCTAGAGGGGTTGAGCTCGTTATGTGAATTTGGGTATTACTTATACTAATGTTTAATCACTAATGGTTTGTTTGATTTCTTGACTTAGCTCATGGCTATACTCACCGCGTGACACCATTTGGGTTTAGTACTCTCTTTTATTTGGCTTGTTCTCACTAGTCTTTAGCCTAACACTTGCTCTTGGTTGTCTTGTTGGCAGGTTATCTTAGCAGTGGGGCTCGTCGGGACTGAGGGAGCGACCTTGGGGTCGTGAGAGATTCTTTTGAAGATACATATTTGGAAGTATAGCGACACCCGTCCCTAATCTAGTTATTATTATAGATTACTAGGTTGTCGTTTTATATTTCATCCATCTACCACATTTATGTCTACTCTGTACCCCGTTGGATAAATGTGTATTTTGTAATTGTTACACCTTATTCCGCAAGTTAGTCTTTTGCTGAATTCTTTTTCGAAAATTTGATTTCCGAAATTTCTAGGGTGTTACACTGAATTTGGTAATACAGTCCCTGACCTTAACCTTCATCACTGAAACACTTACTCAACCTTTTTGAGACACTTCTTTCACTACAGACTTGTTCTAAGACCTTTTTGAGACACTTCTTTCACTACATACTTGGATTTTAAGCAACCCTGATCATGATAACAATATTCCTCATGTACAACCTTTTTGAACCCTTCTAAGTTTGAGTTTGGAAGAAGTTGTCTTCTACACTTCTTATCTCAAAAAGGCTAAACCTCTTCATACACATCCTTCACTCAAAGCACTTTTGCATATCCCTCACCTCAAAACATACTCTCTTGTATCACTTTTCCTTACAAGTGGACTCACTACCAACTCTCAAATGCTCAAAAAGACCTATGCATGCATAACAATCGCTGAAAAGAGTAAAAGCCCACCGATTGCATATGAAAGTGTCAAATACACACAAGAGGCCAAAAGTGCCCAAAATATACCTCCATAGGAGAATATGGCAGAAAAATTGTGCCATAACTCAAAACAAAGAAATCATAAAATACAAATGAGTGAAAGAAACCCACAAATAGCATACATACCAGTGATACAAAGTTTGTCCAGGGACTGTTAGGCTAGTTTCTTGGTGTCGCTGCATGGTTTGAAGTATATTTCGCAGGATGTGAATGACTATGTGCCTCACGCTTTCAGGGATTGAAAACCCTCTTGGTAAAAATTTGGTCTGTACACAGTGGTTGTCATGATATTTGATTCAAAATTTTCCTTGGTTTTGAGTCTTTTTCTTATCTTTTTGTTGCTTAGGGACAAGCAACCATTTAAGTTTGGGGTTGTGATATGGTCAATTTACTAAACCTATTTATATCATATTTCTCATACTTTAAACATCTTTTTAGCACCTTTTTGAGTATTTTTATTCCTCTTTTAAGTTGTTTATTGGAGTTTGACAACGTTGAACCTAAACAAAGGTATTTTGACCAAAAGGTGCAAAACATATCACTTATAATGCCTCTTTTATGTCCACTGCAGATTGCGTTAGGAATGCTGAAGAAGCCGTTGAGTTCAGGGACCATGCTCGCTGAAGAAGCCGTTGAGTTCGAGATCCAAGCTCATTGAAGTTGTTTGAATTCTTTTGAACTCGTTTCAAACAATTACTTTTGGGCCAAATGTTTGGGCCGATTTATAGGTCTTTTTCAAACAATTGTTTTGTAGGCTTTGTAAACACTATTCTAGGCTTTGTTTCAGGCCTTTGTTTGTAGGGCATCTCGACCCATGGCCCTTGTTGATTGGTTATAAATAGGTAGCTCTAGGTGTCCTTCAAACACACCTCAACCTCACCATCTTTCCATTTTTGGAAATGGTGTAGGTTTTCTCTCCCTCTTTTTAGAATAGTTTAGTCTCCAAGTTAGAAACTTTCGGTTGTTGCGAAGTTAGAAACTTTTGGCCGATAATTGGATCTCTTTTGTTTTAATTGAAGTTTCGTTGGTTGGAGTCACAAGTTCTCTTTTATTTACTCTCAGTTACATTTCATCTTACTTGTTTACCATCATTTCAACACTTTGGTTGTTTGTAGTCATAATTGAGTCCAAAAACTCACTCTCTAATTCGAAGCAAACAATTAAAGTTGTAATAATGGTTTCCATAATTTTTACATGCAACTTTTACTTCCCAACCTTATTTCTTGTCATGCAAGTTTTCCCATCCCCTTCCTTCCTTTCTTCTAATCTTTTAAGTTTACGCTTTTATATTAATTCCGCAGTCTACTTTCTTGCACTTTACTTCTTTGCAATTTAATTTACAGTAATTTAATTTCGCGCATTTTATTTCTTGCACTTTACGTTAACGTTTATTTATTTTCCAAGAAAGCCATTTACTTGTATGACAAGTTTCCTTTCTTGACGCTTAATATTTGCAATTTCTTTATCGCATTTTCCATCTTCATTATTTAGTTTAAAAGTCTTTATATCTTTTATAAAGAGAAACCGAGCTATGACAGGCCGACAACCTAAGCTTGGGGTGTAAAGTCAAGTTGGGATTTAAACCGGTAAAGACATAAAGAGGTGTATTTATATAGTCTTATCATTATTTAAATCATACTATAAATATTTCATTGAAGAATACATCTAATCAATTGACAACTGATTATTTGTATGAAAATGTGTTGGCCTTTCAAAGGTCACTCAAATATTTATAATCTGAGATAAAATAAGTTTGCTATAACATCTTTTTACCAAATTACTTGTTTTTATCTCAACGAAAATCTACACCCTTTGCTTCTTTTTATAATTGATTTTTTCGTAGTTGTTAATCAAGCCACCCAACAAAAGATTTTATTCATCCTCCATATGAAACCAGCTTTTAAGAACTAGACATTTGAGAAACTGTTGCAATCCTCTCCCTGTGGGATCGATATCCGGTAGTTGTACCGTTATTACTTGTTAGAAAACGATAGTAGGTCAAGATGTATACTTGCGTCATGACCTATTTTGCACGCTCAATTTAGGGTTGCTTAAAATCCAACAACAGTGAGCACCTGATTGATGACGATTATGCGGTTTACATTTGTCTTATGATGATGGTTGAGGTGTTTTTCTTCGGTCGTTAGCATCACCTGCATTTACCGACACTCTACTTCGGGCTATTGATGATATGAGGGTGTTTAATGGATTTCCCTGGGGATCATATATCTGGGCGCCTGCCTTCAAGCAGATGAATGGAGCTATTCGGAGACGTGTGGACCAAAAGGAAAGATGACGCTATATGGTTTTCTATTAGCATTCAAGGTTAGTTAGTTGATATTAAATTAATATTTATACAAATTACTTACTATCTTGGTATTCTAATTCACAGATATGGATTTTAGAGAAATTTCCTATCGCCAACGTGTATTATATACTGTGTAACAGGATGCTTCGTGCGGTTCTTTGGGATAGGTCGTTAGTAGTGATTGTTAGTAACCATGTACATGATATTTTGGATGTATTGACGGTAAGTTACATCGACATACAATATAAAAAATAGGAGGGGCTGAGGCCCTCGTGGGGATTTCTAACATGATTATTTTTCAATATATTAGGAGGAGCGGATGCCACGACAGAGGCTTCATCCTTTGCCAGCTGAGGAGGGCGCATAATGGTATATTCATAGTCATCGTTTTTTTAGTAGCCAACAGGGGCGTCGACCGACGAAGAGGTCAAGAGTTGTGTAGGCCGAGAGTGAGAGAGACTCGTCTGATGGAGGTTCTGAGCCAGAGGGAGGCGAGAACCCTGATGATGACACGAGCACCCAGTCCTATGCAAACGTGAGTAGGGGAGATAAGGGCCCCTCTTACCAGGAGCATAGTTCACCAACACACTGTTAGCATAGTTCATCATTTCACCATCATCATAGTTCACCAGTTCACCGTCAACATAGTCCACATGGCGACCCCTATGCTGACTGGGAGGCTGAGTTTACGACGTTGAAGGAGGATTACTATGGTCACAGGACATCTCATGATACGCAACATGAAGATCTTGAGAGATGCCTTGCTGAGGTGGAGAGGCTTACCAAGCAGTTCAGCTCTTTCCAGGTAAGTGTTTAACTTAATTTATCGTACATGGTTTTAATTGGTATCTTTTGAACCGTTACATAATTGAATATGTTTGATGACAAATTCCAGTCCAGCAGCCGAGTGGCCAACCCTCCCAGCCCGCTGACATGTCACATGGGTTCAGTCTGTCCCATTACACGGATAATGTAAGTTATTTCAATCGTTTGGTTGCATCATTTTTATTTGTTTTGAGTAAGACATATGCACAATGACTTAAATTAATATGCAGAGTACATCGACCTTTGTAGATCAACTCTTCGGAGTTTCGTTGATGGTTACACCGCCTCAATACATGGCACGTGTAAGTTATTACATTTGGTGGGGTCATTTGATTTTTATATTCTAAAAAGAAACTGAACAACTTCAATCTTATTTTCCAGGGCACATCAGGGTTTGGATGTCCTAACATTGGAGGTTTTGCGTTTGTTACACAGGGCCAGTACATGTATTCTGTAAGTTTTAAAGATTGTTTTGTTACAACTTGAGTTTTTAATTCTGGTAACAAACTAATGATGACCAATCTTAACTTGTAGGGTACATCGGGGTTTGGCGGTCAGTCAATTGGAGGATCTACGTTCGTTACACAGGGCCAGTATACGCAGCGTGTAAGTTAATAAAATTGTTTGTAACATTTACTTTTTATTTCTTAAAACAAGATTGTGAGAACCAATCTTATTTTACAGGGCACAATCGGGTCATTGCTCCATGTTTCTAGTTCGACGACTGACGGTATGTCTAGGGGTGTAAATGAGACGAGACAACTCGCGAGCTACTCGAGATCGACTCGGTCAAAACTCGGTCAACACTCGACTTGAATAGACTTGACTCGAACTCGAGCTCGACTCGATATACTAACGAGTCGATTCGAGAAACCTCATACTCGACTCGATAAGCTCGTGAGATACTCGATATATAAGCAAAATAATAATAATTAGTAATATTATTTTAATTTAATTGATGATGATGATGATGATATGTTAGACTAGAATTGTATTCAAGATTAAATAGAGGGTCTAAAGTTGTAATAGTTTGATAGTTCAAGGTTTTGTGTTGTAAAGTCAACTTAGTTCGACTTCGTATAAATAGTGGGTCTTTGTGTTAGATTTGTAGATACACGCATAGACATACGAATTCAGAGGTCTTGTAAGATTCGCACACTCATAACACGCACAGTAAACTACGTGAGACTTGTGATTAATAGTGAGATCTGTGGCTAATTGTAATAATATGATTTGATCAATAATATTGTGTTCTAAATCTATTTGTGTGAAATATATGCTACTAATCTGGGTTACAATTGGTATCATAGCTAGATCATAGAAGAATAAAAATCAAAATTTTGTCACTGTTCCATCGACTCTATGCAAAATCAAATTCTTTGATTTAATGGAAATTTGGGTGTGAATTTGTGTTCATTATGATCGCAAACTGTTACTGCTTGTTCAGTTGGAAATCGAATTGACCAACAGATTAGTATAATTTGATCAAAGTTTCAATTTCCAGAAACTTTTTGCTCGTGGACTGCCATGGATCGATTTCTACTTTAATAGTTATTTTTAGAGAAATTCCTTACCTCCGGTAACAAGTCATATTTGCTTTATGTAGCTATAAATATGTAGCTTTGGTTCTATCATGTACATTTTTCAGACTTCTTTTGGAACTCTGAAATTTTGTTATCTGAAGATTATTCTTTGTTTGGAGAAACACCTACTGCCAAGATCTACATACCATATGTAGTTTCATGTTATGCTTTTCTGAGATTCTACAAATTTGAAGCTGATGAAGATGAAGACAAAGATAAAATTGCCTTCTACAAAAATAAGAAACTCAAAGACTTGGTCAAACATGCACAACGAGACAAAATGAAAGATTGATTGGTTGAATCTTACACCTGTTCTCTACAACTGTATAAGGAAAAACGCGTGGACGGCTGATATTTGCCCTTCTAGAAGATCTTTGAAAAATATGACAAATGGTAGGACCCATCTCAATTACTTTTGGCAAAAGATGCTCCTACTTTTAAAAAAGAAGTTTGTCCTGTCTTTTTAATAGTTAGTGGCTTTTATCCGGTCATAGCCTCCGGTAACAAGTCATATTTGCTTTATGTAGCTATAAATATGTAGCTTTGGTTTAAGCTTGAAGTATCCATCTTTCAGTGTGTTGAATGTAAGAAAGAAGTGTGAGAAATAAGAGTGAAAAAGTAGAGAGATAAGTTAAAGTTCTTCTTATAAATTTGTAGCAGTTTGAAGCTTTGTAATTATCTTCTATATAAATACAAGGTTAGTTTTTAATTTTTTTATGGCAGGCTAAAGCCCTTAGGCTTAGAAAGCCAATTCATGTTGTGAAATTTATATTAAATATTTAAATATTGTTATTATCTTTACATCTTTATTTATGAAGATATGATCTTGAAAAATTTATCATAAAGATATTTTGTCGCTGTTAGTTCATACCTACATGGCAGAGGTATAACTGTCAGGCAATGAGCCAAACCTCTAAGAGTTGTCTTAGTTGTAATTTTTAAAAATTGTCTTTATTAATTCTTAGAAAATTTAAAACAATCTTTTTGAAACAAAAGACGTAAGGATGTTTAACTTCGGAAACAGTACCCGCTGTTAGCCGTGGATAGGCGTTTTAGGGGAAGAAAGTACGAATTAGTCCAAAAAGGTGAGTTTTTGAAAGAAAGTTTTAAATCAAAGTTTTCTCGGAATTCTTTAAGAAATGTTTTTAAAAAGTGATAACAGAGTGATAAAAATGGGTGTTATGATATTTCTAAAACAAGATCTTATCTCTTTAAATTTTGATTATAAGATAATACATATATTTATTTATTTGATATGAATTTTAAACAACCTCTGATATATTGGTTTTCTAATCCCTTTTCTTTCATAAGAGAAATATTTTACTATTATTTTTGTTATATATTGCTTATATACATGAGTTTAGAGTGGCATGAAAATGGAATATGTTCCCATCCTTTATCCAAACTCCATCAAGATATATGTAATTGCTCTTGTAAATGTTTCTGTCATAGTAATTATGAAATATTATGTTCAAGACATCTGAAAAAGAATCTTACTTATCTTTTAGCTTCTGATCTTTTTACTCTTGATATTAAGTATTTAATAATTGGTAAAGTTTTCAAAGATATAAATATTTTTTATAAAAAATTTTGGTTTAATCCTGTAATTGAAAATGAAGTCAAGTTTGAAGCCTTTTTAGCCTTCATTGGAAATAATTGGTCTTACTCTGGTTGGTCTGACTAAGACTTATTATTATGCATAGATTTGGATCTTGTCCTCATAAAATTCTAAGAGTTCATAAGGAAATTTGTAATTGTCCGTGCAGATGTTTTTGTTATGTGACTTTTGAAATCTCTCGTTCAGAATATTTGAGGAAAAACCTAACTTATTTGTTAGCTTCTGACCTTATTGATTCTGAAATATAATATATAATTGTTGCAAAAGTTTTTTAAGGATATAAATAATCTTTATATAAGATATTGGAATCCTGAAAACAAAGACTTTAAAATTGAACCTTCTTCAAGTTTCAATTGGACTGATGATTTTCCTTATAATGAAGAAAATCTCCAATCTCCATGAACAGGAATAGCCGTGGAACTTGGCACCATACGATCAAGATCTCCCAGCCTATATACTGTAACCTCGCTGAGGCCCAGACCTAGTGTTTTTAACACTAATAACTGCGTTGCAGCCTCTTATACGATTGTGTATGGAAAATTTCTTTTAGTTAAGTCTTTTCTATATACCCTCTTTCCTCAGATTGGGATAACGAATTATTGCCTCACAATCCATGCTGGCAGTTCATTACTGGCCAAACTATAAATGATGTGAAGCTATGGTTCTATCATGTACATTTTTCAGACTTCTTTTGGAACTCTGAAATTTTGTTATCTGAAGATTATTCTTTGTTTGGAGAAACACCTACTGCCAAGATCTACATACCATATGCAGTTTCATGTTATGCTTTTCTGAGATTCTACAAATTTGAAGCTGATGAAGATGAAGACAAAGATAAAATTTCCTTCTACAAAAATAAGAAACTCAAAGACTTGGTCAAACATGCACAACGAGACAAAATGAAAGATTGATTGGTTGAATCTTACACCTGTTCTCTACAACTGTATAAGGAAAAACGCGTGGACGGCTGATATTTGCCCTTCTAGAAGATCTTTGAAAAATATGACAAATGGTAGGACCCATCTCAATTACTTTTGGCAAAAGATGCTCCTACTTTTAAAAAAGAAGTTTGTCCTGTCTTTTTAATAGTTAGTGGCTTTTATCCGGTCATAGCCTCCGGTAACAAGTCATATTTGCTTTATGTAGCTATAACTATGTAGCTTTGGTTTAAGCTTGAAGTATCCATCTTTCAGTGTGTTGAATGTAAGAAAGAAGTGTGAGAAATAAGAGTGAAAAAGTAGAGAGATAAGTTAAAGTTCTTCTTATAAATTTGTAGCAGTTTGAAGCTTTGTAATTATCTTCTATATAAATACAAGGTTAGTTTTTAATTTTTTTATGGCAGGCTAAAGCCCTTAGGCTTAGAAAGCCAATTCATGTTGTGAAATTTATATTAAATATTTAAATATTGTTATTATCTTTACATCTTTATTTATGAAGATATGATCTTGAAAAATTTATCATAAAGATATTTTGTCGCTGTTAGTTCATACCTACATGGCAGAGGTATAACTGTCAGGCAATGAGCCAAACCTCTAAGAGTTGTCTTAGTTGTAATTTTTAAAAATTGTCTTTATTAATTCTTAGAAAATTTAAAACAATCTTTTTGAAACAAAAGACGTAAGGATGTTTAACTTCGGAAACAGTACCCGCTGTTAGCCGTGGATAGGCGTTTTAGGGGAAGAAAGTACGAATTAGTCCAAAAAGGTGAGTTTTTGAAAGAAAGTTTTAAATCAAAGTTTTCTCGGAATTCTTTAAGAAATGTTTTTAAAAAGTGATAACAGAGTGATAAAAATGGGTGTTATGATATTTCTAAAACAAGATCTTATCTCTTTAAATTTTGATTATAAGATAATACATATATTTATTTATTTGATATGAATTTTAAACAACCTCTGATATATTGGTTTTCTAATCCCTTTTCTTTCATAAGAGAAATATTTTACTATTATTTTTGTTATATATTGCTTATATACATGAGTTTAGAGTGGCATGAAAATGGAATATGTTCCCATCCTTTATCTAAACTCCATCAAGATATATGTAATTGCTCTTGTAAATGTTTCTGTCATAGTAATTATGAAATATTATGTTCAAGACATCTGAAAAAGAATCTTACTTATCTTTTAGCTTATGATCTTTTTACTCTTGATATTAAGTATTTAATAATTGGTAAAGTTTTCAAAGATATAAATATTTTTTATAAAAATTTTTGGTTTAATCCTGTAATTGAAAATGAAGTCAAGTTTGAAGCCTTTTTAGCCTTCATTGGAAATAATTGGTCTTACTCTGGTTGGTCTGACTAAGACTTATTATTATGCATAGATTTGGATCTTGTCGTCATAAAATTCTAAAAGTTCGTAAGGAAATTTGTAATTGTCCGTGCAGATGTTTTTGTTATGTGACTTTTGAAATCTCTCGTTCAGAATATTTGAGGAAAAACCTAACTTATTTGTTAGCTTCTGACCTTCTTGATTCTGAAATAAAATATATAATTGTTGGAAAAGTTTTTAAGGATATAAATAATCTTTATATAAGATATTGGAATCCTGAAAACAAAGACTTTAAAATTGAACTTTCTTCAAGTTTCAATTGGACTGATGATTTTCCTTATAATGAAGAAAATCTCCAATCTCCATGAACAGGAATAGCCGTGGAACTTGGCACCATACGATCAAGATCTCCCAGCCTATATACTGTAACCTCGCTGAGGCCTAGACCTAGTGTTGTTAACACTAATAACTGTGTTGCAGCCCCTTATAAGATTGTGTATGGAAAATTTCTTTTAGTTAAGTCTTTTCTATATACCCTCTTTCTCTTTGGTATCAGAGCCTGTATTATTTGCTTGTATTATTTGCTTGTTCTTAGTTTTTATGAATAGTATAGAATATTTAAATCTAGAAATATCTCATGTTAGTAGAACTATTGTTTCATCTGATGAGCATCGTTTTAAATCTTTCTTTTTCAAAGAAACAAACAAACATCTCTTTCACAGTGAAAACAGTCAGCTTAACAGTATTGTAGATTTAATTGTTAATCTTGGGAAAAATCTTGAATATAATCAGAATAAGAACACCAGTCTCTGGAAATCTATTCATGATTCTATGATCAAGAAAAACAAAGCTATTCATGATTTGGAAAACAAATTAGAATACCTTAAAACAACTTTTTCTCTGTTTGAAGAAAAACTTGTTTGTTTTGAAAAGAAATACAATTTATTGGTCATAAGTCAGAAAGACTTAAATCCAAAAGATTCTATTTCAAAAGATAAAGTTTTTGAAAATTTTCAAGAGCAGTTTGAAAAAATTAAACTTCATTTAAAACAAATTGAGAAGTTGATTCTCAATTAAATGAACTTTAAGTTTGAAGGAAAAATCCTTGAAGAAGCTTCAAGTTTTTGTGATAAATCTTTATACAAATCTCCAGGATATAGTGATACAAGTGGTATCATTTCTGATTCAAACAAATTGCTTGTTTCTCAAAACAATACAATTATTGCTCTTTTAGTTGCTCTTCATCACAAGATTGATAAAATTTCTTTTAAAGAAATTCCAAAATCTTCTGATATTGATAAGCTTGCTGATCAATTTTCAAAACTTTCAACAACTTTTGAAAAGAGAGGTGAACCCAAAGTCAAAACTAATTTTCTTGTTTACAAAAGCAATGGCAAGTATAACTCCTTTTCTTGGACGTTCTAGAACCTTACAAGAAAATAGAACTTTACAAGAAAATGAATCTGTTGATAACAGAGCTCAATTGGTTGGTCAAGACACTAGACTACATTTCAGTACTCTAGGAAGACTTTTCTCTAGGAGATCCTCAAGATCTAATTCTAGACATGAAGATATGATTAATGTTGACAGAAGTGAACAACTTCTTAACAATAATCAACTAGAAGCCTTTAATCCCACCGGATTGTATACTACCGGGATTTTTGAAAGAAACACCGGTCTCTTTAGACACCATAGTTTACAAAATCTTTCTATTCCCCAAGGAAGAGTCATTACCCTTAATCTGATGACTAGAGAAGCTAGCCTTAGATTAAGAAATGCAAACCAAACCACTTTACATTTTGAACTCTTGACTATTGCAGTTAAAGGACTCCATAGAACTGGTTTAGGAACAAAAGCCCTTGTAGTTTTGATTGACAATAGATTTTCTAATCTTGATCAAGCTATAATAGGAACCATGGAAATAGACTTGAACAACAATATAGGCGTGGCTTATATTTCCCCCCAAAACTTTTCATTAAGTGTAAATGATTTCTGTAGACATATCACTCTACAGATTCAAACACTTGGTTATGAAAGTTTTCTTGGTAGAAATCTGGCCATAGAAATAATATTTCTAGGAAGGTTAATTGGATCTACTGGAAGCCAGTATAATGTGGATATTGATTCAATTATACAAACTGTGTCTTCTAGAGGAATACAAATGATACCTCCAGCCCAGATTGATTCTCAAACCATTGCAGGAAGTGAATGGACTATTCCATTTCATAGAGAACCTACTACCATTACCCCCACTAGTTATGTCTCTTACACCAATTCAAGTGGATCTAAATCTCTAAGATTTAGAAATTACACAGACAATGCTTCATCCTCTGGATTGAACGATGAAGAAAAAGAAACTACTGATGAAGATCTGCATAGATTTTCCACTAGTTTTATGAATATTGAGTTAGGAAATGAATGGGATACCCTGGAAGAAGACTCTAAGTACTTTGATTCTAGTAACCCCAATGATATCAAACCTTTTTTGGTTAGATATACTTCTCCTCAATCAATCCAAATTCAGATCAAGGATATAAAACCAACAGGATGGAATGATTGTGATCATAAAATTCTTTATCCTAAAGAATTATTTGATTATACTCTTAGTCCTCATGATCTTGAAGAAATGGAAGTTCTCCTTAAGAAACAAGGTGATTTAAAGAATATAAGAATGACTCCTAAAGATGAAAATCTTTTAGACTCTTTCTTATCAGATTCTGTAGATTACATAAACTTTACTCTTATGAATGAAGCAGAAGGATCTACTGTTACTGGTCCTACACCTGGACATCTAGAAACCATGAGTTATGAAACAGGCAGACCACCTAGAAACCAAGCTACAGGTTACAATGAACCAGTCCATAGCTATGTTAATAAAGGAAGAAGAATACCAACTGACCCAACTTTCACTTGGCAATCTGCACCTTTGTTAAACCTTACTGATATTCATCCCCAGTTATGGAATTCATACTTAGAAACCTGGTCTCAAGAAGTGCACCGTGACTACACTTCAAAATATCTTGAAAAAGATATAAACTCTGAGGTAATGATCTCAATTGCAGAGAATTATCTTGGACCAACTACACTTGCTGCATGGGAAGACTGGAAAAAACATTTCCCTGAACCACTTGCACAACTGGTTGCTCAAGGAAATAACATAAGGAATTTTACATCAGTAATTCTTAGAATTATTAATGGTGGAGATACCTTATCTGGTCTGATGATAAAACAAAGTGAAGCCCTTCGAGATTTAGAACACCTTCAGTTACATGATTGGAAAAAGATTGTTTTCTTCTTGAATGATTTTGTTCACTTAGCTGCTATTTCTGGTAATTATTATGATGCTAATATTTGCAACAGAATTTTTACTAAACTTCCAGGAGAGCTAGGAAGAGAAATTGAGCTTAAGTGGAAACAAGAACAACCTGGTGTTGATGCCCAATGGAATAATGCAACAGTTAGAGCAAAGGTTAACATAGATCGCCTTAAAGCTAAATGTTCCATGATCCAAACCCAGAGAGAGTTAAAGAAAAAAGATACAGGATTCTGTTCCTCTATCTATACTCCTCAGACTTATGGTAACACTGTTAGGAAAAAATCAGTTTATCATAAGAAGGCAAAACCAAGGAAAACTTATTATCTTAGAAAGTCCAGTGCTAGGAAACCTACCCTGAACAAACAGAAACATGTGAGGAAATACAAAGATAATAAGAACTATAGCAAATTCACTTGCTATGCTTGTGGAAAGGAAGGCCATTTATCTAGTAAATGCCCTGGAAAGAAAACCCTTTTTAATCAAAAAGTTGATTTGATAAACTGCACGAATGAAGAGTTAGTTGACATAACTTCTGATGTCTCAACTAATTCTGATATCTACTCTATCGTTAGCATAGAAGATATGCAGGATATTCAACAACAAAGTGATTATTCATTTGTTAATGAGCTTGCACCATCACAAACTCCTCTTCAGCAGAAATATGGTTACTATAATTCTTTTATGGATTTAGGAATTTTTGAAGGAGATGTTGAGTTATTTGAAAACTTCAACTTTGTTAATTTTGAGGTTTTAGATTGCACACACAAATGGAAACTCCATACAGGCAATACTAACACTAAGTGTTACAATTGTCTTTGGTACCCTTCTCTTGAGAAACGTTCAAGATGTGAGTTATGTAGAATTGAAGTATGTTACTCTTGTTTATCTTCAGTTTATAGTTATGTTCTTCCAGAATATAATGTTCCTAAACAGATGACTGATAGACTAACTATACTTGATGATCGAATACATACTCTTGAAAATCGAATTGAAAATCTTGAAATTAATTTTCAAAATTTTTCTCAAAAAGAATTTGATAAAGAATTTCCTCCTTTTTCTTGGAAACCTCCAAAAAATAAGGGAATTCAGATTAATGAACCATCAACTTCTTGTATGGCTATAACTCCGATTATACCCATAATTTGTAACAAAAAGGTTTTAAAAAACATTTTTGTTCAAGTTCTTCTTAATATTAAAGGCACGAAGTTTCAACTCCCTGCTTTTATAGATACAGGAGCAACTCAAACAACTTTAGACTCTTCTATACTTCCTCCAGAATTGCTTAGCAAACTGGTAAAAGCACAGAAGCCTTTAAAGTCTGTTACTTTTTCAGGAACTATACATTATACCAATCATTATTTAAAAAATATTCTTGTTCAATTTCAAACAAATTGCCAAGATTGGTCAGATGTATATTCTTTAGATGTATGTTGGGTTGATTCTTTAAAAGACTTGCATGGTATAAGTTTAATCCTTGGATTAAATTTTTTACTAGCAAAAGGAAGAACATTCACTATGTGTAATGATTATGTCCTTTTTTCTCAACACACTACTCTTACACCCATAATATCAGGGTATGCTAGAAAGCATGGTGGAAGTAGTAGTGAAGAAAATGAAGAATTGCAAAACCCTAGAATAATTTGTACCCCTGATGCTTGTTCTTGTGAAAATACTAGTGGTACAAAAAACTGACATCTCTTAGTCCTGACAAGACTTTAAACGATTTTCCAGACTTTGATGAACTTTGGAAAATAGAAAATGATGACTCTTTTAAAGGTTATTCCTTTTTAGACTTATCATACAATTTGATAAAACCCCATATTATAAACCAAAAACTTGTAAGTAAATCTTTTACTTATGAAGATATTTTAAATATGGTGGATCATTTACAAAAGACTGAAATTATTGGTGAAATACCAACCAAGTTTTGGGAAAGAAATCAAATCTTTTGTAAACTAGAGATAATTAATCCAGACTTGGTAATTAAGACGGGAATGCCCAAATATGATAATTGGACTATTGATGAGTTCAAGATGCATATTTCTTAATTACTTAAGCTTGGAGTAATTACAAGAAGCACTTCTAAGCATAGAACTGCAGCTTTTATAGTTCAAAAAGAATCTGAAAGAAAACGTGGTCAATCACGAATGGTTTTTAACTATAAAAGATTAAATGACAATACCCATATTGATGGCTATTGTATTCCTACAAAAGAAATTTTGCTTAACAAAATCCAAGGTGCCAAATGGTTTTCAAAATTTGATTTAAAATCTGGATTTTGGCAAGTAAAGATGCACCCTGATTCTATTCCCTGGACATCTTTTACATGTAGTGAAGGACACTTTGAATGGAAGGTTATGCCTTTTGGTTTAAAGAATGCTCCTCAAGTTTTTCAAAGAAAAATGGATAATTGTTTTATGCATTTATCTAATTTTACATGTGTTTACATTGATGATGTTTTGGTTTTTTCTAAAGATAAGAATGAACACTATGCACACCTGTATACTGTTTTCAAAATCTTTGAAAAAGAAGGAATGGTTATTTCTCTCAAGAAAATGAAACTTTTAAGAGAACATATTGAATTTCTTGGTGTAGAAATAGGGAAAGGTAAGATAAAGCTCCAGTCTTATATTTCGAGAAAAAATCTTGAATACCCTGATAAGTTAGAAAACTTAAAACAACTGCAAGGTTTTTTGGGTTCTCTAAATTATACTAGACCTTTTATCAAGGATCTTTCTAAATATATTGGACCTTTATACAATAAAACTTCAGTAAAAGGAACAAGGAATAATAATAATAATAATAAACTCAAGTTTTTTAAAAAAATGGAAAATGATAATGTAAAAGATATAGGGTGTGTCTCTAATCCATCCCACATTGGTGGAATATAGAACCCAAAGATTAGAACTCCACTATATATTGACCTTTCCCTCCCTTGCTTTTACATTCTATGTTTTTGCTAAATGACTTGAGCCTATGTGCTTATTTTAATAGGAGTACCCTTTAAAAGTGGGTTCACCTTGAGTTCTTTTAAGCTATTTGTTCACCTTGAGTTCCTTTAAGCTATTTGTTCACCTTGAGTTCTTTTATGTATTAAATGAGTTCGAGCTTGATCCGAGTTCAAGTTCGAGCTTGATTCGAGTTTTCGAGCTCGAGTTCGAGCTTGATTCGAGTTTTCGAGCTTAAATTTGAGTTGCAATTCGAGCTTGAAACGAGCTCGAGTTCGAGTTCGAGTTTGGAAATTGGTTATCGAGTTCGAGTCGAGTTTGTATTTTCACTACTCGTGAGTTTTCGAGTCGAGTTCGAGCTTGATAATCGAGTTTCGAGTTCGAGTCGAGTATAATGATACTTGAACTCGACTCGCATCATTTACACCCCTAGGTATGTCAGGTCTGTCTAATATACATTGGCCTGTCGACCTCATCGCACGTCCAGCAGCAGCGCTCACCGCACGACCAGAATGTCGTGCTCAGCACACCAATGGCCACTACTATTCCGATAGCACCGCAAGCAGATGTGGTCCCGAGGCCGACATGCAAGAAGATGCCAGACAGACAATTAGCACCTCTTTTCACCCCTTTGCCTCCGACTACTAGTCCTTTGCAACGACGACCATCAAAGGCGCCTACTCGTCGTACTACCGCTTCCACCAATGTTGCAACCTTTTCTCATCCTACCACCATTGTTTCTACCTCTTCTTATCCTACCTCTTCCTAAACTTCATCGGCTATTGCCGCACTTTGGCATCGTGATCAATTTTCTAGCAGTTGGCTTCGGCGCATACCCACCTATCTTGTAAATAAGAAATGGTGGGGCTTATTACTCGCGTTGGAGGATGATGGGTGGTTCGAAAGCGATGTTAGTACTAAAACGTCATTTAAGTATTTCTATTATAATGTCTATTTATATGCCTAACATTTTTCCTTTTTTAAATAGCACGTCGACGCATGGGTCCGAATAATTCTTGAGTCGCGTCCACCTAGTGTACCATGGACGGTGATGATTTACGATTTCATGCATTACTTGCTAACTGAACCTGGCCCGGATTTCGTCTACACTATGGCCAATGGCACACAACAGTCGTTTCCAGCATGGTGGGGTCTGGAGCGGGTATGAAAATCAATTTACATTTACTTGTTATTTGTAACTGTGTATAGTTTAGTGTTATACATTGTTTGTTTGTTTTTGAACAAATATTTCAGGTCTATATACCGAGTTTCATTGAATTGAAGCATTGGGTGGTTGGCGATCTCGATCTAGAGACCATGGAGATGATAGTATATGATAGCTATCGGATGCCTTCCTATGCGGACACATTTAAAGATATGATGGATAAAATCACCAAGCTTCTAGATACCTTTCTTACCATGGCGGGGTGCACGACACTTGCATTGCGTAGCCAAGACTTCACTTGGGTTCACACATCAGGGGTACCGCAACAGTGATCTGCATTCGGCAATTGTGGTCCTTGCACATGTATGTTCATCTCACAGTTGGTGTGTGGCGAAACCCCAGCAGGGACGGAGGATGTGGCAGCACAGGCTATGTCGTGGAGGTGTCATATGGCATATGTCTTTTGGACCATGTGGCAGGAAGATCGCGATGTATGATTGATTTTAGGAGCTTGTATGTGAACGATGATTTCTCTTTGTATATACAATTCTTGGAAGTTTTGTTTATTTTGAGAGAATTTATTAAAAATTCAGTCGTGTAGTTAAATTATTTCATTAAGATGCACATATTCAATAACATTGAACGGATACAGTGCATATGAACTAAACAACCAACCCTATGGTCATTTAAATGTCAAAGTACGACTACACTCCGCTTTGTTTTTCTGGAATCCCCACCGACTTCTTATATGCTCTGGTGATACGATTCTGGAAGTGTTAAGCTCCACTTTCTCGCTGCACACTTCAATGATGGTATGGCCGTCAACATATTGACGTATATTGGTTACATCTTCATCGGTAGCTGTTTGGGTAAAATTTCGCAAGTCACGGTCGATGTAAGAAATTCAAACGACTCCAGTCTAAGGACCATTCCTGTATTAAGATAAGGTCCTGACGATCACACACATAGGAAGATATCGTCGTCCCCGGTGATGACCGTCGAGAGTTTCTCACGTCCGCGACTAGAAGGAGTCTCTCGGTAAAACTTACATCTCACGATCTGCGTAACGTAACTAACGATTACTGATCATTTATTACATACAACCATTTTCCTTTGTGAATCTTTCATTACAGATTTAATGCATATAATGACTGTTTGGGTAAAAAATTCACGATCTCGACAAAGTGACATTTAAGGCATATTTCACACGACCAGTCTTGTATCAAGATAAGGTCCTGTCGACCGAACATAACCCTGATCACCATCGAGAGTCACTCAAAGGTCGGTCGAGCGTCGTACGACTAATGTCGGGATCTACACTTGACCTCAACCATACTAACGTATGAATCAACGTTTCTTTCTTGATCATTTAATGCAAGTTCAATGCTCATAAATACCAATGGTCATAACGGTTCAACACCATCAAGAACATTTATGAAGCGCCACAGTTACAAAAGATACATTTATGAAGAATCAAGGCTATAAATACCCAAGATCAACACTTCATTGGGGGGACAGAGGCAGAATACACCAAGTATACGTTTACAAGCTCTCCGAAGAATTTATGCAATCTGTCATTCACACGACAACCTCAATTTTCACACGAATATAGTGTTTTCATACACGACGCACACTTATTTTACAATCATACATCTATTTCCTATATAGATCGTGTAATACATTGTAAACATCAGAGGATATCACCCCTGTTTGGTGATCATAGTGCACAACGACCCTTACCTGTCATCAGCGTTTTTTTTCCTCGTTGAGGTTTTTCCGCGTCACCAAATTCCTTGTCTCCTTATTTTATTGTTTATCGCGCATAATTGTCTATCGGTTACTTTCTTTAGTTGGATAAAGCTCCACGTCGACCTTAAGTTATTCTTTGAGTAATTTTTGGCATTAATAGTTTGGCGCCCACCGTGGGGCACCATCTAAAGAAAATCCTAAGACAATAGTGTGTTGAACTAACGGTTTCCCCGAGTGTTTTTGTATTTCGCAGGACAAATGGCAGCTCAAGGAACTCAGGAACAAATCATGGCTCAAATGAACATGGAGTTGGACGCAGCTCATGCTCGAATTGATGCATTGACAAATCAGCACAGGCAAGTAGTGGAGGAGATCGAATCTCTAAGAAATCGCAACGCAAGCAATGCATCAGGGCGGTCACATAATCAAGGTGGATCCAGCATGCCCTGGACAGGACCTCCACTTCCCAATTATCCTCGACCCGTTTTCTCCGGTTTTACCAATCAGCTTATGCCGATGTTGCCACTGCCGCCACCATTCTTTTCCTCGATGCCATCGGTGACCACAATCCCGCCATTTTTCCAGTCGACGACACCGATTTCCTCAAGGCCTCCGCCAGCATCAATTCCCACAATGCCGATGCCTTCCTTCCAGTTTAACGGGTATGCTTTCGATTCGTCTCAGCGAAATGGGTTCCAGAACTCAGGGCATATTCCGTCGGATACTCAAGGAAACATTCCAGACGATCCAGTCATCCAAAGATTGAAGATGTTGGAAGAGCAAAACGAGCGTGTTTTATCGCTACTTTCCAAACTTCCAGGAGCAGCTGTTCCAGTCGACGTCGAACCTCGTACAAGGTTTCAGGCGTCGCCTTTTGTTGACGAGATCGCAATGATTGACGTTCCAAAGAAGTATAGTATCCCTACATTCATGGATCCAACTGAGCACGTCGCTCAGTATAAACAACTGATGTGGACAGTTTCGATTCCCTACCAGTATCAAGAGGTGTTCATGTGCAAAAGTTTCGGAGCAACCCATATAGGTGCAACTTTGCAATGGCTAATCGGTCTCAAGCCAAAGTCAATCGGGTCGTTTGCCAAGTTGATAAACCAATTCTCTTAGTAGTTCGCCAGTAGTCGCAAGATGGAAAAACAAACTAGTGACCTCTATTACGTCGTTCAGAAGACCGGAGAATCCATTCACAGTTACTTCAACAGATTCAATGCCGAGATGATCAGTGTTCGTAACTGTGATATCAAGACCGCGATTGAGGCCTACAAACGTGGCCTAACTGATCTGAAAAAGTACCCCCAGAGAACTTTAAAGACGTGCGCGTAAGAACTTTGGCCTATATGAGAGTCGAAGATGACGAAACTTTTTGTCGTAAGCATTCTAATGATAAGAAGTCGTTGAGCGTAAAGAAGCCAGAGTTCAAAGCTAGATCGACAGTTAAAACCGAGCCATCGAAACAAATTTCAAACATCCGATTCGATAAGAAGAAAGTCTCGACTACGACCAAGTTCCCTCAGTATCCTAAAATCTCCTCGTATGGATTCAAGGGTTCACCCAAGGATCTGGTCGACGCATTGAAGACTGTGCAAGCAACTGTTCGTTGGCCGAAGAAAAGTGACAAGGCCGACGACAAGAAGGATAAGACCAAGTGGTGCGACTTTCACGATGACCACAGTCATACCACCGATGATTGCATAGCACTCAAGAAGGAACTTGCTTGGCATGCTCCAAAAGGAAACCTCAAAGGTATCCTCGACGGACAAGCGATACCTGACAGAAACACTCGACCACCGTCCCTTGATCATGAGAAAGTCGTGAACTGCATGACTGGTGGATCAGACGTATGTGGTCTAACCTACTCAGCAGCAAAGAGACATGTGTCTCAAAATGCAAACAATCAACCAATCCCTCGATCTTCACAATCAAAGGAAAAACTGGAGCTTGAGTCTATGAAGATAACATTCGACCAAGATGACTTGGGCGACCTGCATCAGAAACATCACGATGGGTTGATCGTCCAGCTCAAGATCGGCAATTATCTGACCCGAAGGGTGTTGGTTGACGGAGAAAATTCGGCGAACATCATCTTCCTCGACACCATTAAAGCTATGGGCCTCGACAAGTCTGAGATCGTCTGATGCTCGACAACATTAGTAGGCTTCAACAGAGACGCGACGAGCACCTACGAAGAGATCGTCTTACTAGTATATGCCAAGGGAATCAACAAGTAGACAAAATTCAGCGTTATAGACTGTTCGTCAGCATACAATGTCATTCTTGGACGACCCTAGATCCACGACATGAGGGCAGTACCCTCAACCTACCATCAGACGATGAAGTTCCCAACTCCATAGGGAATCCTGGAGATCAAAAGTGAACCGAAAGTCGCTCAGGATTGCTACAAGACGACGATGAAGCCCAGAAAGCAGTCCATCTAGCAATTACAGAGCCATGATACTTCCAATACTGACGACGACTATCGATTGGAGGAAGTTATCCTGGACCAAGACAATCCGGATCAAGTCGTCTTCATAGCTTCGACACTCGATCCTTCCATTAAAAAAGAACTAATATCTTTTTTGCAGGAACATACCCACTGTTTCACTTGGACGCACGAAGACAAGGTCGGCATAGATCCTAACGTTATTTCGCATAAACTAAACGTGGATCCATCGTTCAAACCAATAAAACAAAAACGACGAAAATTCGCTCCAGAGCGAAACAAAGTGATCAACGATGAAATCGACAATCTCCTCAAATGTTCATGGACGCCTACTCAGGCTACAATCAAATACTTATGCACGTCGATGATCAGGAAAATACAACCTTCATGACGGATCGCGGTATCTACTGTTACAAGGTTATGCCTTTTGGTTTAAAAAATGCAGGTTCCACGTACCAGAGGTTGGTCAACAAAATGTTCAAGGACCAACTGGTGACACCATGGAAGTATACATTGACGACATGCTTGTCAAGTCTCGACAAGCCATCGATCATGTCTAGCACCTATGACAGTCGTTCGACATCCTCCGATAATATCACATGAAGCTAAATCCTACAAAATGCTCCTTCGGAGTTAGTGCTGGAAAATTCCTAGGGTACATGGTGAATCGACGAGGCATCAAAGCCAATCCAGATCAGATCAAAGCCATCTTCGAGATCAAATCGCCAAGGAATTTCAAAGGAGTGCAACGTCTAACCGGTCGAGTAGCAGCCTTGAACAGATTTATATCCCGATCGTCAGACAAATGTCATTTGTTCTATAACGTATTGCGAAAGAACAAAGGCTTCCATCGGACGGACGATCATGAGAAAGCATTGCAAAAATTGAAAGAGTACATGGAGTCACCTCCACTGTTATCAAAACCACAAGACGACGAGGTCTTACAGCTCTACCTAGTCGTCAGTTCTCACGCGGTAAGAGCAGTCTTGGTAAGAGAATACGACAAGCAACAATTGCTTATCTATTTTGTAAGTAAGTCTTTACTCGACGCCGAAAGCAGGTATTCCTCAATGGAAAAACTTATACTATCACTAGTCACAGCTGCAAAAAACTACGACATTATCTTGAATCACATCCTATAACTGCCGTTACTAACTTTCCACTCAAGTCTGTCTTGAGAAAGCCATAATTGACAGGTCGACTAGCGAAATGGAGCATATACCTCAACAGTTATGACATCGACTTCAAACCCAGGACCGCGATCAAATCGCAAGTCCTAGCAGACTTCGTCGCCGACTTTAGTCCTGAACTAGAGAAAAAAGCACAACGTGAAGTTTGTTCTATGGTGACTCACGACGACAAACACTAGACTCTACATATCGACGGTTCGTCCAACGCTAGAGGTACAGGACTAGGCGTCATCTTAATGTCTCCACATGGGGGAAAGATGGTCTACTCCATACGATGCGATTTCAAGGCAACCAACAATGAAGCAGAGCATGAAGCCTTGATCGTCGGGATGAACATGGCACACGACCTGGGGGCAACGGGGTTACATGTCAAAAGTGACTCTTTCCTCGTCGTGAATCAAATTAATAGAGAGTTTGTATCTAAGGATTCAAAGATGACAACATATCTCAAAGTGGCAAAGGCAAAATCCACAAAATTTGAGCCTTTTTTGATCGAGCAAATCCCGAGAGATTTGAATACTCAAGCAGATGCTTTAGCCAATCTTAGATCAGCACTAAGAAAACCTCTGTTCGACATGATTCCTATGGTACATTTAGCGACGTCGTCTATTGATCACGATGACGTCGGGCAAATTGACAACAACGAAGAGGATTGGTCGAGCGATGTCATGAACTATCTAACACGTGATCAACTCCCAGAAGATAGAACAAAGGCTCGAAAGATAAGATTTAAAGCATCGCGGTATGTCGTGATACAAGGCATACTCTATCGACGATCATCTACCAGACTTAATCTACGATGTGTCACAAGCAAAACGCAAGTCCAAAATATCTTACAAAAGATGCACGACGGTAAGTGTGGTAATCATTCAGGTGGTCATAACTTAGCCAATCGAGTGTCTAGACAAGGCTATTACTGGTCGAAACTACGACAAGACGCAATCAAGTACGTACATAATTGTGACGCATGTCAACGACATTCAGGTTCGACGCATAAACCTTCTGAACCTTTACACTCGACATTAGTTCCATGGCCCTTCATGAGATGGGGAATGGACATCGTCGATAAGTTTCCACCCGCCCCTGGACAAAAGGTATTTCTACTCATCCTTACAGATTATTTTTCCAAATGGGTAGAGGCAGCCGCTTTTTCCCAAGTTTGGGATAAAGAGGTTATATCCTTTGTCCAGACTAACATCATATGCAGGTTTCGCATACCCTCCGAGATTGTCTGTGACAATGGGTCTCAATTTATAAGTGAGAGAACTCAACAATTCTGTGAGGACTACAATATAAAGCTCACGACATCGTCACCACAATACCCTCAGTCGAATGGACTTGCTGAGTCGAGTAATAAAACGACTGTTAATTCAATCAAGAAACGTTTGAAAGCAGCAAAAGGAAGATGGGTCGAAGAACTTCCTTCGGTCTTGTGGGCAAATCGTACGACTCTACGTACGTCCACTGGACAAACTCCCTTTTCTTTAGTCTATGGTTGTGAAGCAGTTTTACCCGTCGAGGTACAACTACCTACGTCGAGACATACATCGGTCGATCATAACTTGGTCGACATGAGCTATGATCTTGATGCTCTAGAAGAATTAAGATAATCAGCATTGATTCGAATGGCATCCTAGAAACAAACGGTTGAACGACACTTCAATAAGAATGTAAAGACTAAAGTCTTCCAAGTGGGCGACCACGTATTACGACGAGTGTTTCAGAACACTCAGGATCCAAACGCAGGTAAACTTTCCATCAAATGGGAGGGTCCTTATCGTATATCTCAGGTCGTGGGGAAAGGTGCTTATAGGCTTCAAACTCTCGACGACCAAGAGATCCCACGTAGTTGGAATGCAACGCATCTAAAAAGGTATTTCTTCTAAACCTTAAATTATTTCATTACGATTATCCTTGTCGATCAAAGCACTAACTTAAGCATCGAAGGGTCGTTGGTTAGCCAACGACCAACCTCTAACGTTGTTTTTTCTGCAGGATCGCACGACATATGACTACAAAACCTCCGTACGATTGTAAGTCATTCGCACGATAAGTCTTTCGCATGACTTAAACTCACTGAACACCGAAGGGTGAGAAATCTAAGTTCTTAATTTATAAACATTTTTCATTATAGACGAAATGCCTCAGTCGCACGTATCTTTTGAGTTATAATGCCTTAGTCGCGCGTAACTTTGATTGAATTACGATGATATGTCTTAGTCACAAGTATCCTTTGATGTGTATTCATTTTTTAAATGATTGTCATTATTTGTTTGGTCGAGTGGTCTATAAGACAAGAAAGGCTCCAAGTCGCCTGAATAGCCCTAGTCGCAAATTCAATGACATGAATTATCATTGCAATTTAAAGTATTCGACGATGTAGCAAAAAGATCATTTATATTCAAAATTCAATGGTTACAAGGGAAAAACTCGACCACCAACGGTCGACCTATTAAAAACTATAAAATAAAAAGGAACTCAAGAAGGGGAGCATCCCCTGCTGGCTTTGACGAGGAGGCGTCATCAGTCTGGCCTTCATCTACCTTAACTTCCTTGACCGCCTCGACTTCCTCCTCCTCAACGGAGTCCAGATCCTATTCGGTCCCAACATCCGCAAGGTAGAGTTTGAGGTCTTCGGTAGCGTTGGAAAAGGGATTTTTTCCATTCAAGTGGCGTCTCATGATGGACGCCTTGGTCATCCACTGAGTGAAAATCTCGACGCCCTTCAGCTCCTCCTCTAAATCCTCGATCCTGCGCTCTTGAGCGTCCACCCTGGCCTTAAGGTCCTCGGTCTCTTTCTTACTCTTAATTGAGGACGCCAAGGCTTGCTCCAACTCGACCCGCGTCCCCTTTAGCATGTCACATGACATGTCCTAGTGGATCCGCAGATCGGACCTTTGCGTCCGGACAACATTCAGAATCTTCTGGGTCTCTTCCAAGCGACCATTCAGGGACTCCACGTCGGCCTTGGTCGCCCTTTCTCTGGCCAGAGCCGCCTGCTCCCTCTCCAATGTAGCCTTCTCCCGCTCCAGGACCTTCAGCACAAAACACCGAATTTTGTCCATTTCATTATAAAGACCGAAAGAGAACTGAAAAGCCTGCAAAACACACGACGATCAATAAAAAATCTAAAATAGGACAAATTGAAATTCTTTTGATCCTTACCAGGAAAGACAGGCCTACGACGTGCGACCCCACGTCCTCGATGACCATCTCCCTGAACTTCTCCCTAAAAGACGGGAGCAAATATTGAACTTCTCCCGGTCGAACGAGCCATCCCTCATGAAGTCCGACGACAACGTAAAGTTAACCATATGGACCTCCGCAGGACCCTTCGCCTTGTCGCCAGACGGGGGAAGAGGACCAGAGGCCTCTGGTGCTTGATTAAGACACCCGACCTGGAGATCCTCAGGGACCTCCACCACTAGAGGATCAGTACGGGTCGCCTGTACGGCAACATCCTTCTTCGTTATCCGGGGAGTGTCAACGCTCGATGCGCCACCATCCATCGTTAGGTGGTTCTTTCGGGACTGACGGACGCGTACGTTTCGGAAGGTCCGACCCCACAGCCTTGACTGCCTTCCTTTTCTCCTTACCCTTTCAGGCTAACTCCAAGAACACCTTCTTTCGGTCGTCCACGTTGGAGGACTTCGAGGGAGAAACACCTGAAAAAGGAATTAAAGGAATTCAAAACAATGATATAACAAGCTAGGGAGAAAAACACAAAGAAATTTGAATACAGTACTTGACATCTCCTTTTTCTCTTCTTTGTCTTCTTCTCTTTCTTCCCTCTCCTCTACGGGAGACGCAACGGATGATCCGCTGAACTGCAAATTGTCGACGTTCAAGTCCCAGTCGACAGTATAAAATGAACGCTCCTCGACACTATACTCGAGAAAGCGTTCGACCTTTCTGTCAGAGTCAGCAGAAGGCTCGACAGCGGAAAAATCGATTACTGATAAAGAAAAAGACATGGCCAGTAAAAGTCAAACGACTAAGCATGAAATACGGAACAAAAACCTACAATCTTACCATCAGTGTTCCACCCCGTGGAAAGCCACTGAATGTCGCCAGCGACCGAAGCTAGTCGACCAAAGACATACTTAGTCTTCCAGTTTCGATCGTTAACTGTGGTCTTGCGGACTAAAACATTAGACCCCCTGGACTTGGAGGTCAGGCTGTAGCGATGGTTCGGTTCCTACTTAACCGAATAAGATGAAAGAAGGTCCAAGATAGTAAAAGATGACTCCCATTTACTTGTCACTCGTTCAATCACTTGAACGACTCTCCAAAACTGGGGCATCATCTGCCCCGGAGATAAATTGAAAATCGTAAGAAACGATCTCGATAGAGGAGAATAGGTCCATGAAAAACCTATCTCAAAGGGATATTCGTACATCACAAAATATCCCTCAGGACACTGCTCCGTCCGGAGCAACACCGGTGGACTAAGGGTTACATCCTCTGGAATCCTAGCCAATCGTCTAAAGGACTCAATGTCTTCCTCCTCGCAGATAACACTAATAGGATCCAACGACATAACAAAATCAGGGTCTTGGACAGTTGCTACGTAAAAACCAAAAGTGTCCCAACCCTTCCTAGGCTTTTGAGCTTACGTTTTAAAATGCATGGACATGAGAAGAGAGGCCATACCTTAAATAAACGCTTAAAACCTCGAAGAAAACCTAAAATTAGGCGAAGGTCGTCTGAAATCAGGAAGGGATCGCACGAAAAACTCAACGAAATATATCTCTAAATAAACACTCTGGAAGCGTAAAAGGAAATGATCCTGAATATCTTCCATTTATATACGAACGTCGAATCAAGCATACTCGCTCGATATTCGACATGTGTCGATCGACTCTTCAGGAGCACGCCTAGATGATCGACACCTGTCACTCTTAACTGTCATGTGTATTTCCCAGGCCATCATGACGTCACGCGTGTCAAGGAATCTAGTTAGAAACAAACTGTTTCGGTTCTGAAGCGACGAAGACCTCTTCCCAAGTGACACGTTGCACATAACCCTGATCACCGTCGAGAGTCACTCGAAGGTCGGTCGAGCGTCGTACGACTAACGTCGGGATCTACACTCGACCTCGACCATACTAACGTATGACTCAACATTTCTTTCTTGATCATTTAATGCAGGTTCAATGCTCATAAATACCAACGATCATAACAGCTCAACACCATCAAGAACATTTATGAAGCGCGACAGTTACAAAAGATGTATTTATGAAGAATCAAGACTATAAATACCCAAGATCAACACTTCATTGGGGGGACAGAGGCAGAATACACCAAGTATACGTTTACAAGCTCTCCGAAGAAATTTTTTCAATCTTTCATTCACACGACAACCTCAATTTACACACGAATATAGTGTTTTCATACACGGCGCACACTTATTTTACAATCGTACATCTATTTCCTATATAGATCGTGTAATACATCGTAAACATCAGAGGATATCACCCTTGTTTGGTAATCATAGAGCATGACGACCCTTACCTGTCATCCGCGGTTTTTTCCTCGTTGAGGTTTTTCCATGTCACCAAATCCCATTGTTAAGTCCAAATATTGTATACAAGATTTAATAAGAAAAGTCAATGTGTAAGTCAATAATGTCAAAGTCATAAGCAAAGTCAAAGTTGTATTGTCAAAGTCAATATTGATTAGTTTTACTTTGTTGTTAAGTTTTAGTTTAGTCTTGTGGTATAAATAGGATTAGTCTTTGTTAATCTTGTAAGAACTTCATTGTAATATTTCAGATAAGTGAGATATATGACAAGAGCTTTCAAGATCTACTTTCTCTCTCTACTCTCTCTCTCTAGATTTCATTGCTAAATCTTGTTTGTATTGAGAATGGCTTGATAATATGGGATAACAATTGGTATCAGAGCCATACCAAACTTTTCAGAATTTATTTGGTCATGATTTGAATTGAAATTTGGTGTTTTTGGATCGAAAATTTGAATTTTTTCAAAAGTTTTTCAAGAAAACGAGTTTGTTACTGTTTCATACGAATTTCATGTGAAAAATCGTTTTTAATGCAAGAAACTGGATTCATTGTGTTCGATTTATATTGGTGATTGATTGTTGTTTTGATTCCATCTCGAAATTCGAACAAAATCGGTTTCAATTTTTGATTTTTGATATTTTCGTGAAAAACGTGTTCAGTTACTGTTCTTGATTGAAAATATTCGATTTGATGTTTTTAATCGAAAATTGATTGCTTGTGTGTGTTTAGAATTGTTTTTCGATGATGCTAACAAATTCTTGAAGTTCAATTGTGCAGGAATCAATCGATTTGAGAAAGATAATGTCAAGAAATCGACTTTGCGTGTCATTCATACGGTTTGCGGGTCATTCATACAGACTTGAGAACCATACTTTGCGTTTCAAGTGAGACCCGCATACCATATGTTGCGTTTCAAGTGAGACCCGCATACCATACTCTGCGCTTCAAGAAGGACCCGCAAAGCTCATATTGCATTTCAAGAAGGACCCGCAAAGCTCATCTTGCGTTTCAAGAAGGACCCGCATTCTATACTATGCGTTTCCTTAAGGACCCGCATACCTCACTATGCGTTTCCTCAAGGACCCGCATACCTCACTATGCGTTTCCTCAACAACCCGCATTCTTAGCTATGTGTTTCACCAAGGACCCGCACACCTAGCTTTGCGTTTCGGTCAACACACGCAAACCTCTTTTTTCTAAAAAAAAAAATTCAAGTATTGTTCAAATTTCAATTTTCACGAATTATTTTTTTAAGATTTCAATTTGATCTGATTGTTGTTTTTCTGATATATAGTTTAGGACGGTCATTCACTTCAAGTTGATTATTTTTTTTTCAAGATGTCCATTTTGTACAAGCCTGATATATCTGTAATAGAAGCTGAACGAAGGACTCTGCAATTTAAAAATTCAGAGTATCTCAGAAGAATTCAGGAGTTGGAACTGAAATTGTACAACTGTGTTAAAACTCCTGAATGTATAAATTGTACTAAAAATAGTTCTAATTTTTCAGGTATCCTTTATGAGAGGGATAAAGAGATAAAGGAGAAAGAGAGAGAGATTATAACTCTTCAAAGTCAACTGAAGACAACTGAACAGAAATCACCTGAGCTACAAGCAGAATCAGTTGATCTTCAAAACAAGTTGAAGGATTTCAAAGAGAAGACAAAGGAGTTGGAATCTGAGAACGTTGAGCTTAAAAAGAATTTATCTGTTTTAGAAAAACAGCTTGTTGCAAATAAAGTTGATTTTGATTCTGAAAAGAAAAATTTTTCGAAAAAGTTCTCAGATTTTTCAAAGAAATGTTTTCAGGAAAAGAAGTCGTTGGAGCTTAAATGCTTAAGATTTTCTCAACAAATCTCAGATTTTGAGAAAATTCTGATTTTAGAAAGAGAGAAGTTTGATAAAGAAAAGAAGGCCATAGAACAGAAAAATATGGGATTCTTTAAAGAGTTATCCGGCCAGAGAAATGAATCAGAAAAAGGATTTGAGGAAGAAAGATCCATCTTTGAAAATGAAATTAAAAAACTAACTTCTAAGTTGTCTGAAATGTCTGCAGCTGCGCTGAAAGAGCAAAAGACGAAGTCTGAATTCAAGACAAAGATTTACCAGCTTGTGAAAGAAAGAGACAACTTCGCCTCAAAGATCAAAGAACTTGAGAAATCTATTTCAAGTTCAAATCAGAAATTTATCTCTTCAAACAGGTCAGTCAAATCCTTTAATCAGATTCGTCATACTAACCTGTTCTATGATGATTATTTAGATGGTTCAGATACTTATCCAAGGAGAACAAGTTTCAAGATTGAGAAACTGGTGTGGAAAAAGAAACCTGTCAAAGATGAAAAGGAAAATGAGCTTAAAGAGAAGAAATCATGTGTATCTGTACTTAAAGCAAAGAAGAACAAATCATCTAACGGTAAGAAATTTTATTGTTCTATTTGTTGTACACATGATCATTTTCATAAAGCAAATGATCATTACTGGTATGGATCTTACTCTGTATCCCCCACACGCACTGCAACTAACATTTCTGGACCCAAATACCAGTGGGTACCAAAACCGAAACCTGAATCTGTGTTGCAGTCACCTCAATCCAAGGGGGAGTAAGAAAGACAATGGCTTTTGAACACAACAGTTCAAAACCCGAACTTCAATGTCAAGAAAATGGCTTCTAAGCAAAACAGCTTAGGACCCGTACCTCAGAGATCAAAAAGACCTTACTTCTGTATGCTTGCATCCAATGGATATTGATGGTCTTCATCCCGAGTGAATTGATTTGATCTCTATCCTAAACTTTTTCTTTGCTAAATTTTTCTGATATTGATGGTCTAACAATTCAAAGGGAGTGTTTGATCTCTATCCTGTTTTAACTGACATATTTCAGATGCTTAATTTAAGGGGGAGTAAAGGTGATGACTTCTGATTATTTCAGATCAGAACTCATTCTATAACTGTTTTACTGCTTTCTGTCCTTTTATTTTTGAATAAATAAAATGAATAAAGTGGCTTCTGATCAAATGACAGATCAGGGCCCGTTTTTCAACGATCAAAGAAGGATATTACGCTAATATCCAGGGGGAGCTCAAAAGATATAAATCATTTGATCATGATTTGAGGGGGAGCCGAAAAGGTAAAAATCTTTTGATCCTAGATCTCTGATTGTTTGAAAGAAGGACAACTTTCGAACATGAAAAACCTTTTCTTAAATGTTCAAACCACTTCTTATTCTCAAACGATTTCATGAATATAGAAGTGTGATTTTTAAAATGTTTTTCATTTTTTTGCGCTTACTTGTTTAACTGACCGTGTGTTTCCAAAGATCAATACTTGTGTATTATCTTGTCCATATACTGTCAAGTACTCACACATACCGGTTCAGTATTTCATTTGAATCTGTTATTACCATGTCTCATAAAGAAACAATTTTTCGATGGTAATACTCCCGTTTGCAATTTCACAGTTGTTGAGCATCATTCATTTTTTTTATATATATATTTGTGCTTTCTTTGATAAATTGTTTATATTCGTTCATATAAACAAAATTACCAATTCTTTGATACCCTAACCATTTGATTTGATCTGATTGATTCATTGTCAGATTCTCAAAACAATTCTCTTGACTTCATATTCATTCATTCAATATCCTTGTTTTGAGAAATCTTCAAAGAACAAATGCTCAAATTTCATTCATATTTTTCAATGAGCATACATACTCTAACATATGATTTCTTGTGCTTTACATGTCAAGAAAAATCATTGACCAGCATGTACTTTTAGGAACATGGGATTCAGTGTGAGTGCTTAATAGATCTTCCATGGATTCATGATAACCAGTGTTTCCTACCCCGGAAGAAATCCTTTGAGTGATTGAGGGGAGAGGGGTCTAAAAGAATTGAGTGTGGGAGTGCGCAGAGATAAAATGGAAATAAGAGATTGGTTAGATGTGAGCTTAAATGTTTAAAAGAAAGAGGGTGAGAGAATAGAGTTAAAAGAATATCAAAACTCTGCACCAAACATCTTTCTGAGTCGGGCAGCCACATTACTGATTGGTTCACATTTCTTTGGTGACCATCATTGAAATAGGCAAATAGCCCATGCCATCTCTTGCATACAACCCCACTAGCTACTCATTCTTTTCTTAAAAAGAGAATGTTTCACATTTTCTGGGGAAGCAGCACATAATCTATCGGATCTTCTCTTGGAAGATACTGATATTGAAAAAGAAGGAAAGTTGCCCCACCTTCGACCCTTTCTCATGCACATTAAGTCCATGTACAATCATTGTTGTCTTAGTGATTTACATACTTTGAGCCTGATGAAACACAATCATTGTGATAATTCTTTCAAAACACAAGCACGAGCACATAGAAAATCTGTTTTTCTGTCAGAACATTCATAGATAAACCTTGTGTTTTTCAATGATTGAATGGAAGTCCTAGGGAGTCATCATCAAGCCAGCTCCTTAAAATGTACATTTGTTGTACACAGTAACTTGGTGTTACTGACAGACATTTCTAACTGTTTCATTTGTTGAATCAGGGTTACACGCTCATTATGTCTGAATTTGAAAAAATTCGGATATATATTGTTCATGATTCGGCTCTTCAGATCAAAAGTACAGAAATATCAAGGGGAGATTGTTTGTTGTTCACAAAGGGGGAAATCAAAGCCTATGTTGAAATTGATGATATTTTGATGATAATGATGATCACATCATCAAAAAGGGGGAGAATTATAAAGATTCAATTTTAGAGTTCAAGTTCAAAGTTCAAGCCTAAAGTTTAAATTGCTTCCGCTGATTTAAAGTTCAAGTCTGATAAAGAAATTCAAAGCCAAAAGATTCTGAAGGAAGAATGTTCATAGAAAATTTGATGATTCAAGAAAGTTTGTTTCTTCCAAAGATGATTCAGAGATCAAAGTGATGAAGATACATTTTTGTTCAAAGTCGAAAGAATTTTCAGAGTTAAAGCTAGAATTCCATTTTGTGTTCAAGGCTTGTTGACTTTCAAAGCTTCAAAGAGTAAAAGACTTTCCAAGATTCTTCAAGAGCTGAAAGTTTAAAGTTTGGGAAAGCTGCAAAGAGATAAAAGCTGAAGAATCAAGTGCTGAAGACCTGTATCAAATTTTTATTAAATCTTGAATACAAAGGGGGAGATTGTTAAGTCCAAATATTGTATACAAGATTTAATAAGAAAAGTCAATGTGTAAGTCAACAATGTCAAAGTCATAAGCAAAGTCAAAGTTGTATTGTCAAAGTCAATATTGATTAGTTTTACTTTGTTGTTAAGTTTTAGTTTAGTCTTGTGGTATAAATAGGATTAGTCTTTGTTAATATTGTAAGAACTTCATTGTAATATTTCAGATAAGTGAGATATATGACAAGAGCTTTCAAGATCTACTTTCTCTCTCTACTCTCTCTCTAGATTTCATTGCTAAATCTTGTTTGTATTGAGAATTGCTTGATAATATGGGATAACACTTGTCTCCTTATTTTATTGTTTATCGCGCATAATTGTCTATCGTTTACTTTCTTTAGTTGGATAAAGATCTACGTCGACCATAAGCTATTCTTTGAGTAATTTTTGGCATTAACAATGACCAAAGGATATAACGGACGACCGCCATCAAGATCAATCAATACCAAGACCGTTGGACATTCAATGCTCATTTATGGCAACCAAAGCTATATCTACAAGCCTGAAGAACTACTCGAAACAGCTAATTGGACATCAAATTCATTACACAACGCTCAAGAACTCTCTCAAGCGAAATCTCTCGACGAAGTGTTCTATCACACGACATATAGCATAATCGCACGATTACTTCACTTTCTATTGTAAAATTGTCATTTGTACTTGTAATCACTCCTTCTAAAGAACGACGTCCCTGTTTGACGTCCATAGTGCACTTGACGATCTCTGCTATCGTCTGTGGTTTTTACCCTCGACAGGGTTTTCTGCGTCACCAAGTTCCCTGTGTCGTGTTTACTTTTTGTCCTTGTCATACGATTTGTCGATCGATGTCTTACTTTAGTGGTTAAAGCTCCACACCGACCTTAGATCTTCCGTTGGACGATTTTTGGCATTAACAGTTTGACGCCCACCGTGGGGCCCCAACTAGAGTAACATTCTCGACAGAAAATGCGACTTACTAACGGTTTCAGTGTAGCTTTTTTATTAACAGGATCATGGAAGCTCAGGGAACTCAATCTCATATCATTGCTCAAATGCGCATGGATCTCGATGCTTCTCACAACCGTAGTCACAATCTGGATAAGCAGAATCATAGCAAACGAAGAAGTCTCGGCCATGAGAAATCCAGTAATGAGGAATCAAAACGTGGGCAACCAGTTTGGGCCACAGTATGGTCCAAGACCACCTTTTTATATGCCTTTTGCAGGTGTTCCACCACTACCACCTCCATACCCCAGGCCGACGAAAGGTATTGGAGCAACCATCAGAGTCGCTACTTTCTCTATACCGATGATTCCAACCATGCTACCGCTAACGACAGTGTTTCCATCGATGTATATGCCTCACATGCACGCACCAATTAATGGAGACACTGAAGAGACATCGCAACACAATGGGCTTTTTCCTAATACAGGTGTCACGTCTTAAGATTCTGGGTTCGTGCCAGCCCCACTTCCTACCAGCAATGACTTCAATCCAGACAATCCAGTCGCAGGACGATTGAAGTAGTTGGAGGAACAAAACGAAAAGATGATGTTGTTACTTGCAAAGCTACCAGGAGCTGTTGTACCAGTGGACGTTGAACCAAGAACCGGGTTCCAAGCGTCACCCTTTGTTGACGAAATTTCCATGGTTGACGTCCCAAAAAAGTACAACATCCCGACGTTCACTCCAAAATACTCTGGAATTAGTGATCCGACGGAGCATATCGCACAATACAAACAATTGATGTGGATTGTGTCGATACCTCACCAATATCAAGAAGTCTGCATGTGTAAGAGCTTTGGTGCGACCCTCACAGGTGTTGCACTCCAATGGTTGATAAACTTGCGACCCAAGTCCATCGGCAACTTTACGAAACTAGTCAACCAATTCTTTCAGTAGTTTGCTAGTAGTCGCAAGATGGAAAAGTAAACCAGCGATCTCTACTACATCACTCAGAAAATAGGTGAGTCAGTTCGAAACTACTTCAATCGCTTCTGAGATGATCAGCGTATGAAATTGCAACGTTCGCACCGCGATCGAGGCTTACAAGTGAGGTCTCTACGACAGTTCCGATCATTATATGGACTTAACAAAGTATCCACCAGAAAACTTTGAAGACGTACGAGCTCGGACATTAGCTTATATGCGGGTCAAGGATGATACGGCCTTCCGTCGTAAACATTCTAATGACAAAAAAACGTTATGCGTCAAAAAGCCAGAATTCAAAGCTAGATCGACCGCCCAGGTCGAAACATCTAAACAAGTCTCGAACGTGAGATTTGACAAGAAGAAAAATGCTCCAGCAAGCAAGTTTCCCCAACATCCTAAGGTCTCATCTTACAGATTCAAATGATCGTCCAAAGATGTGGACGAAGCTCTCAAGAATGTACAAACCAACGTTAAACGGCCTCCAAAGAACGAGAAAGACGACGCTAAGAAAGACAAATCCAAATGGTGCGACTTTCATAATGATCATGGCCACTTGACGACGACTGCATCGCCTTATGACGAGAATTGGCTTGGCTCATGCAAAAAGGCCACTTGCAAGATTTTCTTGGCACGAACAAACGACCAGCTTCACCTGAACATGCAAAGGTCGTTAATTGTGTAATCGGAGGTTCCGATGTCTGTGGAGTAACATACTCTGCAGCTAAGCGACATGCTATTCGAGGACCTGAAGAACTTCCTGTTTCACGGTCGTCACGACCAAAACATGAGCTGGAATTGGAAGCCATACCTATCACTTTTGATCAAGACGATCTCGGTGAATAGTGGCAGAAGCATCACGATGGCCTGATCATCCAGCTAACAATAGGAAATTGCTCCACTAAGATAATCCTGGTCGATGGAGGAAGTTCTGCTAATATCATCTTCCTTGACACGATCAAAGCTATGGGAATCGACAAGTCTGAAATCGTACGACGTTCGACGGTCCTTGTGGGATTTAATGGCGACATGGCTAACACCATCAGAAAAACTACTCTCCCATTATTTGCCAAAGGGGTCGACCAAATTCAATGTCATTGATTGCTCGTCAGCATACAATGTTATCCTAGGACGACCATGGATACACGACATGAAGGTCGTGCCTTCGACGTACCATCAGACGATCAAATTTCCAACGACTTAGGGCGTCTAAGAAGTCAAGAGTTGCAAAAGATTGCTCGCGAATGCTATAAAATTTCGATGAAGCCTAGAAAGCAAAACATCTAGCAATTACAGAATCAGGATGATCCTGAGACTGTCGACGATTATCGATTGGAAGAAGTCGTCCTGCATCAGGAGAAACCTGACTTAGTAGTCTACATCGGTACATCCCTCGACCCACCTTAAAGATATCACTAATTTCTTTCTTGCATGAATATGCCGATTGTTTTGCTTGGACGCATGAAGACATGGTCGACATTGACCCAGAGGTCATCTCTTATCAACTCAACATCGATCCTTCATTTAAACATATTAAACAGAAGTGTTGTAAGTTCGCTCCGGAACGCAACAAAGCTATCAATGACGAAGTTGATAACTTGCTCAAGACAGGAAAGATCAGGGAAGTAAAATATCTTGATTGGCTGGCCAACGTCGTAGTCATACAGAAGAAAAATGGGAAGTGGAGGGTATGCATAGACTTCACAAGGCCTGTCCTAAAGACCCATTCCCATTACCCCGCATCGACGCTATGGTCGATGCAACCGCTGGTCATGAGCTACTCACATTCATGGACGCATACTCAGGATACAATCAAATACTGATGCATCATGACGACCAAGAGAAGATTCCATTCATGACAGACAAAGAGATCTATTGTTATAAGGTCATGCCTTTTGGTCTTAAGAATGCAGGGTCAACATACCAGCGACTGGTCAACAAGATGTTCAAAGAACGTCTTGGCGACACCATGGAAGTATACATCGACGATATGTTAGTCAAATCAAAACAGGTGATCGATCACATCGATCACTTAAGACAGTCGTTCGATATCCTCAAAGAGTATCACATGAAGCTCAATCCGACAAAATGCTCTTTTGGAGTAAGTGCAGGAAAATTCTTGAGATATATGGTCATCCGTCGAGGGATCGAGGCCAATCGCGACCAAATATAGGTGATCATGGACATTAAATCCCCTCACAAACTTAAAGAAGTCCAACAACTTACCGGCCGAGTCAGGATACTAAACAGGTTTATCTCCCGATCCTTAGATAAATGTCACTTATTCTATAATGTCTTGAGAAAAAACAGGGGCTTCAAATAGACGAACGACCACGAGAATGCGCTCCAAGAGCACAAAAATATATGGCGTCTCCACCCCTGCTATCAAAACCTGAGGACCACGAGGTCCTCCAGTTCTATCTAGCAGTCAGCTCAAACATTGTAAGTGTCGTATTGACCCAAGAAGATGATAAACAGCAACGACCAATCTATTATGTAAGTAAATCACTTCTCGACACCGAAACCAGGTATTCCTCTATGGAAAAACTTTTATTAGCCTTAATCGTTGTGGCAAAAAAGTTACGTCACTATTTCGAATCACATCCTATAACTGTCGTAACTAACTTTCCTCTTAAGTCTGTCTTGAGGAAACCTGAATTGACAGGTCGACTGGAGAAATGGAGTATCTACCTTAGTAGTTACGACATCGAATACAAACCACGGATTGTGATCAAATCACAAGCATTGGTTGACTTCGTTGCAGATTTCATCTCGGATCTAGAAGTACCGACAGAACTTGTGGCAACTCTCGACGATCCAATTTGGACCTTACACGTCGATGGATCATCCAACGCCCTGGGGGAAGGTCTTGGCGTCGTCCTCAAGTCGCCACAAGGGGGGGCGAGATGGTGTACTCCATACGATGTGATTTTAAGGCCACAAATAATGAAGCTGACTATGAAGCTTTGATCGTAGGAATGAACATGGCTCACGACCTGGGGGCAACAAAACTTCACGTCAAAAGTGACTCACTCCTAGTCGTGAACCAAATGAATGGGGACTTTGCAGCCAAAGACTCTAGAATGACGGCTTGTCTCAAAATAGCCAAAGCCAAGTCCAAAGAATTCCAAGAGTTCTATCTCATAGATCCTGAGGGATCAAAATACCCAAGTTGACGCATTAGCTAACCTTGGGTCGGCACTTGGACAATCCCCATACGACATTGTTCCAATAATTCATCTGGTGACACCGTCCATCGACAACGAAAGCGACGTCCAGATGATTGAAGAGGAAGACAATTGGTTGAGCGATATCAGAAGATTTCTAATAAACGAACAACTTCCTGAAGGAAAAATGGAAGCCTAAAAATGCGATTTAATGCATCCAGATACATCATGATCAGAGGGCAACTTTACAGACGATCATCGACAGGACTAAACTTACGATATGTTACAAATAAGAATCAAGTCCAAAGCATTTTGCAAGAAATACACGATGGTGAGTGCAGTAGTCACTCAGGAGGTCGTAGCTTGGCAAATCGTACCTCCCGACAAGGGTACTATTGGCCAAACTTGCGATAGGACGCAACAAGGTACATCCAAAGTTGCGATGCATGTCAACGACATTCAGGTATGCCTCATAAACCCTCTGAACCCTGGAACTCGACTTAAACTTCATGGCCCTTCATGCGATAAGGAATGGATATTGTCGGTAAGTTACCTCCGGCTCCCGGGCAAAAGGGTCGGAATTCCATCCGAGATCGTATGCGATAACGGGTTACAGTTCATAAGCGACATAACCCAGCAGTTCTTTGAAGATCGTAACATCAAACTTACGACTTCAACGCCCCGATATCCTCAGTCCAATAGACTCGCTGAGTCGAGTAACAAGACGATCATCAATTCGATCAAGAAATGACTCATAGCAACAAAAGGTAAATGGGTTGAAGAACTTCCGACAGTTCTTTGGGCCATTTGTACGACACCTCGTACATCTACAGGATAAACTCCTTTCTCTCTGGTTTATAGTTGTGAAGCAGTCTTGCCTGTCGAGACTCGAATTCCAACCTCACGACACATGACGGTCGACCACAACTTAGTCGACCTAAGTTACGACCTCGATGCATTAGAAGAATTGCGGGAGTCAGCATTAATCAAAATGGCTTCGCAAAAACAATTGGTCAAACGACATTTCAATAAGAATGTCAAGGCCAAGATCTTTCAAAAAGGTGATTATGTCTTACGACGAGTGTTTCAAAACACACAAGAACCTGGTTCAGGTAAGTTATCCATCAAATGGGAAGGTCCGTACCGAATAACCGAGGTTATCAGAAAGGGAGCCTACCGATTGCAAACCCTCGACGGTCATGACATTCCTCAAAGTTGGAATGTGGTACACCTAAAAAGGTATTTCTTCCAAAACCCATTTCTTCTTTCCTTACGATTATCTTCCTACAAACCTTACTGACTTAAGCATCGGAGAGTCGTTGGCCCAGCCAACGACCCCTCTAAGGTTGTTTCGTTGCAGGATCGGTCGATCGTTGGCCCACATCATTAGACAAAAACGAGGAAATAACAAAGGATTGAAGAAAATCTAAACACTTAGTCCCAGTATTCCACCCTGTGGTGAGCCATCGAGCATTCTCGTCATTCGAAGACACACGACCAAAAACGTATCGTGTCTTCCACTTGCGATCATTTACTGCGGTCGCCTGGACCAAGACACGGTCTCCTCTATATCTCGAGAAGAGACTATACCTATAGTTCGTCTATGCTTTGACCGAGTAGGCCAACAGCAGGTCGTTGACAGTAAAAGGCGACGACCACTTAACTGTCAATCGTTCAATGACTTGAACGATTCTCCAGAATTAGGGCATCATCTGCCCCGACGACAACCCATAGGTTGTCAAAAAATCCCTCGACAAGTGGGAGAAAAGTCAAACAAAGCCTATCTTGAATGGATACTCGTATAAGACAAAGTACCCATTTGGACATTGCTCCAGCCTCAGCTGGTTCGTAGCACTCAACCGTACGTCAGTTGGAATCTTGGCAAGACGCCTAAAATTCCTCATCTCCACCTCTCCTTTCATAGTGCTAGAAGGATCGACTGCCATTGAAGGATTTGATGTAATGTGTCGTGAGTTCACAAACTACTGGGCACTCATAAAGAAAGTATAAACTCGAAAAAGGCAACAAGGATCTTTTCTATAAAAAGAAAGGTGTAAAAACGAAAGGATCCGGTAAAAAATCGCTATTTATACGCGATTCAGTGGCGGGTCGAGCCAACAACCATTTGACACCTGTTATCGACTCTTCGCCCTCCTTTACGGATGGACGATACCTGTCCCTACGCCTGACACCACGCGCCCCACGTCGCCATGACGTCACAATCGTTAAACGGCTGCACGCTTCCCCTCAAAATCACTTCTGTTTTCGAGGAACCGATTCAGTTACAAATGTCGACACGTGTCCAATCTGGTTACAAAATTCGAAAAATCGACTTGCCGCCTAATTTCCGAATTTTTGGGGCAAACTGTTTGGGTAAAATTCCGCAAGTCACGACCGACGTAAGAAATTCAAACGACTCCAGTCTAAGGACCATTCTTGTATTAAGATAAGGTCCTGACGATCGTACACATCGGAAGACATCATCGTCCCCGGTGACGACCGTCGAGAGTTTCTCACGTCCGTGACTAGAAGGAGTCTCTCGATAAAACTTATATCTCACGATCTGCGTAACATAACTAACGATTACTGATCATTTATTACATACAACCGTTTTCCTCTGTGAATCTTTCATTACAGGTTTAATGCATATAATGACCAACGGATATAAAGGACGACCGCCATCAAGATCAATCAATACCAAGACTGTTAGACATTCAATGCTCATTTATGGAAACCAAAGCTATATATACAAGCTTGAAGAACTACTCGAAATAGCTGATTGGTCATCAAATTCATTACACAACGCTCAAGAACTCTCTCAAGCGAAATCTCTCTACGAAGTGTTATATCACACGGCATATAGCATAATTGCACGATTACTTCACTTTCTATTGTAAAATTGTCATTTGTACTTGTAATCACTCCTTCTAAAGGACGACGTCCTTGTTTGACGTCTATAGTGCACTTGACGATCTCTGCTATCGTCTGTGGTTTTTACCCTCGATGGGGTTTTCCGTGTCACCAAATTCCCTGTGTCTTGTTTACTTTTTGTCCTTGTCGTACGATTTGTCGATCGATCGCTTTTAGTTGTTAAAGCTCAACACCAACCTTAGATATTCCGTTGGACGATTTTTGGCATTAACAGTAGCCATAGGTTCCATTCTAGTCAATAAGTCTGCATTCGGACGTTTAAAATACAACTTATTATATTTCGTTTCATCGTAACCTAGCTCTTTCATGATCTGGTGAAACAGCCGCATGGAAAGATCGTCGACATCTAATATGTCAACATAGACTTCTATACCATGGAAGTACTGTCTTCTAGGTGGTTCCGTAAAATACCCTTGATGGTAGACTTTCATGGTGAATAATTGTGGATGATCAGTTGTTCATGATAGGGGTTAACAACGTTAACCTTACACAATATTCAACGCAAGCAAAACCCAAAAAAATACAAACACTAACCATATAACTCGGTGGTAGAGGATGGAAGCGATTGAGATAAACATCTGAAATTCCATACATGAAGATTTAGGGATGCCATGTAAGAAGATGTGTAAAACTTTTGCCTTACTATATACCTTGTTTCGTTTTGTATGGTTTAGGACCCCCCCCCCCCCAGCGTTCGGTATTTATAGCCAAAGGTAGTGCACAAAAACCACCTTACTGATTCGCCTGAAAAGCCTTCAAGATTCGCCTGTAAAAAGCCTTACAGATTCGCCTGAAAAGCGTTCAAGATTCGCCTGAAAAGTCTTCTTCCAGATTCGCTTGAAAAGATTGTCAAAGTTCGCCAGTCACTTGTACCGGTTGTTTTCGAACTCTATCAATTTCTAAGTTTGTCGCCGATACTTGTTTTGTAGTAGTATAAAAATATAAAAACATCAAACCACAAAATAGATTAGACGATTTTATTCATGAAACAAAGGCATAGAAAGTACAAGTACAAACTAGCAACATAGAAAATCCAAATACGAAACCAACAACACTAGCACCATCTAAAGATAGAGTGTTTTACATTGATCAATCTAATTTTGTTTCTGGGTAACATGCGCTTGCAGTACTGTGAACTCTTGCATAAGCTTGTTGACTTGTACGTTGTCGTAGCGAATACGGTCTTTGATGAGTGGATAATTTATCACATTTTCCATCACTTTTTATTAGGATTTTCTAGTAATTTTATTTTCCCAATCACCATATTTGAGTCTTTTATTCTACTTTTCACTATTTATTGAGTTGGGAGCTAAGTTTGAGAAATTAACCTTACTTATGTGCTTTTATGTTAACTTATTGATGAATGATGCTGCAGCAGGAGGACTGCAGTCATGGACTAAGCTTCATAATCTTTTTGGTTAGTGTAACTAAGCTCTTTGAAGAGAAGTTGGAGATATTCGGTGGGAGAAGACAAGGAGCAGAGAATATATGCTCTTTTGACAATTGTGGTTTCCTTAAAAGATGCTTATGTACCTAGTTATGACATTTGATTCCTAGTTAGTGGTGGGGACCATGTACTTTGTACCTTTGATTCTCTTTTTGATGTTTTCTTAGTTGTTAAGCTTTAGGAGCTCCTCTAGTATAAATAAAGGGCTCATCTTCAGTAGTTAAATGTCTCTTATTGTATTGGGTACCACCGGCAAGATAGCTCACATAGCTATCTTAGCCTTTTTAATATTAAGTTTTTAATTTCAGTACGCTACTGTTCAGTGTCACAGCACCTTTACATTTCCTTGTCATTTACAATTCGGCTTTACATTTCTGCTTTACATTTTTGTTCTCTACAATTACGCTGTCCAATTCCAGTCATTTACTTTCATGCATTTTCTCTTTATCTTTCCAATAATGTCGCACACCATGTGTCAAGCGATGATGGGGTAAGTCCCTAGCTTGGGTGTAAGTGATGGTTGGGAGATAAAATCCTATGTAACTATGGATTAATGTTTTGCTACTAGCTATCAATTTCACTATTCACTCCTTGTTTCTGAGTTTCGACCAAGTGCTTCTTGATGAGGTGACGTACATTGTTTCACTTGGGTGAGCGACTTGTTTGCAAGCTAGCATATTCTTCAGAACACTGAAGTGTTATAGGGGTTGTAACAAACCCTCTCAATCTTTATTGATTGTAAACTATACAGGGATCATAATAATATCTGTGCGGAACCGGTCGCCTAATTAGTCGCTGTCGGTTAACCTATTCTAATATGAACCTTGCAAAAGGGTTTTGTGAACCGATAGTGAAGTTGAGAACCTAGTGCTACAGCATCTGCTGTAGCATCAGTCCTATTATTTAGTTGCTTACAACTCCAGCCGGATCTTGCACCCTTGCTTTCTTTTAATCTGTTTAAAGCACTTTAATTTACTGTCAACAACACTCAAAGATCATTCCTTCGAATTCACCATCTGAAATCTTACTTTAACTTTGACTTGTTAGAAATCCTTACTTTCCTGTCCCTGTGGATCGATATCCGGTACTTTATACTACTTTATTACTTGTTTCAAACGATAGTGGTTTAACATGTATACTTGCGTGTTATTCCATTTGTAATTTTTGGGTTACATAATCCAAGAACCAGTCTTCTTTCTCTTTTATCTCCCTCTTCAACCTTTTTACATCCTCCTTGTTCGCGTCGATCCTTTTCAAGTGTCCATCCTTCTTGGCCATCATTTCCTTCCACTCTTCAGTGAGTTGTTCGATCTCCGCTTCACTTTTCTCTATCGCTTTTTTCAGTCTCGAGGGCATTATTTGTGAAGAGGGTGGGTTTGAAGATGATGCATTTCTAGCCATGTGTTTGGTGAAAGAGGAGACTATTATGATATCAAAATGGTGTATGGATGTTGTGACTTTTATAGTTGGTATTAACACGGGTATTTATAGTCATAAGGATCAATTGGCCTAACAGAAACTTTCTGCCTTTTTAGGCGAATCTTCAAGGCCTTTGCAGGGGAATCTGGCAGCCTTTTTCAGGCGAATCTGGCAGGCTTTTTCAGGAGAATCTGGCAGGCTTTGCAGGGGAATCCTGGCAGGCACTTTGCAGGGAAATCGTTTCAGCCTTTGCAGGCGAATCTTACAGGCTTTGCAGGCGAATACTGGCAGGCACTTTGCAGACGAATCTTTTGACCATATCCATAAGTAGATGCTCTGGTGAAGTAGTAATTCACAACTTGCTATCTATCCTTTCTACCCTCTACACCGTTTACAAATATTCTCTACCTTTTCATAACACTATGGTTGAAGGTTCACGCTCTAAGGGGAAAATGTCAGCGAATGGGGCTAACACTTCACGCTCCGCCCACAACCAACCATTGAATGATGGAGCTTTTCGAAGTGACTGGAAGGTACCCGAAACAGTAGAACTGCGGTCGATTACCCAATTACGGATCAAGAGAGAGAACAATATCACAATGCACGAAGGCGTACTACCGTGCTCATGGGGGAAATGAACCACCACCGTATCAATCTACCCAGCGGTCGGGTTTACCAATGTCTCAAGTAATGCCTGCCAGGTTGAAAAAGTCATGTGATGAGGCGAATGCGGATATAAAGAAGATAAGAAGGGTGTGGCTACGCGACATGGAAATTCAGAAAGAAAAAGAGGAGTGTCTTGCGGAGAAGAAGCAATTGCTGGAACAAACGAAATGCGAGGTTAGGGAGATGCAACGAGAGATTGATGAGATAGAAGATGAAGTAAAAGAAATCAAAGAGAGTTACACCGGCATGGAGGAGGTGACCAGGGAAAAGTCTGACTGGATCATCAAGATCCAGGAAATCTACCCGTGGTAGGTTTCTCCAAGGATGGTTGTTGTATGGATGCACTTTATCCGTTTTCTTTTATTTTAATAAAATAATGCTTTAATGTTTACTTTACTAAATACAACAAGAAAACTTAACAAGCACGATAAGGTAGATAAAATCAACACTAAACATAAAAACAATATCACTTAGCATACAAGATGTAGTCATTACAATCAAGGGAAGTCAATCTTAGAAAACAATAATAATATTTATAAAAGGTTTATTACAGACATGGTTTACTCGTTTAGATCAACGTTTAAATCAAAAGTATCATGTCTAAAACTTCCATAATTCTCTTGGGTAGATACTGGTTGAGTTTGTCGACTACCAGATGCCCTTTGATGGCTCACATTTGCTGGTGCAGGAGATGGATAGTTTGCTCGATTGTGTCTTGTTTGTCCACACCGAGAACATCTTCTCCGGATGGGATCCTCACCCTGAGATGGGATACGGTCATGGTTACTCGGTTGACCAGCCCGTCTTATGACGACCGGTGGTCTAACGGTCATAAGCGGGTGGTCTGGAACAACCCATGTTTCTCTTGGACCGACTGGATGTATGAGCTCTGCGTATGTTGCTCGGAAATTATCCGATGCATAGTAACCAATCGCCAGATGGGAAGCATCGGTACACCGTTGATTTCTTACGATGGCGATTGCATGACCGCGTGGTATTCCTGAGAGCTGTCATTTCTTGCACAAGCAAATACGATTATTGTAGTCCACTTCTGCGTCCCTATTGAAATCGGGAACTTCCCAGTAACCTCGGTCAATCTCATGTACAGTCCAGCTTGCGGACTTGTAAATTATCTTTTTAATTTTGGCCTCCGCCCACGGTGTGAGACGATTCACCATTTCCATTGCGAAAACACGAATGTGTTACGTTAGTATTCCAAAAATAAAAGCATAAAATTAAAATAGTATTCCAAGAAAAAATAACCTCCATTTGTCCGACGAATTGAATACCATTCTTGCTGAAAACATCGAAAGTAATCTATAAGGGCCACGATAGGTAGTCTTCATGCAAAACGGGACAATGCATTCACCGATTCGGCACTGTTCGAGGTCATTATGTTGTAACGCATTCCTGGGAAATGGGCCCTTGACCATTTCTCCAGCCCATAAGCGGAGCTCCAACAAGTACAACACCTCGTAGACCTGCCATGTTCAATTCAAACTCCTCCACCGTATATGCTTTACACATCCTCCAAAATAATTTCTTCTTGTATTTGACCCTGTTGTCCCTGCTTTTTACGTTCATCATCAGATGGCGACAACAAAGTGCATGATGGGCCCTTGGGTACACTGTATTAAGTGTTTGGTGAATTGAAGCAGCCATGTCGCATACAAACACCAACCCTTCAATTTCCCCAATACAACGCTTCAGCATGGTTAAGAACCAAGTCCACACCTCCCTACTCTCAAATCTACCCACTCCGAAAGCGATGGGCACAATTTGGTTATTTGCGCCCATAGCAATGGCTAAGAACATTGTGCCCAAGTAAGTCCCCTTCAAATGAGCAACATCTATGATAAGGACCGGATGCAAGTGTGTCGTAAACGACCGAATCTGGATATTTAAGGCATTTACATATTATAACAATATTCAATATAGTAGTTCAATAAACCTTATAGTGGTGCGAAAGTTATTAGCATAACAACGTACCGCGCAACCGAGGGCATCGAAACACATCTCAAAACGTCCTCTACTATCTGTCCTTATTTTGGTAACGGTACCAGGATTCTTGAGCTCCAAATTATAGAGATAGCAGGGGAGTCGGGTAAACGCTTCTTCAGGGCTACCACGCACCATCGTTAGTGCATAAGCTTTCGCGCGCCAAGCTTGCCAGTAAGAAACATTTAATTTCAAATGCTCTTTTACGTCATTGACAATGTTGGATCCATGGATTGTCCTTCTAGTATGCTGCACTTTAGGGAAAATATAATTACCCAATACTCTCTGGTTTGCTTGACGGTGGCTGGGATGCAGCTGGGTCTTCGAGCAAGTGTGTGCATCATTCAACTTTCGAACATGAAACATCTTGGTTTTTTCGACAGAGGTTGCCATGATACGCCAACAACAATTTTCTTGCAAACATCTAGCCTCCTCCTCCTCCTCCTCCTTTCGAGAACAAATTCTAGGATATGATCAGATTCATACACATCGCCTCCGGTGTTCGAAGTACCATCGACATTGCTTCTACCGAACATCGATAAATCGACAAACACACAAAGTGTTGGCGGATTATTTTCACCGGCAACAAACTGAATGAAAGACAAAACATCGTCAGAGTCACATAACTCATAAAGAGCACCAGAATACTTATACGATATTCTAATCATACCAAGAGAAGGTTCGATACCAAATTTTCTTTGAATACAATTAACCAACCTCGGATGCGTAATGTTTGATGCCACCTTGACGCGGACTATCGGTTGATCGGTAACATACCCCCACTCGTTATCATTATGCTGCCATGAACCACCACCGCAAAGATGTAACTTTACTTTATCATCTCCAGAACTCATTTTTTAAAAAGACACTACACAGAGAGGAAGATACACAAGCAAATAAATTGTATGAAATTTTGGATGAAAAGTGTGATTTACAACTTCCATCGTTGCTCTTCTTATAGCAATAATTGAGGGAATCAAATTGTACAAACACAGTGAAATAATTCATCTGCTAAAGTTGATTTGATATCCCAACAGGTTGAAAAAAACAGTACACGGCCACATGAAAAACCAGCCAAAAAACGTGAAAAATTAGTTTTTGAACCAAATTTTGCGGACCTTAGCTTACAATTTGGAGGACCACCAAAATTAGTGTTAATCTAGTCGCGACACGTTGCAAATGCGCAAAAAAGGAAGGGTACGCAATTGCGCACCCCTCTTTTTTTGCACACCCCTCCGTTTTTGCGCAGGTGGTGACATTTACATAAAAACGGGAGAGGGATGGCTAGGAGGCCAATCCCTCCCCCTATTATGACCATTTGGGTCAATTTGCCAATGAATAAACATAAGAAGTATTAAATGCTTATTTCATAAAATAAGAAAAAGAATTTAATCATCATACCAAATGAAAATTACAAATTTGACTTTTTGCACGATTAATTAACAATCATAATTATAAAGCTATCAATAATACTTCAAAAAAAGTGCTTCCTATAATTTATTTTTTAATCAACTTTTTGCTTTTGGGATTTTGACAATCCTACCTGATCAAATGGATATGTATGTGTGTATACATATACATATTTTCCCTATATATAATGTGCACAAATTTGAATAGTATTAAAAATATTTTAAATATATCATATTTCTTGTTACCATATGTAGGAATAAGGATGAAGGTTAATGAAGAGGGATCGTATTGTACTATCAAAATAGATAGGAACAAAAAAATCAAGAAAATAAAACAATATTTGTAAATTACTTCCTCCATCCCACAATTATTACACTTTTTAGTTAACCAAAGACATATTTACCCTTATTTAATTTCTCTCTATTCACAACTCTTAAATATTTGTGTATTGATTAAGGTGAATTTGAGAATTTAGTTATCTACTTTTGAAAGTGGACATTTACTTTAGGACAAACATAAATAGAAATGTGGACACTAGGACGGAAGGAGTATTAAATTACTCATGTCAAATTATAACCCTAACACCTTCCATAATTCTTTCACATGTCTACCTCATTCTCATTTATCCTGTCCAATCTAGTCCTGACCATGTACCAAACACACCCTGACAGACGAAATCAAATAATAGGGTTGCCTACCATACATGGTCTCTATCAAAGGTTCCATGAATAAAGAATTTGGGAGAAAGCTCAATATAACCAAGAATAACCACTCAATCATTATATGTATGATATACAAGAATGTGTAAAACAAAATCTTACACACATTTTCTATTTTCATTAACAAAAACAACCTACTTGAGCACAAAGCAGAAGCAGATCAAAGAATTTGAATCTAGTCCCAAACCGGTATTCTGCTCCTAAAAATAATCTCTTTCTACCTCCGGTGCTTACAAACTGTATACGTCCTTTTTCTGTAAAATGCCACTATCTCGCTAGTCGTTGAATCAAGTTTCCGCAAATTATAAGGGATTTTAAATGAGACCGTTATATTGATTATAGGGTTGAACCGGCACACCTGTGTTGTAGGGGTGAGGACCATCCCCATATGGGTTGCCGAACGGGTTTGAACCTTGTTGTTGTGGGTTCATCATCATTTGTTGTTGTTGCTGCTGCAACATGAAAGCTTGCTGCTGCTGAGCCATGGCTGCCATCTGTACGTTGTGTGGTGCAGCCATCATGTTAGAGGCGTAGAACGGGTCTGGTGCAGTCTGTGGTGGCATCATAGGACCTTGTTCCCATGGGTTGTAACTTGTGGTCTGGTTGGTTCTCCTGACTGCATCGTCATAGAGGCTATCAAGTGTAAGTTTGTCCAGCCCTCCAGCCTAATTCATCCAAAACCGTATCAGATGGGAAAACAACTTTTATTTGTAAGAGAGAGAGAGAGAGAGACTTGTCATCTTCGACAAGATCAACCTTTTGGTCCCAAAAAGAAAAAAGCTCCAACCGGGGGTGTGGAGAAAGTCATTTGGACCAATTAGAACTGACCGACCATAATTGGTCAGATTGGATCCAAAATTTATCAACATCCAAATTGGATCAGTCGGTTTCAGTTCTTGGAGGGCAGACGAAAATTTAATAATACCGAACCAACCGAATTACCATCAGTTTGCTTAAACCAATCCAATTTCGAATGGTTGAAGTATACTGCAAAAACAAGATGGAGATATTAACCATACCAGTTTGCTTGAAGCTGTAGCACTCTCATTAGAGCTTGGGGCAGTTACAAGGGCTAATTCCCATCCTGCAGTTCCATCAATCAATGTTGCAGCAGTCGAAGATGGTTGATCAGCTGCAAATTACAGCATCATCAAGGATATGATTAAAAATAATAATAAGCCTCCTAAATGGGATTCTTTCTATACGCAGAAGAAAGCCTCGACCAAGTCACCTATAATCCCCTTAGGCTAGGATTTGACTGTCTACAAAAAAGCATCAAGTTCGTTTCACTAAAGTAGACTACAAGGTGATCCAGGCTGGAAAGTATTTAATGACTACTTACATATTGGAACAATAGCCAAAGCCATAGCATTCTTCTGGTCTAATTCAGAGACTTCTTGAATGGGATCATCCAAACCCTAGAAAGAAGAGATTAAAAGTCATTTACCATGGGTCCATGAATATTAACCAAGAAATCGCATGACTATCCATGAGATATAGTTCAATAACCTGCAGTAATTAAGTAAACAAATAATAACAATTAATCAAATTACCAGCAAATCTGGTGATCGCTCAGCAAAATGAACTTCCGCTTTAACTGGCTCTGGTTCTGGCTCAGGCTCAGGCTCAGGCTCAGGCTCTACCGGTGGTGATGGTGGGCGTTTCTCCTGAAGCTCTGCCTCTTTGTTGTGTTCTATGGCTAAAATTCCTTTTGGTTTCCCATCAACTGACTGCTTTGGTTGAAATATGCTTATTTTAAATGTCATTATATTTAAACAAAGAAATAAATACAGGTTCTTTTAATCTTTTTTACAGTGATGAAATTCATTTTGTTACTTGAGGCCAGAACAAGTTCAGTAGAAACATCTTACCAGATCTTTACGAAAGTTTGAAGCATGAGGAGCTTCTTTTACATATTCTTCCATGGCTTGTATGAATGAAGATGGTGGCTTCATATTGATGAACAGAAATAGAAAAAAAAAGGAAATTAAAAAAGGACTTGGATAGTGTCAAAAAAAACAAGGAAAATTTGCTTTTAAACCAGTAAGGCAATCATACCTGCTCAATCTTAATGAACCCATCCCCACGTCCAATGTCTAGACTTTTACATATTTCATAGAACTCAGACAATCTCTCGGCCTGGAAACATGGACAAGTATTTTCAGAATTAGGACAAACTTTAATAGGTCCACACAAAGTTTCCTATAGCATTACCTGCTGTCCAGCCCTTCTATATATATCCAGAGCTTTAAGAGCATCATGTCGTTGCATCTCAAAGAACTGTCACAGTGAAGTTCAAAATATAAGAGATCGTTAAGCAACTTGAGTTCACATTTTTAATAGCCAAGTTTACACTTTACCTTGTCAACCAAATTAAGTGAACCTTCACCGATTGCCTTGTACACTTTGACACTTTCAGAAGCAACCTGATCAAATGTAAAATATAATCAGACCAATATCAAAATTGAAAAGTGTTGGTTATGACTAGTAGATTACTGACAGATGCTACTAACCAAAGAAAGTGCTAGCCGAATCACAAAGTTATTAACTGCTGCTCCTTGCGGCTGCATGGAAGAACATGATTTTGTTAAGAGACTAGAGTGAAGTTCAAATCATACTATATTATATTCAATGCAGAAAATGATATTCGTCATATGTAAACACTCTTTGCTCCTTCAACAAACAAAATAACAAAATGCTAAAAAGACCAAAAGGGAACTGTAGATGATACCTGACAGCCTAAAACACGATACAGAAGTTGTTGCAAAGCTGGTAATTGTTCAAGCAACTCAGGAGTATCTAGATCTCTTGTTCTCTGTAAATATGGTAAGCAAGGTTGTTAAGAATCAAGGAAAAGTAGCATCTGATGCTTTCTTGATTTATAACTGGAGAGGCCAGAGGTTCTAGCTTGAATCATACCCATTTGAATTTGATTAAATAGACAATAACTAAGAAGCATAGACAGATAAATGTTCTTAGAAGTAAATAACGTATAGTGAATGAGAAATGATGACAGATATTTGATTTACATTGGATTAAACAATCTTTAAATGTAGTATCTTTTGAGGGAATCGCAAGTTTTGACATTCCAAGAGTTATAGCATGTAGTTTTTCAAGTACTTCAGAAATTGTCTTACCGGACGTTCTGTCTCAACATCATACTTCAAGACACGGAAGCACTCCAGCCTCTCCTCCAAAAATAAAGCATAAGTCCGAACCCAGGCAGAATAATCCCATGCTGAGCAAAAGGTCACAATATATCTGTTAAAGATGGATCTTCTGTCTCTCTTTCTCTCTCTCTCTCTTTATATATATGTATATATATAGTTCAGTTCATGATAAATGACATTTTAAGGTACCATTTGGGCTAGAATCATCTTTGAAGTGAGATAAGTTGAGCAAATGATTACTGCTCCTCCCATAGTTAATAAGTTCTTCTTGAAATGTCGGATCCACCTCCCTCAAGGCCCTATGGATAACAATTAAAGTTTTCAAAGCTACCTGAACAAAAACATGTGGTCAACATCAGCATGAACAAAAAGAATCCTCAATTTTGACCATGTAAGCTTCAAAGTGGATCAAATCTGCTGAAGGTAAACTATCATAAGGCAATCAGCAAGATACATTTTTTCTTCAAATCTGTAGTATCAAGTGATTTCTAATCATAACGGAAAATCGAATAGTCAGGAAAGTTCTTTAACTGGATAAGGATTTTCCCCAATTCTTAACTGGTCAAATCTATAAAATATATGTCATCAATGCATATAATTACATTCTTTAAATAGCTAGTTTAATGGGTTACAGTTTTCAACCAAGGGAGTACAAATTACATTAAATATCTAACAGGCATGAAAATTAACAATTGCCCAGTAGTAACTAGCCATCTTTCTACATAGTATTCAAGGAAAGTAACCATTCTCATCCTCTTCTCATAATGCATCATCCGATTCCAAGGATCAGATCAGCTGTTAACAGGAAATCATAAGCTCACACGGGTAGTTCACATAGAAAAAAGAACAAAACAAGGAAAACCTATTGCTACCTAAACAAAAAGAAAATATCATGCAATCAGGTCCATATATGAGATTATCAATAGACATACAAGTCAAGGTTGTCATCACCGCCAAAGTTAACAAGGTTGGGATCACAGAACAACAAAGAGAACTTGCATAGTTGCATATGAATTGGATTGGGACGTTACAAATACAGTGGAAGATAACCAAACAGATCTTGGTCCTATGCAGCCGGTAAGAAAACAGGAAAGCCCCGATTCGTGATGTTGAATCAAGTAATTTTGATGGTGTAGGAGGATGGAAGTAGACTTGATTCAGGGACTGCAAGGCTTGCCCATAGCATTCTTGGAGAAAACCCCGTTGGAAATGTTTGCTGAAGATGGAGGAAACTGAAGAGACAAGATTGATGGTGCTTTTCAGAATTGGATCATGTGAATCGAGAAATGAACATGCTGCATGCTGAGTTTATTGAGAGTTAAGCGACTCAACGGTTCCCAACCATTACTTGGGAATGCACGGCATAGTGGAGATATGGAAGCTACACACAGAATATGGTCGACAGAAACCAAAAAGGGAAAGGAGTAATGTCTAGGGATTTTTGTGCAAGTGGGCCACTTTGCGGTGACTCCTAACCTCCTATGAAAATTTCAGGAAATTGATTCAAAGGAAACAAAAGTTCACTATATAAACAAAGGGGCTTCATCTGGTGAAGGTTTAAAATTAGACAATCCAAGAACACGACCAGGAGGATTAATAAGGCTGAATGTAAAAATATTGAAGAGCTTGAACGTGAAGAGGATGCCACAGAGGAAGATTTTCGAGAATTAGGCAGGTGCCTTGGGGTTGAAGGGAGCTCCAGTGGCAACACTTTGGGGGAGTTTATGCAGAGTTCAGAGGCCGTAATAACAAAAGGAAGCAAGAGTAGAGTAAAAATGTTAGAAGTCTGTTTGGGTCTTTGACTTCAAGTTTAGAGTTCAGTGTTCTGATTTGGTTGGCAAGGGTGTCAGTCCGGTCATCCTTTGGTTTCTTTCAGCTTTGGGTAGTTTCATTCTTGTAATAGTTTCATCTTTTAAGAAGCCTGTTTCGGTTTTGGTTTGTTGGTTGTTCCATACTACCTTAGTATGCATCAATTTTTCAGTTAATCTATTTTTTTCCCATTCAGGGAAACAAAAAGTGATTTATTTTGTTACTCTAGGAAATTATTGAGCTTCATTCTTGAATGATGAAATTCTCAGAAATTTTCAAGGATGAATGATAATCTCAAGACAAAGAGAGGTTAGTTACAAATTGTAGCTTGTCCAAGTTGCAAATTCCAAATTATGCATTATATTTGCTAAAATGTATGAAAATATGGAACTTAAGGTATTTAAGTGACCCGGCATTGAAGAAAAGGTCATCATTGATTAATATGAGGTTATAACATCTATTCAGAAAAGGACGTCAACGAGAAAAGAAAAAAGAGGCTAAAAAGGTTGGTGACAGGAATAGAAAAGGAATCTCAAACATGGCAGTGCCACATAGGATCACACTCATTCCATGTGATAATCCTCTGCACACCCTAGAATTTTTTGCATCGTTTGTGCTTTCGTAATAAGCAGGTAGTAGGATTCAACTGCATTTAAGTGCATTTAAAGTACAAATTCAACTAACGCCTAACACTTTTGTGTTTTCTGGCCTCTTCTAGTTATTAGAAATAGTAAGTGCATTTAAAGTACATATTCAAATCAAAGATGGCAGAGGCTATTGATGCTTGTCAACTCACTTCGTAGATAATTTAAGCAATTGTGAGAAACTATATTTGGTGCATGTGCATCAAGGCATTTTTCCAGACATAATATACATTTGTAGGCAGGTTGCTGTAAATAAGATGATAAGTGAACTTATTTATCACAAAAGCATGATATTATCAATGAATTTACAATGCCAATTATGATTAATAGACATCATATATATCTCATCTACAGCCTTACAGTGACTTTGTAGACACTGAAAGTTACTTTACATTGTGCATCTAAGAAGTGATTTGACACGATCCACAAATATGGCTTTTCAAGTTTCCTTTCTTGATACTCTTAAGTTAGGAGTCTTATAACTACAACGTAATTAATCTAGCTTAGAAATTATAGATAGAACCCTTTCTATCAGAATTATCACACTAAAAAATTCAATGGAAGGCTTACGTACCGCCCAATTGTGTGTCTTCGACAGTCTTCTTGCAAGAGCATGGATGCAATATGCAACATCGGCACGAGGTCTTGTAGCTGAGATGGCTGCAAATATAGCTGCAATAAAGGATGTGGGATTAGGGAAGCAGGTCTCCCTTCTAAAATAGATCACAAACAGATAATTCTCGTAGAAATAGATTAAGGACATGCCGATCCTATCTCACTAGAATACCCACCTCGCATATGTTTCTCTTTTGCTGGTCGCTCAACATGATTGGTGGCCTTAACAATATTTACATCCAATTCCTACAGAATATAAACAAACAAAGAATACCAATATCAAAGACAAGCATATTAGAGATGCTATCATAGAAAAAGATCCCAAAATATTCCCATACCTTGTAGTCACTATTGACTTTAGCCAAATTGACAGTGGTGCTGTCCTTAATGGCACCGAGAGCTTTTCGCAAGCTCTTTTGAGATCCCCCTGCAGACATTCTTCAACTCGAAAATCTTCACTGATCTGCATGAGCGACCAACCAACATGAATACTAACAATTATAATAGCATCGCTCTGAGACACCTCAACACAGTTTCAGTAAAGAAGTAACAACCCTAGTGATGGTATCATCAGCATCAATGAGACCTAGTGCTGACTTAAGTTTATACATCTTATATACAAAATTCAATAAAAGGACTCCTTAAAACAATAGAAACTCAAATCATACATACATAGTTCCATTCTGATATACGAAACGTAGATATTAATTCGCAAAAACCAAAATTCTACTTCTACATCACAATTGCACATTTAAAAGAATTCCATTTCAAGTCAAATCCATTTATACATAGAGATTCTTAAAATCAAACCTAGATCATACACATAAACTGGGAAAAAAATCATACGAACACACAATTGTCACACACACGGAGAAAATAAGGAACACAAAAAAGGAATTGCTGGTATCAGCTTGAAGAAACACAACTAGAAGTCCAATTTCAACAATTCAATTCAAAGTCAAACAGCAAGCTGCAAACACACGATTAACCTCATGATTATAAATCTCTTTACCAATTTCACAGAATTACAAAAGAAACAAAAATCAACGATGAGCTCCATTCTTAAAAATCAGATGTTTTAAGCTCAAACATAGATAGTAATTGGATCAAAAAGGAAGAAATCAACTTACCTGAATCGTTTTGAGAGAGAGAGAGAGAGTCAGAGAGGTGTCTGGCTGGTGTGTGTGTCCGCACCGAGTAAAAGTAAATATTGGAATGCGAAACTCGAAGTTGGCTGGCCGTCGGCGTCATATATACATATATGTGTATGTATTTCGTGCCTTGTATAAGTATATTTCAAATTTAGTCCCTAAAGTATTTTTCAGTTTACGGATTAGTCTAAGAATTTCAATCGAAGTCTTGAATAGTCTTTTTGTGAAAAAAATAAAATAAAAATTTAGGGTTCGTTTACTAAACGCTTACCCGGTATTTCTTTTATCAGATTAATATAGCAAGAGCCGAAAATCTTATCCAGTAAGAACAATGATAAGAATGAAGAGTCTTACCAAGTAATTAAGGGTGACAACTCTAACCCAGTAAGCGTTTATCAGATAAATTGTTGCATTGATATCGTTTTGATGAACTACAAATTTACCCGATAAAATAGATTATAGTGTTGATTCTTATTGATAAACACGTAAACATTTGGATAAACAACCTCTAAGTCACTTAAAAAATGACTTAATTCCTTTTTGATAATCATATTTATTTTTATTACATTTCATGATCGTCAAATCATCGTCTTCTACCGGTTACGAATGGCAAATCTAGATCCTTCAAGACTGGGGGTATATATTTAATTAATATAATAAAAATATAATATGTTATTAGAAATGATAAGCAAATTGTAATATGTAATTATTCTCTACACGATTTCATCTTATATAGACGAAAATATACGTACATATATACACGAAGGATCATGTGAGAAGAAGACTTAAAATGAGAATGGTAAGAAAGGATCTGAACCATTATCACTTTTAATCTTAAACACACCCATGAATCACGCATGATACGGGGATTGATCTGATGTATCTCAGTTCATCTCATCTCAGTGCATCTCATCTTAACGTGCATCCAAGGAGGGAGATCCCTTTTTACCTTTCTCACAATAACTTTTATTCTCACCAAAACTCAACCCTACACACACACACACACATATATATAGGGGTTGTTTCATTTGCAACCCTTAAAAAGGTTGCAAACCTTGCAACCCACATCTTAACCGTCGGATTCATGATCGGCGGTTACAATAGATATGGGGTCCAATATTTTTAATTAAAAAAAATAGAAAAATAAAAATAAAATAACCGTCGATCATGAATCCAACGGTTAAGATGTGGGTTGCAAGGGTTGCAACTTTTTTCAGGGTTGCAAAATATCCTTCCAATATATATATATATATATATATATATATATATGTAGGCGAAGGATCGTGTGATAAATTGAGGTTAACATGAGAAGCATGAGAAGTGGATCTGAACCGTTGATCACTTTTAATCAAATACCCTCCCATGAATTGTGGCTTAGAACGGAATTGATCTGGTACATCTTATCTTAGTGCATCTCATTCTGTGCATCTATTTCTCATCTAACAGTTGACAACCACTTCTCATGCTTCTCACGTTAACCTACACTTTTCACCGAAACCCATATATGTATATATATATATATAGGGAGAGATTCATTTGAGAAATGTTAAATATATGAGAAATATAGAAGTAATCATAGCCTTTTATTTGGTCAATGTCGGCTTTGACTAGTCAAATATTGCGTCTTTGACTGGTCAACAATTACGGCTTTGACTGGTCAAAAGTTGCGGCTATTCCAAAAATAAAAGGATAGTTTCGTAATTTTTACAAATACACGAGACGTGTTCATATACGAACTTATATGATTCACATATGAACTATATGTTCATATGTGAACTAGTGTAATTAACATACGAACTCTTTTAACTAATTCATATATGAACCAATTAACTGATTCACATATGAACTAATTAACTGTAGGTTCATATGTGAATCAGTTGAACTAATTAACAAAAGCATATATGAACTATACGTTAATATATGAATCAGTTAATTAGTTCATATATGAATCACAAAGGTTCATATATGAATCAGTTAAAAGAGTTCATATGTGAATTACACTAGTTCATATATGAACATATAATTTATATGTGAATCATACAGGTTCATATATGAACTTGTCTCGCGTATTTTACGAAACTACCCTTTTATCTTCTGCAGACCACACAAGGAATTATCCGGTATTTCATGATCAAAGTCGCAAATGTTGAACAGATAAAGGGCTATGATCATTTCTTTATTTCTCATATTTTTAGCATTTATCAAATGAACCTACTTCTATATATATATATATATATATATATATATATATATATAGGGTTGAGTTCACGTGAACCAATTTGTTTTCGTGAGACCCGTGAGACCACCATTTTACACTTGACACTTCACAACAAAACACTGTGAAGGTAAAAAAAATTTGAACCTTCACAGTGTTTTGCAGTAAATGTTTTTACCTTCACAATGTTTTGCTGTGAAGTTTCAAGTATAAAAAAATATGTTGGTCTCACCGATAATCAAATGAAAACCAAAAATATGTTACAAACCCTTGAGAACCGATATAAAAATATTTTTTACATGATTTTTTTTTTCATCAAAACCTATGATTTAAGATATTGTTTCATATATGTTTTTGTTCACCTTGTGAAAAGATTACACGTGAAAAATAAAATTTGATTCACCTAGTGAAATGAAAAATACAGGTAAAAAATATTCATGTGGTGAAACAAATACATGTAAAACTATCATATTATGAAACAAATATATGAAAAGAAATATATTAAATCCAAGCATTTGGTGAAAATATATCATGTGAAAAAATATTTTTATATTGGTTCTCACATGTTTGTAACATATTTGTGGTTTTAATTTGATTTAGCCCCTATATATATATATATATATATATATATATATATATATTACGAATAATTAGTTTAATAATAATACTCTGTAACAAAAAATATCAAATTATTAATTTGCTTTTTCTTTGAAGAGGCATTTTAATAATGTTAAATTAAGGAGCAAAAGTGTATAATATGACCTATTTTAACCACATGTCAAAAGAGTTTTTTTTCCCAAGGGGCAGATGGAATTTTGAAATGTCACATCATTCTACTGGATCTGCATGATCGTTCATCTATATTTCTCGTTTTATGAACATTTATTTAGAAAACTTAAATATCATCAAACACGTATATAGTTGTTCTGGTATCAAAAGACATCATCTGACTACGTACGTATAAAGCAATCATGTAGCAATGTTATTCAAGTATATTCATGAATTGCATTAATGACACTTTTATTGCATGATACGTCATTTCTCTACATACACGACCTTTTCTAGCTTTTTGGAGGTAAATTACTCTTTTAATTGTTTCTTTTTCAAAGTTTGGACATCCTTCTCGACTTCCTTATATGCAAGTCTTGTTACCATCCTTGAAACATCTCTCATCGGACTTAAAATCTAGCTATCAACTAATGGATACGGTTAACTGTCTTTAATTAGCAATCTCAAAAAAGTGGTGAATGTTACAAAAACATAAAAATCAGACTTATATTAAACCTTAGAAAAGGAACTTGGTTGTTGGTTGGACCATTCACAAATCACGTCTATGACATTTTGTAAATCCTCCTGAGAGATGTTTGTAACCGGCATTTTCACATTTGACCATAAGATTTTCATGAACGTTTCTCTATAATTTTTTTTGAAATAGAACCAAAGGTTACTATGTTTAAAAAATTACATTAAGTCTAAGAGGTTATCTACTAATTTTAAAAATTAATTATATTATTAAGATATTCTATAAATTTATTATGGCACTTTTAAAAAAAAATCTTATAAGTATGAAATAATAATACATTCAAGAGTAAATTACAAATTTGGTCCATGTGGTTTCTTGTTTATAACACTTTTGGTCCATGTCTCTAACGACCGTTAAAAAATCACGTTAGATTGGGGGTATTTTAGTCTTTTATATATTTATCACATTTTTCCTTTAATAAAAAAAATAAATATACAAATTATAGGGACCAAAGTTGAAATTTAGGTATATATATATATAATATAAGAAACCCTCCTCCCTCAAGAACCTAACTCAGATCTCACCGTCGGTCGCCTCCCTCCATCAACCTCCCCTTCATCGCCGACCCCCTCCCTCCGCCAACCTCCCTCTTCACAGCCAATCTCAGCCCATGTCGGTCACATCTGAGCACCGGCGAGGCCCTCCTTCGTCGGCCACATTTGTCAATCCATTTTTGTCTATCTCACTACCACCAACCTCACGCACGCCATCTTTTTCTTTCATTCTCCGCCTGTTCTTACTTCCATGATCAGAACCCCTTTCACGTTTAAAAAAACCCACTAGATCCCCTATTCTACTTGAAAAAGAAGAAAAACATATTAATTCAAATTTTGTTATATGAGAACCTTGAATAAATGTCTCTAAATACGTTTATATGCATCAGTAAACACGTAATCCACGATCGTTTAGGTTAGGTTTTGATTTTAGCTTTTGGTTTAGATTATGGTTTGAAACAATCTCAATTTGGATTTGGATGTTTCATTTTATTTTTTGTCGATTTACAGTACGATTTTGGATAGTTTTGAGAAAGTGATAATGTTTTTTTTATAAATTTGTTTAATTTAGGCTTAATAATATAACGCTTTTATATAAAAAATTAAGTATTTTGTTATAATTCAATGATTATCTTATATATTTTAATGACATATAGAAAAAATAACCAATTACATATTTAATAATATAATTAAAACAAAATTATAGTAATATAATATATTAATTAATAGTGATACATGGAAATGTCTTCATAAATGGAAGGCCCTGCACATACCAAATTGGTGGGTATTAGAAGTCTGCAGTAGTAATATGTATCTTGTGCTTTGATACTTGTAAATTAAGAGATTTTTAAAATCTTGCATAAAATGATTGTACCTTGTGCCTAATAATTTGTATTTAAGAGTTTTTTATCCATGCTTTATAATATAGTATAGTATATATATATATATATATATATATATATATATGTTAATTTTGTTAACCAATTGAATAGTATTAAATTTGTTAACCAATCTGATCATTTCATTTTTTTGATCAAAGATTGTGATTAAATGGGAGGTTATAATGTGATAGAAAAGAAAATAAATTAAATGGTATTAAATGAAGGGCTTTTTTGGAATAAATTGTTTAATATTTTTGGAAACTTATCTTTTTTATTTTTGGAAGATAATTAATAATAATACTTAAATGATTTTTTTTTATTTTTTTAAATATAATCATATTTTTATTTTAGAAAGATAATCAATAATAGTATTTAAAATATTTTTGTTTAAATGTAAAACCAGAAAATTCGTAGGAAACCAGAAAATGAAAGAATGATTTTTGTTTAAATTTATAGCTGAAACCAGATAATCAAAGTTCATAGATGAAATCAGAAGGTTTTTTTAATGAAACAATGATTTTTGTTTAAAATTTATATATACGTGAAATAATAATTTTTGTTTAAAGTTTATAGGTGAAACATTTATTTTTTTCATAGGTGAAAACAATTATTTTTGTTAGAAAGTTCATAGGTGAAACAATGATTTTTATTAGAAAGTTCACAGGTGAAACAATAGTTTTTTGTTTTGTGTACAAAAATCGGTTGTTCCAATTATTTTTTTTACCAAAGTTCATAAGTGAAAACAGAAAATGAATGGGATAATTAAGGATGTTTAAACAAGTTAATAAGTGAAGCCAGAAATTTCATAGGTCAAACAATAACGTGAAGGAACTTTAAATGATATTTCTTAATATTTAATGAATATGATAATTAAGGAATGTAATAAATAATTGAAGAAACTAGATATTTAAGGAATATGATAATTAAGTAATGTAATAATTAAGTGAACGAGATATTTAAGTAATATGATATCAATATATGAAAAGACGAAAATGTCCCGTTTAACAAAGTTTTTTTGAAGTATATAATAATTATATACGGCAAATACAACAAATAAACTCGCACACCCTCTTCACCTTTAGTTAACAAAAGAAGGGATCATTTTTTTATATTCTTTTTCATTTTAGAGAATCGATAAGGACAATATATAAATCACTAAAATTTCTATTTTTAAAATTTGTTGAAAATGCTCTAAGTAATTCTCAATCTCTACTATCAAAAGCTTCATCACATACAAATATAGACGAAGATTATAAGTTATGTGTTTTTTATTATATAATATAGATACATATATAGACGAATGATCGTGTGAAAAGAAAAGTTAACAGGAGAAGGTAAGAAAAGATCTGGACCCTTGATCACTTTTAATTTCCAACTCACTCATGAATCGCGCTTGATACGGGGATTGATTTAGTGCATCTCGTCCTAATGTGCGTCCAAGGGTGAAGATATTTTCTTACCTTTCTCACCATAACTTTCATTTTCACCGGAACCCAACCTAACCCTACACACACACACACACACACACACACACATATATATATATATACAAAAGATCGTGTGAGAAGAAGAATTTAGGTGAGAAGGCAAGAAGACATTGGATCCTTGATCATCTTTAATCTCAAACCCACCCATGAATCGTGCTTAATACAGAGATTGATCCGGTGTATCTCATCCTAATGTTCATCGAAGGGTGGAGCTCTGTTCTTACCTTTCTCACCAACACTTTCATTCACTACTAAAATAAATCGTATTACCGACGGCTGAAACAGTCGGTAAACCGTCGGAAAAAGGCTTTAGCGACGGTTTTGTGACGGGAATGATCGTTGGTAAAAAGCTGGTCGGTAATATTCAGCGACGGTTTTCCGACGACAGCTACCGACAGTTTACCGACTGTTCCAGTTACCGACGGTTTTCCGACGGTATTTACTTATTATAAATAAATATAAAATAAAATGAAAAAAACAACCGTCGGTAAGCCGTCGGTATTTCACTAATTTTTCCGACGGTTTTCCGGCGACTTATTAAAAATAAATAAAAAATAAAATTAAAAAGATACCGTTGGTAGGCCGTCGGTAAATACCGACTGTTTTTTGCCGTCGGTAATTGTCGTCGGTATTTCACATTTTTTTAGTAGTGATTATCACCGGAACCAACCCCCCTTCTCTCTCTCTCTCTATATATATATATATATATATATATATTAGTTGTCTACCCGTGCGATGCAGCGCAACTGAATCCTAATTATGTTTCAAATAACTAATCTGACACTTATGATTTTGTTCGTCTTATTCTACCTTTCTTTCAGTTTTTGATAGATTTGTGTGGTTTAATTGCAAAATAATTACTAAATAAAATACGGTTTCTTGACAAGATATCTAGAAAATAATCACAAAAGTGCTGAATTTCTAAATCCATATATTAACAACTCGTTAAATTTTTTGAAATCCATGACTAAACAAAACAGACGTTATAATCATATGTAAAATGCACATCCGTAGATTTATAATATGATAAGCCACGTGAAGTATCAATCTGTAAGAATGTCCTGCAAAAAAAAACATAATCATTTTAAGTAGAAACATATTGTACCAGTGTGTAATAGTAATTAGTTGGTTGTATCTTATTCATCGCGTAAATTTTCTTTATAAACGGCGTTTGATATGTAGACTCAAACATGATTGAATTTTTTCATAGGCTTCTTTAGTACCTTTATTTTCCAAATTAATTTTAATTCTTTAATCATAATAAATCTAAGTATTAATCAATAAAAATATTTTTACAAGTTAAATGACATTTAAAAGTTATAATTATATTTTAAATTGAATATGATGTTTTTATACGTTATATTTATTATTGGTAGATTATTTTTTTATTCCAAACTTAAAAAATTGTATTTATTGCATTGTAGTTGGGCTTTATCGCATTGAAAGATTATTTTTGTACAGCCCCAAGTACAAAATGCTTTTGATAGGTTATTTCTAAAAAAAAATCAAAATTCTTTTTACCCAACTCTCTCAAATCAGACCTCGCTTTCAAAGACTCAAACCCTCGCTCTCAAATCGGTCCACGAACGAATCGTCCAGTCCAGTCCAGTCCAGTCCAGTCCAGTGACGAACCGAACGAGAACCACGAACGATTTCCTTCTTCTGATTTTGGACGGAGCACGACAAAGATTTTGGAGGAGTACCTCAGATTATAATTTTGCAATTTTCTCCCAAGTCCCAGGTGTTTTCCTTTTGATTTTGCTCCTAAGTCTTAGAATCTAGGTTATTTCATATTTTCTTGGTTATTCGCATTATTGCATATTTGCATATTTGGTGATTGCTATTTGCTTGAATGAGTTGAATGAATCTTGGTCTTGAAAGTTGCTATTTGGTGATTGCTATTTGATATTGCTATTTGCTTGGTTATACACTTATTTGATATTTGCTATTGCTATTCACTTTTTTTCTTGGAAACTTTCAACTTAAAGTAACTTACTTGCCCATCATCATCATTTGCGCAATATTGGTTTTGATCCAAAAGATCTATCTGATTTGTTTCTATATGAGGGTCTTTAGGGCATTTGACAAGTAGTCAAACACTTCTGATAAACTACACGATTATATTTTAATCTTTTACGAATCAAATTCTTATTTTTGCTTGAAATTCTTGTGGATGCTTTAAAGGATCTAAAGTGTCTTGAGTTATTTTACTTGGGGTTACTGATCAACCGCATAACTCTTTTCAACTACTTTTAATTTTGAATTTTTATGGGTTCCATGTATGTAGCACACTTGTTTCATTGGGGGTTCGGTCCAGTTGATGCGAAGGGGACTAAAGATGGGATCCACAAAATGGAAATACGTGGAGAGTTGGTATAAACGAATCAAACCGCTCTATTACACTACTAAACAAACAGCCTTTTCCGGCGGATTTCCGGCGGATTTCTGACGAAACCCAACCTGGTCAAACCTCGTTGACTTTCGCCGGAAATCTGCCGGAAATTAGTTTTTAAATTATTTTTTTTAAAAATTAATATTTCCAACGGATTTCCTGCGGATTTTATTTAATTAATTACTTTCCGCCGAAAACGCTAAAAAAATTAAATATTATTTTTTTTTCTTAGAAAACTTTTTATTAAAAAAATAAAAAAAAATTTGATTCCGCCGAAAACGCTAAAAAAATTAAATATTTATTTTTTTCTTAGAAAACTTTTTATTAAAAAAATAAAAAAAATTTGATTCCGTCGAAAATCCGCCGAAAACGCTAAGAAAATTAAATATTTATTTTTTTCTTGGAAAACTTTTTAAAAAAAAATAAAAAAATTTTGATTCCGCCGAAAATACTAAAAAATAAATATATTTTTTTTCTTAGAAAACTTTTTATAAAAAAAATAAAAAAAAATTTGATTCCGCCGAAAACACTAAAAAATAAATATTTTTTTTTCTTAGAAAACTTTTTATTAAAAAAAATAAAAAATATTTGATTCCGCCGAAAACACTAAAAAAATAAATATTTATTTTTTCTTTAGAAAACTTTTTATAAAAAAAATTTGATTCCGCCGAAAACACTAAAAAAATAAATATTTATATTTTCTTTAGAAAACTTTAAAAAAAACTGATTCCGCCGAAAATCCGCCGAAAACACTAAAAAAATAATTATTCTTAGAAAACTTTAAAAAAAAATAAAAAAATTGATTCCGCCGGAAATCCGCCGAAAACACTAAAAAGGATCCAGTTAGTATTTAAAGGATCCAGTTAGTTTTTAATGGATCCAGTCAGGCTTTAACAGATCCAGTTGGGTTTTAACGTACCCAGTTGGCTTTAAAGGATCCAGTTGGGCTTTAACGTACCCAATTGGGCTTTAACGAATCCAGTTGTGCTTTAACGGATCCATTTGGGCTTTAACGTACCCAATTGGGCTTTAACGAATCCAGTTGTGCTTTAACGGATCCATTTGGGCTTTAACGTACCCAGTTGGATTTAACAGATCCAGTTGGGCTTTAATGGATCCAGTTACTCTTTAAAGGATCCAGTTAGTCTTTAATGGATCCAGTTGGCCTTTAATGTACCAAGTTGGCTTTAACGCACCATTTGGGCTTTAATATACCCAATTGGACTTTAACGAATCCAGTTGGGCTTTAACCTACACAGTTGGGCTTTAACATACACCATTTTGTTTTAACGGATCCAGTTGGTCTTTAATGGATACGGTCGGGCTTTAACATATCCAGTTGGGCTTTAAAGGATCCAGTTGGGCTTTAACGTACCCAGTTGGGCTTTAACGAATCTAGTTGGCTTTAACAGATCTAGTTGGGCTTTAATGGATCCAGTTACTCTTTAAAGGATCCAGTTAGTCTTTAATGGATCCAGTTGGCCTTTAATGTACCCAGTTGGGCTTTAACGCACCAGGTTGGGCTTTAACATACACCATTGAGTTTTAACGGGTCCAGTTGGTCTTTAATGGATACGGTCGGACTTTAACATATCCAGTTGGGTTTTAACGTACCCAGTTGGGCTTTAAAGAATCCAGTTGGGTTTTAACGTACCCAGTTGCCTTTAAAGAACCCAGTTGGGCTTTAATGCATCTAATTGGGCTTTAATGGATCCGGTGGGGCTTTAATGGATGCAATTGGGCTTTAACGGATCCAGGTTGGGCTTTGACTTACACAGTTGGGCTTTAACATACACAGTTGAGTTTTAGCAGATCCAGTTGGTCTTTAATGGATACGATCGGGCTTTAACAGACCCAGTTGGGTTTTAAAGGATCCAGTTTGGCTTTAACGAATCTAGTTGGGCTTTAACATACACCATTGAGTTTTAACGGATCCAGTTGGTCATTAATGGATACGATCGTGCTTTAATATATCTAGTTGGGCTTTAATATATCCAGTCGGGCTTTAATATATCTAGTTGGGCTTTAACATACACAGTTGAGTTTTAGCAGATCCAGTTGGTCTTTAATGGATACGATCGGGCTTTAACAGACCCAGTTGGGCTTTAAAGGATCCAGTTGGGCTTTAACGTACCCAGTTGGGCTTTAACGAATCTAGTTGGGCTTTAACAGATCTAGTTGGGCTTTACCGCACCAGGTTGGGCTTTAACGTATCTAGTTGGGCTTTAACGAATCCAATTGGGCTTTAAGGTACCGAGTTAGGCTTTAACGGATCCAGTTGAGCTTTAACGTACCCAGTTGGGCTTTAACGGATCCGATTGAGCTTTGATGGATACGATTGAGCTTTTACACGACCTCTATCAATATATTTTTATAAATTAAAAATTAATTAATAGTTTATAATCTAATTCACAACATATGAGAAATATTTTTTAGATTTCGTTAAGAACAAAAATTATTACAATTTTATGAGAACTGATTTAAATAATCTTTTATAAAAAAAATTCATCAAATTATGAAACTTTGGAAAATATTTAAAAATATTTTTAAATTTTATTAAGACCATAAATATATTAAATTAAAACTTTAATTATTTATTATAATTATGAAATTTATACAAATTTCCCACCCAAAATTTTTATTTCACCAATTTTTTGGTTTTCCCAAAATTTCCCACCCAAAATTTCGGCCCCCCCATACCACCCGAGCCCACATATTCTTTCCCCACCCCCTTTTATTTTCTAGAAACCACTCTCCATATCTCCATCTCTACATCTCATAACCCTAAAAAATATGAGAAATCTCATAACCTCCATCTCTCCATCTCTACATCGCCTCCCTCCGGTCTCCATCACCATCGCCGACACAGGTTTCTCGTCTCTCTCTCCCCTCCATCGCCGCCACAGGTCTCTCTCTCTCTCTCGTCCTCTCTCTCTCTTCCCTCCATACTTAGATTTTTTTTAAACATTCAGATCTGTTTTTTAAAAAATAGATCTCTTACAGATTTGTTTTTATAAAAAAAAATCCAAATTTGATTTTATAAAAATAACTTCAGATCTGGTTTTCTAAAATAATATCCAGATCTGTCTATAAAGAAATTTCAAAATCTGTTTATATATATAAAAACTTCATGATTTGATTTTATAAAAATATTTCAAATTTGTTTACAAAAAAATATTTTACAAAAAAATTACATATTTGTTTTCGAAAATCTATTGAAAATCTGTTTCTATGTAAAAGATATTTCAGATATATTTTTTATAAAAAGTTTATTGATTTATTTTTTAAAAAATATTTTAAATATGGTTTTCTGTTTGTACAAAATAGTTTTGAGTAATAATTACATGCTTTTGAATATTTAATTTTCATGTTGTTATTTTTTTTTGCAGATTAGACATGTGTGAGAGGAAGATGGATCTACAAACATTGAAGATGTATATTATTATTTGTAAAAATATGTAGATATGCAAATCTTGTTAATCTACGTTAATATTGGTTTGAATGTAATTGTAAAAGATTATTTATTTTTATTCAATATGTATTATTAATAGAAAAGTGTGTATTTGTATGGAAAAATTGGTTATGTATATTTCAAATTGATGATTTATTTTAAAAATTGGTTATGTATATTTCACCGAAACACGTTTCTTTAATTAAGTAAAAATAAATAAAAAGTAAATATTAAAAATTTTCGGCGGAATATTCCGCCGAAATTATGCCGAAAATTTTTAAAATAATTTTCTAATTAGTAGACTTATTTAAAAATTAAAAAAAACTTCGGAAAAGTTTTCGGCAGAAAAAATCCGCCGAAATTCCGCCGAAAATTTTAAAATATTTCTCTAATTAATCGACTTATTTAAAAATTTAAAAAAAATTCGGAAGAGTTTTCGGCGAAAAATCCGCCGAAAACACCATTTCCGCCGAAAATTCCGCCGAAAAACGATTTTTGCGGCGCCCCGGATTCCGGCCGGCCAAATCCGCCGAAAATCCGATTTTCCGGCGGATTTCCGGCGGATTTTGGCCGTCGAAAATGCCGTTTTTTTTGTAGTGTTAGAACCTTGAATTGATCTTTTGGTTGTATTTAAAATATGCATCAAATCACATATCCATTTATTGATGCTTCAAGATTGTTTCTTTTCTTGGGTAGAACCCACCAAAATTTAGGCCTAAAGAAAAAAAAATGTGTTCTTAATTTATTGGAATAGGGGCATATTTTTGGGTTTCTGCTTAGGGCATCCAAAACCATTGGACCGGCCCTGAGTATCTTTATTCTTTTCTTGTGAACATATTTTGGAATGATTTGAATCAGCAAATAAGTACCTTGTAATTTGGCCATTGTTTATGGACATCCAAAAATGGAGTTATTCTGGAAGGAAAGAGTAATAATGAAGGTAGAAGGTAACAATGAAGCTAATCTACCAGTGATGGATGGATGGCAACATATACTTTTGGCCACAAATTCGGTTTTAGAAGTGATCACTTTACATGATTAGATCTAGGTGGTCAATGGATGACCTTAGTTTCTCTTATTCTTGTGCTTGTCATCAAGGAGTCGTACACTATTAGTTCAATTAATTGTTTTTTGCACACCCAAGTGGAGGGCTTAGCAAAACACTTAAGGTGTGTTGGAATTGATGTTGCTGTTCCCTATTCTAGAAAGCCAGAAACCAGGTATTGCTTCTGCAACACACTCAATCTCCCTTCAAAAATATGTTGACTGTTTTTTATATCAAGTTCAAAAGGTCGTATATGGTTATTTTGTAACCGGGGAAGTGAAATGGATTTTCTTCACTGTCATCCTCAGTCTACACCAACTTACCACCATCACTGGATTGTTGGAGCCAATTTTATTTTTAATCAGTTCTTAGGGATTTTTTGTAAAAATAAAATTGTAGTGATGGTTTTATTAGATACTTTACACTTAGAATCCAATTCGTCCACCGCTGTAAACCCCAATTAAAGATTTCTTTCTTATTCCTATTTTTTTTTCTAAAGATTTTTTTCCTATTCCTTTTTTCTCCATCTTCATCAGGGAAGCTATTAAAAAAAAGAGAGTTCTTCTGACAAGAGTTGCTAAGCTCTTGAGACATGAATATATGTTAGGAAATCAAACATATTGAGTGAAGAGTCTTCTAAAAAATGACCAGCTAATTGAGGTATTGATTAGTTTAAAAACAAAAATACAAAAATGTTAAAGGTCTTCTGTGCATTTTATGATGCAGATATCACCATGATGGAAGACGACCTTAATATGTTAAAGGTACTTGGCTGATTGCCACTCTTGAAAGCTACACAGATTTAGGATAGAGAAAGAATACACAAAAATGTTAGATCTATGTATTCTTATAAATCTCAACTATGTATTTAGTTTTTTGCATTTTCTGTATTATAAAAGCAGGAACAACTGTTGTTGTATTTTTATATTGTTGTATTTTTGTGCAGTCACATGACCGTATTGTTGTATTTTCAAATAAAAGCAGGAACAACTGTTGGAGCAAAGAGAGGTACCTTACTACACAGAAGAGAGGAGCATAGATTTAGGAGAGCAACTTCAACTGGTCTGATCGAGTTAAATAGAACAAAAGAAACAGAGGTGGTGAACTACAGAATAAATACGAGTATACAGAGTTTATGAAGATCCCAAATAGAGGTGGTGAAATACAAAATGAAAATAAAAATGAAACTCAAACTCAACTTATTACATGGAGAAAACCAAAGCTTTTACAACGTGTTATATGCTATAGATTCTCCCTCTCCCTCTCCCTCTCTCTCTCTCTCTCTCTCTCTCACACACACACACACATATGGGCCGGTAGAAGGGTATGGCTTGAGGTCAAATATCTATATCACATAAAGCATGTAGAGGAAGAGGGGTCAGAAACCTGCTGGTAGAAGGGTATGGGCTGGTAGAAGGGGTCAGAAAGCAGGCTGGCATGGGTAGAAGGGTTTTAAAATTCTTGCATCAAAGACTTGTATCTTATGCTTCACAACTTGTAATTAAGAGTTTTTTGATTTTTATGTTTTAAAGCCTTGTATTACATGCTTAAAGAGTTGTGTTTAAGACATTTGGTGTAAATGCATATTAAGGTAATATATATATATATATATATATATATATATATATATATATAGGTCGGTTCAAACGAGAACACTAACTATTTAAGAAAACAAGAAAAAGAAAACGACTGTTAATGTTCAAAATCATATATGACTCACGCGACTTTGCCCCCACGACTTAAGTCGCGTCCAAAGTCGCCTGCGTCCAATTTTTGCCCTTAATGTAAAATAATATATGATTTTATGCATAATTTGTTTTTTTTCGTAAATAGTTAACGTTCTCTTGAACTTTCCTATATATATATATATATTATACGAATAATTAATTTAATAATAATGCTTGCCATTTCTTCAGGAAGGGAAGATTCATGTAACGGAAAATATTAACTTATTGATTTGCTTTTTCTTTAAAGAGGTATTTTAACAATGTCAAATTAAGGAACAAAAATGTATAACATAACATTTTTTAATCACATGCCAAAAGAGTTTTAAATCTAAGGGGCAGATGGAATTTTGAAACGATCGCTCATCCATATTTCTCGTTCCATGAACATGTATTTAGAAAATATAAATTATTTGTTATCATCAAACACATGACATATAGTTGTTCTAATATCAATAGGCATCATCTGAGTACATACATATATCAAATCAATCTAAAGCAATCATATATCAACATTATTCAAGTATAAATCCATGATCGTATTCAGTCGTGAATTGCATTAATGACACTTTTCTTACATGATACATCATTTCTTCATAAACACTCTAGTTTTTTGAAGGTACCTTACTCTTTTAATTGTTTCTTTTTCAAAGTTTCGACATCCTTCTCGACTTCCTTATATGCAAGTCTTGTTACTGTCCTTGAAACATCTCCTATAGGTCTTAGAATATAGCTATCAACTAATGGATACTGTAACACCTGGAATTTTTGTAAGTTAAATTATATGTCCTTGCTTTATATATTTATACATTCTTTATAGGTATGAATGGCATCTAGAATTTGGAAATGGTTCGAGTATCGTCTTTGAGAAGAAAATGGTGTGAATTGTTGAAAGGATTTGCCCACGATATATATGGGGCGGCGTTGCCTAGCAACTATGCCACTAGGCATAATCGTGTGTCATGATCGCCATGATTGAGGGACTCTTGATATAAGTAGTGCAATTGTGCCAGGGTCAAAATCGCTTGTCATTATCGTTTGGAGAAGGGAGCTCGTGGTACAAATCCTGCAATTGTGTCTTGCGATTGTGTCAGGGTCACAATCGCCCTGTCATGGTCTCCCAGACCTATCTGGGTATTAAAACTAGGGCCCCGATTTTGTTACTTCACAAATCAAACTCATACATCTCTTAGACAATTTTCCTCTCATTTGGATAACTTTCTTCACCTCACTTCTCTCCCATCATAAATACTTGGTCCCAAACATTTATTTCACTCATCAAGAAGCAGTTAGTGACATTGGTGAGCATTTAAGACAAGATTCAAAGGTGGAGTTGTAGAAGGAAATCTAGTGTTCTCTCTATTTTCTAGGGGTTTTAGTGATTTCTTGGTTTTAGCCAAAACCTAGTAGCGTGAGTTCATTCTCCTTTCTAAACTATCATATGTGCCAAAATGTGTTACACTTTACTTACTTGAATGCCTTCATTTTTGTATAATATGAAGTTTGTGAAGATTTAGACCATTTAAATCAAAATTGGTATTTTAGACATCTTAGTGGATTGTGAACTAAAATGGGAAGTTTTTATGGCTTTGGGAAAACAATCCATCAAGTTTATAAAATGAACACCTAAAATCCATGATATCATGAAATGTTGGGATTGGAAGGTAACCGTGGTGAATTTTACTTATGTAGTTACACTTTAGATGTGAATGTTGTGGGATTAGTTACAGATGAACATATTTAAATGTTTTGTATAACTAGATTAAATGAAATGGATCTATAAGCATAGAAGTTGGTTTGTGTGTGTGGGAAGAACACTCCCGTTTTGTATCGAGAAATAGGCATGTGGTCTTAACGGATAATAAGATGTGGGCTCTTTGAGTCGGGCATCGGCCAATGTTGTAATTTCTCGTGAACGAGTAAAATCTAGGATCATCGAGGGTCTCATGCCATGAATCTTCAAAGGTTGAATTGGATGACCATTGATCCGTAGTGGGGCTTATTGAACATAGATATGTGGCTTACTTTTATGTTCCGTCACTATCAATGGTAAATCGGGTCTCCCTCGTCATCGCAAGATGTGTTTGTTATATGCTTTGCTTTAAAGAGGAAAATGGTTTATTAATTATAAGAAAAGTTTGTATTTTCGGATTTATACCTTTATTTTATTAATATAAACTATTTAATCTCACCAGGTGTTAGCCTAACATTTTTTCTTAAAATGATATGTATATAGGTCAGGTAGCGGGGCGACGAATGTTTGAGTGGGAAACCTATTGCCATTAGAGGAAACTTTTAGGAGGCGTCAACCTTGTGAGATGATAATCGGAGAAAATGTTGATAGAATTATTTTGGTGATCTTACCGACACCCGTTTATAATCTAGACTTAGAATATGGTTTAGATTAGTAGGTTGTTAGCTATAGATCCTTTTATTTTTGTAAACTTCATATTTCCTCATTTTGGGTGACTATATTTCATGTCAAGTTCCATTATGTTTTACTTTTAATGGTTTAAATTAACACCTATTTTTAGGGTGTTACAGATACGGTTAACTGTCTTTAATTAACAATCTCTAAAAAGTGGTGAAGGTTACAAAAACATCAAATCAGACTTGTATTAAACCTTATAAAAGGAACTTGGTTGTTGGTTGAACCATTCACAAATCAAGTCTATGACTTATGTAGATCCTCCTGGGAGATGTTTGCAACTGACATTTTCAGAATTTGACCATTGGAATTTCATGAAAGTTTCTCTATAATTTTTTCTGAAATATAGAACCAAAAGTTATTATCTTTAAAAAAATAACATCAAGTCTAAGGGACTGTTTGGTTCACGGAATTTAAAGTAATTTGATGGAATTGGAATGACAAATTACTTTGACCAAATTCCAATTCCTTGTTTGGTTCAATTCTTGAAATGGATGGAATCTGAATTCCACTTATCAATGAATTCATCATTCCTTAACCTAATGGAAGGAATTGAATTCTATCCTTTTGCATCCATTTTAACGGACACCGACCACCCCCACACCCACCATGGCCATGCTACTATTGTCAATGTCACGCCACCATCCACATCCCCACTCCCGCCCACCCTGCCTTGCTGCCACCCCACCCTACCCGACACCACTCACCCCGACCCTCAACCTTGTCTTACTCCCCACCACTACCCACCTTCGACCCCTGCCCACCCTCACCCCACCCCTCTAAACCCAACACTGCCACCCCACCCACTGCTGCTCCCACCCAACCCTTCCCCCTTACCCATCCCCCCCAAACAAAGATGGAAATTCCATTTTTTTAGAGGTTCCATTCCAATTTCATCCAACCAAACGCAATCAAGCGCGTGACCAAATTCCATCAAATTTCATTCCAATTCCTTCAAAGTCAAATTCCTTTGATGAATTCCAATTCCACCAAATCCCATTAAGCGAACCAAACGCCCCCTAAATTTATTATACCAATGCAGTTTTCAAAAAAAATCTTATAAGTATTAAATAATAATGCATTCAATGATTCAATCTTATTGGTAGAATAAAATTACAAAAACATTTCTCTCTCAGTGTATTAAATTTTAAAGAATTATCTAAATTTAAAAAATATATATATTCTTTTAAATTTTTTTATTTTAGAGAATCGATAAGAACACCTAAATGACTAAAATCTCCATTTTGCTCTAATTAGTAATCTCAGGGGCGTTTACCAAACACTTACTCGAGTAAGTGCTTACCAAGTCATATTACCTTATGGATGAAGATAGCAATGACCAAAAATTTTAGCGGTAAGAGCTAAGGCAAGGACCAAGAATCTTACCCTGGTAAGTGATGACGAAGACTCTTACCACGGTTAGCGTTTACCGGGAAAATTGTTGCATACGATACTGTTTTGGTGGACTAAAATCTTATCCGGTAAGTAAGTGATAGTGTTAAATTTTACCGGTAAGCGTTTATCGGGAAAATTATTGCATACGATACCGTTTTGGTGGACCATAATCTTACCCGCTAAGTAAGTGATAAAGTTAAATTTTATTCGTAAGCGCTTATCCGGGTAAGCGTTTGGTAAACGACCCCTCAATCTGTTTGATCAGAAGCTTCGTCACATGTCGCCATACGCTTCGAAGGTAAATCCTAGTTCCACATAAATTGTCACGAACTTTCTTTTTATAAAAGAAGTATGACGCAGTGCCCTTTGGAGCACCCCCACCGTACCTTGTGTAAATTCCACCTCCTTCCTCTCGGCCAATTGAACGGGTACGTACATTTTGACCTATCGTCACTTCTTTGAAATCTTCAAAGTTATGTATACCACTAATCTTGCAAATCAAACATACAATCAACATATGATTTTTCCGTTTTGTAATTAAGTGTGATGTTCAATTAAGAAGACTAAATATCGTGAGAAGGTAATAAGAGAATGTTAACAAAATATTCATATGTGAATGATTGAAAATTTCCATTTAAAGATGCATATGTAAACCCATATGAATAATTTGTAACGTTGATTCCACACACACACACATATATATATATAGAGAGAGAGAGATGGTCATTCATTTGCTAACCGTACCATTAGTGCTAACCGATTTTCGACCAATCAGAATGCTCCTAGAGATTAGATAATGAGTTTGATTATATTAAATTTACAAGGGAAATAATGGAATTTATGTAAAATCGTCCTATCAAATCTAAATCAATATTAAAGCCTATCAAAGATTATACCATATTTATATGACAGTTTGTTATGGTAATGATATACAACATTAAATACAATATTTTGAAATTCAAATTTGTTCGAGATTATCTTAAATCTTACCATATTCTTTACATATTGTTTATCATTCTATCACTTCGTATATGGTTTTACACATCGAATCATTCAATAAGTTTTTTGCAGTTTTCGGGTTTATTAAGTTTGTGGAGTAAACTTTATCTTTTCTTTGTAATTTCACAATGAGCGATAATTGAATTATGTCTGTTGTTGACAACGAGAGTTTATTGGAATCTATTTTCGAAAGTCAAGACGTTGCCCCATGCACACGGGTTGATGAGCCTGTTCAACCGTTGAATATCGGATTATCGGTAGAGTTCGGTAATTCTACCGGACTTGATGACATCTCCATCGAGACCAATTTCGAGAATTTCCTATCTTCTAGTTCAATGCATCCAGAACTGTAATTTATTTTGAAGACGACCATGTTGATATAATGTACACAGAGTGGTCGAAAATTGCACAGATTCACAGCTTGGTCGAAAATTGCGAAAACTGCACAGATTCGCAGATACCAGTTTATAATGCACATTCACAATAATTAGATTGCACATATGCATGTGTTTAGTGCATATGTGCAAAGACATTTACAAGTACCGGATTATCGTATGTGTTTGCTTCCCATCGCGACTCTTAAATGATGAATATTATGTCATCAATACATCTCATGACAATCTAATCGTTCAACAAGATGACCATGTTGGTTACATTGATACACAACATTAAAATTTATTGGTTAATATGTAGATACACGACCATGTAGTTTATTTTGAGCACCATCTGATTCAGTATGCATATATACACATAAAATTGTTAAATGATTTGTGTGTTTATATGTGTAGTCGATGTGAATGATGTCGAAGTCGATGAGGATGTTGATGGCAACAAGTTATGTATACCGACGGTACCTGATGAATTAAAACCGAAACCGAAGGTGGGTGACCAGTTTGCGTCTGTCATCGAGGCCGAGGCTATGTACAGAAAGTATGCAGATAAGGCGGGGTTTGATGTTCGTTTGAAGGCGAAGAAGACAAACAAGTACGGGTCGATCCAGACCCGTTGGATAGTTTGTAGTAAGGAGGGATTTTCGAAGAAGAAGAATTTTGATTCTCTTGAGCTCCGTTCCGGTGACCGTCGGGTTCGTAACTCGAATGTCAAACGATCTGGTTGCAACGCTTGCGTGAAGTTACATTTGACAAAGGACAAATCTCGATACGAGGTCTACGATTTTGTTGAGAATCATAATCATGTGTTGTTTAATGATAATGATCGACGTTTTTCACGTAAAAATAAAAAGATGCAGTACACTGATTGTAGAAATGTGTTGAATAGCGCTAGTTATAAGGTTGGAGCAACAAGAGCGCATCGTATGCAAACTGCTTTGAAGGGTGGAGCTGAAAATGTTCGTTGCACTGTTGTCGATTACCAGAACTTTAAGAGAGACGTCGATGTGTTTGTGGGAAACAAGGATGCCAAAATGTTGATAAATAAATTGATCAATAGGAAGGAGCGTAAAAAAGCTTTTTTTTTCGAGTACAAGTGCCATGAACGTGAGTTGCATGTGATTTTTTGGGCAGACGAAGTGGCCCAGATTAATTACCGACATTTCAGAGATTTAATATCTTTTGATGCTACGTATAGGACGAATGAGTGAGTGTTTTAGCTAAAAATAATTGTTTTTAATATTTTCATTTGAATTTAAATTTTGTTTTTTTAGGCATGCGTTGGCATTTGTTCCGTTTTTGGCTGTTGATAACCACCAAAGTTCGGTTGTCGTTGGATCCACGTTGATAGTGGGAGAAACTATTGAGAATTACAAGAAGCAACCCTTGGTTGTGATTACTGATCAATGTTCGGCGATGAAACAAGCTGTTCCGTTTGTGTTCACCGAGTCTACATATCGGCTATGTATGTGGCATATAATGAAAAAAGTACATTCGAAGGTAGTTTTTTTATTCTTTACGATGTACTTTTTTGTAACAATTACATTAGTCTGTTATGTTATATCTACTTATATGTTCTTATTTTTTTGTAGGTGAGTGCTGCACTAAATCATGATCCAGAGTTCAATCGTTTTATAAACAAAATTGTATGGAAAGTGAATATCAGTCCTGATGATTTTGAGAGGTTGTGGCATACGATGATTGTGAAATTCAACCTTGTCGATGACCCATGGTTCACCGAGATGTTTGAAATTCGTAATTCATGGATCCCTGCCTTTTATATGGATACTCCAATGTCAGGTCTTATGAAGACCACTTCAAGATCAAAGAGTACCAATGTTTTTTTAATATTTATGTAGTATGGCACTTTGATCTTGTCTGATTTCTTAGCAATTATGACTGCGCAATCGAGGCGCAACGTGAGAAGCAATTTGAGAATGAGCATGTAACCAGGACTACGTATCTGCAACTGGTTAGTGCATTTCCTATCGAAAGGTATGCTGCCAAGTTGTACACAAGGAACATTTTTTTCGATTTTCAGATAGAGTTAAAGAAGACTATGTTGGCTTGTGGGGTGGAAGCTGTTGAATGTGTTGGTGACACCAAGACCTTTATTATTAGCCATAATAATAAGATGGCGGTTGGGAAATTTTTTTATAAGGTTATTTTAAATTAATTTTTTTATTTTTCTCAATGGTTTTTTTTATCTGAATAATCTTTTTTGTTTTCCATCCTATTTAGGTTGTTCGTAGTTCTTCAGTTAACACCGTTGACTGCGAATGTAAATTCTTTGTTCGTAATGGGTGTCTATGTCGCCATGCGTTGAAGGTGTTGATGAATGGACATGTCGAATCTATTCCATATCAATATATTGTCAGAAGATGGTTGCCAGATTTGGTTCCTGTTCAACTTCAAACTGCCAAAGTAAGATATGGTGAGGTAGACCCGGAAAATGAGGAGATAATAAATGGCGCCTATTCTAAGATGGATGGAATTATTAGTCGTTTTCGGAATGAGAAACCGTGGTTATGTAAACTTTCGAAAATGCTTGATGAGTTGAAAGAAGAGATAGATAGTCAGTTGGAACCTGAAGATCCAGGCAAGCAGAAAGTCGATGCAATCAATGAGTACTTAGGTGTTCCTGTTCCTGAAGAGGTTGATATATTTCCTCCTACTGATCTCAGGAACAAGGGTTGTGGTACCGGGAAACGTTTGGTTGATATTTCCGATATGATACAGTCTTAGAGTAAAAAACCAAAGTGTAAGTGTAAGAAATGTGGTCAGAACACATGACATGATTCTCGTAACTGTCCCGTGGATTCTCGATTGTGAAATCAATTTCAAATTTTTATCAGATTAAAGTAATATGCATTTGTGCATAGGAAATGATTGCAAGAAGTTTTTTTTATTCTCTATGATTATGTACTTGGTAATTGCTTTTAATTTTTTTAGTCTATTTAATGTTTTATATTTTTTTTGTATGGGCAATCATTGTTTTATGATAAAATGAATTATTCAGGTGATTTTTACTACTGACATTCTATCTAGGTATTAAGTGGAAATCAGTATTGTTCCTTACATATATGGTATATATATATAGAGAGAGATAGGTTCATACGAGAATGGTAACGATTTAAAGGAATAAAGGGACAATTATGGACCAATCATAATTAAGAAATTAATAATTGTTTATTTTAATAAAAAAGGGTATAAATGTCATTTTTCATTAGTAATTGTTTATTTTAAGAAATTAGTAATATCACGTCCTAAATTAATGGGCTTCTTAATTTCATCCCAATCCATATTTCACTCTCAACCCTTCAATCCTCTTCACCTGCTCCTCCATCAAATCCGCCAGCCCCGCCCCAGGTCGCCGCAAGAACCGGGTGTTCCTTATGTAAAGCCCTTTTCTCCGCCTCAAACCCGTCACGAACGGCGTCGGAGCATCTCAAAAGAGGAACCTGCCCGAATTTCAACTCCGAATGTAGTCCAAAACCGATTTCATCAATCTCGCCGGCGGGAATGGTGAATTTGTCGTCTCCGATGTCGTCTTCTTCGCCACAGCCGCTGCAAAACCACCGTAAAAGGAGCTCATCCTTCTCCGGCAACCGTACCGGCCGGGACCACCGCGACAACGGCGGTGGTGGTGGTGGGTTTAAGATATAGAACTCAACCACCAACAACACTTCAGAAACTACTTACTCGGTTGCTCCATTTACGATGATTGAACCGCCAAGATTCTCGGTTGATGTTTCTTACCCGACCCGACCCGATTCTGTTCCTGCATTTTCCGCTGCGACGGTTGTGACTGTCAACGACGGCGGGTTATACTCACCACCACCGCACCACCACCAACATGTGGTGTTATCCGGTGGTAAAGAAGATGTTCTTCCAAATCTCGTCGGACGGGTGGAAATCGAAGAATTACAACAACACTAATTATCATCATCATCATTAAGGTGAATTCGAGAATTTGGTGAATTTATCAGTGAATTTGCCTAATGGAACTAGTGTTTTCAGAAGGGCTGTTTTTACAGGTGGGTATGTATTTTCGAAGAATGCTGAGGATGTTTTATCAGTGGAGGGTTGTCTTTTATTTGTTTTGTTTTTTCATATTTTACTAACACATGTGTTTTTTCAGAAAATTAAAAGACACAACACACAAAATCATATATGATTTTGGTGTTAAGTATGAATTTGGTGTTAAGTATTTAGAACAAAATCACATGTGATTTTGGCGTCAAGTATTATAGCCAAGTTATTTAGTACAAATCATATATGATTTTGGTGTTAAGTATGAATTTGGTGTTACGTATTTAGAACAAAATCACATGTGATTTTGGTGTCAAATATTATAGCCAAGTTATTTACTACAAAATCATATATGATTTTGGTGTTAAGTATGAATTTGGTGTTAAATATTTAGAACAAAATTACATGTGATTTAGGGTTGCAAACTAATAACATCATTTACTATAAGGTATAATCACATGTGATGCATACTACACTTAAACAATCTGTCACATTTCTTTACAATATAATCATAAATGATTTTGGATTGCAAATTGTACACCATATAATCATCTGTGATTTGGGATACATATTCGGGTTTTGCTTGAAAAAACAAACAGACCAGGTAAACTACCAAAATGGATTAACCGGATTTGCTTTAATAAATGAAAAGGATAAATACATTTTTGATTTGAATTAAATATTATAATCCATGTTTTTTGGAAGTTAATTAATACTATCCTAAATTATCCATAGCATAATATGACTTTATTGCCCTTTTACGCTTAATTTTAGAAACTATTATTTTCGGAATTAATTTAAAAAATGATTGACTGAGAATCGTCCCTTTATTCTTTTATATACACTATGTTCTCGTTTGAACCCACCCCTGTATATATATATATATATATATATATATATATATATATATATACTATTTTTAATAGGTCAATAGTCAAGAATTAAATGTAGGTAGTTGGTTGGAAGTCATTAATGTTTTTTGAGGGTTGGTGTGTGCATTTAAATCTATTTGATATACACGGTGGTTTACATGCATCTTTGTTTTTAACAAATTTGTATACTTTTTTCTCTCCAAGTACATCCAACAACATTTGTTTCAAAAATGGCAAGTAACAACAACCAAAACAATGTCCATGGTAATGGTACCTCGTTATCTCACATCGTTCAAGAGTATGAGAAGCTTCTCGATGATCATCGTAGGCTCCGTATTCAGTTGCAGGAGGTACCTTTTTAGAGTTCCCTTTTTTTCTTGTTCTTGTTACGTTATATTTTTTGATTACAATGTTTTCCTTTTAATAAAATGGAACAGGTTATTGATGCACGTGAATTTAAGAAACTTCAACTTAATCAAAGAGACGAAGAACTTGCAGATCTTCGGGAAGAGTTGTGGCAAGTTCGACGGAAACTTGCCCATGCAGAATGGGATAAGAACTCCATTGAGAATGAGTTTTGGATGTACAAGGTCAAGTGTACATGCAAGGAGTAGATGGCGATAGACTTTAGTTCCGTAGATGTAGTTTATTTGATGTTTCGTTATGATAAGTATCTATTTTTCTATTTTGTATGTTATCTGAAAATGCATTCAATGTCTTAGCATGTAACACCCTAAAAATAAGGATAACAAAAATCCGAAAAACGGACATGCGGTATTTAAAATTGCCAACGCAAGAGCCTCCCAAAAATAGGAAAAATATACAAACCTGTTTAAATACAATAGTAATTAAATGGACAATAAATAACAACCAACTAATCTAATTTCCATAACTAGAAAAGAGATTACAAACGGGGTGTCATTTATAAACTCAAAGGTTCTCCTACCAAAAGTAAGTTCAATTGCAATATTCTCAAATCTCTCACCCAAGCACTATGCCCGCTTAGAACCGGTGCCGCTAAAACCTGAGATACACATCGACACCAAACAAGTGTTAGGCCAAAAAGCCTAGTGAGTTGAACAATAATAAGCATGCAGAACATATATGACTCTTATCTGCAGTTAAACATTTAATCACGTAGATGTGGAATCAACGGGAGCGACCCATATCTCCAAGCCGGTTCACCCTAAAAAGGCAATGCACCTTGAAGCCAATTACCGTGGCAACCCAAAGGTCCGACACGCATCGAAGACTACCACTCACGAAATTCCCCGACGGCGGAGGTCTAGGTACATAGGGGACTACCGCTCAGGAATTTCCCCATATGCCACCCACCTACATTCCTATAGTGAATCACAGACTCAGTTCGTCCACATTATGCAAATAGGAGGTCCTTAGGTATATTTCAACCAAATATAATTCAATACCAACCATGGGTACAATATCACCCTCCTAATAGCATGAGTCCATCATAAGACTTAAATATCCACATAGTCACGATGTAGATACAATATCACCAAGAGTATATTCCAAATGAAAATCACCATGATATACTAACATATATTCCTTATTCATGTCAAATACCCATTGTGGGCACACATAACGAAAATCCCCAAATAATTACTCAACATAGAGTAAATCATGGAATGATACCTCATATACATATATCTCACATAATCTCATGGAAATACCATCAAATATACAAACCCATAAAGATGACCATTTTGAGCAAATATGTGATAATAACAACAAATAAGCAAATATGATGTGTATCCAGTTTTAACAAAAGTTTAGTAAACTCACTTTGCTAGATTTAGACTAAATCTAGATTTTACCCACTTAGAGCTTTCCTTGAAGAAACTTGGTTCTTCAAACCAAATCTTCCAAAACCTAGTTCCACAAAGTTCCAACCATAAATAATCATAATTGATAATCCAAGATCAATGAATCTTTAGAGAGAGAAAGTAGAGAGAGAGAGCTTGAGTGCGCAAAGTGTCAAATCTCAATAATGTGCGTGAAGGTTCTTACAAAGGAACAAGACCAAAGGGACTTAAATACCCTTGGTCAATACTACACAGTATTAGACACTAGACATAGTATCTGACCAAGCCCTATATATACAATGACTACTATAAAATCAGACCTAACAATCTCCCCCTTAGTAATCATTGGCGCTTTGGTCTTCAAAAATCATCTTCTAAAACAGCACAGACCATTAAAGCGACTTTGAGAAGCTTTCTGACTTTTAAGAAAAAAAAATTTCTTCTCAGCATCTTTCAGATTTAGTTGTCTTTGCTGCCTTGTGCTCTAGACGACACGCCTCTTTTAAATGACCTTGAATGAACTGTGGTGATCGGAGCAGAAACAACAAAAGAAGAAGTTGTAGCTGAGAAAATAGAATCTTTGAGCGAATATTGATCAACAGATAAACTTTTGAGCTCTTTGTCTCTTTAAAATCTCCTTGACTTCTCTGATTTCTCCCCCTCATGACCTTGATGAACTGGTTCAACTAGGTCATGCAAATGTTAGAGACGAGACAACTTAAGATCTGCAAAATCAAAGAAACAGAGAAAACAGGGAAGATTTGCGCATCACGTTGGTTGCGCAAAGTGAGGTTTGCGCGTTACGCTAGATGCGCAAAGTGAGGTTTGCGCGTCACGCTAGATGCGCAAAGTGAGTTTTGCGTGACCAACTGATTGCGCAAATCTGACTTGGAGTCCGAAATTTTTTACCTGATTAGCTCTTTGACTCCCCCTACACAAATGCACTAAATTTGACAATTCAAGTTAGCATTCATATAAAGAATCAGATACTCCCCCTCAAAAACAGATATAAACTTTGAAAAATATTCTCTTTGTTCACTCCCCCTTGAATAATGCATAAACCCATTAAAATATATTTATGAGAACACAATGATCAAAAATTAATGTATAAAGAAAAAATATACTGAATATAAATTTTAAAACAACTAAACATATAAAACTTTAAACACTAAACAAATTGAATTCTACTGAGTGAGATATGACAAATTTATCAATCAGTTGAAATCAAATATATGTTGTTGGATAAAGAAACAAGTTTTATTGCATATCAAGTTAAAACATGTTCAGTTTCAAAAACTTCCAACAATCTATTCAGTGTGCTCACATGCGAATCTTCGATTAACTTCAAGAAAATGCAATTCTAAAAATATAATAGAGAACTTTGCATGTACTCACACTAATCCATCAAAAATTAAGATTATCACAAATTTATAGGTTTATCGCAACTTAAACATATCACCAAGTATCATGAGATGTGTGCTCATTGACATCTTTTTAGCAGTGTGCACATTGCCATCTTAACATGAGTGTGCTCTTTAGCATATTTTAAGTTCGTGCACTTTGGCATCTTTTGATCAAAAAGTTTATTAAGTAAAGAACATGCCGTAAACGTAACTTTCTATCTGACCCTATTGCAGGATTTGGGTCAGCCGCTCCCAGACTAGTTGGCCTTAGGGGACTAGGTGTCAAGTACCCCTTGGAACTTACTCTCCCAGATCAGAAAGGCTACATCGACATATCCTAAACCCATTCATACCAGTAGAACATGACTTTCGATCTGATTCTATTGAAGGATTTGGGTTCGATCACTCCCAGACCAAATGACCTTAGGGGACCAGATGACAAGCATCCCGAAGAACTTACTTTCCCAAACCAGAAAGGCCACAGGTACAAACTTTTAAACTTAGAGATTTCTGAATTTTAAGAAATTAATATTCATCTCAATCACTCAGTTTTACATAAAAGTACTTAGCCCATATTTTCATTACAATCAAAATTTTGACTTTTTAGAATTTCCAAGCATTGTAAACTATAATTATCACGAATCACACAACTTTAAAGCAGTAATAAAAGTTTCAAACATGTTGCTGACTTTTCGATTTTTGTAAGACTTGAAATTTGATCATATAAAAACTTTAATATAAACAAAAGAACTTGAAAATTTATCCTAGACACATATTTTATTCAAAAGAAAGAAAAAATGTAAAACTTTACTTTATAGAATAAAATTTGAAAAGATTTAAACTTTTAAACTCGATATGCCGAGGTTAAAAATTTTCATTAAAGACAAAATGTAAAGAATTCGGCTAATTGATATTTAGTTGGAACAAAATAAAATTCAGTTATTTCATCTTTCACATTATAAAAATAATTTGTGTCTCAAATTAAAAAAAAATGGGATATATAAAATTAAGAAAAAGTTGAACAAACTCAGATTCTTGAAAAATAATGAGAAAAACTGGAACCCATCATAATCAGAGATAAAATGCAGCAGAAATAAAATTGATGTACTCACAGTATCTCAATTAGTCAGAAGCTTAAATCATTGAAGAACGAGTTCTAAACTGAATTGTTTAGAAGTCGTAGTCTATGAAGTACGGGTCCTGAGCTGAAGTACGCAGAAACCAATTTCCCTTACTCCCCCTTAACATGTGATGCTTGCAACTTTAAATCAGATAAAGATTTGGGTACCCACTTAAATTTGGGCCCGAGTTTGTTAGTTGCAGTTCTTATGGGGAAATATTTGTTAGATTTAGCATTTAAAGCACGAGGAATATGATCAGACAAATAATCACAATCATCAGAAGAGAAAGCATAATCATCAGAACTAGAATCTGAGGAAGAACATGAGACAAGTTTTGAAATTTGAATCATTTGCTTTATAGAGTATTTTGAAATTTTATTACATATAGCAAATGAATCACTGTTGTAAAGTTTGTCTACACATTTATCCCCATCAAAAGTATGTTCATCAGATGTTCGGTTCACTCTCCAGATCTGTTTCTTTGACTGAGCGCTCAAAGTCCTATCTGTAGGAATTGAATCGGAAGAATTAGAACTGTCAGAAAGAACTGTATCTCGTTTCTTTGACTTCTTTGACCGTCTTCTTTTACGCTTAGGTTTATAATATTGAACATTGAGCGTAAAAGAATCATCAAGAATTTTAGACTTAATATTTAAATCAGAAGAAATAAATTTATCTAAGCAACCAATTGATAATCCAAGATAATGAATCTTTAGAGAGAGAGAGAGCTTGAGTGCGCAAAGTGTCAAATCTCAATAATGTGCGTGAAGGTTCTTACAAAGGAACAAGACCAAAGGGACTTAAATACCCTTGGTCAATACTACACAGTATTAGACACTAGACACAGTATTTGACCAAGCTCTATAAATACAATGATTACTATAAAATCAGAGCTAACAATAATCAATCACAAAGAATCATTTCCCAAACCATATACATGAATACCTCAACTAATACCGAAACCCTAACTTCCATAACCGAAGAGAATAGAAGATTAACTTAACCCAAGCTTGAATTCACCAACCAAAACACTTCTAGTTCACCAAAATGATTACAAACCTTCAATCTATGAAAGGGAGAACAAAGGGTGGATAAAACCCTAGAAAACTTTGGTGAAGAAAATGAATAGGGAGAGATAAGAAGTTTACCACAACAAAATGCTCTAGTATACTTCAATAGACTTCCAATCTCTTGCTATATCCTTGAGGATCTCTCAAAAATGAAACCGTAGCAACTTGAATCACCCAAATCGGAGCTATGATGGGAAAGATATGAAGAAATGAAGTTTGAGGCTGAAAATCGCGCCTTTAACGCTCTGATACCTCCAGGCGATTGTGTCAGGCTATAGTGACAATGTCACAATCGCTGGGCACAATCGCTGGGCACAATCGCTGAGATAGTACCGAGAGTTTTCGGGCTCTGGCGATTGTGACAGGCGATTGTGACAGTGTCACAATCGCCGGGCACTATAGCCGAGCACGTACCGAACACTGTTTTGGTCATAACTTCTTCCTTTTAGCTCCGTTTTCGCTCCGGAAAGAACCGTTGGTCTCGTAATTGAATCCTTTATCCATCAAGAATATAAAATCAAGGATTCAAGCCCAAAATCAAAAATCTTATTTTTCCTTAATATATTGGTTTCTGCAATAACTCGAAATGATACCTTTCAAAAATCGGGGTGTTACAATCCTCCCAACCTTAAAAGAGATTTCGTCCTCGAAATATGGAACCACCAAGCACCCAACATCGCACTTGGAAAGATCGATTGATTTCCTATCCAAAAGGAATGCCCTCATGAAACCTCACCTCATATACGGACTCGATTACATTCTGGTTGAGGTTGTCACCGAGTTTCTCATAACGTGTCGTTGCAAAACTAAGTCTCAACGTTTAATATATTTCACCGACGTCCGAGTGAACATTGAGTCCCTGATTAATCATTTTCTTAGTCATTAGATCTCGGTTGCCTCCTAACCTTAGATTGCTCGTATTACCTCAAGAGTAACTTACGACCTTATTCAGTCATTTCCACCAAGAATACCCCAAAGAAAACATTTCCCTTAGATACCTCTAAATGCGACGCGTCAAGGTCTCCTCGATAATATATTTGTACTTAAAGTCCACCTCGACATTCTCACTAAATGTATCCAATAAATATTACCACCAAACTCCCACCATGCACTCAAGCATCGATTGTCAAATCAGCGAAAGTCCTGACAATTATCAAAATACCAATGATTGATTTCTTAATTATCAACATCTAATTTCCTTAAGTTTACCACTCGTCCTACGGACGCACCAAATCTAATGGAAGTACATTGGAGCACACCGACAGTTATTGTCCTCAAAATATAGTGTCGACACCTATCCTCGGAATGACCATTATGCAAACATGGGTATACTACCAAATATTTCATTCCCGATTAGCAATGTCGATTCAAAGTTGACACCTACTCTTGGAAGTAGTGACCCAAATCCAACATCCTTACCAGTCAACCATAACATCATCATTATCCACGAATACCCAACAATATAGTACACCACCCACACATAGCATGCCATCGTACCAAATTCCCACAATTCCAAAACCAACCATACCCAAACAACCGAACACGGTTTTAATCCGTAGGTTTAACGAAGCATAAAGATCGTTACTCAACTAACTGGGAGAAAGCACATGACTAACGCCTCAAACTACGAGGACTCTTTTAATCCTTAATATCTACTTCTAACACGAGGGGGCTTACACCTATAGCCCAATGAGTTCAAGGTTTTTCACACTACTATGCCAATTTGAAATTTATAAAACTCTCAAATACATAAGTTTTATAACAATTAAATGTGCGGTGAAAATATACTATCGTGCATTCGATAGGTTTCAAAATTGATCACCAATGCCACTCATATAAAACCATTTTCAAAACTCATTTGATCAGTACTTACGCTAATAAAACGAAAATGAAATATGCGTAACAAAATTTTCAAACAATATGCATCAATTTATGCTATGCGTATGAAAATAACTTTCCGTCCCATAACATGTGCAATAAAAGTTTGTACAACTCCCCAAAAGAGGATTTTACAACTTCAACTTTAAAATCTTTTATTTTAACACAAAAAGTCGAAAGATAAAATTTCCAACAAGACCTATATACGTCCGATCATTTCCCAAATGTAGCAACACAATAGGAACGTAAATAAATAAATAAATAAATAAATATGTATATATATATTATTCGCGTTTCAAATTTGGGCCGCACCGATAAAACGTACATACCCAAAATTTTAATTACAACGACGTGCAACCGGAAATTCATTTCATGCATTGCGGAAAGCTCCTATCAGTAAAATCTATAACTGAAATATGTTATGGGAAAAAGTTATATCCGAAATACCATAAATCTTTCATACGGTTACTCACACCAACAGTTTAATTTATGTAATGAATGAGAAATAGTTTTACGTACTAAAACAGTGTATAACAAGACTTTCATACAAAATTACAGAAGGGAAATTCACAAAATCGACCCTCAAAATTTCTACAATTCACCCTGAAATGTCTTGAAATAAAACTTCTCATCGTGACTCGCATACATCGGTTTATTCCCCATAATTTAGTAAAGACATATGCATGCTATTTGAGCAATTGTAAGAGTAATTTAGTTTAATTCCAAATTGTATAAACAAAATATTTCCAAAACCCAAGACAACATGCTCATGATATCGAACTCTTAAAGTTTTCTCTCTTTTAGTCACAATGTGGCACGAAATAAGATTTCACAACAAAACTTGCATGTGGCCGTTTATTTCACAAAGCTAGTAGATTGATATGCGTATGCACCTGGTTAAAACTTGAAATAATTTATGTCGTTTTCGAGTTCAAAGCCAAATATAAACCTGCTCTCATCGTTCTAAAACATTGGCTGAAATACCATGACGGAAATTTCCAATAAAATATGCATACATGATAAGTGCAACTGAATTGCTCCCACTAAACTCAAAGGGAAACAATACCACTGTTTTTAAACCGGACAAATTTCTTCAAGGCTCCATTTAGTTAAAACCCAGCCAACGACCCAACAGTTTACGTAAATTCCCAATGAAAGTCGATATAAATATTGGAACACGTTTGACCAACTATTATGTAAATATGACCAAAAGTATAATTAACTAAAATCTCATCGGTGGTTGAGACAAACCATTTTTCAAATGAACTTATACTCTTACGTTTTCAAAATGCCTCATAACACAATAATATGTGTTTTCTGAAAAAGGTTTATAAGATCAATTACACAAAATGACACTTACGTCAATTGAACTCGAATTATATATGTAAAATCATCGAAGAAACATCTCAACATGATTTATTTAACAAAATACTCAAAGATCCCAAAATGGATGTCTCAACATGTTCATAAAACTAAACATTTCAAAATAACCAAAACTTCTCATTGGTTGCAACAAATGTTTTCCAAATGAACTCTTTCTCTTCATGTTTCCAAAACAACTCCTAGTTCAATGACATGTATTTTCCAATGGTTTATAAAATCATATGCACCAGATGGACAATTAAATATCCAAAATATAGTGGCCGACAATTAACATTCCCCAAATAATGAAATGTCTTTAAACAACGTTTATGAAGACACATACTTTAAAGATGCGATTAACCTATAACTCAACACGTATTGGGACCAAAGAGTTTCAAAAGGGTTTATGGATGCAAGTACGCCCAAAATGCATATAACGTAAAATAGATTTCATTTGTACAAAAATCATCAAAGATGCATAAATCATAAAAATAGAGTTTACTTGTACAAAACCACCAAGAATACGTAAATCGTGCTATTTAGTTGTTGAACTGTTCAAAACCCAATCTGAGCATTTTAGGAGGTTAAAACAACCCAAGTTTACCAAATACGAAAACTTATCAAAATACTCACACATTGACAAACACTAAGTAAAACATACTTTTACTTCAAAATACACATTTTGGCATGTACACCGTTTTCACAATTCAACTTGAACTCACGCTCATAGATTTCTATAGTTACACTATCGTCATCCAGACGTTCAACGTCTTAAGGCAAAGACCACGGACTTCATAGGTTCACCTCACAATTTCTCCTTGAATACATCGATTCAAAAAAAAATCTATGGTTCTAATCCAACCAATTAATCCGACTCGAAGCCGTCCACTTAATGCAATCACCATACTTACCGTCACTCCAAGTAACGAATAATAAAATCATCAACTTTTTCTAATAGTTACCCATTCAGAACTTTCTTACTACTCCAACGGTCGACATACCAAGGCAGTTCATACATGCACGAGGATGAATAAGGAGGAGATTAACATAATTGAACACGAAGGAAACGTACCACCACGTCTACCAAATATCATAACATTAGTAAACCAAGCACAAGAGAACGTAATACTACATTACCAATTGTCACAGTAACGGCACTTCAAGCACCATCACGTATAAATATCCTCATAATAACATCAGCTAGGTGAGATTATGAACATATAATACATAAAGGTTCTCGTTACCATCTCCACAACGCTTGATAACCATAGTTTCCGTCGACTCTAAAACTAACCCATCTTAGAAATTCTACCCATCTCACAAATCACTGCCTAACATACTCAGTCTAAGTCTAGACATCTTACATTCATGCCTAGTTCACTTAAACTAGAGCTCTGATACCAACTTGTAACACCCTAAAAATAAGGATAATAAAAATCCGAAAAACGGACATGCGGTATTTAAAATTGCCAAAGCAAGAGCCTCCCAAAAAATGGGGAAAATATACAAACCTGTTTAAATACAATAGTAATTAAACGGGCAATAAATAACAACCAACTAATCTAATTTCCATAACTAGAAAAGAGATTACAAACGGGGTGTCATTTATAAACTCAAAGGTTCTCCTACCAAAAGTAAGTCCAATTGCAATATTCTCAAATCTCTCACCCAAGCACTATGCCAGCTTAGAACCGGTGCCGCTAAAACCTGAGATACACATCGACATCAAACAAGTGTTAGGCCAAAAAGCCTAGTGAGTTGAACAATAATAAGCATGCAAAACATATATGACTCTTATCTGCAGTTAAACATTTAATCACGTAGATGTGGAGTCAACGGGAGCGACCCATATCTCCAAGCCGGTTCACCCTAAAAGGCAATGCACCTTGAAGCCAATTACCGTTGCAACCCAAAGGCCCGACACGCATCGAGGACTACCACTCACGAAATTCCCTGACGGCGGAGGTCTAGGTACATAGGGGACTACCGCTCAGGAATTTCCCCATATGTCACCCACCTACATTCCTATAGTGAATCACAGACTCGGTTCGTCCACATTATGCAAATAGGAGGTCCTTAGGTATATTTCAACCAAATATAATTCAATACCAACCATGGGTACAATATCACCCTCCTAATAACATGAGTCTATCATAAGACTTAAATATCCACATAGTTACGTTGTAGATACAATATCACCAAGAGTATATTCCAAATGAAAATCACCATGATATACCAACATATATTCCTTATTCATGTCAAATACCCATTGTGGGCACACATAACGAAAATCCTCAAATAGTTACTCAACATAGAGTAAATCATGGAATGATACCTCATATACATATATCTCACATAATCTCATGGAAATACCATCAAATACACAAACCCGTAAAGATGACCATTTTGAGCAAATATGTGATAATAACAACAAATAAGCAAATATGATGTGTATCCAGTTTTAACAAAAGTTTAGTAAACTCACCTTGCTAGATTTAGACTAAATCTAGATTTTACCCACTTAGAGCTTTCCTTGAAGAAACTTGGTTCTTCAAACCAAATCTTCCAAAACCTAGTTCCACAAGGTTCCAACCATAAATAATCATAATCAATCACAAAGAATCATTTCCCAAACCATATACATGAATACCTCAACTAATACCAAAACCCTAACTTCCATAACCGAAGAGAATAGAAGATTACCTTAACCCAAGCTTGAATTCACCAAAAAAACACTTCTAGTTCATCAAAATGATTACAAACCTTCAATATATGAAAGGGAGAACAAAGGGTGGATAAAACCCTAGAAAACTTTGGTGAAGAAAATGAATAGGGAGAGATGAGAAGTTTACCACCACAAAATGCTCTACCATACTTCAATAAACTTCCAATATCTTGCTATATCCTTGAAGATCTCTCAAAAACGAAACCGTAGAAACTTGAATCACCCAAATCGGAGCTACGATGGGAAAGATATGAAGAAATGAAGTTTGAGGCTGAAAATCGCGACTTTAACACTCTGATACCTCCAGGCGATTGTGCCAGGCTATAGTGACAATGTCACAATCGCCGGGCACTATAGCCGAGCACGTACCGAACACTGTTTTGGCCATAACTTCTTCGTTTTAGCTCCGTTTTCGCTCCGGAAAGAACCGTTGGTCTCGTAGTTGAATCCTTTATCCATCAAGACTATAAAATCAAGGATTCAAGCCCAAAATCAAATATCTTATTTTTCCTTAATATATTGGTTTCTGCAATAACTCGAAATGATACCTTTCGAAAATCGGGGTGTTACATAGCATCATCTTTAGTTTTTTGCTTCAGCGTATATGCACTACCTTTTTATGGATCTTATTTTGGTAGTATATGAGACTTATTTTATCAGTTCATTCTTATATATAGTGTTTTGAAGTTGCATCTTATGTATTATAAGTTTATATGTTAATTTTTTTTAGCAGTGCAATGTTGAGTATGGATTTAAGTTATTATGTGTAAATAGGCATGAAGTACTAATAATATGCATATATCCTAGGAGTTTTAATGTTTTCGGATTTTTAAGTTAGGTACATTAATTAATATGCACGAAGTAGAGTTGCATATAAGAACTTCCAAATGCATATGGTAATTATATATAAGACATGTACGAAACCATGTCCACTAATATTAATAACAAAATTGTGCTGATATGCACTAAATGTAAGCAATAGACATTTTTTTATGAAATATACTAAGTCATTGCTACCAAGATGATTATGTAACCCATAAAAGTCTCAAAAAATCATATAAAGTCTAGTTAAAACATTACTGCAAAACCAATAGTTATTAAAGTTGGACAAGATAGAGTTAAAAGTTCCCCAAAAACAAGTCTAATGTATCCGTCTTCGAAGATCTTTATGTTCGACCCCGTCTACCCTTCTTGCTTGCCTCCATTGACATGAATCTTGTAACTTCTATGGGGATTGCATGCTTCCGTATGTTTACTTCACTTGACAATATCTTCATTATGTACTTTAAACGTAGATCCTTCAGCCGCCTTTTTTGCTTTGTACTTTCCTTGTAGAGACCACTTTTCCCATTTTGTGTCTTGTTCACCGTAATACATTTCCATATTCCTCATCATTATCACACCTTTGTCGTATACATTCTTCTTTGATCTCCATCGCAGCTTCAACACGTCACGTGCAGTGTCTTGGAAAGCATGCCAGTTCTTATGATCCTTGATCCGGAGATGATGAAACGCCATTGTTTGCTGGTTCAAAACAATGTAGAGTAGTTTAATGTTTTAGGACACCTCAATTAATTATTATAAACCATTTTTATAAATTATACATACCAACGCATCTGACGCATCCATGTACACTTCATCTAAATCACCTTCGCGTTCCTCACTGTCTATGATAACCACTGTTGGGTACTTTAAGTTGAAAACGGTCAGGTAGAAGTACATACCGTCCACAACGGGGAAGAAAAGATAAAACAACAAACTGTTAACATACTGAAATGTAATTATTAGTTCATAATAATGTTAATGTCGTTTTCATACTAACTTACCAAGTCAACATTTTTCATTGTTAGCCCATCTGGATTATATTTCCCCCATTCAACAATATGTCTCTGAAATGCACCGTATCTTGTTGTTGCTGGTAGTTTTAGGTCTGTGATCACTTCATCCATCTATTTCAAATAAAATCAATCAACCCTTTTACTATGTGTACAACGTGCATTTGTGAGTGTGTGCATACTTATGTATGTGGCATTCCTTTGCATCCAATATCTATGCACTAGTATGCATGTTTGCATTAGGTGGCATATTATCTGTAGATATCAAAATTGCGCACATGTCCCAACATATACACACTAGGCGGCTTAGATACTGTAATTCATATTAACAATATGTAATGGTACATTGTAAAGCATGCACAATTACTAAATATGTATATTTGCATACATATGCACATGTGTACAAACTCAATCTAGCACTGTTGCCTAAAGTTATGCATGGTTGCACATGCACATTTTGAAGTTTTAGAACTATACATGGTTGCATATGTACAAACTTAATTTCAATAGTGTTCAGAAATTTCTATGCACTAGTATGCATATTTGCATTAGGTGACATATTATGTTTAGATATCAAAATTGCGCACATCTTCCAACATATACACACTAGGCTGCTTAAATACTGTAATTCACATTGAGAATATGTAATTGTACATTGTAAAGCATGCACAATTACTAAATATGCATGGTTGTATGCATAAGCACATGTGCACATACTCAAGTCAGCATTTTTGCCTAGAGTTATGCATGGTTGCACATGCACATTTAGAAGTTATAGAACTATACATGGTTGCATATGTGCAAACTTAATTTAAATAGTGGCCATATTAAAAGTCTTTATTTCCATAGGTGAATAGATATTACTTTGCTTACCAAGATATTTGTGGGGAAGAACAATCTGTGTGGTGACTCGTTGCTGCGATACCTCTCATCGTAATTCATAACATTGACCCAAACGTCAATGGTTTTCCACGGTATGGTTCCTCCGACTAGAAATTGCATTTCTCGTCTATCAATTGTCATCCCCACTTCATCCATGTACATTTTTTCCCTGTAAAATATTGAAAGAACATAATTAATGTGCATGGACTGTTAATTATATGTAACTGATTGTAAACATAAAAACGTACAGTGTGCCCCCCATTCCTCGTAACACCTAATCTCTTAATTGCACTTCGTCTTTTGTTACATCGAATCCAACCGATCTTTTCACGTATGGAGAGCGGAACAATGGTCCCAACCGTCAATTTCTCTTCCCAAGTACAACCTGTGTTACTGTTCCATCTTGATCTTTTACGGTATTGTCTTTTGGTAATTCATCTTGTTCTTTTGGCAGGCTTATACCCAAGTCAAACTGTGGGGCTTGAAAGTCAGTGAAGGTAACCATTTTAGACTCTGTTGGGTATGTGCACACGTTGTAATATGCTGTTGTGAATATAGTTAAAATCAGAATAGGTTGTTTAGACATATTTTTTATCTAAAATTACCTGCTTTCGTTTTTCTTTGTCTACATTAGTGTCATGATCTCCTTTTGGACCGCAATTGCTCCCACTCGACCCAACTACATTTCTTTCAACATCTACTATCTGTAAGATTCCAAATCCTCCAGATTGTAACCCCACCTCCTGTCTATTTCTTAGGAAGTCCATTGTCCATTTCGTTGTTGCACGGTCGCTTCGTTCCTGTTCATGAAATCCCAGACATATCGTTGACTCCACGTATAAAAGCTGTTACAAATGTGTAATTTAATTAGTGGATTCCAAAATTTTCGTAAAGTACATGTTAATTAATGTTCGGTAATAAGAATTAGTGCATAGTTGATATGTTTTTACCGTAAGGTAAGTCAACGGTTCTGCATAGAACGCTTTGGAGCTTTCTCGTTTCCAATTTCTCTTACTGAAGGGTATGCAATCGTATACATACCTGCACCAATCGATATCAGCTATCATTTGAACACCACTGATTTTTGAAAGGAAGTCTATTTTGCAACACCCCATTCAGCTGCATTCCGCCAACGTGTTCATGACGATAACGAGAAAGTTTAGCTTGAAGGTTATTCCTGCTTCCTTTGTTCGTCGGATCTCTGATAGGACATCATTTGGGGTCATGCGCTCCTTCACAAACTGTTTTCTCCAAAAGTACGTGATATAGTCATCGCCCTTCAATGACTCAGTGGTTGACAAGTCAATACCCTCAGTAGGCAAGCCTAAGATATTATGAATTGAGTCTACGGTGATTGGTATCACCCCATTTTTCACTATCAGATGCATATTGGATGTGTTCATAATATCGACTACATAGTACCCCATCTTTGAAGGAACTCCATCTATTTTTATATCTAGAACAACTTCCAGCCCAATTTCCTTTAACTGCCTTTTTTTGATCTTTAGTTAAGGTATTTACCATATCGAACAACACCTTTGGTGAAGTTCTTGTTCTAATACCAGGTTGTTCCCGGGGAGCTTGTTTTATGCGTTCTTTCTTACCCTTAACAATGTTTTTGTTCCCTGCTTTTTTGTCGTTCAATTCCTTTGCTACCAAGTTGATCGTTGGTTCTTCTTTGAAGTTGCTGTTTGGAGGTAAGCCTGTAAAAATAGCAATATAGATATTATACATATTACCATATCATTTTGAAAATGTTATATTTGTCAACCGTTTGTTTTAACTTACTCGATGTTGTGCTCTTATTGGCTTTGTTGACGCTAGTAGATCTTGTAAATCGTGCTTCGCCAATACGCTTTCCAATTGATTTTCCTTTATCTAAATTTTATTAAAAAGCGTAAGTGTTGGTTCCGTAATATCTATGCTTTTTGATGTTAACTAATTTTCATGATTTTGTGGTGCACATGGTTTTTTTGTGTAGTTATGAAGAAATTGTGTATAAACCTTTAGTTCCAGTATGTGCATATTGTTATGTGGACTATCAAATTTATCAGACATTTTCATAAACACAATACAAGAATGATCATATACACATAAAAAATGTATCCATGCAATATGCGCATGTGCATATGTGCAATATCAAATTGATCAGAAGTTCTTTAGCATTAAAATATGCATAGTGCACATATGCACACAAAAGACATCTACATACTCATAATTCAAACATGCACATACACCCATGGAAAGTCTATGCATGCAGTATATACAACCCAAAATTTCAAAAGGACCACCTATCTATACTATGTACATAAACCCTATGTGCAAGTACGCACATATATGCTTATAATATTTTAACTACAACACACATGCACATATGCAATATATGCAAGTGTTGCCACATGCATTATTTTAAAAGTTTTATAGTTATTTGACACGAATATAGGTCAACTAAATATAATAAAGTAACAACTAATTAACAAAATTTATATTCTTTAAGTGGGAGGGACAGATGCTCATTTATGTTTTCATTCCTTTAACAATGCCATTGTGTTTTACATGTACTAAACATCCATGAAACAGAACTATCATAAGTGGAACATCCATGATACATGAGTCATCAATGTAACCATGCATTATGCACACCCCAAAGTTTCCAAATGCACAACTATATACAATATTATGAAATACTATGTGCAGGTATGCACACATAAATATCTGCACTATCAAATCGATAAGGAGTTTATTGAACCTTAGAAATTCACCGGTTCAAATATTCACACACAAGACATGTAAATACTCACAATTCAAACATGCACATATTCCCATGAAAAGTAGAAAGTGTAGCCACATGCACTATTAGTTAATTTAAATTGCACATATTTACGGTCATGTTGTAAACCCAAATTCAATATGTATTGACTTCACCAAACATGTTCACAATGTCCATTGAGAAGTTGCACAGAAGAAGGTGTGCACATGACTAAAATTTAAGTACTTGCACATAGGGCTTATGTACATGTCTAACAATAAAATTTTCTCAATGTCCCAAATTTTTAAAAGGCTCAACTATAGCCAATATACATGAACACTTTGTGCAAGTATGCACATATGCATATATGAACTATTAAATTGAACAGAAATGCTCCTATGCATATTTCAATGTGCACATATGCATAGTGAAATATTAGTGTTCATATATACATATAATATTTCATTTGCATATATGCACTATATGTAAATTTGCACATGTGCATAAAAGGTTAAAAGTGGTCCCCAAAGTTCACAAATTGTTATATTTTTTATGCTTTCAGTGTGCCCATTTTTTATCCATATTCAAACTTTTTACTAATTATGTTTTTCAACCATGTTGTGTAATCTACAAAGAGTTTATGTTGTCCCCATATGCATACATCCCAACCTTATTCATAATAACTGATTTTATTTAAGAAATAAAATTATATTTTAACAAAAAATTATAAACCTAACGCCATATAGGTTGTGAGATTCAGTTATCATTTTGGTACCTTCATCTTCGTTTTCCCTATTTGAATCTTCAACTGGTATGCTCTGTGCGATTTTGTTCACCAAATCGCACAACCTTGTGTTATCATCTTGATCGACATCCACAACTGTTTCCATTGTGTTTTTGAACTTTGATAGTCCACACTTTTTAAATATACGCTCGCTTGGTTTGCGAACAGCAACAATGTGTAAAACAATGTCAATGTATTTCTCCCTTTTATAAACCCAAGTTTTTCAAGATTTTACCTCTTTGTCTTCGATTCCCGCCTTCAAGATTCATCTTCGCGCCTTCGGTCCACGTATGAGAAGTTGATCCTGAGCTTTTCGATTATCGTGGATATAGCAAATATTTTACAACATAATCCTCCTGATTAATAGCGATATCGATGATGTTGATTTGATGAAGAAAGTGTTGAGGGGTTTTGTTCGATAAAACGTGTTTGGGGGGATAGAATCCCTAAATTTTTGGGATTTGATTCATAGCTGCGTGTTACCAATATAAAGAGATTTGCATTTTGACAGAAATACCCTTCTGCATATTTGCATTTTATTTTTATAAACCTTTTTTAATATTTTATTTTAATAGAAATTCAATTAATTGTGGACCATTGATCTTATCAATCTACGGTTGAGATTGGTTAGCATAGTTAGCACTAATGGTACGGTTAACAAATGAATGAGACCATATATATATGCATCTTTAAGTAGATTTGTTTCCTGATTTTTTCAATGGTTCATATATGAACCTTCCCAACGTTCCCTTCTTACCTTCTCAAGATGTTTAAGTTGATCTTCTTATTTGAATTAACCGAAACCCTTATAATTAATATGAATATATCACTACTAAATGGAATTATGGAAAACTTTTATCTATGTAATTTTCCCCGCGAAATCCGTCGATACAATGTCACAAAAATTGGTGGGTAAATTGTTGGAAAATTCATATCAATGATAGCTTACCCAGGATTTTGTGGATAATCACGGGAACCAATGGTATTTTGTGGGTATCCGTCGGTAATCACAGACATAAATTTTCGTAGATGCTTTGTCTAGGTAAAAGTCATTTGTTTTGTAGTGTATATCAAGCTTACATACTTCTAATACCAAACTACAGCAAAAAATCACAACCATGATCAATTGAATATGATCAAGATTTTAGTAACTGAACATTAAGTCTTCTTAACCATACAGAATGAAGGATCATATGAAGAACATCAAAATTTTTGGCTGGAATGTTAACTATGAAGTGTCTTTGAACTTCCATTACTCTTTTCTGCATCTCCAAATACTTCGAAAACGGTATCTCTTCTAGAATTCTTTTCAAATCCGGAATCTTATCGACCGATACTTGTATCGAGAATTGACTCCAATCCAACACATCGCTATATGGTAGTACATAATGACTCTTGATCGTTACCGGAATGCATCCGACATAGATCGCTTCTGTAACTCTAGCACTTGCAACTTCATAACCACTAGGGCATAAACAATACTTACTTCGGCTTAGAAACTCGGTGTAGTTTTGATCTTTTGGAAGGTGTGTGTAAACTTGAATATCATCATCTTCTTTGTTTCCCCAATATTGGAACAACTTTTTTCGAACAACACCATGGTTTCCGCCTGCAAAGAATGCTAAGATTGAACGATTGTAGGGCGATTGGCCACTACTTACGGATGGGATGTTGTCGAATGGCCCGTTGATCTCGGTCATGGACACATCGCGTCGTGGAATGAAACCTTCTGAGCTGTTGGCATTGCAAAGTACTCTTATGACGTTCTCGAAGAGTTTATGGTTTCCGGTTGAAACAAAGGGACCCTGTCATACATACACATATATTTTTATACGTGAGAATATGTGAAACTCTGTTAGATTAAATATTCAAAAAACTTTTGAGAAGATAAGAGAGATTTCGATATATATATATATATATATATATATATATATATATATATATATATATATATATATATATATATATATATTAATAAGAAATGGTCCAAGATATATTAATAAGAAATGGTCCAAGTTTGGCCTATGTAGGACTCTCAACAGTCAACAACTACAATTAATCGGCTTTATAAAACAACAAAGATGTCTAAATGTTTAATAGATTGCTTTATAGGATATAAGTTTATAGGACAAAACAATTGTATGCCCCATAAAAATGTGTTAAAATACGATATTAGGACTTATTTGGGCATCCTAATAAGTTTTTATATTTAGCTTTTAAACTAAAGTATTATTTTTGTTTTTTATATGTCATTTTTAAGAAGTGTCATATGAACCCGTCTTTTTACAGGACATTTGTTTTTATAACATATATATATTTTTTTAAATAATGTTCTATAAAAAGACTAATATTATGTTTTATTTCAAAATTGTCCAAAAAAAAAAACTTGCTAAGACGACCAACAACATATAACACCTATACACAATGCGCACAATCATTTGGTCCTATAAACTTAAGTGTTCTTAAAACAGTCTATTTTGACATTTAAACATATTTGTTGTTCCATAAAGCCGATTTAATTTGTTGGACTGAGAAAAGAATGGACGTTCCAACATGTATTAAGAAAAAATGGTCTAAGTTTAAATGACGTAAAACTCAAAAAAATGTCCATCAATATGTTCATATAGAGTAACATACCCAATCATGGCAAGAAACATAGAAGTGATCAGCTCCATTGCTACGATTCCAATACGGGTACCTTTCCGCGATAATGCCAATGTAGTCTTCGATTATTGCTTGCATTCGTTCTCGAAAACCAAAGGCTTCTGATGGCTTATACAGATAATAAACGATATTTGTAATACTAATCGGTATAAAGAAAGCGTGTGCCTCATCAGGATGGTTAGCTGCCATCGGGTTTCCTTTTCTCTCCATCTCTTGGATGAAATCGCCCTCAACGCTGTATATATTTTTCATCGGACCGGTATGCATTAAAGGGATATCTCCTTCCTTATAAGTCCATATCTTGAATGTGTTTACCATCTCAGTATGACTCCTAAATGATCGATGCAAACTCCAAAAAGTTAGAAATTAATGGACTAAAGGAAGGTTCAAACGAGAACATGTGATTTTATACTGAAATCACATGTGATATATGTATTCTCATGTTTTTTTTTACTAGATTCTCATTTGAACCCAATAATCCTAAGGGACTATCTATATGCTTGAAAATAAACGATAGATTCAAGATCAAATTAAAAGTGTAAAATATAACAAAGAAACTTACGAAAATAATCCTAAAATTTACAACAAAATTAGCAAGACGTCAAATATGTCTTCATAGATTTTTTTTTTATAAGACTTATGTTTATAAAACCAAATAATCGTATCGTGTGTAAACGTGTTACATAAGTTGCTAGGATGTTTTTATTGTCCTAACAAGTTAGTTTTTTTATGACACTTTAGGAATAAAGCGCCATATTAGTTCTTTCTATTTGACATTATCTGAAAATGTGTCTTGTAAAAACAAAAGTTCTATAAAAAGATGTGTGCAACTTGTAAGATGCCTAAAAATGTCCTAATATACATGGCACACAAAATTGTTTGGTTTTATAAACTTAAGTTTTGTAAACCAGTTTACTTGAACATTTTGACATATTTGATGTTTTGTAAATGCGATCTTGTTGTAGGAGGCAAATTTAAGAATCATAAAAAATTCATACACTTAACTGAAAAAACGCGGACGGGTTCTTGTACAAGGCTCCTTCGGGGGTGAAAATCTCATTTGATGCAACGCTCTTTTCAACAATCGCTTTGCGAATCCTGGCTCGTGCTTTAGCCAACTGTTCTTCGATACTTTCCAGTGTGATATCGTTTTTCTGATGAACAGAATTAATGCATATACAGAACAAGTTACAGAAAGTTTGGTATTAACAAAGTATTAAGTAAAAAAGATTGATGAAGAATCAATCATAATTAAATTAAGAAAGGAAAACTAGTAAAATTACATTGATAATGGGTACAGCTGCTTCATCTTGCAAAAGTCTGGAGGTTTGATATGTTGGAGATAGATGAACTACAAGAAGAAGCAGTGACAGTGGTAGGGTTAATGTGATGCTGAATTTGGTAGCAGCTCCCATTTTTGATTTCTTTCTCAGGATCTTCTACATGTTCAGTATTTGTGTAGATATACACTATATATGCATGCATACATCTATACATACATCTATTATTATATGGGTTGGGTTCCGGTGAGAATTAATGAAAGTTATGCTGAGAAGGGTAAGAAGGGATCTCTACCCTTGGATGCACACTAACATAAGATGCACCGAGATGAGATGCACCAGATCAATTCACGTGAGAAGCGCAATTCATGGGTGGGGTGGAGTTAGGTTAAAAGCCTTCTTGCCTTCTCTTAACTCCCTTTGTTTATATGTTATATACATACACAGACAAAAGATCGTGTGAGAAGAAGAGCTAAGGTTAAAAGGTATGAAGGGATATGAACGCTTGATCACTTTTAATCTCAAACTCACCCATGAATCGCGCTTGATATGATAATTGATCCGGTACATTTTGGTGCATCTCATCCTAATGTGTATCCAGGTCCGAATCCCTTCTTACTTTTCTCACCACAACTTTCATTCTCATCGGAACCCAACCCTACATATATATACACTGATTTACAATCACACACACACACACATATATATATATATATATTCTAGACTTGAACCATTTCTTTTCTATACATATTGGAACCTCTTTTCCTTGAAGAGATCTTTTGATGAGTAATCTAACAGCGGGATTCCATATACATCATCACTACAACAAAGTAGTGTTTATAGGATGTCAAAAGTTTCTAAATGTCTTAATAATATGTTTTATAAAACTTAATTTATAGATCTAAATACATTGTAATAAGTTTATAAGATGTTTTTGGGCGTCGTAACAAGTGTTTAAGACATTTTTATAAATAAATAAAAACGTCGTATTAGATATTTTATAGGATACAATTTGAAAAAATATCTTATAAAAACAAGTTTCCTATAAAAAGATGGGTTTATAGGACAATTTCTCAAAAATGTCTTATAAATTAGCTAATGTGACGTTTTGCTAAAAAACTTGTTAAAACATCCAAATATAAACTTATTACAACGCCTTTAGATAATACGCTTTATTTTTTTATTCTAAAATTTAAGTCTTATAAAACAGTCTATTAGGATGCTTTGAAAGTAGTAGCTTTCTATAAACTTAATTTTGTTGTAGTGCATATCCCCCCCTCCCCAAACCCCCCCCCCCATATATATATATATATATATATATATATGGTTGGTTCTGGTGAGAAGTTTGGGTTAACATGAGAAACGTGAAAAGTGGTTATCAACCATTGAATGAGAAATGGATGCACATTAGGATGAGATGCTCCGAGATAGATGCACCAAAATGCGTTGGATCAATACCTTCTAAGGCGTTATTCATGTGAGGATATGAGATTGAAAGTGATCAATGATTCATATTCACTTCTCACGCTTCTCATGTTAACCTCAACTTCTCACACGATATTTCGCCTATATTTATTGATAAATATAATTATTTAACATTATACATAGATGATTTAAATTTACCATGGTCAGTTTTTCACACATAAAATCAATTCGCAATAAATAAGTTGCTTAAACTCCACCCTACTTGCACATTGCGAGATCCGAGTAACACAAAGACCAAAGAATATGGAGTACGTTTTGGGAAGTGCTACTTTCTAAAACACAACCTTTTAACTTAAATTCCACTCAACTTGCAAATTAAAAGCCTAAATTAATAGATTTGTAGTTTTTGAGAAGAATGATATCTGATTTTTAATTAATTAGCCGACAAAATTTCAAGACTTTGATCAAGTTTATCGTCATATATTTAAAGGGATGAAACTCTTCTTTGTAAAAGATATAAACCGATAGCAAGGAGAGAAATCAAACCTAAGATGCCTTGTATATATTATGGAACGACAAGTTACCCGGTAATTACCAACATCGGCAAAGTCAAAAGTGATAAGTGTGATATATATATATATATATATATATATATATATATATAGAGAGAGAGAGAGAGAGAGAGAGAGAGAGAGGAGGTTCAAAGAAAAACCTCAAAAATACGAAAAACTGAGAAACACCTGATAATCATTCATTTGGACGGTATGCACTTGTGCATACAAATATATATAGGGGTATGATCCTATAGAGGAAAGTTCAAATGAAAACTCATTTTTCATTGTGCACGTGAGGACAAATCTGAGTCACTCGATATCTTTTGATCCAACAACTCATATTAAATAGAGTTTTTAATTATAAAATGTTTAGGGGTAAAAATGGAAGAAAAATTTAAACATACGCCTACCAAATTTGACTTTTTATTTTATTTTTTAATTAATTTTTTTTTACACAATTAAAGTTTAAAATAAATTATCTTAAAAACTACTAATATTTTAATCAAACAAATTACATCAAAAAAACGAGAATTTCGTGCTCTTCGATATGACATCCATCTCGATATAGTTTTTTTGTCGTTTTAACCGTTTTTTTACGTGAAATGCTATATATGTGTTATATTGATTATGAATATTTATGTACGTTCAAGTTTGTACAACGCCTCGACACCGTAAGTATGTAACTCGACATCACCTTCTTCAACACTTTCTTCAACGTCGTAAGGCATCACGTTTCTTCAGCACCGTAACCCAACACCTATCAAGACGAATTGAGAACCTATCGACTAATTCTGTTGTGAATCAGGGAACAAAAGAGAGCGCGTCACGTCTCCAAATCTTCATAGGTCATTCATGTGTTATTCATCATGAATAATGTATCATTCAGGATGAATAATACAACAATCAGGGTGAATAATTCACGATTCATGAATTCGTATATTATTCGTCATGAATGTTGTGTAATTCATCTTGAATACTATATTATTCATCATGAATAATGAATGAACGTTCACAATTGTTATTCATACTAAATGTGGGACATCCGGGGATGCGCATACATATTCATAATGAATTAAACCAAATTTCGTTTGTGAATTGGGAAACAAAAGAGAGTGCGACATGTGTCTACATATTCACGGGTCATTCATATATTATTCATCATGAATAATGTATCATTTAGGATGAATAATAGAACATTCAGGGTGAATAATACACGATTCATGATAAATAATACATGAAACATGTATTCGTGTATTATTCATCCTGAATATTGTATTATTCATCCTGAATACTGTATTATTCATCATGAATAGTGAATGAACGTTCACATTTGTTATTCATACTGAATATGGACACCCGAGGACGTGCATGGATATTCATAATAAATATAACACATATATAGAATTTCACGTAAAATTCTATACGATATGTGATAAATAATACATGAATCATGAATTCGTGTATTATTCATCCTGAATGTTGTATTATTCATCCTGAATACTGTATTATTCATCCTGAATAATGTATTATTCATCATGAATAGTGAATGAACGTTCACCTTTGTTATTCAGACTGAATATGGACATTCGGGGACGTGCATGCATATTCATAATGAATATAACACATATATAGAATTTCACGTAAAAAACGGTTAAATCGAGAAAAAAACTATATTGAGATGAATGTCATATCGAAGAGCACGAAATTCTCGTTTTTTTTGATGTAATTTGTTTGATTAAAATATTAGTAATTTTTAAGATAAATTATTTTAAAGTTTAAGGGGGTAATTTTTTTTAATTAAAAATAAAAATAAAAAGTCAAAGAAGGTAGACGTTGATTCAAAATTACAATTTTGTCCTTAATTACTTCCCAATTAACCTTATTATGTAATAACAATTGATTAGTTTTATATGTTTTGATCAATGGTTGAGATTTGTCCTCATGTGCACAATGAAAGATGAGTTTTCATTTGAACTCACCCATGATATATATATATATATATATATATATATATATATATATATATATAAAATAGATGGAGGTTCAAGGAAAAACCTCAAATAAATGAAAAACTAAAAAACATCTTATCGACCGTTAGATTAGATGATCTGATGGATATGATTAAACAGACGGTTACAACAATATTTTTTAAATTAAAAAACCTCCACCCCCTATTTTTTATTCGAAAAAATACGAAAAATGAACAAAATTCGAGCGAAATAAATTACACCAAATAAACGATCATATTTTTCTCGTTAATTTGACATCCATATTAATATACTTTTTCATTTGTTTTTTCGTGGTTTTTCGGTTTTCCATTTATTTAGAGTTTTCCCGTGAACCTGATCCATATATATATATATATAATATATATAGGGGGTAGGTTCAAATGAAAACTCATCTTTCATTGTGCACATGAGGTCAAATCTTAACCATTGATCAAAACTTAGAAAACTAATCAATGGTTAATATATAATAAGGTTAATTGAGAAGTGATTAAGAACAAAATTGAAAATTTGAATCAGCGCCTACATTGTTTGACTTTCTATTTTATTTTTTAATTAAATTTTTTTACCCCCTAAACTTTAAAATAAATTATCTTAAAAATTAATAATATTTAAATCAAACAAATTACATAAAAAAACGAGAATTTCGTGCTATTCGATATGACATCCATCTCGATATAGTTTTTTTTCTCGTTTTAACCGTTTTTTACCTGAAATTCTATATATGTGTTATATTTATTATGAATATGCATGTACGTCCTCAGATGTCCACATTCAGTATGAATAACAAAGGTGAACGTTCATTCACTATTCATGATAAATAATATAGTATTCAGGATAAATAATACACAAATTCGTGATTCATGTATTATTTATCATGAATCGTGTATTATTCACCCTGAATGCTGTATTATTCATCCTGAATGATACATTATTTATGATGAATAATATATGAATGGCCCGTGAAGGTGTAGACACATGACACACTCTCTTTTGTTTCCTAATTCACAACTGAAATTTGGTTTAATTCATTATGAATATGTATGTGCATCCCCGGATGTCCCACATTCAGTATGAATAACAAATGTGAACGTTCATTCATTATTAATGATGAATAATATAGTATTCAGGATGAATTACACAACATTCATGATGAATAATACGCGAATTCATGAATTGTGAATTATTCACCCTGAATGTTGTATAATTCATCTTTAATGATACATTATTCATGATGAATAATACATGAATGACCTGTGAAGATGTGGAGACGTGACACGCTCTCTTTTGTTCCCCGATTCACAACAGAATTACTCGTAAGTTCTCGATTCGTCTTGATGGGTGTTGGATTACGGTGCTAAAGAAACGCGATGCCTTACGACGTTGAAAAGAGTGTTGAAGAAGATGATGTCGAGTTACATACTTACGATGTCGAGGTGTTGTACATACTTGAACGTACATAAATATTCATAATGAATATAACACATATATAACATTTCACGTAAAAAAGGGTTAAAACAACGAAAAAACTATATCGAGATGAATGTCATATCGAAGAGCACGAAATTCTCGTTTTTTTGATGTAATTTGTTTGATTAAAATATTAGTAATTTTTAAGATAATTTATTTTAAACTTTAATTGGGTAAAAGTTTTTAATTAAAAAAGAAAATAAAAAGTCAAATATGGTAGGCGTGAGTTTAAATTATCTTCCATTTTTACCCCTAATCATCTTAAAATTAAAAACTCTATTTAATAAAAGTTGTTGGATCAATAGAGATGGAGTGGTTGAGACTTGTCCTCACATGAACAATGAAAATTGAGTTTTCATTTGAACTTTCCTATATATATATATATGGTCAGGTTTAAGGGAAATCCTCAAAAAATGGAAAACTTAGGAACACTCTGTAACCCTTAATCTGGATATGGTATGCACTTGTGCTACCAGAGTGTTCCTTAGTTTTCCATTTTTTTGAGGTTTTTCTCTGAACCTCCAAAATATATATATATATATATACGTACATGAGATTAGGTTCATTTGAGAAATGCTAAAAATATGAGAAATAAAGAAATGATCATAGCCTTTTATCTGGTCAACATTTGCGGCTTTGACTGTGAAGCACCGGATAAATCCTTATGTGGTCTATAGAAGATAGAGGGGTAGTTTCGTAAAATACACGAGATGAGTTCATATATGAACCTGTATGATTCACATATGAATTATATGTTCATATGTGAACCTTTGTGATTCATATATTAACGAGTTAATTAGTTCATATGTGAATCACAAATGTTCATATATGAATCTGTTAATTAGTTCAACTGATTCACATATGAACCTACAGTTAATTAGTTCATATGTGAATCAGTTAATTGGTTCATATGTGAATCACAAAGGTTCATATATGAATCAGTTAAAAGAGTTCATATGTGAATTACATTGGTTCACATATTGATACAGGGAGAATTCGAGAGTTAATAAGGGTTTTCGGGAATAATTGGAAAAAAGAGAAACTAGCTCGAAGAGAAAAACGAGCTCGAAAGATGCTCGGAATTTGACATCAAAAAAAGAGGCAAAGAGAAAACACCGAATATAGAAAGGGTTGCAATAGAGATCGAAGAACAAGTCGAGAATCACAAACAGAACTGAATGCGAGTTCCATGCGACCCAGTCGCATGAAACTCGCGCAACCCACCGTCGACATTCAATTCTTACAACTACTAGGTGGCTTCATGTGCATGGAAACCACATACACCAATCCTTAATCACCTTTAATTCTATTATTTAATTCATACCTCACGTGCCATCTCATTCCATCATCCCATATTTTCTTATTTATTTTCCTTTTTATCTTATTTTCTTAATTATCTTTCCTAGTTAAATTAGGATTAGTTTTAATTATAGTTATGATTAGATTTATTTTACGTAATTATCTTTTTTTTTCTTAGTTTAGATTATAAATAGGGTTTATCGTTTTCAGTTGTTAATCAGTTCAATTGATTAATAAAATTTTAGCTTTTTAGAGAGTTTTCTATTGAATCTGAGTTTTACGTTCCGTAATTCTCATTCGTTAAAGGGTTTAAACGCTTGTCGATCCTTCCGCAAACCTACGTTGCGTCACATATGAACTTTATAGTTCATATATGAATTCGTCCCGTGTATTTGTAAAAATTACGAATTTGTCCTTCTATTTTTGGAATAGTCGCAACTTTTGACCGGTAAGAGCCGTAATTGTTGACCGTCTTTGACCTTTCAAAGCCGATCTTGACCGAATGAAAGGCTAGGTTTACCTCTATTTTTCATATAATTAGCATTTCTCAAATGAATCTCTCCCTAAATACACATGATTAAAAGTTTTAGTATAATCAAACACATAGATTAAATAATTTTTGCATCCAAAAAAATTGTAAAATTTATTTTTGTTTTGTAGATTTTCTCGATCATCATCAATATTGAACATTTATTTTTTCGAGTTTTACGGCAACACATCAAAATCTTTAAGAAAATAGGTAATTCTTAGCACCAATTTGGAGAAATTCTAAGTTTCAGTTAAAGAAATTATAAACATCCTCATCAAAGCATGTTTAGCCCAGTGGCAAGGTAACATCCTTGGGGGTCAGTGGATGGTATCCCTGACTACCAGGGTTTGAACCCCATGGCAAACATGTGGCGATATCCAGATCATGGGTCCGTGTTCCCTTAATCGGGCCGACCCATGGTCGCCGAGATTAGTCGGGTGGCACCCTCAAGTGGAAGCCCGGATACCCCGAGAACCTTCAAAAAAAATTATAAACATCCTCCGGGCATGAACCCTACGTAGGTCATGCAGGGTTGTTGTTTAATTTGCTTTCTCAAGTAGATGAACCTAGGTTTGTTATCATAGAAGTCTTCTTTCAAAAATCTTATGCTTTCTGGGTTAGTGCTAACCTCGTATACATATTTTTACGTATTTGAGTCTTGCCAACTAATCTCGTATATTTATTTCTAGGTAACTGGAAGTAATAGTTAGAGAAAATTGTACAAAGCATTTAAAATAAAACAAATATTTATCCAACAACAAAGTAATTAGTTTATGTAATTTTTAATTAAAATATCTTTATTTAATTCATGAATTTCTGCATTTTGAGTACCAAATGAGCAAAGGATTTGACACTTCTTTATAAATGGAGAAAGATATTAATTAAAGAAGTGACAAATTAATTTGACTTTTTTGTTGATTTCCATTTAATCAATAAAATTGGGTCTCAAGGTTGAAGATCCAATGGGCACAAATCAAGGCAAAGAAGGCGCAATACGTTTTGGGAATTACAAATTAACTTTTTATTTCTATTTTTTTTTAGAATTTCTGTTGAAATTAAAATGATTTTTTGTTCCAAGATTTATATTATTTAAGAAGTGGAGGTCCTTTGGCGGAACAAATGCCTTTATTGAATTGGTCTCTTTATTCATATGAATAAAGGTAAGGTAAGGTAAGGTTTACATATACACATACTAATGATCATGTGAGTTTTCATTAGATTGTTGATTGATTATATGTATATGTATATATGGAGTGGTGTTTAACATGTTATTTGGTAAGGTCTGGTTTATGCAACAGCAGTTCATGACGTGTATATGATGTTATTTATGATGCTAAGCATGTTATACGTTTATTTGTTTCTAAATCACACTAAGATGATAGATAAAGAGTCGGTAATTGGAGTTTTGCACAAAATGGTGTTTTAGTATGTGTATGAGATTACCAATCGGGATGTTGGCATTGGAGACAAACATGGCTACCATATAGAGGAGATCAACAAGGTTTAGGTATGGAGTTATGCATGAAAACCATGGAACATGTTGAGCTATTTAGCTTACTAGTCGTATACATCTCAAAAGTAGGATTGTTGGCGATAGACAAAGGGAAGAGTAAGGTCTAGACATGCTTGTCATTATCTTTGTTTATAAAACGACAGTTTCTTTATATCTTAATTCAATATGTGAAGAACTAAGATTTCGAAGTATATGTACTAGAAGCAATGTTAAGACTTCCATTGCAAGATTTTACATTTTGATAGTATAATGGTGGTTGAGATTGAGAGTTGTTTGTAAATGTATGCTTTTGTGGAGAAAATGACGTATGCGGTCATGGTAGAAATAGGATGTTACATATACTTATGTTATTTGCTATATGCTGTTTGTTGTTACTACGTTATACAACCTCATTGTTGTTAGTACGTTATACAACCCTCATTGTTGTTACTACGTTATACTTATGGTAGAAAGGGGTGTCACATATTGTGATTATCATTTAGAATATAGTTACACTATGTGGGCATGCATATTTTGATATCACCATTTTAAGCGATCATACATATCGTGTCTTCAATATACATCTTTCACTTTATGAACGTTGTCTCAAGGAAAATATGCACACCATAAAACATGTAGTTAATAAGTAACTAGAAATGAAAAGAATGGTGTGTGTGTGCATTGTGAATTTGTGATTGGTAAATACCAATTTCATTATAGTTACACCATGTGGGCTTGCAAATCGTGATACAAATTTAATTAGGCCACTATGCAGACTGTTAGTCCCAAGGTAAGGAAACAAGTATTGTAGAAGACCGAGGGGGTGTTGAATACAACACACAAAATTTCACTTAATTTTAATTATTTATTAGATAATAAAAATTATCAAGAATTATACTTAGCTTACAAAAGATTGTTGCTGAAAAGAATAGTAAAACTATCCTAACAATCTATCACTTAGAAAAACTTTAAAACATAACTTTAAAGAACACTAAGACAAAAAACTATGAGAGATATACAAACTAAACAACTTGTTGAATGCACAAAGATTACTTGAGCCAAAAGCATGATTTGCAAGGAGAGAACATCATCCTTTATATATTACTCCAAACATTAAATGCAAATGACACTTGTCATTTAATGTAGGAGTGGTTGAGATTTCTTCAATAAAATATAAGATATTTGAAGTGACTTATCACAATACAAAAGGTAACTTTTGTACTATGAAAGGACAATATCTTAATAAAATATACCTGGTACGAATCTTTTTGAGATCTTTTAAGAAGAAAGTCTCAATCAGATCAGAACTCAAGTGTATTTTCTTTATGCAAAAGAAGTTTCCATTCCTTTTTGTCAGAATACATTGGGAATGAGGAAGTATAGTCAAATCGTGAGGATTTGATATTGAGGTGTTGTCGAGAAGAGGAGATCGGTAAGAAGGATTTCTGCCGAAGGAAGAAATTCGGCAGGGTTTTCCTTTGCCGAAAGATGGGACCATCGGCAGAAGGAATGTCTGCCGACATTTCGGCAGAGGTAGCTCAGTCCTCTTGAAGTTTATCTTGATCCGCATCAGTAGACATGCTTTATGTTGAATTCGGTTGATCTTCGATTCACCGATCTTTTACAAGTACACTAAGCTATTACAAAGAACCATAAACTTTTCTAAGTATGAAACTGTATAAAACAATTTACAGATATACAATCATTAGCCGAAAAGAGGAGGTCATCTTCAAATCTTAGATGACCCAACAATCTCCCCCTATTTGATGATGACACCCCATACTTAGACAAAAGAGATAGATACATGAATAATGCATTTTGACCCTATTCTTACTCTTTTGAGTTCTTTTTCACATAGACCATTCTTTTTATTTCTTTTTGGATTTTTTAAAGTATCCGACGTTTACAAGTATAAAATAATGAAATAATGAACTATACAAGATATTTACTTCAAAAATAAAATTGTACTTTGTATTAATCTTGTAAGAAGATTACAATACAAGACAAAAGAAAAGATAAGTACAATAAAAGTAAAGAAAGAAAAATAGAATTATTCAAAGGGAAGGCGAGGAGTGGCATCTCTTCTTTTGAGTTCATCGGTGACAACCTTGTAAAGATCCATTGCGCCCATTGGGATGATCTAAAGAATCCCACTTAGAAAGATAGTATCGGCAAGAGGAACCTGTCTTGCTCTGAAGAAGCGGATCTGGCCGAAGCCATCGTTGAAGAAGATTCCATATATAGGCTCATGAATAACAGTGGTAGAAGGTTGAGGCACCAAAGTCGGTAGGGATAAGTCAAGATTGGAAACGTTTGGAACTTTTACTTTCCTAACCATTTGAGATAACACATCCTCCTTTTTGGAGGACTTCGACTTCGGTTTGGAGACAGGAGGAAGGTCAACTCTGAGTTTGGCAATTACCTTCTCTTCGGTAGGCGTGTGCATAATATTGTAACGCCTTCGGTAGGAGCCGGATTTCTTCTGGAGATCTCTAATAAGTTTTTCACTTCAGGTTTGAGAGCATTTTTGCTCTTATCCAAGCATTCCATAATCTCCATCCATTCGGTGATGCCATACCTTATGAGAGAATCAAGTTTCTCAACAAACCTTGAAAGATCTCCCCTTATGATAATAAGCCGAGTAGTGTCACATTCTTTAGATGGTTTAAGAATTTTGACATCAATGATTTTGAGAGAAGATCTTCGGTTGGAGAGAGCATCATGATACCATTTAATGCACATAGCCTTGATTTCTTCATTTTTCTTGGCTGACTCCTCCAAGGCACCAAGCTGTAGAAGTTGAACATTAACAGCATCAGTTGGAACCTTTGCCTTTTCAGCCTCTTCTTCCGCCAATTTCTGAGCTAGCTCTTTATCTTTATCGTGCGCAAGTTGGGCTAACTCAGGCTTCTTGAGCTCCTCAGCCGATAACCCAAGATCAGAGGAGAAAATCTTAGGAGGAGGAACAAGCTTTATCCATCCACCATCGGCAAAGCTCTTGTTCCGAGCATCTTTAAGACGCTTGGCTTCAGCAACTTCTTCCTCAGGGGTAAGTTTCTTCTTTCCTTTATATTTCTTCGGCTCGGGATCCCCTTTAGACTCTTCGAGCACTTTGATAGAGTGATCGGTTCCTTTGCTTTCGGTAGCATCGGCAGTGGACGTATCCTGTTCTTTTTCGGCAAGCACCAACATTTCTATATCTTTTTCTTTCGGTTGCTCCCCCTCAACCAAATGGCTCTTCTTGCCGAATAATGTGGGGTTCTTCCTGACGCGTACCGATAATACTGATATGAGGGGTATTTTGCTCCCCCTCAGAAGGTTTCTCCCCCTCAGGACGCGTCGGAGAAGGAACCACATTTTTGGCTGACATACGACCAATGGGACGATCAACCCTTCATAGACGGCACCGATCAGAAGGAGTGAAAGAAAAATTAGTGATGTCAATGTCAAGACCCTCGGCACAGTACTGAGTGACATCGGCAGGCATAGAGTCAAAGTTTGGCATTTATCTTGGAAAGAGCATCAAGAAGCTGAGCATTTACTTGATCTTGAGAATTAGCCCGCTGCCTAAGAGAGGCAAGTTCTTGATCACGATCATCGGAGGCTGCCTTGAGAGCAGCCATAGAGAGAGTGAGAGAGGTGTTGTTGTCAATAAGTTTTATTACCTCTTTGAGAACCGCATCGAGAGCATCAAAAGAGGATCGCGAATACCCAGAACGTCTTTCTCCAGTGTGTCCATGCACCTGTAAAAATCAGAATTAACACGTAGCAGCTCGGTATTTTGTTCCTTGAGTAGACGGGTAAGCTCGACAATAGACTTATTTGTGGCAGTAAGAGAGACAGAGAGCTCCTGATCATGAATAGACCCCTGTTCTAGTAACGTGATGCGATGACACATTGTGCCTAAAAATCGGTCAAACTCCTCCTGAAGACGCTCAAATTGATGCCCTAGAAATCGATGTTGTCGATTGGTATCTTGGATGTCGGCAAAGATCTCAGCAGGAATGGAGAGAGGAGTATGGGAGAGGTTCGGCACAAAGGGAGGTGGTGCCGAAGGACCAGCTTTGTCGATAGTGGGAGAGAGAGGATGATGAGGCAAACTTCGGTGAGAAGAGGGAGATTCCATTTTCGGTGGGAAATCTGGTGGTGAGTTGGTTGATGAGGAAGTAGGGGGTGTAAGTGAGTGTTTAGGAGTAGGAGTAGGAGAGGGGGTAGGCTGTTTGAGAGAATATTTCTCTAGAGAGGTTGTCGGTGATGTAAGGGATTGGTCGGCAGTGTTGATTGCTGCCGAAAATAGAACTTGGGGTGAAGGGGTGCGTTGATCGTCGACAACAAAGGTGGTGGTGTCAGAGAATAACAACTCCAGAAAATCATCTTTTGTGCTCTTGGAACCGACACATGGAGACGTCGGTTCTTCATTGAGCTGTGCGAACTCATCGGGTATAACCCTGGGTGTTAGGCTGTGTGATGAAGAAAAGGAGCGTTGGTCCGGAGAAGAGACCAAATCATCTTCATCCCTCAAATGGAATTGAGGTGAAGGTTTAATAAAGGACTCCATTTGTACATCCAAGACCTTTTGAGAGGGAGTGGAGGAGGTAGGTTTGGGCTTATCAGGTCTTCCTGGCCCAAAAGAGGGAATTTCAACTTCACCCGATTGTTGAGAATCGGTAGAAGGATTGTGAGGTTAGACCAACAATGGTTTCCTAAGTCTCTTAGAACGAGACTTAGGAGAGATTTTGAACCCCACCGCTTATGAGAAGAAAGGGCAATGACTGGGGTAGACTCCGAAGGATTTTTCGGAGTCAAAGCCAGAGAAGCAAGTGCGGCGGCGGTAGCCTTCTTGGTATTCTTTTTCGTGGCTACCGACTTGGCTCGGGAAGATTTTGGGGGAATAGGGTCTACTGAAATAGGTTGACCCTGTGATTGTTGAAGCCTTTCGGTAGTCAAGTCCACAGAGGCACCCCAAACCGTACTTGGAGTAGTAACGAAAGAGACCATACCTTCGGTTAGCGGATTGTCGGTAGCTGTAATACCCTGTTTTTTGCAAAGTAAGTTTCCGTCTTTCGTTGGTAGTTGCTCCGTCTTCCGTTTATCTTTTCGGGTGAATTGTGTTGTTCTTTCGAGCCTTAAATCGACCCATGCGAGAATCGCAAGTTTTTGGACTTTTTGGGTTTCGGTACAAACGGCGCGAGAGTGACTCGCGATAGTGACATGTGTCACTATCGCGTGGCACAATCGCTGGGGAGGTACCAACTCGCGGTACAATCTACGCGAGAGTGCCTCGCTATAGTGACACTGTCACTATCGCTTGACAAGGTCGCGAGCGAGGGTCAGACGGGTTAAAATCTGATTTTAGCCTCATTTCTCATTCTAAACTCAACCTTTTCTTTTGTTATTCTCTCTCAACCTCTCCCTGCCATAAAAACCGAACCTAGGGTTCTTGAACTCATCAACCCCCCTCATTTATTTCTTGTTGATTGGTGCTTCATCAAAGGGTTCAAGTTGAGCAATTATTCACCATCTCCATATTCATCTTCTTCATCACCTTCATCAATTTTCTAGGGTTTTCATCCAACCCTTTTCATCACTTAGAGTTTGGGAGTTTATGGCTCATTGGGGTGACCTAGAAGTATCTTGGTTGGTGAATCGAAGTGGTGATTAAGGTAACCTCCTATTTTCTTCATTATGGAAATTAGGGTTTTGGATTTATGATGAGATCTTATGTAGAATGTTTGGGGAACAATTATATATGGTGAAATATGTATATTTATGGTTGGAAACATGTGGATCTAGGTTTTGGAAGAATTTTCTTGTGGATTCAAGTTTCTCCAAGAAAAGCTCAAGTTGGGGAAAAATCTAGATTTAGCCTAAATCTAGCAAGGTGAGTTCAAGTTGATTTGTGAAAACGATGTGCATGCCAAAATGTTTATTTTAAAGTGTTTGCGTTTTACACTAAATTGTTAACTGCTGATAAGTTTTGGTTATTTGGAAATGTCTAACTTTATAAACTTATGTAACTCATATCTTTGGGATTTTTAGAAAGTTGATAAATAAATCATTTCGATATGTTTCTTTGATAATTTAGTATATAAATGAAGGTCATTTTACATAATTGTCCATTTGGTGCATACGATTTTATAAACCATGGGAAAATGCATATCATTGTGTTAGAAGTCATTTTGTAAACATGAAGGGGATGGGTCCATTTGGAAAACGCTTTGTTTCAACCATTGAGAAGTTTTGGGTTAATTACTCTTGGGTTGTAGTGTTTACATAATTGTTGGTCAAACGCGTTTCGATGTTTATATTGGGTTCCATTAGAGATTTGCGTAAATTTTCGGGTCTTGGGGACTTTTGTCCGGTTTTATAACCTAAGTGGAGCTTTGGGTGTGAGTTGCATTTATTTCATTTCATTTTGGAAAATACATGTTTTGGGTACGTGTGTCCTACATTCGGAGTCACGTATTTTAGACTGTATTGCATTGGATCCATAGGCATGCAAGTCAGTCGTGTTTAATGGTGAGGACTCTTGGGATTCTCACCTTGGGATTTAATGCCGCGTTGGCATTGGTGTCGTCCCAGTTGTTTGGCGAAGAGGAACCTTTATAAGTTGTACTTCGGGACCATGGGTCTTGTGTTTGGATGTCTAATTCTTGTGCACGAGTGTTAGTCATCATGGGTTGTCAAGTAAGGAGTTGAGACTCCTACCTTGAATGCTAGTGAGTAGACACTAAAGGTCGATCGGGAACCTAGAGGTTGGAATTATACTAGAGAGCGAATAGGCACTAAGATCGGGTATCCTTGAGGTGACGCCCGCCGAGTGGTGTGCACTAAAGGTATCGTGTCCTTGAGGTGACGCCCGTTAAAAGGGTGTGCACTAAAGGCGTTGGGGACTTGAGGTGACGCTTAAGTTAGTGTGCACTAAAGTCAATGATCTGAGGTGCAGTTTGATAACATAGATACGTGGCATACTTTTGTGTTCCCGCCGCGTTCAATGGAAACGGGTCTCCCCCGTCACCGAAAGGTGTTGTTTTGGGTATTGAGTTTTATCATCCAAGTTTTCGGTGACGTTTTGTATATATGGATTTTATCCTTGATTTTATGGGTTGAGTGTTATGCCCCCACCCGTGTTTTTGGGTGTTTCGGGATATAAAATTTTATCCACGTTTCATAAATTGAGAGCCCGCTTTATATTCTCCGTTTCGAGTGAGTTCTGTGTTGAAATCAATTTACGAAGGAACCTTATTATTTTAGGGTCTTAGTCCTTAAACAGTTTGGTTTCGAAAATGTTTATTATGGTGCCTCATTCATTTAAAATGCATATTATTGGAAAACGATTCGTCTTCACATTTGAAGTATATCATTTGGAAAGATTATGATTTCAATTGTATTCCTTTTTTTACGAGTAATTTAAATATGTTGAAAAATCTTGAGCTCACTAGGCGTTAAGCCTAACCTTTTTATTTGTCGGTATGTGCATCAGGTTCTGTCGGGGGTTGGATTCTAGTAGCTCATTGAAGAGTTGAGCCTTAGCTTATACAAGTATAAGTAGTTGATGAAGCCTTCCGCGACTTGGAGATAGTAACTATTATTGGGTTTTAGTGACACCCGTCCTTATTATAGATCGTATGTATAGAATGATACGTGTGTATTGATATTAAATCTCAAATTTGTGTTTGTAGATGATGCAGTTTTTGATGTATTTAGAAAATTTTAAATTAGTTGTTATTTCCAGAATTGAGGGTGTTACAAGTTGGTATCAGAGCTTAAGTTTGAGAGAATTAGGTATTGACTTTGGATGCCTAGACTCAAACTAGCGTTCTTATAAGAGATTGTAAGTGAAATTGCACATTAGGTACCTTAAGATACGATATTTTGGAATTAACCGAGTCGCTAGAAACGGGAAACTTGTCGAGGGTCGCAAGGATGATCATGTACGGTACGTTCATAATGACACCTGACCAGTGTTACGATGAACCTACGTGTTACGTGTGCATACTTGAACTACCTTGGTATGATGACCATTGAGGTAGTGAGAAAGTTTCTAAGCGAGTAATCTAAGGAAGAGCTGATGTTTATAGCAATGTTACTTTAGTGTGATATTTAAGTGCGATGAATGCATTAAGTTGATCATTTTGATGTCAGAATTATTGGTTGGATTAAAACTATTGGTTTGTTAGACCGATTATATTTCGAGGAGAAATTGTAAGTCAACCAAATTAGTGGGATTGTTGCTCTAAGATGTTTGATGCATCCGAATGACAATAATATGACGTAAAAGCGGAGGAGTGTAGTCCTAAGATGCTGAGTGTCGACCAAATCCATGCACTAAATTTATTTTTGAAATAAGTTTGCATAAATTGTTTCTCATGTTTTGTTAGTGCATTAAATTGTATCCAAGATTTAGTGAGAAAAGTCTTGTAAAAAGCCTTTGTAATAGAATAGTCAAAGGAAGTCTTTGAAAATCAAATAGTGTGAAAGTCAACATTAGTTTTAGAGGTGTTGAAGTACTTGAGAGTTTGTTCAAGTACTTGAGAGTTTGTAAGTACTTGAGAGTTTGAGTGGATCCTATTCAAGTTTCTTGAGAGTTTAGTTGGACAACTTGAGAGTTTCATAGTTGGTATAAATAGGTTTTTTTACTTGTAATTTTGTAAGAGCTTTACATTGTAATATCATAACACGATTGATACTTTCTCTCTCTAATCTCTCTCTAGTTCTTTATCACTGTCACACATAATCCGATTGAGATTGGTTTAATTGCTTGATTGTAATCTGGGAATACAATTTCAATTGGTATCATAGCAATACCAAACTGTTTCAGAAAAGATTGGCACAAGAAAATTGGATTAATTTTCTGAATTTTGGATCAAAAATCGATTTTCTTGAAAATTCTCAAGAACACAGATTGTTTACTGTTGATTCAAGAAATCTGTTAAAATCTCACTGAATTGTTGTGATTTGATTGTGAAATGAATTATGATTTGTTGTGTTTGATCTAAAATTCATTGATTGAACAAGATTGAAATCGAATTTGGATCACAAAGTTGAATTTTCTGGAATTTCAAGAACACATATCGTATTTCTGGAATACGAAATTGGATCGAATTCTCATTATTTTGTTAATGATAGATTGTAAAACTGATTCCATTGAACTCATTTGTTGTTGTAGAATCATTTTTGTTCACAAAATCTCACGAATCATTCATAAGATCAGACTTAATTTTGATTTCTCTTGATCTTTATTGAACATTGTTCTTGATACTTTGCACCATAATTCTGTGGTTTTTGATGTTTTAATGTGATAAGAAAGTTTTTGAGTTTGTATTTCGATTGTATTGGTAAAATTTCAGGATTCAATTTGCAGATTTGAATTCACTTCGATCAATCTGTGGAAAAACAAACAGCTTGCGAGTTTCAGGGAAGAACACGCAAAGGCTAAATCAATTGATTTGCGCGTTTAAGTCAAGATTGATTTGCGCGTTTCAAGCATTCGATTTGCGCGTTTCAGTCTCAAATTCAATCTGCGCGTTTCATTCCTTCGACTTGCGCGTTTCTGAAATCAATTCAGTTTGCGCGTTTGATCAATTCCACTTGCGCGCGTTTAGGCACTTGCGCGTTTCAGACTCAATTCGATTTGCGCGTTTAGGCACTTGCGTATTTTGGGAAAATCGATTTGCGGCCTTTTACAGTTTGCTCGTTTTATGAATTTCAATTTCACTTGATTTGCGATTTCAAATTCAAATTGACATGTTCAATTTCAATCGACTTGTATTTCAATTTCAATTGATCCGATTCAATTTCAATTGACTTGGAATTTCATTTTTAATTTGCAGGTCGAGTTCTTCATACGTTTCATCAAAGTTGGTTTGCGCGTTTCAACCAAATTGGTTTGCGAGTTTGATTACAGCCTTCTGAGGATTCAAATTGACCTGTTCAATTTCGATTAACTTGCAATTTCAGATTTAATTTGCAGGTCATTCAATCTGCGCACGACAAGTTACAATTGATGTTTCAAGTTTTCAATTGCAGATTCAATTGGCAGATTAAATTGGTTCGATTCAATTTGATTTGAGCCAACCAGGTTCTAATTGAATCCCAAGCACATGAGATCACAGTTTCAATTGAATTCGATTTGAGCCAACCAGATTACACAGTCTGTGATCTGTGATCTGTGAGTTTTGATTCACAAAGCTTGCTAACTTTCATGTTTGTGACAGCCTGCAAGTATTAATTTCATTGGATTTGCAAGTTCTAATTCACACGGTATGCGAGTTCATGGTTGTTTGGTTTGCGAGTTTTAACTCAAGTTGTCTGCATCTGTGAGTTCTAATCCAAATAAGCATCTGTGTTAGTTCCAGTTTGAGTTTATGGTCATACAACCTATGAGTTCGATAAAACACTCAGCTAGTTATCTGTGCGTTTAAATTCAAGCATTTGCGAGTTCTAGTTTGTGTTCAAAGCAGCCTGCAAATTCAAAGCCTCTGCAAGATTCCAGTTCACGTAATTTGCAAGTTTCAGTCTGAACACATATCATTCACACAGCTTGAATCTGTGAACTCTACTTCAAACAAGCAAGTTCCATCAGTTATGACAGTCTGAATTCGACAAGTTCAAATCTACACAGGTTTCAAACAAGCAAGCATCTGCAGTTTCCAATTCGACAGTCTGTGATTTTCAGTTTTTCCCATGGCTTTGTGATTCTGCAAGTTTTTGAGAAAACACACAGCTTTTGATTTAAGAGTTTTGATTGATTGAGTTTGCAAGTTTCAATTTTTCAAAATTAATTTTTTTTTAATTTGTGCAGGTATCAATTGAAGTTTCAGTTGATTTGAAGTTTCGAGTTTATGAAGTCTGCAGCATGCGAGTTTTGACATAACAACCAGTCCATGTGTTCTGCAAGTTTTTAAAACTCATGCCACTTGCGAGTTTGCAATCCATGTTTTCTGCAAATTTTAATTTGTTTAATCTGTGATTATTCAATTGAAGTAATCTGCGTGTTTGATTTTCACATTTCAATTCATAATCTGAGAATTCAATTTGCAATTGATTTGCAATCTGAGATCTGAGTTTCAATTTCCAGCTTTGTGCAGTTTATGTAAATTCAAGCACTCTGCAATTTTCAATTAATAGGGTCTGCTGAGTTGAATCAGAATTCACACAGATTATGCAAGTCTTGAATTCTCTAAGACCACATACTACAAGATCAAAGTTTGTGAAAATCCAAGTTTCAATCGAGGCATATGCGAGTTTATTCTGTGCAGTTAATTGTGAGTTCTAATCCAAGTTTCTTGCTAGTTTGATTTTGCATTTGATCTGTTCAATTGATGCAACCTGGGATTTTCCAATTCACTTGATCTGAAATTTTTAATCATATTGTGAGTTTTGATTTGAAGTTTTGAGTTTATGAAGTCTGCAGCCTGCGAGTTCTGTCTCAACTGAAGTTCAAATTGTTTTGCAGGTCATACAATATGCGCGTTTGATTACAGCTTGCGATTGTTTTAAACATAGTTTGGATTTGCAAGGTTTAAAGATCTGTGATTTGTGTATTTCAATCTGCAAGTCATAGTTCAAACACAGTCTGCAAGTGTGTGATTGTGTGGTTTATGATCTGTTTTAACCACAGTTTGGTCTGTGAGTTCAATTTCACTTAATTCATTCTGCAGGGTTCATGATTTTTTAGTCTGTGAATTTTATTTTGATTGTGCAGCCTGTGAGTTTGTGCAGTCTGTAAGTGGATGTAGCTATATTGTTTGGGTTTCAATTGCAAGTTTCAATCTGTGGATTCAAACAATCTGAGCATGTTCGGATTTAAAGGGTCTGCGAGTTCATGGGTTATAATCTGATTTTGCAAGTTCAAGCAAAACAATTTGTTTTAATTTGAAAGCGATTTGAGTTCTGCTCTGCACAGTTTGCATCTGTGTGTTTCAAAGTTATTGATCTGCAGGTTACAAGTTTAAAGGATCTGTGTTACATAGTTTGAATAGTCTCATTTCACAGTCTGAACACAGTTTGTGTTTTTAACAGTTCATTGGACTGTAATCTGTGTAAACAGTCTGCATGGTTCTAAGTACTTACAGTCTGCAAGTTTCATTTGACTGGAAGTGATCTGTGTTTTAACACAATTTGGTTTGTTTCAATTGAAGTTCAATAGTTTTGCAGACTCAATTGAACTGATAATCACAGTTTTGCAAGTTTAATTCACAAAGTCTTCATAGTCTGCAGTCTATTTGATCTGTGATCTGTTTCACTTAAAATGCATCTGTGAGAATCTGTGAGTTTTAAAATTGTTTGATCTGCAAGCCTTACATGATCTGCAAGATTTATTGCTGAAAGTTCGTGTGGTTTGTAAGTTTTACAGAGATACACAGACAATCATCTGCAAGTTTGTGATTAATCAGTCTGCGAGTACTCGTTTTGAGAAATTTTTCAAGTGCAAGTTTCAAGCGGTTTGAGAAATCCAGAGACAGAAATTTTTTCAGAGATTTTTTTTCTGATCTAAGTTTGACTTTCAGTCAAATCTTCTGAACTGTTTGGGAACGATCTTTCACATCAAGCTAATCATTCAAGATGTTTTCTACAGGCAAACATTCTACAGAGAGAAAGGGGATGATAAACAACAAAGATTTGGAGCATATCGTTTTAATTCCACATATCATTGACACATCTGTTAAAGCAGAGACTATTTCAGATACATCAACTAAAATAGAAACAAAAACTATTATTAAAGATGGTTCATCTGAAATAATAGATATATGTCCTATTATAGTTGATGGAAATGACAAGTCTCAAATTTTAAATAAATCTAAATTGTCAAACACTGATAAAACTCCTGTTTGTACAAAATGTACTGATTATTCTAAATCTGTTGCAGGTATTATCAGTGAAAAAGAGAAAGAGATAAAAGAGAAAGAGAGAATTGTTGCTTTAAAAGAGAATATTATTCTAACATGTGAGAAAGAGAAAAAGCTCAAAGATAGAAAGATTACGAAACTTCAAAGACGACTGAACAGAAATCATCAGAATTACAAGATGAATCAGTCAAGCTTCAAAACAAGTTTAAGGCTTTTGAAGATAAAATATCTGCTGTGGAGACACAAAATGCAGAATTAATAAAAAGCATCCAAACAGAGAAAGAAAAATCAAAATTGGAGACATCTTCAACTCAAAAGATATCTGATTTTTCAAAGAAAACACTCCAAGAGAAAAAGGATTTGGAGCATAGATGTTTCAAACTTTCTAAGCAAGTATCCGAATTTGAAAGATTTTAATAACTGAACGGGATACTTTTGCGAAAGAAAGACAAGTTCTTGAAGCCAAAATAACTCAACTTCTCACACAGATTTCTACTTTACAAGACCTACTTGAGAAAGAAAGAAAATGCTTTAAAGAAAACAAGAGGTCTTATGAGCTTGAAAAGAAAAACGTAGAAAAGAGAAATACTGAGATTTTCAAGGATATTTCAGAGAAAACCAAGAACTTGGAAAAGGATTTTGAGCAAGAACGTTTACATTTTGAATCCGAAATATCTAAGCTTCAATCCAAAATAACTGTTATATCATCAGATATTCTTAAAGAACAGAAGGTCAGATCTGATTTGAAACACAAGTTTGACACACTAAATTCTGAAAGAAACATTTTAGCTGCAATGATAAAAGATTTAGAAGCTGCAAACGTAAATTTGTCAGAAAAGATTACAGCTAATGTGATTAGCCAATCACCTGTTGATAACTCAACAGAATCAGTCTGTTCTTTTAAAACAGTTTCTAGTTCTATCCATGACAAAAATGTTTTGAAAAACAAAAGTGTCAAACCAATCATTGTCAAATCAAGTCAGATCAGACCATCAAATCTATTCTATGACAAATCTGTTGATGGTTCAGTGAGTTATTATGAAAAATCTCTTGGAAAGCAATTTAAGAAAAATCAGATGGTCTGGCGAGTGAAGGATTCTTCAGAAGAGAAGAAGAAAGACAAAGCATCTGCATCCACAACCAATGCTAACAAGAACAGTGTGCATAAAGGTAACTCTTTTGGTAATTCTGATATATATTACTTGACTAATCATTTGATCAGGATTGCTCAAAGGAAAATCTGTTGTTCTTACTGTGGAGAGAATGATTTCGTCCAACAAGAATCTGCTCATAACTGGTACGGATCTTACAGAATTACTTCTCAGGTTTCGGATTTTAAAAGATATAAATCTAATGAGAGGTGGATTTCTAAATCTAACATACCAGGACCCAAATACCAGTGGGTACCAAAGCCTGTTAAATCTGTTTCGCAGGTACCACAGGTATAGGGGGAGCAAGATGTTTGACTTCTGATCATGTACAGATCAGGACTCGTACTTCAAAGTACAAAATTATGACTTCTAAGTACTACAACTTAGAACTCGGACTTCAATGTCAAAGACAATGGTTTTTGAACACATCAGTTCAAAACCCGTACTTCAAAATACAAGTTAATGACTTCTGAGTAAATCAACTCAGGACTCGGACCTTAAAGTCAAAGAGTTATGGCTTTTGAACACAACAGTTCAAAACCCGAACTTTAATGTAAAGATTGTGGCTTCTGATCACATGACAGATCAGGACCCGTTCTTTAATGTTCAGATAAGGATATTATGCAAAATATCCAGGGGGAGCTTAATAGACTTAAATCATTCTATAATGATTTGAGGGGGAGCTTAAAGGTAAATATCTTCTAATCTAGATCTTTGATTGTTTGAAAAAAGAACAACTTTCAAACATGAAAAACGTGTTCTTAAATGTTCAAACCACTTCTCTATTCTCAAACGATTTCATGAATCTAGAAGTGTGATTTTAAATGTTTTTCATTATTGAGCTTTAATGTTTAACTGGCCGTGTGTTTCTAAAGATCAATACTCGTGTATTATCTTTCCTATACACTGTAAAGTATTCACACACATCGGTTCAGTACTTCATTTTAATTTTTATTACCATGTCTCTAAACGAACCTATTTTTCGATGGTAATACCCCCGTTTGTAAATCACTGTTGTTGAGCAACAATCATCATTTCAATTTGAGCGTTCATTACTAAATTGTTTATATTTGTTCATATAAACAAAATATCTAGTTCTTTGATACCCTAACCATTTCATTTGATCTGATTGATTCATTGTCAGATTCTCAAAACAATTCTCTTGATTTCATTTCATTCATTCAATATCCTTGTTTTGAGAAATCTTCAAAGTTCAATTGCTCAAATCTCATGAGCATACATTCTGACACTGTTATCATTTTGTGCTTAACTGTTCAAGTTAAATTGTTGAGCAACTATTCTTTTAGGACTTACATGGGATTCGTGTGTGAGCTTAAATAGAACTTCCATGGATTCACGTTAACCAGTGTTTCCTACCCAGGAAGTTATCCTAGAGTGATTGAGGAGTGAGGGGTCAAAATCAAAGAGTGGGGGAGATAACTCATCCGGTTGAGTTTTTCTCATTGTGTGGAGCGAGAAAAATGGAAAAGAGAGTTTGGTTAGAAGTGAACATAATGTTAAAAAGAAAGAGGGTGTGAGACCAGAGTTAAAAGAATATCAAAACTCTACACCAACCACTTTCTGAGCCGGGCAGCCACATCTTCTGATTGGTTCACATTCTTTGGTGACCATCATTGAAAAAGGCAGTGAGCCCATGCCAACTCTTGCAATTACCCCACCAGCCACTCATTTCTTTCTTAACAAAGAAATGTTTCATTTTCTTTGGGGACGCAACATATCTGCTATCTGGTCTTCACTCGGAAGATTTAGATATTGAAAAAGAAGGAAAGTTGCCCCACCTTCGCACCTCTTTCATGCACATTGAGTCCGTGTAATATTTGTTGCTGTCTCAACAGTTTACACAATTTGAGCCTTATGAAACACAATCATTGTGCTAAATTCTTTCGTACACAAGCACGAGCACACAGAAAATTTGTTTTTCTGTCAGAACATTCATAGAATTACCTTGTGTTTTTCAATGATTGAATGGAAGTCCTGGGGAGTCATCATCAAACAAGCTCCTTAAATTGTACATTCGTTGTACACAGTAACTTTGTGTTACTGACAGGCACTTCTAACTGTTTCATTTGTTGAATCAGGGTTACAACGTTAATTATATCTGAATTTGAAAAGATTTGGGTATATACAGTTCATGATTCAGCTATTCAGATCAAAGAGCGGAGAATGTCAAATGTATCTCAAAGGGGGGAGAATATTTGAAAAAGGGGAAGATTCAAAGAAAGTGCTGAAATTGAGAAAGTTTTGATGATCATGAAGCTCACAATCATCAAAAAGAGGGAGAAATCTACAATTTCAATTTCAAATCAATTTCAAAGTCATGAAGAATGTTCAAAGTGAAAAGACTTGTGGAGAAATTTACAAAGTTTAAGAAAGTTCAAGTTAGATGAAAGTTTGTTTGGATCAAGAAGATTCAAAAAGATTCTGAAGAAAGACATTTCAAAGACAAATGGTGAAGATAATCCTGAAGAGATAATTCTGAAAGTTCAAGACAATTCAGATGCTTACTATGTTTCAGAGACAGATTCTGAAGATGATTCGAGAAAGTTTGTTTTTCTGAAGACTGATCAGAGATTACAGAGATGAAGATACAATTTTCAAAGATCCCTAGAAGTTTCAAAGAAGTTTTCAAAGATTTCAAAGATTCATTCAAGACTTGTTGATTTCCAAAGATGCAAAGTGCAAAAGACTTTTCAAAGACTGAAGATTGTTAAAAGCTTCAAAGTTTTAAAGATGTCAGAGATAAAAGTTGAAGAATCAAGCGCTGAAGACAAATGTCAATTTTTTTTTAAATCTTGAATACAAAGGGGGAGAATGTTAGTGCATTAAATTGTATCCAAGATTTAGTAAGAAAAGTCTTGTAAAAAGCCTTTGTAATAGAATAGTCAAAGGAAGTCTTTGAAAGTCAAATAGTGTGAAAGTCAACATTAGTTTTAGAGGTGTTGAAGTACTTGAGAGTTTGTTCAAGTACTTGAGAGTTTGAGTGGATCCTATTCAAGTTACTTGAGAGTTTAGTTAGACTACTTGAGAGTTTCATAGTTGGTATAAATAGGTTTTTTTACTTGTAATTTTGTAACAGCTTTACATTGTAATATCATAACACGATTGATACTTTCTCTCTCTACATTCTAATCTCTCTCTAGTTCTTGATCACTGTCACACATAATCTGATTGAGATTGGTTTAATTGCTTGATTGTAATCTGGGAATTACAATTTCATGTTTTCAAAGTATAAAGTGAGTTATGTTATGAAGCCTTGGTAAAGCATTTAGCACACATCAGATTTTAAACCGTGAGCTTAAACATGCATGATTGTTGCAGGTGGTTGCAAATATTTTATTGAAAATCTCTTTATCCCCGTTTCGTGTCTAACACTGTTAGCTAGTAATTTTGTACATATTTTCTCTATTAATATAATATGTTTTGCATCTTAGTTTAGCTTAAATTATGCATTTTTAGCTTAATTCGCATTGCATCCATCATTCGTTCCGTGTTCGGGTAATATTCGGGAAACTTGCGCGTTTATTCAAATTTCAGGTTGATTTAATAACGCTCGGTTCGGTTACAAAGGATGCCAAGTAATACGAAGGAAGCAAGGTGGAAAGTGGAGAAGAACTATTAAAGAACAAAGGTTGGATTCGCTTTCTGTGGGTGCGCACGACCCGTGCGCACTTCAGGCTACAACAACGCACGACCCGTGCGCCTTGTCCAGAATGTTTTATGCTTCATGCAATTTTTCTGCAGCTTGGTTTAGATCTTTAATAAAACATATTTGTCGAGATATTTGTCGAGATATTTGTCGAGATATTTGTCGAGATATTTGTCGAGATATTTGTTTAGATATTTTGGATATTTTCTGGTTTAGTAGTATAAATAGAGAACCATCCCCTCTCCTTAGAACCGATCTTTTTTGAATGCTTCGTTTTCGGAAGTAAACTCTCTCTAGAGGGTTAACTTCCCGGTTTACTCTTCTCTTGGAGGATTTCTGCAATTGTGTTCTTCAATCTAGTATTGTATCTCTTTCCTGTTTATGTTCTTAATTCATAAATATTTGTAGAAATATTGTTTGATGTTTTCCTTTATATTTTCTGTTATATATTAGTATCTACTATATATATATATATATATATATATATTTTGTTTAGTTTCTTAATTAATAAAAGTCGTTTTTAGTTCTTTTCACATATAAGATCGTGTGGTGATAATCTGCAGTTATGTCGAGAAATTGGCTAATTCGAAGTTAAACGAGACGGTTATCGAAGGTTGGTTCTACGGTTCATCACCAACGGAAGTTGGGTTGTGATCGGAGATCGACTATTCGATAACCTTTATTCAACAAATCAAATTATAAACGGAAGTTTGAATTTGGATTTTGGTCGATTAACCAACGATTCTAAAATTATCATGGAAATAGATAAAAGTAGGAATCGGAGAAATTGTTTTATCAAAATCTTAATGCTTCTAGTTAAGTCGGATGTCACGGAAGTAGTCAAACTGCTTAACTAGGAAGGTTTGTTTCACCTCGGAAGAGGGTCTTAAATGTTTTTAGAAAGATAAACCTCTACCTCGATATAACTGTTGGGTGTCACCACTTCCATCTCCTCTTTATGTCTTAGTTCGATACATGTCCTAATTAATCTTCTACTATAATTTTCATAGTTTTTGTTATAGATAGTTAAAGTCTCTTTTATGTATTTATGTTTTATTTTGATTTTTAGGTTAATCCTTAGTTTATAAAAATATCCATCAATTGTATTCCCATAGCTAGTTCTTGATTTATAGCAGAATTAGTACTTAAACCACTGCTCCCTGTGATCGACCCGTATGCTACACAACCCGTACGCTTGCAGTTAAAATATAAAACACATCAAACACTATTTACGGATCTTGTAATATATGTGTTTTAATGTTATTTGAGGTATTGGGCAAGTAACTGTGGAATTTTTGACCTTGACATTGGATCTCCTCCACGTATGTTAAGGTTTTAAAGGAAGAGTTGTTCCCATGTTTTTGAGTCGAAATTTTCTTGGGAATTTTAGTCTGTACGAGTCGTGTTGAATTTTATGGAATATTGTTTTACGACGTTTTGGGCGCGTGAGTGTACTTCGAGATGCGTGGGTTTTAATTTTATTGCGTGTAAATGTACGAGCTTTTTGGGCGTCGTGTCTCATAAAAGTTTTGTTGAAAAATGGTCACTTTCTCTTACGTGGTGGTTTTAGAGTTTGACATTTTTAGACTTATAGTCGTCTTACGCTTTTTATGATGGGAGATAGAAAATTGGACACCACTGGAATTTTGCGTTAATGAGTTGTATAAAAAAAAATCAGTGTGGTTTTATGGTGTCTTATCTTACGACCTTTTGCATCGCGTAGATAAATTTTGGAATATGTATACATACATTATTGTGTGCGTTAATTTATAAGTTTTATTAATAAATGTCATCCCACGTGTTGTATTTGGATTAAGTTTTACTGTTGGTGTGAGTAACGTCTAAAAGATTATGTTGTTTCAAATAGAGCTGTTGATCTAAACGTGCCTCAATTGTTGACTCTGCCATCATAAGTTTTTCCGCAATACATGAAATGAATTTTCGGTTTGCATGTCATTGTAGTTACCGCTTTGGGTAAGTGCACTTTATCTGTGCGGCCAAAATTTGAACTTGATTTAAAATTTTATTTACATTCCTATTGTGTTGCAAAAGTTGGGGAAATAAACGGACGTAAATGGGCCTTGTTGGGGGATTTTATCCTCCGACGTTTTGTGTTTTTTTTAAAGGAAAAGATTTTAAGAGCCGAACGAACATCCTCAACCCCGAAAGTAAGATCGGGATTTTCAACATCAGAGAGAATGGAGGCGGAGACTTGATGAGTGTTGTCATTGTAGAAACACGTGAGCCAAAAGCTACCAAGGAGCATTTTGCTCATCTTGGTAGAGACAGTGAGAGCATGGCGAATGGGGGATCGTTGAAGGAAGATTGAAACTTGGTTGAACTTTGGGTATTCAGCATCAGCGGAGAGGCGGGCGAGTTGGTTACAAGCAGGAAAGACGAGAGTTTCCCTTGAGAGTGGAGTGTTCTTCCTTGTCTTAGAAGATTTAGAGGATGCCATTTGTGATTTTGATGAAGGAGGAAGAGAGTTGTAGGTTTTAGGGTTAAAGAGAGAGCACTAGAAGATGAAGAATATGGCAAAAATGAAAAAGAATGGTAGTAAAAGTATTTATAGGTGGGGGGAAACTTGGATTTCAAAAAAATTATATAATAATATTTAAGAAGTAATTATGGGAGTTTAGGGTGAAGTCATGAAGTCATCCTGGGGAAGTGGAAGAGGCCGAAAAACAGCAATGTCATAATCGTGGGGTGAGGCAAAACATCTCGTCCCTGACACACTAGTCACATCGTGCCACATGGCACATTTTTATTTGGGAGATCAGAGGTGCCGAATGATTTTTGGTAACAAAGTGGATAAGGACAAAACGTCAGCAACACCGAAAGGACAATGAAGCCGAATGGAGTTCGGTAGAAATGAGATGCTACCGAAAGGAAGAGATGAGAAGGAGGATGTTCGGTAGGCGTGAGGCTTACTGAAGAGGTATACATTCGGTAGTGTTAGTGAGATGGTCTACCGAAAATGAAGGAAAGTTTCGGTAAAGAGAAGTTCGGTAGAAATAATTCTACCGAAATGGATATATATATATATATATATATATATATATATATATATTCAAGGTTCAACATACCTAGTGATCCAATAAGAAAATTGAATCTGGCTTTATCCAGAGGTTTGGTAAAGAGATCTGTGAGCTGAAAGTCTGTAGGAATGAAATGTAGCTCAATATCACCATTAGAGATGTGATCTCTTATAAAGTGATACCTTATACCTTATGTTGTCGAAATTGACTTGTTTTTTAAACCTCAGGGTGCCAACCAAACCAATCTCACCCAAAAGTATGGCGATGATGCCGATTCCTATCCCATAGTAGATGCAGATCTGTGGAAGCAAGCGGTCAGGGGAAGCAAGAAAGGATAACAATTCGACTTTAGGAACACCCGTGATCCCACTGGGGCACCCGTACATGGATACCCGAGTGATGCATCGTCTTCTGATGCACGGGTGTGTACCTCCTTTTCCTTTGATGTTCATCTATTTCATATATAATTCGTATTAAATTCTAACATTTATTGTTTTTTTTTTGTAGTATCAAGCATTAGAGAGTCGACTGGTCGAAGTAGAAGAGGCCCGCAAGAGGGAGATGGAGGAGACCGGGGTAGCCGTACATGGATACCTGAGTAATGCATCGTCATCTGATGCGTGAGTGTGTGCCTCCTTTTCCTTTGATGTTTATCTATTTTGTATATAATTCATATTAAAAATTTTAGCGTTTCTTGTTTTTTTTTTGTAGTATCAAGCATTAGAGATACGACTGCTCGAAGCAGAAAGGGGCCCGCAAGAGGGAGACGGAGGAGATATGCCAAGTAGAAGAGGTCCAGCAGAAGCAGCATGAGGAGATGTTCACCGTTGTGAGCAGGTTTATGCAAAGTCAGCAGTTTCCATCGCTATTCCGCCTCCCCAGTCGCTAGAATTTTGATATTTGGTTTTGTCACACTAACCAATCGTATTTGAATTCCGTTTATCGAACAATTGGCACAATTTGTATTTATTCAACCCGAATAATTGTTGATGGACTTTAATTAATGTATGATATTTGATTTCCAGTTTTTAGCAATTTTTTTAATTTTAAATCAGTTTTTAAACTATACACGTTAATTTCCGTTGGATTTACGACGGAATCTCCGCCTGTGATTTTATTACAATTTCTCAAAAAAAAAGAAATATCGATTAAAAGGATTTCTGGCGGATGGTTTCCGGCATATGTCCCGTCACCTAGAAAATCCAAGTAAGTGATACTAAAGAATTACCCCTCATCTACCATAATTTAATCTTAGAAAATCTAGTTGCTTAGAATATCCTCTATAGGTCCAAAATCCTTGACTTGATCGCTTAGAATGACAAAACGAGAGGAAACCGGGCACTGACACGCTTGTGCGACAGTGCCAACGACTATGACACTTGTCATAGTCGCACGTCAAAGTCGCGCCTTGGAAACAGGCCTCGGTACCACCTCTGCGACATTGCCCGCGATAATGACTTGTGGCATTGTCGCCTATCACTCTCGCGGGGCATGTACCACGAGTTGGGGGAGCTCGGTGACAATGCCATAGGGCATAGTCATCGGGCAAGGTCGCCTTCGGCGTACTGGGTGTATAATTTGAAATGTTGACCTATTTTGACCCTATTTGTTCCACAACTCATTTTGGGGCCGATTTTTTTAGAGTGTTTTGTGTGATTTTTCTTCCTCCTAAATCTCTCCCCTCATTTACTCCTCATCTAGGGTAGTTAAGGCATCCTTTAGGTCTAAAGTTGGTGGGTGGAGTATTTATTGTGAAGATTCAAGCCAAGAATCCTAAGTCTCAAGAGTTCATTTCATCCCATCATCTTTTCTTGGGTTTTTGTTACTTTTTTAGGGTTTTAACCAAAAACCTAGATTGTGAGTTGCTAAACCCTTTTTGCTTAAAGTAGATACATATTAATTCATATTCCTTGTTATTATTCTTGCATTTTCTTAAAATATCCTCTATTTGCAATATGTTGTCCATATGTTCTTGAGTTTAAGAGCCCATGAATCATTTTGGATGAGGATAACTTTAATGGTTGTTTGAAACCATAAGGATGCCATATTTGTAAGGTTGTCTTGATATTGACTAGTTTGAAGGAATAATCTATATGTTGGATGTTTGAAGGAATAATCTATATGTTGGATTTTGATCTAATTTGAGTAAATGATTTTACATGGTACATGAGTGATCATGGGTTGTCTTGGTATTTGCCATTGGGTAAGGAAGCATAGGAATTAGAGTATCAATACTTGCACACCTCTCATGTGGAAATATGTGCATTATGGTGACTTGAAACATGTAGAAATCTTATATGAAGCTTATACATGATGTGCGCAGTATTTAAACCACAATGTTTACCTATGATTGGTATTGTATACATTTCATGTGGGCTAAAGTGCCTTGTGGCCTAATAATGATATTGTTGGATGAACCAAGTCAGTAGAAACTAGGAGACTATAGTCTTGGGTGCTACCGTGTTGGTATGTATGTACCTAGATCTCTGCCATTCGGGGTAATACCATGGTTGTAGTCATCGGATGTGCCAGATCTTTTGGGTGTCGCTCATGGTAGCTGGATATCATGGTGTATCGATTTTTTGAGTGAAACTTGATTGGTGTTATGGGTCTTCCTCATTGACTCCGCATATAGAATTGTTCTTGGTAAACTGTCATGCATGTATCATATAAATGGATCGTTATTACTTGTTCAAACCCACTAGGCTTTTTGGCCTAACACTTGTTTGGTGTCTATGTGTATCTCAGGTTCTAGCGGTGCCGACTGTAAGAAGGCTTAGTCGAGGGTAGAGCGAGCTTGGGGAAGAGACTTTTGGGACACCGAACTATAGAAGGCCTTTATTTTTGGAAGTTTTGGATGACACCCAAATTGTAATCTTGTTTCATGTGAAATTAGATTATTAGGTTGTTATCCAATTACTTTGAATTACAACTTGTATTTAACAGGTGATTATTCATTCCCCATTTTTTGGAGGCTCAATGTTTTGGCATTTTTAAATACCACTATTTACTTTTTTGGAAAATTATTGTTATCCCCAATTTTGAGGTGTTACATGTCTTACAGATAATCCGTCAGTATCATTTATTAAAACTTTTGATGATTAAGTCAAAAATCTATTTTGTTAAATTGTTTAAAAAAGTTAAATTAATTTACCGACTGATTATTCGCCGAAATCCGTCGGAAAGTTAATCAGTCTGATTAAATAAACCTTAATTAACTGAAATTGTTAAGAAAACAGGGATAAAAAAGGCGACGGATTTCGACAAAAATATCCGTCAGAAGTGCATTTGCGGCGAAGTATCTTGCGACAGGCAAATCCACCGGAAATCCGCCGCTAATAGCTATTTCAGGCAGATTTGTCGGTCAGAAATAGCCGGTTGTTTAGTAGTGATATATATTTATATATTATCCATGTGAGCTTTCTTAATAGACTATAACCATTGCAGTAAGAGTTGTCAAAGACAATATAAGCGGTGGTCCTTCAAAAACAGGATCATTCACATGATATGTCTAGCTACTCGACATCAAACCCTGTATCATCATCGCATTATACATCTATCAAGAAGCTAAAGTTTAGGTACTATGCCATTATGTTCAATAACAAAATGTTATTATTTTTTTTACCCAACTGTATCCAATGTTATGTTTCAAACATTAAGAATTTGTTTATATGATGAACCATCATCACATCTGGTAAAACAAAGCCTCTGTTGTATTCAATACAATTTGGTGTTGATATTTGTAAATTACTTGATTGCACTTTTGCATTAAAAAGGACTCATTAGTCACAACTATGAATGTTTTGATTACAATTGAGATTGGTGTTCACGGTTTTCCGTTTTGTGGTTCTCATTTGATTATGATCATATATAAGGATTACATACTTTTACAAAATACAGTAAAATGTTACAGTGATGATTAGTTAAATGTGATCAAGATTTTAGTAATCGCACATCAAGTCTTCTTAACCACACAGAATGAAGGATCATATGAAGAACATCAAAGTGTTTGGCTGGAATGTTAACTGTGAAGTGTTTTTGCACTTCCATTACCCTTTTCTGCATCTCCAAATACTTTGAAAATGATATCTCTTCCAGAATCCTTTTCAAATCCGGAATCTTATCAACCGATACTTGTATCGAGAATTGACTCCAATCCAACACATCGCTATAAGGTAGAACATAATGACTCTTGATCGTTACCGGAATGCATCCCACATAGATCGCTTCTGTAACCCTAGCACTTGCAACTTCATAACCACTAGGGCACAAACAATACTTACTCCGGCTTAGAAACTCGGTGTAGTTTTGATCTTTTGGAAGGTGAGTGTAAACTTGAATATCATCATCTTCTTTGTTTCCCCAATATTGGAACAGCTTTTTTCGAACAACACCATGGTTTCCGCCTGCAAAGAATGCCAAGATTGAACGATTGTAGGGCCATTGGCCACTACTTACGGATGGGATGTTGTCGAATGGCCCGTTGATCTCGGTCATGGACACATCGCGTCGTGGAATGAAACCTTCAGAGCTGTTGGCATTGCAAAGCACTCTTATGACATTCTCAAAAAGTTTAGGGTTTCCCTCAGACGCATAAGGACCCTGTCATATATACATGTATGTGCATAAATTTGTATCCATCAATATGTCACTACAAACAAAATCGGTTTATAAAAAGCGAAATATGTCTAGGGGGTGTTTGGGATTGCTTATTTAAAACAACTTGTGTTTTTTTTTGTGAAAGTGCTTATCAACTTATGTGGTGTCAAACCGGAGTTATATAAAAAAAAGTGACTGGATTAGTTTATGGCGATACCAAGACGCAATAAGTTGATAAGTTGTTTTTAGGAGGTGTTTGAGATTGCTTCTACATGTAACATGACTAAAAAGCTAATGAGTTGTTTCAAATAAGTTAATAAGTTCGAATGGAATGACTTATAAAAACTCCTTATAATCGGTGCCAAACCGGTATAAGCATCTTTTTTTTTTCCAATCCAAACACTAAAAACTGCTTATTACCGGTACCATACCAAAATAAGTCAATAAACACTTTAAATAAACGATCCCAAACACCCCCTAAATATCCTAATACACCATTTTATATCAACTTAAGATTATAAACAATTGTGTGTCATTTGCCAATAGTATCGATCAATATAGAATGATTAAGTAGAAGAAGGATTTGTACTTAAAAAAATTAGCATACCCAATCATGGCAAGAAACAAAGAAGTGATCAGCTCCATTGCTACGATTCCAATACGGGTACCTTTCTGCAACGACACCAATGTAGTCTTCAATTATTGCTTGTATTCGTTGTCGGTAACCATAGGGTTTTGCAGGCGTGTAGAGATAACGTACGATATTGGTTATACTAATTGGGATAAAGAAAGCGTGTGCTTCATCGGGACGGTTTGCCACCATCGGGTTTCCTTTTCTCTCCATCTCTTGGATGAAATCGCCCTCAACGCTGTATATACTTTTCATCGGACCCGTATGCATTAAGGGGATATCTCCTTCCTTATAAGTCCATATCTTGAATGTGTTCATCATCTCCGTATGACTCCTACATCAAAATCTAACAGTTAGAAATTAAATATTACTTATATATTTTCAAGATCAAAATGTGTAAATATGACTAAAATGTATTGAAAAATTAATACTAAAATTGGATGAATTCAGACACTTAACTGAAAAAAGGCGAACGGGTTCTTGTACATGGTTCCTCTCGGGACGAAAATCTCATCATTTGATCCAACTCTCTTTTGAACAATCGCTTTGCGAATGTTGTTTCGTGCGTTAGCTAACTGTTGTTCGATTCTTTTCAGTGTGACATCGTTTTTCTGATGAGCAAAAATTAATACATATATATCCGGAACATGTTGATTAGAAAGAAAAAAAAATTGGTATCAGAAGAAGTAAAATATTAATTGGAACTAGATCGATGAAGTATATTAAATTCGTAAAGAAAGGAGAATGAAAAAAAAAAGTTACTTTGATATTGGGTACATGAGCTTCATCTTGCAGAAGTCTGGAAATTGATGATGGTGGGAAAGAGAGAAGATTTTGGGTTTGATTTGTTGGAGATAAGTAAACTACAAAAAGAAGCAATGGTAGGACTAGGGTTGTTGTGATGCTGAATTTGGCTGCACCTCCCATTTTTGCTCTCTTTCTGTGGATGTTCTACATGTCAGTATTTGTGTATATAATATATATAGACAGAGAGAGAGAGAGAGGGGGAGGAGGTTTATACGATAACGATAATTATTTAAGAAAACAAGAAAGCAACAAATCATTAGCAAAATCACATATGATTCGGCATTAACGGCCAAAAAAATGGACACGGATGACTTTGCGTGCGACTTAAGTCGCGTGAATCATTTATGATTTTGTATGTACTCGGTCGTTCTCGTGTTTTCTTAAATAAATATTGTTCTCGTATGAGTTCACCTCTCTCTCTCTCTATATATATATATATGCATACATCTCTCTCTATATGTATATACCTATATCTCGCTCCTTAATTAGTAAAACTCATTAACGAATCTCAATTGTTCATCTAGTCTAATAAATATTTGGTTTCATAAATATTTCCATTGTTTCTAATCTAAAACGTTGATAATAATAAATAAACTCTAACCATTTTCTTTAACTATTCAAATCATAATAAATGAACAATCATCATTCCCATAAATGCGTCAAATGATTGGTTTATATTAATTAGATGGTTTGGAAAGGCAGGGAACTCTATACACTAGTGTGCACACACACTTATAAAATATATACATGTTGAGCATTTGTGATATATTAATCTTTGATCGACTATAAATTTACATATGGTCGAAGAGAGAAATCCCTCGGTTGAGTCTTTGCGAGTTCATCCCAAACAAAGCAAAGCTTTTCCGGTTGGGAAGATGCAGATAAACATCAATAGCCGGATGTCCGCTTCTACGACATCAACTTTAAAGAAAAAAACGATAAATCTACCATCAAATTGATCTCAATCGTCAAAGTTTTTCCACATAAAGTCAAATCCCAATAATTATGTTGCTTAATAACGAGTAACACAAAGATCAAAGAAATAGAAGGTTCAAATAATAAGCTAAATATTGTCAGAATGTATGAACGAAGATTCATACGTGAATTATTAAAAAAAATCTAGAAAAAAGTTATTTAAAGATGCATACTAAACCGATGTTAACATATTATTCATATGTATTCACATGTGAACTTTTCATTCTTATCTTCTTACGATATTTAGTCATTTTATTTGAAACGGCCCAAGTACGTTTTAGGATGTGTTGGTTTTCACAAAATAACTTTTAGCTTGAGCTCTATTCTACTTGCATATTAAAAAATGAAATTAATAGATTTTTAGTTTTTCGGTATTAGTGATAATGATTTTTTATCAGGCAACTAAATAATGGTGTTTGAGTTTATTATCACATACATTTATTTGAGGTTATTGTTTTTAAAATCTTCTATCAAATCTTATACTTTCAAGGTGGATATAACCCCTATAATCATAACCCAAAAACATAAATCAAACCATAAGATCATAACTTAAATAATAACCCTAAAATCAAAAATCTAATTCAAGCATAAATGATAAACAAAGTTAAAAACGGAAATCTTGATCGAGAAGAAGAATCCAGAAGGAGATGCATATATGAGAACAATTAACAAATTTTCTTTAAAGTAATAGGAGATGGATTCGGTGGTGTAAAACTCAATTCAGTGGCATGTGACATTGTGAATCCAAATCGGTGGTGTAGAGACCGTAAATCCAGATCGCTGGTTGAACATGGTCAGTGCAGATTTGGGTTGACACTATTCACAAAGCTAGTTCTACATAGCGGAGATGGGGGGGGGGGAGGTTGAGGTTGGAGAGGGATTCAGAGACGAAGATGGAGGTGTGGCACCATCACAGTTTCCTTCACACTGAAGATAGGGAGAGAGATCGAGGTTGGAAAGGGCAATGGAGACAAAGGTGCGGCGTAGTGAGGTGTCAGATCCATATGTCTTACATGTATATATTGATACAATAACCTACTAATTTGTAAAATAATTTAAAATAGGTAAAATGACCATGTTGCCATCGTACTTAACGAAGATAATAGACGAATGCTAGTATTAGGGACCAAATCCAAGACAATTTGCATATGTGGAGGGTTATTATGTAATAAATGAAGATAAATAACCAAACTGATCCTGGAATACAATGACTTACACATAATGTGTTTGTAGAAGGGGATGTTGAATACAAACACAACAAATTTTCACGTTTAATACAATATTTTGTATTAAAACAAAGAATTACAGATTTGTTGCGGAAGCAAGAAAAGTAAGACCAGATCCTAAACAATCTAGCAGGTAACAAATTTGATACAGTGAAAGAGTGAAGAAAGAATGTACTCTATCAAATTTGAAGTACTAAGATAGTCTTTCATATGATGTTACCGATTTTGCCTAAGAAACTATCACTAAGAAGTTCTTTCAAAATGGTAGGTAGCAAAAAATGATAATAGTGACATTTTATAGCCACAATTACATTAAATGTTACTTTCCAACTTTAACATGTGTCTTCATCTGATTTACTGATTCATGCATGCTTGTACTTTCTCCTTCAGCCTTTGTAGTTGATATGAACACTTGTTAACTCATCTAATCCTTTCGTATGCAGAGGGAACAGTAAAGAAAGTATTGCACTAATAAAATAGTGTTTTAGAACTTACTTTGACTGACATGTTGAGTATGTTCCCATAGGATGAGAGTTTGGGAACCAAACCTTGTTGGACAAGTTTGCACTCCAAAATGTGACTTGCTAGTAGTAGTATTTGTCAGACTACTGGTAGATTTTATCTTGTATTGCTCTTCTTTCGGCTAGATGACAAACCAATCCACTTTGGTGACGATCTTGACCTCACTTTAACTAGTCTTCGACTTTTTTGAAGGTTTTTCGTTCTTCGATCAATACAAATAGTTACAAGACAATTACAAATTAAAACAAAGTAAAGTCCTATCTTTTCTATTCTGAAATATAAGCTATATTTCGGATTCCAGCTATAGAATAATTATGAAGTAGGAACATCGGACTTCATTGTGACTTGATTAACTATATGGTATAGTTAATCGAATTCTTCATTCGGATGAAGATTCTAATCCGAAGTTTGATTTCAATAATTAACAAAATCTAATGTTTGATTTCAACAATTATTCTAAGTTATAGATTGGATTCCATCTATAGAATAAGTATGAAGTGGGAACATCGGATTTCAAAATAACTTAGAATAATTGTTGGTTCATTTTGTGACTTGATTAACTATATGGATAATCAGATTCTTCATTAGGATGAAGATTCTAATCCGAAGTTTGATTTCCACAATTATCTTAGTTGTAAATATGATGTTTATCCGAAACCTTGACTCAATAAACTTCGTTGGTATGCAAGGTTCGAATGAGATGTCAAATCTTATAAATGGAATATTTAGGATATGACCATTACAAGACAATGATAAAACAATTTCTTCTAAGTATTTAAACTGATGCTAGTTGTATTATTTAACAAATCCGATGATAACACGTAACAAATCACAAACCTAGGGGACCAAATATTTTATTTACTGTAAATATTAAATCACTTCAAAAAAAGTTTCTCTGACATTTTAAAACAAATATATTTCAACACTTATTGGATTTGAACAAAATGATCATTCTAACATATATAGATTACCGGAACCGGTTATTGTGATTAAAATAAATGGAAAAAAATCTGAGAAAAAATTAGCTCAATGGATTTTCATAATTAGAAAAACTAAGGTGGGGTTTGTTTTTTAAGAGGTCTAAAGTCTGAAGTCTTATTTTAGTTATGACTAATAAGAGGTAGTGTGTAAAAATGTCTGAATGATTCAGACTTAAGAGTCATTAAGAGGTTTTTTAAAAAAAACAAACAACCCCTAAGTGTTTGGTATTGTTTTTAATAAAATAAATCTCTATACTTACTGAAATCAAACAAAATAATTCTTTTTATTTATAAAATAGGGATGAACGCAACTTTTTTATAAATCTCTACAAACAACTTTTGAACAAATAAATTGTTGCACACGTCAAAAGATATTTTGTAAAGAGGGGGACAACATTTTAGAACTTATCCCTTTATGCACATGACTTTTGTACGTGTCTATTTATCACTTTACAAAAAGTAGGTTTATACAAATGTTTCATAATAACATACTTTACAGGACTTAAATTTATAGAACAAAATTATAAAGTGTCATATCTAAAAGTGTTACAATGGGTATATAGGACGATTTTAGGCATTTAACAAGATTTTTAGGATGTTTTTAAAATAAATTGTCGTATTAGCTATTTTAAAGGATACTTTTTCAAATAATGTCCTATAAAACAACAAATACAACATTTTATTCTAAAAGCATTCTCAAAAACTTGCCTAAAAGCATCTTACAAATCTATTATAACATTTTTAGATAGGACGCTTTATATTTTGGTCTTATAAACTGAAGTCCAATAATGTTTGCTATTAGGACGCTTAAATATTTTAAGCATCCTATAAACCCAATTTTGTTGTAATGTATATGCTTTGTAATAACCAATAAATATGGTATATTCCTTTTTATTCTATTGGTGCATTGTGCTTACTACTAACATGTCGATACATCGAGTAAATTCGTTAGATAAGTGTAACGATTTATTCGTTTAAAAACTGTTCACTTACTTAATCGTTGAAAATATGAAAATTTATTGGGTTTTTCGATTTCTTTGGATTTTTCCCATTATTTTACTACAATAACCCATTTTATAGGTCAGAATTAATTTGTTCGATAAATGTATAATATATTATCATTTGTATAAAATATTCTCAAAAAATTAATTATTCAAAATATGAAATTTGATTAAATTTTTTGGAACTTTTTTTAATCTAAAAATGATGACATTAATTTGACTTATTTTGTTGACTTGTATTTAATCGATAAACTTGGGCCTCATGGTTGGAGATCCAATGGGCCACACATTTAGGCAAAGAAGGCGCAGTACGTTCTGGGAACGAATATACTATACATTAATAATTTTCTATTTTATTAAGATTTTGTCGAAATTAAAATTATTCATGATTTATATTATTTATTTAAGAACTTGACGTCACTACTATTAGAAAGTTGGACATCATCAATAGGAATTATCGATGGACATATTTGTCGATAATCCATCTATAGAATTATCAAGGAAACATCGTATTAAAAAATTTATATATAATTATAGAAAATGGGAATCTGTCATGGATTATCAACAACTTAACTGTTAAAATATGTAATTAATTACTATTTCAATCTTGACGGAGGCAAATATGATATGGACTTGATGGGAACTGCAATGTAATGAAGGTAAATTTTATGGTTTTAGCAGCTAGCACACATGCATATAATTTAGTTTAGTTTATTGTTTATCAATTATGATGAACTTGAACTTGTTGATGTTTCATGTTTACTTTTGTGGTTATGCATCTTGAATTCTTTGTAATGAAGTGGTTTATTATCAATATAAAGACCCTAGCTTTGTATTATGTGTGTGGAAAATGTTGATGAAAATATTAATTTGTTTAACCTTTTTTATTTGATTATAGCAATTGCTTTATGTCATCATATATATATGTTTCTGCCTATGTTAAGAAATTAATGATTTGTTATCATTAAGTGTTTTCATGGTCACTGTTTTTTTTTATTGGTTTGTGTTTGATGTGTAGACAATGTTTCTCAAAATAGGGAAGAGTTTTCCGGAATTGGTGTGGAATGTTCATTTATAACCGGCCGAATTTGAGGTTAATTGGAATGAATTCATTGACATGTATGGGTTACATGGTGATTTGTGGTTCGAGGATTTGTATGACATTAGGGATTCTGCTTATTTTAAGGATACACCAATGTTTGGAATGATGAAAACTACTTTAGATCCGAAATCATTAATGCCTTTTTTAATGTTTATGCTATCTTTTGCAATGATTTGGTGGTGTTTTTGCGTTCATTTAACATGGTAATTGAATCTCAAAGGAAGACTCATTGTTTGGATGAGGTTAAGACGAAGTCAACTGTGCCACGTATGTTTTCTGCTAGTAGGATGGAATCCTATGCATCTGATGTTTATACACGTACAAAGTTCTTTGAGGTTCAGAAGTAGTTGAAAAAATCCATTTGGGTTTGTCGTTGGGGTGACACCGAGAAGGTTGACGTGAAACATGCTTACACCATTACCCACAAGAATAAAGCCGCTAAAGTGAAAGTGAAATATACAGTTGAATTCTAATTCATGTGTTTTAGATTTATTTTTTTTGTTGTTGGAAAAATTGTATTAACAATTTAATGTTTCATATCACAATATTTTTCCGGTATCGTGTAAGTCGTGCAAGATAAGTCAGATATGTCAGTTACTTGTAGTTGCAATGCAATTATTTGTTCGTAGCAGAATATTATGTGGATATGTGTTGAAGGTATAAATGATGAAGTTGAATGTATACGCGATATGCATATCATTCGTAGATGGAGGCATGATTTAATTCTGACACAATGGCTATAGGCTAGGGTTAGATATGGTGAAATTGATGTTGAGAAGGAGAGATTGATGGCAAGAGCATTTATTTTACAGGAATTTTTCCTAATGGGGGCACCTTTAAGGTAGATTTGAAGCCCGCAAAGTCGTCGATATATTTTTAGCTTAATTCTACTGTTTTGAGATATTTTTAAAGTTTTTTTGGTTGATTTCAAGAGACTTCTAAGAGTTTTTTGATTGATTTTGGGAGTTTTTTTGGTCTTTTGGTTGATTTCGAGCTAATTTTTTAGATTGATGGAGTCCTAGACGAAAAGTTACTGGGGGAACTATGATAGAAACTTAAAAAAATATTTTTAACCTTAGAAAATTCCATTTTTTATTGTTTAATGGGGGACCTTCCCCCCTTAATTATACACTAAATCCGCCATTGACTGGAGCGTATTGTAGGTCGTGTTAAGAATGAGAAGGAGATGTTAGAGACTTTTGTTGATCAATTGTCTGCATGGGATGATGAAATCGATGTTGATCCTCCTTTGAAACCATCTCGTGAACGAAAGAATGAAACCATTCGGGTGTTGATCGGTGTTTCTGAGACATATGACGTTGATATTTTACCACCTTCTGGTACTCTTAACAAGGGATGCGATACGAAAAAGAGGTTGATTGGTGTTCGTGACAAAGCTATTGAAGAAGCTAAGAAACCATAAATATTGTGTCAGCATGTATGGAAATGGTTAGGCATTACTCCCGTAATTGTCCGAAACGTGGAACTTAATCACAATGTTGGTTCGTAAGAGTTTTTCAGATGACTTCAATACACTACCCTTTTTTTTAAGATTGTTGGTATTTGAATTTTATTATTATTGTTGGATTCATTGAGGTATTTTTATATTGGTTTTTAGTATGTAGTTTTTTCCCGTAACTAATATAACTTTTTTGTGGTTTAATGGTGTTCTTTTATGCATGAGGCTTTTTTTATATTAATTTGATAATATTACACCTTGACAAGTGGATTGTTTGTGTTATTATGGGTAGGGGTGGCAAAAAGTGACCCAACCCGAACCCAACCCAATAGTAGCAGGTTGGGTTGAGAATTTCAATACATTTAAGTTAAATGGGTCAACCCGCCTAACCCATTTATTAATTGAGTTTGGATTGGGTTGAAATTTTCAACCTGATTTCGACCCATTTACAACCTGTTTCTAACCAATTTACAATATTACTAATAATTTTTTTTAGTTATTAATAAATATAATATAATTTCAATATTAAAATTTGAAAGTTAAAACTGAAACCCTAAATCACTAAAGGAAATAGGCGCCGCTTTCTTCATCATTTCCTCTCGAGTCTCCTCCCTCTTCGGCTCTGTACTGTTCACGCTTCACCATCACGGCGGCCGGCCTCCCTCTCCTCTCCCTTTGTTAACGGCGACTTCCATTGTTCGTCTCCTCTCCCTTTGTTAACGGCGACTTCCTTTGTTCTTCCTCAGTTCCAAACTTCCATTGTTCCACGACGACTCCGGTCCACGACGAGTTCCCGACCTCAGTTCCACTGTTCCAGACGAGTTTACGACTTCAGTTCCACTTCAGTTCACGACTTCACGGTAAACTTCTACAATATGTCCTTTTATTTACAATCTGTCCATTTGTAATGCAAATATTAACAGTTCCAATTATATACTATTAGTATTGATTAAATATGAACTTAATTTATAATATGTCCATTTATATACATGTCTACAATCTACATTCTATAACAGTGAACATTGAACAATTTAATTTCAAAAGCCAATGAGTAAGTTTCTATTATAATGTTTACGTTTATAATGTTACTGTTTTTAACTTTTTTTTCGATCTATAATTTGTCCATTTATAATGTTTCTGTTTACAATGTTTTTGCTTATAATGTTACTGTTTTTATTCGATCTATAATATGTCAATTTATAATGTTTCTGTTTTAATGTTACTGTCCATTTATAACGTTTCTGTTTTAATCTGTCCATTGTAAACAGTGTTTACAATGTTTCTGCTTATAATGTTACTGTTTTTATTCGATATATAATCTGTCCATTTATAATGTTTCTTTTTTTATTCCATTTCAGTGAGTAACACAATTGAAAATTCGGAATGATATGATCTACAATCTCCTCAACCTCCATCAATGAACAACGAGAATAAATCGATCAACCAATTAAATCCGAACAAAGGTGGTGTAGATGTCAAACGTCACAGAAAACTTACATCTGAGGTTTGGAATAACTTTGATTTTATGGACCCTGATGAAAATGGTGAGTTATATTGTAAATGTAAACAATGTGGTCAAGTTTATAATGCTGAAACTAGGATGGGTACGAGGAATTTGAAACGCCATCTTAAAAATTGCAAAAAAAGTCGATTTAAGGATGTTGGGCAGATGGTGATGGAATATGGTAGTGGCGGTTCAGGTTCGTTAACTAGTAGGCTCCCAGATTTTGACCCTAATGTTTTTCGTGAGCTATTAGCTAGTGCGGTTGTGAAACATGAATTGCCATTTCAATTTGTTGAATATGATGGAATTAGGAAATGTTTCAATTATTTACATCCTGAGGTGAAAGTTATTGCAAGGAATACCGTAAAAACTAATATTATGAAGATGTATAGGATGGAAAAGTTGAAAATGAGAGATACTTTAAGTTGTATTCCTGGTAGAATTTGTTTGACCTCTGATTGTTGGACATCAATAACCACTGATGGATATATGGCCTTGACCGCCCATTTCATTGACAATTCTTGGAACTTGCAAAAAGTGATTCTAAATTTTAGTTTCTTGGCTCCACCTCACACTGGTCTTGCTTTAAGTGATCACGTATTTAGTCTTTTGAAGGATTGGGGGATTCAAAAGAAAATGTTTTCAATTACTCTAGATAATGCTTGTTCTAATGATGCAATGGTTGACTTTTTGAAGTATGAACTTGATTTGGTTTGTCAAGGTGCATATTTTCATGTTAGATGTTGTGCACACATTATGAACCTAATTGTGCAAGATGGGTTGAAAGAGGTTGATGATGTTATTATAAAGGTTAGAGATAGTGTCAAGTACTTTAGAGGTTCTCAAGCTAGGAGGCAAAGGTTATTAAGTAGTGTTGCACATGTAGAGCTACAATCTTCAAGGGGTTTGCAACAAGATGTTCCCACTCGATGGAACTCGACTTACATTATGTTGGAGTCGGTTTTGTACTATAAAAAAGCTTTTATTCATTTGCAAAAAGCCGATGCTAATTATTTGCATTGTCCAACAAATGAGGAGTGTGGAAAAATTGAAAGAACTTTCAAGTTCTTGAAGGTCTTCTACGAGGTAACTTGTGCTTTTTCTGGGTCTAAGTATACTACTACCAATCTGTATTTTGCTAATGTTTTGACGGTTAGAGTGTTGTTACACAAAGAAAAAGACATCCATGATATGTTTATGCAAAAAATGGCTACTTGGATGTATGTGAAATTTGAGAAATATTGGGCTGATTTTAGCACAGTTATGGCGTTTGTGGCTGTTTTAGATCCACGGTATAAATTTCAGCTTGTTGAGTGGGGTTATGAGAAAGCTTATGGGGAGGGGTACAAATCCGAGTTGGCAATAATAAAGGAGAAATTGTTTTCATTGTTTAAAGAGTATGTGGATGAGTCAAATTTGAATAAATCCAAAGTTGGTCAACCTAAGAATGGCTCGTTGGACTCCCAAGAAGAATCTCAAGATGTGCTAGATGCAGCTTCTGCTTCACTTTTGATGGTATGTTATACATTTACTGTTTTTTTATACATATTCTATTTGTCTCCTAATTGTTTGTTGTCTATCAGGACTTTGATGACTTTTCAACCAAGGTGACTTCTCAAGCCGTTAAATCTGAGCTTGAATGTTATTTAGAGGAGAAGCTCACGCCACGCGTGAAGAATATAAACATTTTGGAATATTGGAGAACTCATGAGATTCGGTATCCAACTCTTGCTCGGATGGCTAGGGACATCTTAGCTATCCAATATCAACCGTGGCATCTGAATCTGTTTTTAGCATTGGCGGTAGGGTTCTTGATGCTTATAGAAGTTCGTTGAAGTCTTCTACGGTTGAGGCTATTATTTGTCTAAGAGATTGGGTTTATGGAGAAGGTTTGTTCTAACTTATTATTTCTATATTTCGTATTATCATATAAAACTATTTATTTGGTATAACTAAGTTGGTTAATTTATTTATTTCTGTAGCACAAATGGAATCGCAACTTGAGGCGTTATATGGAGCAATCATGACGGAGAAGATGGAAGATCGAGAGGAAAGTAATACCGAGAATGAATTGCAGCCGATGAAAGTGCAAGTCGAGTTACTTAGAAACTTTTTTGGAACTATGATTTATTTAACTTTGTGGTTGTGGGAAACTTTGAACTATTTATTTTACTTTTTGGTTGTGTTTTATTAAACTTCGAACAATTTATTTGACTTTGTCGTTGTGTATTTGTCGTGGAATGAAGTAGTTTAACCATTTTTATTTCATTTACAATTTTAAATTTAAATGGGTCAACCCAGGTTCAACCCATTTATTTAACAGGTTGGGTTGAAATAATCATAAATAGGTCAGCCCGCTACCAACCCATCAATCCAACAGGTTGGGTTGGGTTGAAAATCTTAACCCATTTAATTAAACAGGTTGGGTTGGGTTGAGATTTTCAACCCAATTAATAAATGGGTTGAACCCGAACCCAACCCAACCTGACCTATTTACACCCCTAATTATGGGTAATAATGGCACCTCAATATGTAATATGAGTTTTTAGATTTCTTTGTGTTATCAAGGTGGTGATTTCAGGTGTCGATTCATCCCCCAAGGAGTTTCTCAATTGTGTATTTAACCCATCATTTTTACTTATCTTTTTTTCATCTTCTTCATATTAAGGACTCTCTGAGTTATAGAGTAATGGTAGATTCATCTTCATTTGTCCATATGTTCTTTGTGAATGTTCTTTTTCGTCATGACTTTCGTCTTATTAGCGAAATACATGAGCTAAAAGAGGCGTTGAGAGAATGCAATGCCAAGATTCAAGAACTTCCTAAGAAATATTATAAAGTTGTCGAAAACATGATACAACATTTCTTGGAGAATCAAGGACTAAAAGAGGGTTGTTGATCAGTTCCCGTACCCCTTCAATGATTGAAGTCTCTAGGTTTTCCAGCCAAATAGTAAGATATATGAAATGGGGTCTTGTGGTTTTTTTGTTCTTAAGTATGTATGGTTTTTGGGTCATTTTTGGTTAAAAGCCTATAGACTTTACATTTGCAATTCGGCTTGGAATAGGTAGTTGGATTATTGGCAGGGACGTTCCTAAGGATTTTGATGCCCTGTGCGAACATGCTAAAAAAATGCCCCTAGACGGTTTTAAGTAAATGAAACGACAAAATATACCGGCTCATCTCTACGCCGATTTTCATTAATTAAAATAAAAAGTACAAAGGGGGGAACATAAAACCAAAACCCCAAATTACAAAATATAAACCTCCATCACCTAAAACGATGTCTTCGTGCATTTTTTGAAGCAAAAATATCAATCAATTTTTCATATTCGACATTCGCTAAAAATTTACTTTCAATACTCAAAATTGCTAACCTGTTTAGCCTTTCTTGACTCATGGTAGATCGTAGATACGATTTCAATAACTTTAGCTTTGAAAAACTTCTTTCCGCAGGTGCTACCGTGACAGGTACAGTCAACAAAATCCTATACGCAAGCAACACATTTGGAAACATATCCATCTTCTTTGCAAATTCCAAAATCTGAATTGATGTCCATGGATTATCTCCTTCATATGCTTCAGATGGTAACATTTCCTGCAAGATTTGCAATTCCATAAACAAATACTTTCCATCAATATCACAATCATCACCATTTGTTAATGCAACTTCAAGATTCATACAACAATTTTTCAATTCATCATCATTTAAGTAAACCAACTTTGACCCATCAAACAAGAAACCAAAAATTGATTCAAATATTTTCATTTGCTCAAATCTAGTCTTCAATTGAGATAAAGCCATATCTGCTAAAACAAGAAAATAATCAAATGTCTCTTGAGCAGATTGTTGTTGTCTTTCAGTATTTGGAATCTCATCAAATTGTTTTTTTTCTAAAATAAGAACGTTTTATAGGAAACTCAGGTTCAATTCCAATTTCATTTGCAATTTCTTTGGCTTCACTAATGGTAGAAGTAAGTCTAGTTTCCTTATATTTCTCAAAATAACAAACCAATGCTTCTAAACTTTTCACCGCAACATCAAGTAACATATCTTTTGATTGTAGTTTTTTGCTAACCAAATTGATCCTATACAAAATTTCATGCCAAATAATCAAACTCACAATGAATTCAAAACTTGAAAGTTCACCGTTTACCAAAGATTCGACATCTCTACATAATTTTCCATCATCACTAACTTGAGATAATTTAAACAAAGCTTCCCTTATTTGAGCAAATTGAGTTTTTATAGCTTTAACACTTTCGATATGACTTTCCCAACGAGTAGTAGACAAAGATTTCAAAGTCAAATCATCAATAAACTCAAGTAAAAGACTCCACCGCTTGGTAGAATTAGAAAACACATTGTATATTGTTTGACATGTTCCAAAAAATGTTTTTGCTTTATGACAAGAATTTGCCATATCACACAAAACTAAGTTTAGACAATGACAACCACATGGCATGTAAAATGCTCTAGGATTTATATCAAGCAATCTTTTTTGAACACGATTTTTTCCTTTCATATTAGATCCATTATCATAACCTTGACCACGCACACAATTAATGTCTAAATCTAGAGATTTTAAAACATCTTGTAACACGTTAAAAAGACCCAAACCAGTTGTATCCTCTACAACCAAAAACTCTAAGAAATACTCTTCTACATTTATGGGAGCACACGACATATCGACACATCTTACAATCAAAGTCATTTGTTCCTTGTGACTTGCATTAGGAGTGCAATCAAGAATTACCGAAAAATACTTTGCCTCTTTGATTTTTTTAATAATCACACTCTTCACCTCAGATGCCAACAATTGAATCAATTCATTTTGAATTTTATGGCTAAGATAATGATAATGAGTTTCTTTTTCTTTAATTAGTCGAAAATGTTGTTTCATGACAGGATCAAACTCAACAATCATTTGAAGTATACCCAAAAAATTCCCATTAGAATTTTGATAATTTTTTTCATTTGATCCACGAAAAGCCAAATTATATTGTGCTAGACATTTAACAACAACAATTATTCTAATCAAAACTTCTTTCCAGTGATCAGTATCTTTCTTAATCAATTCTTGTAATTCTTTATCAATTGTTTGATTTTTATTCAATCTAAAACGCAATTCAGACCAAGTTTGTCAGGATCTGATTCTTAACAAGAATAATGAAACTCAGAAACAATATTAAAGAAGTTGCGGAAAAACACTTTAATATTCAAATATCAATGTAACAGTAAAGTAGAAATCACAACTTGTAAACTTTATTGAATGATTAAAGTTACAAGCTTTCACACAAAACCTCAATCTTGATGAACAAGCTCACCAAGACGAATTCTACTTCTCTAGAACTAGGGTTGTAAACCTTGAGGTCAATTCTCTCTCAAAACAAAAGTTTTTAATACTCGTGTAACAAACTATTCTGAATGATTCTATACATATACTGAAAATAAAAGATAATTACAAAACATAAAAGATCTTCAGTATATTCTTCCATAATTATCTTCAACCTTCCATGATTATCTTCAAACCTTGATCTGCGCGTCTTACCAAGATTATCACATAAGCAGTATTAAGTCATAGCAGCATTAACACTCTGAGCAGTATTAATCTTCACCAGCAGTAGTAACTATGCTTAGCAGTATTAATTTCTACAAGCAGTAGTAACTTGTCTCAGCAGTAGTAACCATGTTGTATTGGCAGCAGTAATCATACTTAAACAAATTTTCAGTTCCCAACAATCTCCCCCTAACTTGACTTTTAGAGAAGAGAAGTCAAGTTCTTCAGATGCTCCCAAAACTCCATTGCTCATAATCCTGTATCAGAATTCAGCTCCAAACTTTGATTAAGAGTTATGTGGATCAAGTATCTTGCCATTTCAGAATCTGGTGCACAACCAAGCTTTTTCTTCAACATAGCATGCAACTTTAGTCTGCTATGGTTGTAAACTTATCCACTAAGAAGTATTCAATGTGATTTGTATCCATAGCCAGTGCATATACTCCACTTCTTTCATACAGAGTCCACTTGTTAATGGTTTTGAAAACATTTCTGATAACATGATGAACTTCCTCTGGCTTGAACAACATGCATAGATATTCCATCACAAGTTTTGTAACTAGTATCCCTGGAGTTTTCAGCTTATCAGCATATAATTTCATCCCCACCTCAAACATTTCCTCTAAATCAGATCTGGATTATACTCTTACAATCTTGGCCCAAGTAGGATACACTTCAAACTTGTCATGTTTCCTCTTAAGCCTGATATACTCCTTTCCATCTACTTCCATGGTATCCCAGTGAATAATCTCAGGAGGCTTGACACCAACCGGTTCAGCTGTTATAGGCTCAGGCACTTTTTCCATCACCACCATGTACATATTCACATCAGAAGTACTGGATGGTTCTTCCTGAGATTGAGCTTCCTGTTCATCAAACTTAGGTGCCCCTTCTTCTTCAGCTACCTTATGTTCTTTCTCAGCTTCTTCCTCATCCACTATAGGTTTCTTAGCTGGTTTTCTTCTTGCCATCATTTTTGTTCTTTTCAAATTCTTCAAACTTTCATCTAGAGTAGCTTCCTTCCTTGGAGTTTCTTGATCATCAGGAAAGGGTTTTTGTATTTGAATGTCATGCCTCTCTTTCATCTTCTTTTCCACTTCAACTCTTGCTTGGTCATTTCCTTGTAACTTAGTCATCTCTACCTCATACAAACCTTTGATTTGATCAAATGACATTTTTGTGAACATTTCCTTTTTGACTCCTACAACACCTTTGAGGAAAGTGATCATCTTCTTTCTCTCTTGAGTGCTAAGGTAGGTCTGTGAAGGTTGCCTTTTCTTTGCACTCATTTTGATCATTACAGGCTTGTTTTTAAGTGCAGTTTCCTTCTGTGCCATCTCTGTAGCCAAACTCTTTTGATATACTTCATTAAGCTCTGCAGCTAGAGCTCTTGCTATCTCCCTATCTTTTTCCACTTGATCTTTTTCTACTTGCTCAAGTTCTGCCTGAATTTTCTTAGCCAAAGCTTCATCTGACTCAATCAACTTTTGCTTTTTAAGTGGTTGGTCAGATTCCACTATCTTGGTTTTCCCTTTGTCCTTGCTTGCTACCTTATCAGCACTAGCTTTCTTGATAACCTCAGCATTGTCTTTGATGACAACTCCTTTGGTCTTTGAAGTGACCTTAGGAGTGTTATGTTTAGCCTTGATTAGTGCTTCAGCTATCTCAATTTCTTCCAAATTTCTGCTAAGGAGGTCAGTTAATACCTCTTGAACAATTTATGCTACTTCATTTATTTCAGCAGCATTAACTGTTTATGCTGCTTTGCTTGCTTCAACAGCATTAACTGTTTCTACTGCTTTGCTTGCTTCAGCAGCATTAACTGTTTCTGCTGCTTTCTCAAACACTGTTTCTGTTTCTACTGCTTGTACCTTATCCCCACTACCACCAGTAAACTCCCCCTCATCACCATGTTTCTCCCCCTTATTCTTAGCATTCTCCATGTTGACCTCAACTTCTGACTCCCCCTTTTTGGGAGCATCATCCACTGGGTTCCTTCTTCTGAGCTCAAATCTTTGCTTTGACCTTCTTTGAACCACCTTCTTAACCAACTTCTTTAAGGTGCTGATTTCTTCTTGCTCGTTGATGATGACTTTCTTGAGTTCATTTACAGCCTTCTTGTGAGAATCCAGTTCAGTTGCCATGTTGGACATGGCAGAAATCAATTCCTGGTAGTCATATCTATCCTCACCTTCTCCAGGAGTGTTGCCCCCCTTTTGAGGGATCATTGGAATGTTTAATAGGGATCTCCAGCCAGACTGAAGCACCACCTATTCCCTGGGTTTCTGGGCACCCGGGACCTTTGAATGATTGCTCATTCAAAGTTGCCGTGGGGAAGGTCTTAGTGATGTTACCACTGACCTCCTCTATGCTAGCAGGAGTAGTGGCAACCTTCTCACCCACATGCTCATGCATCTCCTTAGTGAGCACCTCCTTGGGGTTGGGAGACACCCCAGTGGTTTCCCTATGGATATTCTCTAATGGAGAATGCTCCATTAGAGGGCTTTGAGGTTCTGGGTTTGTAGGAGGTACAACAAGGGAAGGAGCCTTGTGTACCTTTCTCTTAGTATAAGTTTTGGATATAACTGGGGTTGGCTTAAGAACAAGGGACTGAGAGAGTGATATAGTGGTTGAAGGTTGGGTTTGGCTATCAGTGGGATGGTCTAGTGAGGGCCTTGACCCTGATGCCATGCCTTCTTGGTTGTGGGACACCACCATCATTGTAGAGAACAATGGGGTGTCAACTCCTTCCGAGTCCTTGGCAGATCTTTTTATATTTGAAAAGACCTTGCCCTTGGGGATTTTAGGTACATATACCGCATTAAACTGAGGTATATCCGTCAATTCAAAGGTGATAACTGCCTGGACAAATCTTGGATACATATAGAAAATCTTTTTATTATCCAAGTTTGACACAAGGTCATTGAAAATCATTTTTGAGAAATTATACTTTCTGGCAGTGGACAAACAGACCAAAGCATAAGCAATGGTACTACTGAACTGACTCCATCCAGTAGTTTTTCGAGAAATACAGTGCATAAGAGTATGAACAAAGAAACGCCATTGGGGAGAAAATTTAGCTTTGTAAAATTTGAAAACACCCAGTTGGCCTTCATACCCCATTCTTGTGAGATTGGAAAACAAATCCTCATTAGAGATAGAGGTAATACCTGAGGCATCGTCTAGTCGTAGACTGATGCGAATGACCTCTTCAGAGATTGTCAAGGGTTTGTCACACACCCTTGTTTTGATACACTTCACACCGTTTTCAGTAACCGCGGTGGCATTGGCCCAGAATTGCTTCTGGTGCTCGATGTAAATTGGTGGTGACACTGTAAGAGCATGAGCTATATGACTGGACTTGAGAAAATCAACTATTTGATGAAATCCAACAGCCTGCTGAGGCTTTTGAAGCATTGTGATCTCATTCTGTTCATCAATAAACGCCATGGATGCCATCTGGCTTGAGGATTCTTGACTGAAACACACTGGTTGCTTGATAGAAAAGAGTTAGAGAAAATACGAACAATATTCAAAGAGTCGTTATGAGCTTTTAGGCGGGCAAAGAGGGTATTTATAGAATTCAGGAAAGAAGCAGTATTAACCCTAATTTCAGTTAAAGCAGTACTAACCTACTCGCCGTATTAACTGAGAGCAGTAGTAACCAACTAGCAGTATTAACTAACTAGCAGTATTAACTAACTAGCAGTAGTAACACATACCTGAAGTAGTAACTCAGACTAGCAGTAGTAATAATGAACCCGCAGTAGTAACTTTGCACTGGCAGCATTAAAACTGCACTGGCAGCATTAACGATACTTACACTATTGAAGCTTGTGTTAGTCTGAGCAAGGCAATAAACTTCCTGAGAAAGATGATTATTAGCACAAAAAAAAACAAATAACAGGTATACAAACACTTTTTAAACATGAGCTCATTCAGAGTTGATCATGCCCACACTTGTGACCAAGAAAGTGAATCTACCCACATCAAAAGCTTTAGTAAATAGATCAGCAAACTGGTTATCAGTATGAACTTTAGCAACTTTAATAAGCTTCTTTTCATTGTAGTCTCTAATAAAGTGATACCTGATTTCAATGTGCTTTGTTTTGGAGTGCTTGACTGGATTGTTAACAATGCTAATAGCACTGCTATTGTCAATGAGGATTGGAGTGTGAAGAAAGGTTACCCCATAGTCCAACATTTGATTCTGAATCCATAGAACCTGAGAGCAGCAACTTGCAGCAGCAATGTACTCAGCTTCTGTTGTGGATAAGGACATTGTGGTTTGCTTCTTACACTGCCAAGAAACTAGTCTTGCACCCAAAAGCTGACATCCTCCTGAAGTAGACTTTCTATCCATATTAGCACCACCCAAGTCACTTTTTGAATATGCAATCAAGTCAAAAGTAGATTCATAAGGATACCAAAGACCTAATCTAGGTTGCCCTCTTAAGTATATGAAAATCCTCTTAACTGCTTGAAGATGTGACTGCTTTGGCTTGACTTGGAATCTGGCACACACACACACACACTAGAAACATGATATCTGGTCTTGAGGCTGTGAGATACATGAGAGATCCAATCATTGATCTATAAAGATGGACATCAACATCCTCCCCCTCGAGATCAACAGTGATCTGTTTGTGTGTTTCCATTGGTGTGCTTGCTGGCTTTGAGTCTGATAAACCATACTTATCTAGGATGTCTTTCACATACTTTGATTGACTTATGAAAATCCCATCTTTCTGCTGTTTCACTTGAAGCCCAAGGAAGAAAGTGAGTTCACCCATTGAACTCATTTTGAAGCTCTTGTGCATCAACTCTTCAAAGTCTCTACACATCTGATCTTTTGTGGATCCAAATATGATGTCATCCACATAGATCTGAACAAGTAGGGTGTCCTTCTTACTTCTTTTAATGAAAAGGGTCTTGTCAATGATTCCCCTTTCAAACCCATTTTCCATGAGATAGGTAGACAAAGTATCATACCATGCTCTTGGGGCTTGATGTAGACCATAGAGTGCTTTCTTAAGTTTGTATACTCTGTCAGGATATAATGGATTTTCAAATCCAGGGGGCTGACAGACGTATACTTCTTCATCAATTGTTCCATATAGAAAGGCACTTTTCACATCCATCTGATATACCTTGAACTTCATATATGAGGCATAGGCTAGAAACAGCCTAATTGCCTCTACCCGTGCAACTGGAGCAAAGACTTCCTCATAGTCTATGCCTTCTTCCTGAGTGTACCCTTGTGCCACTAGCCTTGCTTTGTTCTTGATTACTATTCCTCTCTCATCCTTTTTATTTCTGAAAATCCACTTGGTGCCAATTGCTCTATTACCTTTTGGAAGGTCCACCAAGTCCCAAACATCTTGCAATTTAAACTGTAGCAACTCTTCTTGCATAGATTCTATCCAACTTGAATCTTTCATTGCATCATAAGCCTTCTTAGGTTCAATATGAGATAGAAAGCAAGAGAGTACTGTATGCTGCTGATCCTGCAAATCTTGAAGTCTGCTTTGATTCCTAGTCATCATAGGAGAAGTGATGTCTCCTATTACCAACTCAGGAGGATGATTCTTCTGAGTTCTTGTCTGATGACTAGGTTCTTCATTAATTCCCACATCTAAATTGGAGTCATTTAAGTCAGCTGAGGGGATCTCATCAGCTACTTCTGGCTCTTCATGCTCTGGATTTTCCTCATCTCTTCTTTCTTCTTCACTCTGAATTGGTTCAGTAACAGTCTCCTTTTCACAGATTTCAACAGGGTTCATTGTAGGTATGCGAAAGATCACAGACTGAGGAATAATATCTTGTACTTGATCATCCCCTGATCCTCTACTTCCTGATCCTGGATGATCATCACTACTGAAACCCAAAGAGTTAGTTAGTGAATCAATGTCAAATAACCACTGAGGACCTAAACCAATAGGATTTGGTGAGTTCTCATTGCATTTGACATTGTCACTTTCCTCAATTATTCTAGAAGAAGAATTAAACACTCTGTAGGCCTTACTCTGAGATGAGTAACCAACAAGAAAACCATCATCTGCTTTGCTATCAAACTTCCCTATGTGAGTTTTGGTATTGAGAATGGTACAAGGACACCCAAAAGGTTTGAAAAAACCAATAAATGCTTTTCTTTTATTTAAAAGCTCATATGATGTCTTGTTCTTAGGCTTGACTACTAGAACTCTGTTTTGGACATAGCAAGCAGTATTAACTGCTTCAGCCCAGAAAGTAATTAGAAGTTTTGAATCAGCTAACAGAGATCTAGCAGCCTCAATCAGTGTCTTATTCCTTCTCTCAGCAACACCATTTTGTTGTGGAGTCCTAGGAGCACTGTATTGCCTCTCAATTCCTTTTTCCTCACAAAAGGTGTTTAGGTCAAGATTTTTAAATTCAGTACCATTATCTGACCTAATGACTTTTACCTTTTGATTTGTTTGGTTTTCAATTCTTAGAACAAAGGATTTGATCAGTCCACTTGTCTCATCCTTAGTCCTTAGAAAATACACCCAAGTAAATCTAGAGTAATCATCAACAATAACTAAGCAGTATGATTTCTTACCTATACTCATGACATTTGTAGGACCAAACAGATCCATATGCAACAACTGAAGAGAAGAAGAAATTGTGTTCAACTCTTTGGACTTGTGAGAAGTTTTGTGTTGTTTGCCTTTGAGACAAGCAACACAATGATCATCACATGAAAAGACTTTTGAAGGCAGACCTCTTACAAGGTTGTTTTTAACAAGTTTATTCATTGTTTTAAAGTTCATGTGACACATCCTTCTGTGCCAAAGTGATGATTCATCCAAAGAGGCTTTTGAAACAAGACAGTTTAAGGATGAATCATTTGAAACAGTTTCCATATTCAAACAATAGACATTATCCTTTCTTGGAGTTCTTAGTAGTATCATCTTTTCATCAACTACCTTGAATCCAGGAGCAAGGATAATGCATTCTGAATCAGTGAATAATATACTATGCTTTTTGTCACAAACCTGTGATACACTTAACAGGTTGTACCTTAACTGCTCAACATAGTAAACATCTTCAAAGGTCATCTTACCTTTTGTTACATCTCCCTTACGACTAATCTTACCTCCATCTGGAGTATTACCAAAGGCAACATGCCCTCCATCAATTTTCTTGAAATTCTTGAGGCAAACCATGTTCCCTGTCATGTGCCTAGAGCAACCACTATCAACATGCCAAATGCTCTTTCCCTTGAGCTGTTGGTTGCCCTGCACATAAGATAAATCAATTAGTATTGATTGGGAACCCAAGCCAAAGTGGTCTTGGGCCTCCCTTTCTCATCAAAGTACTTACACTCCTTTTTGATGACATTTTTAAATTTAGAATACTCTTTACTGGAGTACTTTGTCAAGATGATTGGTCTAGAAGCACAAACACTAGAAGCAGTACTAATTTTAGAAGTACTAACAGATTTAGCAGTATTAACATCTGATGAAGTACTAACAATGTTAGTTTTAGAAGTACTAATACTCTCAGCAGCACTAACATTGATAGCAACAGTATTGCTTCTGGCAGCACTATCTTTGTCAGCAGCACTATTTGTGGTAGCAGTACTAACAGTTTTAGTGCTTTTGGGAACCCACATCTTGACACTCTCTTTTACAGTCTTTTTCTTCATGTGGCTTTTAGATTTAACAGGTTTCTTAGCCACATGGTTCCTTTCATCCTTCCTATAACCAAAGGGTTTTTGCACAGATCTTTGAAAATTTATCCTTTAGTTAATAGGATTAAAATAACAGTGCTTGGCAAGATGGTTCATTTTGCGACATATGAAACAAGGTTTTGGTCTGATGATTCTACTCAGATCAACTCCTTGTTTCTGAGCCCACTGATTATTCCAATTTCTTTGATTGCCCCTCCTTTTATCATGTTTTAGGGGCTCAAACTTATTACCTGCACACTGTTTGCAAAGAACATGATTCACAACTGTAGTCTGCTTGTAATGGACCTTTTTAGACTTTCCCTCAGTCTTCTCTACATCATCAGATTTGACCCAATCCCTTCCACCACCCTCATTGGTAAGAATGTTATTTTCTAAGGGAATCTCACCACTCACAGTATTATCCTTACTCTTACCAGCATCTTTCTCAGTCTTATCCTTAACAACTACTTCATCTAAAGGATATATCTTAGTGGCTCCCTCATGCAAGTCCTTCCTATCCTTGGTCTCTAGCAAGTCTGATTTAGGAGGGATGTAGTTGTTGTTGTATGGTGGTGGTGTGGTATTGTACCCAAATCCTGGTTTAAGCTTATCATGGATTTGGACCTTTAGAATTTAATCCATGGCTTTAGAAGCATATGAAAACTTTTCCACATCCAGCTTAACCTTGGCTAGCTCTCCTCTCAACTTTTCATTCTCCTCTCTAGACTTTGTCAGTTGGATTTCTAGCTCATTTTTCTCCCACTTCCAGTAATTTGTATCATATGGGTGTTGAAGTTCATTGGCTTGGAAACCTTTAATTTGTTCCTCAAACCTCTCAACAATTTTCACATAGTCTTTTCTATCCTTTTCTAACCTCTTAAGGTCATCACTCATACTCTGGTTGTGATCCCTGTACCTTTTAACAGTGTCTATACAAGTTTGAGAACAAAGATTAGAGAGTACCTCAGTTGGAAGATCAGATACCTCTGCCATGAGAGCTTGATTTTGAATGGCCTCTTCTGCTTGATCACTCCAGTCAAACCCCATTCCTTGTTGAGAAACAAGAGCTTGAGCAGAGTTTCTGTTCTGGTTGAAGCTTCCAGTCTCAGCTTGTTGGTGATTGTTGTGAGACACTCCACTTCTGCATTCCCTGGCAAAGTGTCCCTTCATATGACACTTGTAGCACTCCACCTTTGACTTATCAAAACCTGCTCCATCTTCTCTTCTTTGGGAGAAGTTGTTCCTCCCAGTCCTCTTAATGAACTTCTTCACCCTCATAGAAAGCATGGCCATCTGCCATTTAATATCCATCTCTTCAAGATCATCAGGATGAAGTTGTTCCAAGTCATCATTGATTAAGGAGGAGTTACCATGGCTGGAAAGAAAGGCTTCAAAAACAGATTCATTGCCTTTTTCTTGATTTACTCCATTAGTAGCATTAACTGATTAAGGGTTAGCAGTAGAATCAGTTGATGCTGAAAGGAGTGCAGCATTATGAACATATCCAGTAGGCTTCTTCTTTGCTTCCACCTCAGATTCAAACACTCTCAGATCATTGTACAGATCATCTAGTTCCTTTTCTTCCAATTTGTCATTCTGTCTGAATGAAACAGTGTACATGGTCCATTCATCTCCAAGAGATTTGAGGAACTTTTGGTTGACATCATCTTGTTCCATCTGGACTCCAACAGTAGCCAACTCACCAATTAACTTATTGAATCTATCAAAAGTTTGAGTCATAGACTCATTCTTTGAAGATGTAAAATTCTCATATTGCTGCTTGAGAATATCCCTTTGATTCCTCTTAGTGTTCTTGGTGCCAGCAAATCTCTTTTCTAAAGCATTCCATAGAATCTGAGCATCAGTGCAGTGGTGAAACTGATGTTGATACTCATTAGGAATGGCCAAAAGCAGGGTGCTTAAGGCTTTCATCTCCAATTGTCTCACTTTCTTCTCAGCATCAGTTTTTGGAGGTGGTCTTCTTCCATCTTGTCCAATTTTACCTTCAGCAGAGGGACCATTCTCAACAATGTCCCACATAGAAAAGTCTGTAAGGAGGATGTATTGCTTGATCCTAATTTTCCACATGTAAAACTCAATAGGTTTGAGCATGGGAACCTTTGAAACAAGAGTAATGTTTGATTCAACTATGTTGTCCATGATGAATGAAGGTTTCTGAGAATACTAGGCTCTGATACCACTTGTCAGGATCTGATTCTTAACAAGAATAATGAAACTCAGAAAAAATATTAAAGAAGTTGCGGAAAAACACTTTAATATTCAAATATCAATGTAACAGTAAAGTAGAAATCACAACTTGTAAACTTTATTGAATGATTAAAGTTACAAGCTTTCACAAAAAACCTCAATCTTGATGAACAGGCTCACCAAGACGAATTCTACTTCTCTAGAACTAGGGTTGTAAACCTTGAGGTCAATTCTCTCTCAAAACAAAAGTTTTTAATACTCGTGTAACAAACTATTCTGAATAATTCTATACATATACTGAAAATAAAAGATAATTAGAAAACATAAAAGATCTTCAGTATATTCTTCCATAATTATCTTCATCCTTCCATGATTATCTTCAAACCTTGATCTGCGCGTCTTACCAAGATTATCACATAAGCAGTATTAAGTCATAGCAGCATTAACACTCTGAGCAGTATTAATCTTCACCAGCAGTAGTAACTATGCTTAGCAGTATTAATTTCTGCAAGTAGTAGTAATTTGTCTCAGCAGTAGTGACTTGTCTCAGCAATAGTAACCATGTTGTACTGGCAGCAATAATCATACTTAAACAAATCTTCAGTTCCCAACAAAGTTCTCAAGTTAATCATATGCTCAGGACTATTTTCATGCAAACTCAATGTTTCACCTAAATGTATCCAATCATTTATCCCTTCGATTGCTAATTGACTTCTAGACCAAGCAGTTTTAAATATTTTGCAGCAAAAACAAAAAACTTTATACAACTCTTTTGAATAAACCAACCATTTTCTATCATAAGATTCACCATTTCGTAGCTTTCGGACGTAATATTCACAAGAAAAGTGTCTACCAAATTTATCTTTTGGAAAATTGATGTTGGTTTCCCTTATAGGCCCTTTTTCGGCAAGCAAATCTTTCATTTTTGAATGTAAGCCATCCCAAACCCGTGGATCATAAATATTCAAATTAACTTCATCATTACATGGATTTTCTACAAAATCATCAACTAACTCTTCAACTGAATTTTCAATATTTTCAACAAACTCATTGGGATTTTCAGGCACTTTTTCAGACACATTTTCAGGCAAATTTTTAGGCACATTTTCAGGCAAATTTCCTGGCACATTTTCAGACCTAACAAAATATCTATTTAAAGATCCCTGTATAGATTGAGCAATTTCTTGCTGTCTTTTTTTTTTCTATTTTGTGCACCCGAAGGTTGTGATCTAGGAAACATGTTTACTACAAGTCGAGTATAGAAGGATAAAACCTGGATTAAGATCGTGTTCGGTGTTTCCTTCCTTTCTTATTTTCCCTTTTCCAAATTAGTATCCGTACACTAGAACCTTACTTCAATCTGCAATTTAAAGGACAAGTAAAAACTATAATTAGTTAAACCAAAATCAGCAAGACAGTAATCAGTAAGCCATTGATAAAATCAGTAAGCTATTGACAAAATCAGTAAGCTAGCCATTGATAAAATCAGTAAGAGCTATTGACAAAATCAGTATGCTATTGATAAAATCAGTAAGACAGTAAGCCAAAATCAGTAAAATGAGCTTTAATTTCACTTCTTAAAACTAGGGGTTTTTTCTCCCAAATTCCACCATTATCAATTTTAAACACAATGAAAATGAAATTGATTATCACTTATCAGTAACCACAACCACACAAAAATTGGAATTTGGAAATACAAATCACAATGATTTTAGAGTTTAGAAACAAAAATCAAACTTCAAAGTTCAAACCTGGTGGGAAGATTGAAGAAAGAACCGAACTGTGATTTTGTGGACTGTGAATCGCCCAGAAGAATCGGCGCTGCCTCTCAACCTCTAGAATTGGAACTAACGAAGCAAATAGAATCGCACAAAACAGAAGCAATCGGTCGTATACGGTATACTCGTATATAGAATCGCACAAAACAGAAGCAAAGATTGAGATTTGAGAAGCAATCGGTCGAATACATATACTCATATATAGAATCGCACAAAACCGTCGACCGTCGTAGGGGCGTAGGGCATTACCGTTGATGGTTAATCGATGCCTTATGCCTCTAGAATTGGAACGAACGTTGCCTTTGACTTTGAGAATCGGAAGAGATGAACGATCGAATATGTTTTGGTGGTAAATCAGAAGAGACGAATGATGCCTCATGCCTCTGCCTTTGAGCGTCGATATGTTTTTTGGTGTATATTTTTTGGTGTTTTTTTCCAGCCCAAACCTACCTCCACCGTGGGCTTTGATTTTTTTTCCAGCCCAAATCCAAATTATTAAACCTATATTACATATACTAACAATATATAAAATTTGATGCCCCTATGGACTTTGATGCCCTGTGCAGCCGCACGGGCTGCACGGCCTCAGGGCCGGGCCTGATTATTGGAGCTTTAAAGTGTTTTGATGTTGAAGGGTTTTGTGGAAATATATCAGAAAGTTCAAGAAGGTCCCAGGAGATAATTGATGGATCTATTTTATCCATTAATTAGGAGAGTTTGTTAATAATTTGATTTGTTTCTTTTCCCTCAAATAAAGGCCAATTAGTGTTATCTGGCTATAAATAGTTGTGTTTCCGGTTTCTTTATTCAATTCACTTTAATAAGAAAAATCTCATTCTCTCATGTTCATAATTTTCTATATGGTATTAGAGCATTCCTGATCCATTCTTCAGTTTTCTCAAAATCTCTAAATAAACCGATGACGAAATATGGTCACTCATCATTGGTCAACACAAAGGAGATTTGTTGCAAACTACACGGAAAGCCCCAAGCAAGACAATCATCCAGGTCATCCGATCATGTGGCAGAAGCAGAAAAGAATCCATTTAACCGAGAATAACTAGAAATGTTGCAAAGGATGTTGCAGTTAACCATTCAATCAGCAATGAGTGGAAACTTCACAGCCACTGTGGCTCAAAATGAGCACTCGCCCACTACCCTTAATGCAAAACTAAATACAGGTGGATGGATTGTCGATTTTGGAGCTACTGATCATATGATCGGGAACATTAATGTCTTTAGTGTACTTCAGCTAAACAATACTGACGCCCCAGTTCGTACTGTTGATGGGATACTATAAGATGTCAGGGGTATAGGTTATGTCATTATCTCAAAAGAGATAACTCTTAACTTAGTTCTCTACGTTCCTAATCTTATATATAACTTAATTAGTATCAATTATTAAACTCATGAGAGATCTCAATTGTATTATTAAGTTATCCTATACTTCATGTGAATTTCACGATTACAACAGAGGAGGACGATTGGCAGTGCAAAAGTACGTGGACACATCCATCACTGATGCATGCTCCAAACTCGAAAACAAGAACGAACGAAACTTCATCAAGACCATTAGATGAATCCATGCTAAAGAAGAAAAGGAAACAACGTAGATCAAAAGAGAAAGTCCAACATAAAGATTAAAATTCTTCTAAATCAAAAGACAATAGACGTTCAAAAACTCTCCTGCTAACGAAGACGACGACACAAAGAAGAAGATAACTACCAAAAATATAAAATATAATATAATCTTCCATAAAAAACATCAACTAAATAAATCATAATCGGAAAATAAAAAATTCCTAAATAAGCGGTTACGCGAAAATAGCTCTTTTTAATTATTAATTAATAAATTATAATTATCAAATGGTAGATCTAATCCAACGACTACAGATCGGGTTGTAAGGGTTTTTAGATTCATGAAGGTTGCAAATTAACCGTGACATATATATTTATATATGTATGTATGCATATATAGGGTTGTTTCAAACGAGAAGGCGGTCAATTTGCGAGAAGGCGAGAATGAATGTGAGCCACATAATACATTAATTAAGAAATACCATAAATAGTAATTTTAGATATTAGGATAATTACCATTTTGAAATGGATCCTTAAAAAACTCATTATATCTTTTAGATTGATTTATTTTTTAATTTTAATTAATCTATAATTTTATATCAAGTTTTATATAAAAAAAATTATAGATACACCTTTGATAAAAATAAATTCACAATTTTCATCAAATATCACATGTGATGTCCAACAATCAATTCATATGTGACACTTGAAGATATTTTTCTTAATCATATGTGATTATGTATATATATATATATATATATTATCATATGTGATAATACATGATGGCAAAAATGCACACGTATAAAATGTGGCACAATAATGGTGCAAGTATACACCACGTATTGCGTTCGCTTCACAAGTAATATATTGGTAAGAACCAAATATCATATCCACAGAGATTGGACTTAACTAAGAATCAGAGATTTCCACGAACTTCCGGTGCAAAATTAAGGATTTATAAAATTGATGGGTTGATTTTTAGCGAAATATTAAAATGTAAATTAACAAGATAATAAAAAGCGGGTACGGGTGTAAGTTTCCCCCGAGAGTATTTTAATAACTTAAATGGTTAACAAAACCGGTCACAATTAGACCCTACACGATTTCCTCCTCTCGAAGCTCCGTCGTCTAGGTTGTGATAACGGTTTTATTATAAAATTACCACAAACGCTAACTTTCGGTTTACCAATCTTACTAAGTAGATCTCGAAGATCTTAGCCCCGCCAATATGGAGAGATGCGCATATCTCTATGACACACCAACTCGACCGACATCTGGACCTTAGTTTGATTATGCAAAAAACCATATATCTATGCGATTATTGAAGATTTTCTCAAACCTCCTTGCATCACCCAAGCCGTATTCGGATACGCCCCTCTCGAGGTCTAAGATCTAATATTAACACATACAAGTGATCGAGTTGTCGGCGTTGAGATGAAGCTTCAACTTGGATGACAAAACCGAGAAGTTAGCCAAATGCGGTAACACCCAAGTGTTACATTTTAACCTCTTGGGTTTTGCTTACACCTGCACCGATGCACCGAAAGGGGGGTTTAGCTACTAATCATAATTAAAGACATAACAAAAAAAAAGTAATGCTGAAAATTAAATTGCATTAATCTGAAAAATGTCACTGTGGTCACAGACTTACCATGGTGACGAAATTCAAAGTGCAGAATTTAAATCTAAGAAATTACAAGAACAAACTAAACTCAGCTAAGAACTTGAAATTTAAAACGCTTCAATGGATTGATGGATGATTTTCAAATGTCAACCCCAAGCCTCTTTATATAGTGGAAAAGATGAAAGTGACTTTTCAGTATTTGTCTTCTCTTTAAAGTTGTCTTCATCCCTCTTGTCTTCATCCTCCTCCTTTTCATGAAAGAACTCAGCCTTGACCCAGCCCAAACGTGCAAGTCTTCTTCATAAATTTGGCAATAAAATCCCTAAGAAGATTTTCAGCCGTTACATACCACAGTGGTGACTTGCCACAATGGTTCCCAACGTCCAAAATCTGATTTTTAAGTTATTTCTTGACTTTTTGGATACTTTGTACCAAAGAAAGGGAAAAGGCTTAAATGGGTCTTAGGAATGGCGAAAAGAGGTGAAAATGAGTATAAAAAGAGGTACAAATAACCCTAAGATATGAGGGTTATCAAAACGTCACTGATATTCAGACATATATTATCATATGTGATATGTACAAAAATTCACATAGTGGATTACATGTGATACGTAATAGATCATATGTTAAACGAAGCTAATCACATGTGATTCAAAACGTGAATCCAAAAAATGAGAAAAAATGGTGTAAAAGATAATGAATTGATTGTGGATATCACATGTGATATTTGATGAAAATTGTGAATTTTTCTTATCGAAAGTGTATGTAGAATTTTTTTTTATATAATATTGATAAAAAAATTATGAATTAATTAAAATTAAAAATAAAATAAATAAATAAATAAATTTAAAAGATATAATGAGATTTTCAAAGATTTATCCAATTCAAAAATGGTAATTTTCCTAATTTCTAAAAGTAATTTTCATTTTTATTTAGAGTGACTTACACTGCTGTGGTTTGCCCAAAATTCGGATTTGGTCTCTAAAGTAAACTATTTATGGTGATGGTTACTAACTTTATAATTTCGTTTGACGCATAGTCCCTGTTACTTTACGCCATTTGTTTTCTCCGTCACATTGTTCAAATCGAGGGGCAAATCAGTCTTTTAATAGAAAAAAATCACTTCCCTATTTTAAAACAAGGCAACGTGACTTCAACGTGACTTGAAGATATCGACTTTATCTTCAAGAAATCGCTTCGCCTCCTACTCTTTCTTTTGCACCGATCGTCCCTCTAAGTTGTATCTCTCGTCCCTCCCATCCCTCCATAGGGTACGAATTCAAAACACATGGGTTGAACTATGTGGCAAGAACGAGAACGCTCAGATACAAATGATTATCATGGATTATATGGTATGTACATACAAGGGTTTTTATATGTTTTTGAAAGATTTGATTTTCTTTTCAGGTTAGGATTTTCACTAGACTCAAACATGGACATCAAAAACTCCATGATGAACATAATGACTCATATGCCTATGGAACCAATGCATTAAAGCCTAAAACATTACATGACCTAAATGAATGACTACACACTCACACATGTAATAATCAACACTTATGCAATAATTGTATTTTTCATATAAGACTCTACATTGAGCCATTTAAACCGGACAGTGTCCCAAAACTCATTTGAGAAATAAACAATCCATAAGACATCAGAAGACGTTGGCAAAATAATAAATCTAATATGGCTACATTAGCCGAAGTCCAACTTTTCCCAAAAATGTTATTCTCTAAAGTATGGTTGGCCGAAGGCCCAAACCGTAAAGTTCACAATTTCCCAATATTCACAAGGTCAAAGAATGACCATTTCCAATAACCCAAGTAAAAACCATTAAGTTCCAACATTCAAAACTCGTAAGTTTGGTAAAATCTCCAAATAAACCATAACCCAATAATTGCCCTTAAGATTCCAACTCTTAAGATCATTCCATCAAAACCCATTTGTAACCCAAATGGCACATTTAGAAAACAACGAAATATGTTATTCCAATTCCTCAAAAATCAAATAAAATGCTTACTAGTGGATTAACATCCTCTTTGGTGGCCAAAATGCCCAATATCACATTGTAAATTATTTATAAACATTTAACAACTCAATATGGTCAAGAATCCCAAAACCATCAAAACCCCTTGAATATAAAGTGAGCACATAATTGTATGTTTAAAACCCAAAACATTTATATTTTAACATGTATATAGTTTTGTAAAGCAACTAGAACTCATCTCGCTAGATTTAGACTAAATTTAGTTTTTTCTCACAAAGCTTGAACTCCTTGGATGAAGACTTGAAACCTTCTAAATCCTAGCTTCAAGCTCTCAGAAATGATCCTTAACCACGACACTTGATCCACCAATAATACACCTCTAGAATAACAAGTTGGGTTTCAAATCCCAAATCACCAAAACCCTAAAATTGCCAAAGTTGGGTTTTAGGTCAAATTCCTCAAAAATCAAGATACATTGATGAAGGATGATTAGAAAGCTAAAATACATATTTTGGAATGTATAAAGTGTTGGAAATAAAGATGAACTCACCTATTAGGTTTTGTTAGAAAAGCCTAGAAAATCCCTAGTAAAACTTGTAGAAGGTGGTAGTGATGATGAGCCTTAACTTCTTAGCTTCCACCCTTAACTTGAAGATGATCCAACACTCAAATGCTCAAGGATTTGAGTCTTAAATTCCCTAGATTAGCAACAAATGAAGTAGGGACGTTTTGGGGGTTTCTTGAGGGAGAAAACAACTGAAGGGAAGGAGTGGAAATGAGCCAAATGCTGAAATTCGCAACTTTAACATGCCTGGTACACCACACCTGGTGACGCAGGCGACAATGACATGTCAAAGTCGCATGGCATAGTCGCTCAGGATGTACCATGAGCAACCCCTTTCCTGCGACTTTGCCATGAGCAATTATGACATTGTCATAGTCGCAAGCATTGTAGTCGGGCCCTATCAAGCTCCGAAATCCGACTTTTTCAACACTAAGACTCCCGATACTCTTAGGGACCACCTAAAAAGGTTAATTAACATAAAACTCACTATTTATAAGATGCCACAAAGTATGGGTTGACTTTCTCTTATCGAAAATTCCGGGTGTTACAATCTTCCCCACCATGAAAATGATTTCATCCTCGAAATCTTGACCCGAGAATACCGCTCGGGGGTGATCTACTAAACTTCCAGAGGCATAGAGCACTTCTGACGAAGTTCGAATCCATAATCGACTTACCATAATATAAATTAGACATCTTAGCCAACTAACATGAGTCTCTTTATCATCGATATTCCTTACCAAACAAGCGATCATCAGTTTTAGGGCATCACACCCTTTTTCTTTTGTAGGGTACCCCTTTATAACCAGCGGGTTAAGGGCCACAAGAATAAGTCTACCTCAGTCACATACCTTACCCTAAAATTCACAATGTCTTTCTCCCGAAAGGTTGGGACGAATGACTTACCCACCAACTCATGACTATTCCTTGTCCCTCAAGGTTTCCATGAAAGATCTCAGTCCTACCAAAATCAGAATCATACATAGGGTATTCCATTGGTCTCACCGACCTTAAGTGGACTGTTATTCCCAGTGAGGTGCAAGATTATCAAGAATAACAATGAATTTCTCAATCAAATCTCATATTCATTGATCTTTGAATGTCACAGTATACAAACTTTCTCTCTCTACTTTCTCACTCTAGAAATGTGATGTCACAGTATACAAACTTTCTCTCTCTACTTTCTCACTCTATAAATGTGATATGATTCTCCAAGATACGTAAAATTAGGTTCCACACAATACAATTACAAAGATAAGGTATTTATACCTAGACATATTACAAGGAACATACACAACTAACAAGCTTGAAACACTTTGACTTTGACTTTCCACTTTGAGTGACTTTGACTTTGCATTCTTGAGGATTTGACTTGAGCTTTAGACTTTCAATCTAGATGATATTGAAGACAACAATCTGTGCTCTAACATTCTCCCCCTTTGGCTTCAAGATCATCTTCAAAAACAAATTCATCTTCAAAACAAATTCCCCCCCTTTGATTCAGTAAGAAGTGATCTCCCACTTTCGAATAAACTTGTACTTATCGTCAAATAAATTTCATCTTGAAAGCGCATTCTCCCTCTTTCAGAACATTCTCCCCTTTTGAGACAAAAACTAATTTTCTCAGGCAATCAACATTCTCCCCTATTGAGATGAAAATTGGTAATCTTCACTTTTGAACTGATACTGATAACAACAACTATCTTGAACATTGATCTCCCCTTCTTGTGATCTTTAATATTCTCCTCCAAAGACTTTGACAAACATCATCATCTTTAGCAAAGAAATTATCTTCGGTTGTAGCTCACTTTTCTCTTTCCAAAATAATCATCAAAGAAAATTTCTTTCTCATTTCTTGAATCTTTCTCCCATAACTTCTTATCCATTTCTTGACTTTCTCCAAATCCAACATTTCTTTATCATGTCTCCTCCTTTTTGATGATGTAGAACATAGTAATCATCAAAACTTTTTCAAGAAATGTCACCATTTTTTGACCACTGATCTTTCCATATGAGCCTCTGAACATCCGTCAATTCATAATATATTTATTCGAATCTTTTCAAATTCAGACAAATAAGAATGTAACCCTGAATCAACAAATGAATCAGTTAAGATGACAGTAAGTAACACAAAGTCACTTAGTACAACAGATGTATTGTACAAGGAGTTTTATTGATGTTCACTCCCCAGTGCTTCCATTCAATCATCGAATAACACAAGATTATTCTATGAACGTTCCGAGAGAAAAACAAATTTTATGTGTGTTCTTGCTTGTATATGAAAGAATTTAAACCTGAATGTTTATAAGGCTCAAAATGTGTAAAGCATTGAGACAAAAACAGTATTACACGGACTCAATTGTGCATGAACGAAATGTGAAGGTGGGGCAGACTTCCTTCTTTTTCAATATCCACATCTTACGAATGAAGACAAGATAGATTATGTGTTGCGTCCCCAAGAAAAATTGAAGCATCCTTTTGTTGAGAAAGAAATGAGTAGCTGGTGGGGTTTAGAGCAAGAGTTGGCATGGGCTAGTTGCCTGTTTCAATGATGTTCACGAAAGAATTGTGAAACAAAAGTAATTTTGTTGCCCGACTCAGAAAACGTTTAGTGTAGAGTTTGATATTCTTTTAACTCTGATCTCTCACCCTCTTTCTTTTTAACATTGAGCTCATGTCTAACCAAACTCACTTTTCATTTTATCTCAGCACACATCCACACTCAGATATTGACCCCTCGCCGCTCGATCACTCAAGGATAACTTCATGGGTAGGAAACACTGGTTATCGTAAATCCATAGAAGTTCAATTAAGCACACACAATTCCCATGTATATTGTCCTATAAGCAAAGTGTTGCTCAATTGGTTTAACTTCAATAGTTAAAGCACAGTATGAAATACATGTAAGATATTTGTATGCTCATGTAGATAATCATGAAGATTTGAGCATTTTAATCATGAAAGATTCTCTCAAAACAAAGAAATTGAATGAATGAAGTGAATACAAACTGCTTGTTTGAGAATCTGACAATGTATGGAAAAGATCAAATAAGAATTATTTATCATTAAAAGCTTAGGTCATAAAAAATTGGATGTTGTCTATAAGAAGAAGTATAGACATTCTTGAAAGAAACGCTTTGAATGAATCAACTCTCAACAAACATTGAATTTCAAATGGGGTTTATTACCATCGAAAAATTGTTTCATTTTGAGACATGGTAATAATAAAGTCAACAAAAATACTAAACCCGTGTGTGTGAATACTTGACAGTATATAAAAAAGATAATAAACAAGTATTTATCTTTGGAAACACACGGTTAGTTTAACATTGAATCTCATGAAAGAAAAAATTTAAAATCACACTTCTGAATTCATGAAAACTGTTTAAGAATCGAGAAGTGGTTTGAACAATTAGAACATGTTTTCAAGTCTGAAAGTTGTTCATCTTTCAAACACAATGAGATTAAGATTAGAATATGCCTTACGCTCATCATAAATCTCATAAAGTCAGCTCTAAAGTCATGATTGATATGATCATGTAAGCTCCCCCTCAAAAACTGCATGTAGTCAAAAATTCATCAAAGTAACAAAGTCTTAGTCAAAGAAAACTTTGAAATACGAGTTCTGATCTGAACTAATCAGAAATCATTTACTCCCCCTGAAAATATGCATTCACAATATTATCAGTAGACGTAATATGTATACTCCCCCTTGAAGGTTGATCATCTCTTTTGAAGCATCGGAGTACACTTTCTTTTGATCGTTGAAGTATGAGTATTAAACTATTGTGTTTAGAAGTCAAACTCTTTGACATTGAAATCCAAATCCTGAGTTGATTTACTCAGAAGTCTAACTTCTTAACATTGAGGTGTGGGTTTTGAACTGTATTGTCCAAAAGCCATTATTCGTTGAAGTATGAGTTCTGAACTGATGTATTCAGAAGTCTTGGTTCTTTTACTCCCCCTTGACTTGAGATGCCTGCAACACAGATGAATCTTTTGGCTTTGGTACCCACTGGTATTTGGGTCCAGGTTTGTTAGTTGCAGTTCTGTTAGGAGGAATATAATAAGAACCACACCAGTAATGAGAAAAATCTTTACCAACAAAATCATTTGAGCCACAGTAAGAACAGTTAATTTTCCTTTTAGCTAACCTGATTAATTGATTTATCGAATAAACAAGATTATGTTTACCTTTATGCACAATGTTATTCTTGGCAATGGGTGTATGCACAAATGATTTTTGATCATTCTTCTCATCAGAAGCTCCTTTCACTCTCCATACGAACTTCTCATTACCATTTCATCTTCTAAATGTACCTAAACCATCAACATTCCGATCATATAAAAGGTTAGTAGTACGAATCTAATCATTTGAATTAACTGGCCTTTTGTAGAAACAGTTGTATGATGTGAACTTGATGTTGTATCATCTCTGGGTGTTTGAATAATTGACTTTGGAGTCTTCTGCTCAGTCAAAACCACCTTAGAGTCAATGGCTTCAAGTTATGTTATCTTGGAAGATAAACTATTTCTTTTCTTGGTGAGCAGGTCAATCTTTTTCTGAAATCCAGACTTCGTATTTTGCTCTTTCATTGCCTTTGTGGACAATTCAGATAATGACACTGTAAGCTTACTAATCTCTGACTCAAAAATCTTCCTTTCTTCCTCAAAATCTTTCTCGACATTCTTTCTTTGATCAGATAATTCTGTGAAAAATCCAATATTTTTCTTCTCAACTACCTTCTTGTCCTTCTCAAACTTTTTTCTCTCTTTTTCCAACAGGCTTTCTAACTACCAAACTCATCTTTCTCTTTCTCAAGTCTATCTCTTTCAACAATTATTACCTTCTCAAAATCTGATACCTGTTTTGAGAGCATTGCACATTTCTGATCTACTGCTTTCTTCTCTTCAAAAGTCTTCCTTGAAAATTCAGAAAATTTCTGTGCAAACTTCATTCTTTCTTTTTCAAACTCTGATCTTTCTTTAGCAATTTGTTGTTCTAAACCTGTAATCCTTTTATGTAGCTCAGTAGATTCACTCTCTGAATCCTTAGATTTCTCTTCACTCCTCTTGATAGCTTCTTGCTTGTCTCCGTCAATTTGAGCTTCCAACTCTGAGATCTTCCTTTTCAATTCAGTATTATCATTTTCCAAACCATGTATCTTTTCTTCTGTCTCCTTGCCATCTTTTACTTGTTGAAAAATAGAAATCTGCTTCTGAAGATCTTCATTTGTCTTCTTTAACACATTGACTTCTTCACGTAGCAACCTTTTTTCAGCATGATATTTCTTTGATCTCTTTGAATAATAATCAACTGAAGAAGTGAGATTTTCATTCTCTGCTTTGAGTTTAATAATTTCTTCTTCATCATTTTTAAAATATCCCATCTTGATAAGACTTGCATTGATCTTTAAACACATAATCAGAAAACTTTTGATCACTCTCAGCAATATGTCACCCTTGCTATGTATGAATTTCGCATGCAACTAAAATTACTTTTCGCACACAAGATAGAATTTGCACTCCAAAGAGTTAATAATCAAACTTTTCGCATGAAGGAGGATACGAATTCCTAAAATTCACACGCTGAAGGATGCGGATTTTTACTTATCGCACGTAGTTCGATGCGGATTTCAGACTTTTCGCATATAGTGATATGCGAATTCCTGACTTAGTCAAAAGTAATGTGAATTCTATACTTAGTCAAAAGTGATGTGAATTCTATACTTAATCAAAATCAGCTCTCTCAACTTCCCGTATCGATACGAAATCTATACTTAGAAAATTTTCGGACTTGAAATGCGAATTCCTCAGATTTTGTACGTAATGGGATGCGAATTTCTCAGATTGCGCACGTAATGGGATGCGAAATTCTGCTATTCGCACACTTCACCATGTGAATTTCACACTTTTCGTATCCTGAATGATGCGAATTCCTCTCTTTTCGCATGTAGGCAGATGCGAATTCTTTCCTTAGATTTTTCCAATCACCGTGCGATGCGAGTTCTTCCAAGAATCATGCGAGTTCTTCGTTTTCCATGCGAATTCTTCAGATCTTGGCCCAAAAACATCAAATTCTTCAGATCTCGGCCAAAGGACTGCTTCATGCCTCCGGTTATTGGCATTTCTGTCTTCTAGCAATTTCATTAACCTTTCTTCTTGTCACTCCATAGATGAATTCATTAGTTGAACCTCACTAGTCAACAATCCAGAGTGGGGGTTTCCTTCTTGAACATTTGGGTTCGTGAGATTTAAACTCGCTCTTTGTGCGTGTTCCGGTCCATCATTTTACAATGGCGACAATGGAGGAGGTAACTCACGGTTGACTCTCACAGCTTGACTTAGAGTCGCCATACCCATATCGTACTCGTACCCTTGAGCTTGTGCTTCTCTCCGCACATCTAACATTCTTGTCTGACACATGGGAAAGGGGGTTAAGAGATTACACCAACACTGGATTAACAACGAAGACGTACTATTGCACATACCAAGTATTGTAATAATGGTGCAATCAAGCATGCTCACATAACATTATATTCATAATAGCAGTAGCTAAGTCAAATTATGAACATAACCTACATAAGAATCCTCGTCACCATAGTCACGACTCTTAATTAGTGCACTTCTGTCGACCACTACAACATACTCTCACCTTAAAAGTTCTACTCATAACGAACCAGTCATAACTTAAAGTCTCAGCTTAAGTCTAGGCATCTATGACTCATACCTAGTTCACTTAAATTAGAGCTCTGATACCAACTTGTAACACCCCCTAAAATGGAAAATAGCAGACAAATTAAAACTTCCAAAACTCCCTTAAATACATAACTTGAATTAGCAAATATCTAAAGTTTACAAGGGTAGTAACACTACAACACGTATCAGAGTTGTGACGGAACTATCTAGTCCCACAAACGGGGATAAGTCAGTCGAGTGTTACTAAAACCACCAAGTCTGCTATCTTCTCAAAACCAGATGACGTCTCTAGAGCCATCCTACCTAAACTTCTACCATGCTCCACTCGCCACTCAGATCTATCTAAGACCTGATATACATGTCGAAAAGAAAAAGTGTTAGGCTTAACGCCTAGTGAGTTAAAGCAGTTTTCATCATATAATCATAAAACACTTAAAAGAATACTTTATTCTAAAAACGACTGCCCCTGAAATATTAGTTATGAAAAGGCTTTGATCACAAACCATATTATTTTCAATACCAGATATCCCTTTTCAAATAATGTTCACCGTCCAATTTCCCCAAAATGCACCCACGAGGTATTTCATCAAAATACTATTTATATAAATAAAATGGTACGTTTTAACACCGAAGGTACGGGTAAGGGAATACCTGAATATAATACCTTCCGGTGACGGGGGAGACCCGATTCCATCGAATGTGGCGGAACACATAGTTAAGCCACTTATCAACGTTTACGAGATTCACTTCGGGTCATGGATCCCCGTATACGGCTCCTCTGAGCAACCACCGTAAGATGTCCAAATGGCCCTAATGTCTACTCGACCTCTAGATGAGTGTCACCACAAAAGTCACAAGTCTCCATATTCGTCTCACCATGGGCACCACCACAAGACTAAGCTCCGTATACGACTCTCCAAGAGCACCACCACAAGCTTACATAAAAACATGACTTGGGGACCACACACTAGACTCAAACATGGACATAAAAAACTCCATGATGAACATAACGACTCATATGCCTATGGATCCAATGCATTATAGTCTAAAACATTACATGACCTAAATGAATGACTACGCACTCACACATGTAATAATCAACACTTATGCAATAATTGCATTTTTCATATAAGACTCTACATTGATCCATTTAAATCGGACAGCGTCCCAAAACTCATTTGATAAATAAACAATCCACAAGGCATCATAAGACGTTGGTAAAATAATAAATCCAATATGGCTACATTAGCCGAAGTGCAACTTTTCCCAAAAATGGTATTCTCTAAAGTATGGTTGGCCGAAGGCCCAAACCGTAAAGTTCACTGTTTCCCAATATTCACAAGGTCAAAGAATGACCATTTCCAATAACCCAAGTAAAAACCATTAAGTTCCAACATTCAAAACTCGTAAGTTTGGTAAAATCCCCAAATAAACCATATCCCAATAATTGCCCTTAAGATTCCAACTCTTAAGATCATTCCATCAAAACCCATTTGTAACCCAAATTGCACATTTAGAAAGCAACGAAATATGTTATTCCAATTCCTCAAAAATCAAATAAAATGCTTACTAGTGGATCAACATTCTCTTTGGTGGCCAAAATGCCCAATATCCCATTGTAAATTATTTATAAACATTTAACAACCCAATATGGTCAAGAATCCCAAAACCATCAAAACCCCTTGAATATAAAGTGAGCACATACTTGTATGTTTAAAACCCAAAACATTTATATTTTGACATGTATATAGTTTTGTAAAGCAACTGGAACTCACATCGCTACATTTAGACTAAATCTAGGTTTTTCACACAAAGCTTGAGCTCCTTGGATGAAGACTTGAAACATTCTAAATCCTAGCTTTAAGCTCTCAACAATGATCCTTAACCACGACACTTGACCCACCAATAATACACCTCTAGAATAACAAGTTGGGTTTCAAAACCTAAGTCACCAAAACCCTAAAATTGCCAAAGTTGGGTTTTAGGTCAAATTACTCAAAAATCAAGATACATTGGTGAAGGATGATTAGAAGGCTAAAATACATATTTTGGCATGTATAAAGTGTTGAAAATAAAGATGAACCCACCTATTAGGCTTTGTTAGAAAAACCTAGAAAATCTCTAGCAAAACTTGTAGAAGGTGGTAGTGATGATGAGCCTTAACTTCTTAGCTTCCACCCTTAACTTGAAGATGATCCAACACTCAAGGATTTAAGTCTTAAATGCCCTAGAATAGCAACAAATGAAGTAAGGACGTTTTGGGGGTTTCTTGAGGGAGAAAACAGCTGAAAGGAATGAGTGGAAATGAGCCAAATGTTGAAATTTGCGACTTTAACATACCTGGTACACCACCTGGTGATATTTCCAGGTGACAATGACATGTCAAAGTCACATGGAATAGTCTCTCAGGATGTACCGTGAGCAGCCCCTTTCCTGCGACTTTTGCCATTAGCGACTATGACACTGTCATAGTCGCCGGACATTGTAATCGGGCCCGTACCAAGCCCTGAAATCCGACTTTTTCAACACCAAGATTCTCGATACTCTTAGGGACCACCTAAAAAGGTTAATTAACATAAAACTCACTATTTATAAGCTGCCACAAAGTATGGGTTGACTTTCACTTACCGAAAATTCCGGGTGTTACACCATCGTCCTCCCAAATTAACCCCGTTAATCCTCAACCTATCTATATAAACTGATTAGACTCTAAACCTCCCAAAACAGTCTTGTATGTTTCTTGAAGCTTGAGCAATAATAGCCGACTCAACGTGAAGGGGGTAGGAAGACACGTGTTCTTAGCATTGATGGCCGTGGAACTACCGGCTTACCATCCGGTGTTGCCTTGATCCACCTCGAAGACTAAATCCAAGTAAAACCAGTAATTCTGATTCTTGTATTATCGATTTCTTCGACATGATTGTCAGTATCGATATTTGTGCTGTATAAGGTGAAGAATATTGGCATTTTTCATCGTAGACAGAGGTTTTTCGGCACAAATATGGAGAAAGTTTTGCGCGAGGCGTTAACTAGAGACGATGGTAAGGTTTTGACGTTGAAGGACAGTGGTATCATAACGGGTATCTTAGTGGTAACAACGCATTGTCCTACTAAAACCAGATCAGATATGGTTTCAACCCATATTCAGAACGGTATCATAGTGGGTATCACAATGGATTTGTGTCTTACCCTTTAGAAATCTTAGGTATCACAGTATGTATCAAAGTTGGTTACGCCAGAATTAGTTTGGCCGGAGTACGGTTCACCAAAGAGAGAGGATAGGAAAGAGATTTACAGAAAGACTAATTTACTCTTAAATATTATCCATAAATTTAAACTTTTTGAAAATTAATGGATAATTACCAAAATTAATATTTTTAATAATAGTCATTGATTATTAATAATTTATGGTTAAGAATAAATATCACATTTATCACAAACAACTGAGTTGTCCTTGAATCCCCCCCCCCCCGTATATATATATGTATATATATATATATATATATATATATATATATATATATATATATGAAAGGTTTCAAACAAGAACACCATCATTTTACGAAAACGCGACAACAACTTTTTTACTATAGTCAATCACATGTGATACTAATTCAAACACGCAGAGGATCTTTGGCGTGACCTGGGTTGTGGGCCAAGTCGCCCACACACCACTAAGCTCCCTCACGTGTATTATCACATGTGATAAGATCTTCTCGATGTAATACTATAATCTATTACATATGATATTGATACAAAATCAGAGACACAGACGACCTTCCTTTGGTGTAACTGTTGGATCATAAATTGTATTCAAGATTAAAGTTAAAGTTAAGGGTTTAAACTGCAATTGTGCTAAAGTTAACTAGAGGGTTTAAATTGTAATAAGCTAATAGTTAATAGCTATTGGGCCTCAAGCAGTAACCCAGGTCGCGGGCTAAGTTGTCCGCACACCACCAGGGCCTCTCATCATGTGTATTTCATATGTGATAATGGTGTTCTCACGTTTTCGTGAAATGGAGGTGTTCACGTTTGACCTTCACACACACAATTAGGTTCAAACAAGAAAGCAGTTAATCTGCAAAAAGACGAGAAGCAATCTAATCCACATAATCTATTCCAAAATGTCATAAATAAAAAATTGAGATTAATTTTAGAAATTTGGATAATTACCATTTTGAATTGAGTCAAATATTCTCTTAAAGGTATAATTGTAGCAAAAACACTATTTTAATCCCTTAAACATCTCCCCATATCTTTTCGATTTTTTTTAATTTTAATTAATTCCTAATTTTTTTTAATCAGGTTTATATGATTTTTTTCATTATATTTTTACCATTTTTTCATTCTTTTATGTATTCACGTTTTGAATCTCATGTGATTATTTATATTTAACATATGATCCACTTTGTGAATTTTTTGTACATATCACATGTGAGTATAAGTTATGTATTATCACATGTATAATATGCATATGAGTATAAGTGACATAGAGGGTGTTTCAGGGAAAACTTAAATAAATGAAAAGAAATCGAAAAACACTCCATCAACCGTTGGATTAACTGATCCAATGGATCTGATTAAAGAGTCAGTTACAACTTTAGTTTTAAATTAAAAAATCCCCCACCCCCTATTTTTTAAATTGAAAAAATACGAAATATGGTCAAAATCCGAATGAAACAAATTACAACAAAAAATCGATCATATTTTTCTCGTTAATTTGACTTCCATATTGATATACTTTTTAATCCGCTTTTTCATGGTTTTTCGATTTTCCATTTATTCAGCGTTTTCCCCTAAACCTAACCTAAGTGAAATATTATCGTATGTGCTAATATCTGCATCATAATAAAATCTATAAATGTAAATATATATAATCACATATGATTAACAAAAAGATATACAATTTTTTACATATATGATAATCGAACAAACTACCATATGTATTGAAAACCTATAATCAAGTTCTTACAGATTTAGCTTCGTGATGAAATCGGTTTATTAGGGAATATTAGAAAATCGGTTTAGAAAACAAACTCAGTTATTCTCACTGTTAGAGATAATGCTATACATGAAATGACAATCATACCCTTTTAAATTTATTCTAAGAGTAAAATACAAATTTGGTCTCTGTGGTTTGGTGGTTATAACACTTTTGGCCCCTACAGTTTCGAAATTACAAATTGGCAATTGTAGTATGCAAAAACGACTGGATTTGGTTTCTGCCTTTTGACGGCCGTTAAAAGAACCCGTTAAGTCATAGGTATTTTAGTATCTTTATGTTTTTATCTCATTTTTCTTTAATAAATAAATAATTATGTAACTTACAAGGACCAAAATGTAACTTATTCTAATATGTATACAAAAAATGTAACTTACTCTAATATATATGTATATATATATATATACACACACATCACTTTATCGAACCTCACCCGTGCTAGCAAAAGGTCATAGCTGGCTTACTTCTCGCCACAATCGAAGCACCATCGTCCACCACCTCTTCACAGGACCATATGGTTACAGACCCCCTCGCCGTCGTTCCTCTCCCACGATCTCACCTTGCATCATCAAAGCTTTTTTAGGTCTACTAGACTATTAGATTTATGGATTCGACCATTTTTCAGTTAATAAGGTGTATGGATTTTAGTCCTTGTGGTTTTTTATTGGTAAAAAACAAAAAAAAAATATCAAGAAAAAGACAAAAATGCCCTTAACTTGAGAGGTTCTTTTAACGTATGCTAAAAGCAGGGACCAAATCCAATCTTTTTTGCATACCACAATAGCCCTTTGTAATTCTGAAACTATAGAGACCAAAAGTGTTATAACTAACAAAGATAGGGGCCAAATTTGTAGTTTACTCTTAATTTAATAAGGTATGAGAGTAAACTACAAATTTGGTTTGTCAGTTATAACAACTTTCCTCCCTACAGTTTCGAAACTACAAAATAGCCATTGTGGTTTTTAAAAGCGTCCGAATTTGGTCCCTCCCCTTAACAGTCGTTATAAGAACCTGTTAAATTAGGGGCATTTTCGTATTTTACTATTTTCACACTTTTTAAAAAAAATAAACTCTAAATAATATATATTAATATATTACATTATATTTAACATAAATATAATGTGTGCAAGTATGGAACTTGTATCTTCACCGGAAAACCATCTTTATCGGAAACTTTATCTTCACCGACCACTTCTCATCCCCGTTCCCTCCCCTAATCTTCGTCCACATCTGCATCTCTATATCCAAACCCAACCCCTTACCTCCAAACCTAGAACAAACCCTGCCCAACCGACCCATTTTTCTTCGATCTACCATAGACCCTTTTCCTCCCTCCATGTCATCTTCTCTACCATTCCAACCCTCCCCTCCACGACCTCCATTAGTGACTGTAAAATAAACCCCTATAAAAAACCAACCCTTTCGTATCATGTTATTTTTAGGGGGAGTTACTATTCTCACCGGAGATATGTGACAAAGGCTTCTGGATAATTCAGTTCAGAATCCGCACTTCAAAGTTTTTGATTTTTTCTGAAAGCTGAACGATCAATCCTAATCAGGATGTATTTGTTGTTTGTTTTAGGGGGAGAAAATTAAATGATAGGGAAATTGATTTTTAACTAATATATATTTAAGGGAGTGAAAAGAGAAGAGGAGAATTAATTGTTATTTTTGTGCTAATATGCTTGACTTTTTACAGATATTGAAGAAGAAAATATCCGATGTTTTGTCAAGGGGGAGCTTAATAGATTACATTTTATTTTCCTATTCTTAATTGAAGGGGGAGATAAAAAAAAATTAAAAGTGGAGATAAGAATCTCACGTTCACAGTAAGTATTCTTGATTCTTATTCTCAACATATTTGAAAGAAGAACAACTTTCACGTATGTAAAATGTTTTACTAAATGTTCAAACCACTTCGTGTTCTCAAAAGATTTTATGAATTTCGAAGTGTGATTTTAAATGATTTTTGTTTAAAACATCAATGCGTAACTGATCGTATGTTTCCAAAGATCAATATTTATGTATTATCTTTTCTATATACTGTCAAGTATTCACACACACCGGTTCAGTACTTTTTATTGACTTTGTTATTACCATGTCTCTAAACGACAAATTTTTCGGTGGTAATACTCCTGTTTGCATTTCACTGTTGATTGAGTATCATACATCATTTCAATCTTTGTGCATTCATTGCTATATTGTTTATATTTGTTCATATAAACAAATTTCAATTCTTTGATACCCCAAGCTATTCATATTTCATGATAGTTGATCTGATTGATACAGTGTCAGATTCTCAAAACAATTCTCTTGATTTCATTTCATTAATTCATTATTCTTGTTTTGAGAACTCTTCAATGTTCAAAAGTTCATACATGAATGATATTCTTTGGAGCTTACATACATCTGACATATGTACTTCATATTTTGTGCTTATCTGTAAAAGATAAATTGTTGAGCAACACTATTCTTTTAGGACAAATTCATGGGAATTAGTGTGAGAGCTTATCAGAACTTCTATGGATTCACAATAACCAATGTTTCCTACCGAATAAGTTATCCTCGAGTGATTGAGGGGATAGGGGTCAAAATTAGAGAGTGGGTATGTGCTGAGATAAATGGAAAAGAGGGATTGGTTAGAAATGAGCTTAAATGTTTAAAAGAAAGAAGGTGTGAGATCAGAGTTAAAAGAAAAATTAAAACTCTGCACTAACTTTTTCTGAGTCGGGCAACCACATAATCTGTTGGTTCACATTCTTTGGTGACCTTCATTGAAACAAGCACTAGCCCATGCCAACTCTCGCATAAACCCCACTAGCTACTCATATTTTTCTTAACAAAAGGATGTTTCAAATTTTATTGGGGAAGCATCACATAATTTGGATATTGAAAAAGGAGGAAAGTTGACCCACCTTCGAACCTCTTTCATGCACATTGAGTCTGTGTAATACTGTTGTTGTCTCAATGGTTTACATATTTTTTAGCCTGATAAAGAAATCTTTATGCTTAATTCTTTCATACACAAGCACATTCACACAAAAAATTTATTCTTCTGTCAGAACGTTCATAGAATTACCTTGTGTTATTCGATGATTGAATGGAAGACCTGGGCAGTGAACATCACTAAAGCTCCTTGTACAATACATCTATTGTACTAAGTGGCTTCGTGTAACTTACAGACATATTAACTGTATTATTTGTTGATTCAGGGTTACCATTTTTAATTTGTATGAATTTGAAAATATTCGAATAAATACATTTCATGAATTGACGGATACATGCTCAAATCAGATTAGATGGAGATATCATTTTAAGGGGAGATTGTTATCTTATCCTAAAGGGGGAGATTGTATCAAAGACCGTGCTGAAATTGTTAAAGTTTTGATTATTCTGATATCTCATCATTCATCAAAAAGGGGGAGAGTATTCAAAGTTCAATTTCAGAACAAAGCAAAGTCAAAGTTTCTTTTGTTTTATTAGAAAGTGGGGGAGAGAATTCAAAATTCAAGTTCTGAAGAAAGTTCAAGTCAAAGTGAAGGTTGAAAAGTGAGAAAGTTTGAAGATTTCAAAGTTATTTCTGAAGATAATCGTGAAGGAAAATATATTTAACAAAAGGAAGATAGATTTCAAGTTTTGAAGTGTCAAAGTTTATGAAGAAAGATAGAGTCAAAGGGGCAGATTCATTCAACGTAAAGATTTTTTCTTGAGAAAGTTCAATCGGATCCAATGATGCATTTAATTAAAATAAACCACGCCATAGGGGTTTTAGAATATGTACCTTTCAAGATCTGACGGGATTAAAACTGAAGAACCAAGAAACCAAAGTAGGTTTCCTCTATCGGTAGTCCACACACGAACACGTTTCCCGTTTCCATCGGGTGCTAGCCCAAGAACCCTAGATCTATATGTGTTTTACAGAAAAGAAAATGGTTTCTTTTCTGTATTTTTCCTGAAAGGCTATTCTAATTCAATTGTCAATCAAATGGTTTAGCCTAACCCCTTATTTATACCAGAAGAATTATAGTTAGACTATAATTCAATTAAGAATTAAATAAGGTTTAGTAATTATCTGTAATATTCAAATTCAAATTCATATATATATATATATATATAATTATCCTTTTAAACTTTAAAATATAATTATATAAATATATAATTATCCTTTTAAACTTTAAAATATAATTATATAAACATAATTACGTTTTCACCCTGTAATTATTATCATAATTACACCCTGTAATTATTATCATAATTACAGTTTAACACATATTTTCATAAAATCCGGATTTCTACAAATGGAAACAAACGTATTCTTTGTGTGCGACCCTATAGGTTTACATACTCCTCAGCAGTATCTCTGTGTGACACGTGTCGTGGGCATATAATAACTTACATTCTCCCACTTGCACACAATACACAATAACACAGACGATGGTAAGCGTCTAGCAACACGTCACCGCCCCCAAGGCTATGTAAATGTGCTTTTACCTTCGAGCAATTTGATTGATCTAATCAATCATATAGTAGAATCATTCATTATCCTTTTGCTTCACGATATTTTGTTTTGAACTTAAGGCATAGATCTATCTCATCCTTTATTGTTCAAAGAATATGTTTCTCGATCCCAACATATTTGATTATACAAGTACCATTAGTCCAACTAATCCACTTGTTCATGCATGTAAATCAAACTATGTAATCGAGGGGCCCAAAAATATCTCTCTCATCTTGAGAGGAACAAATCCCATATTGCATGTACACGACTAACTACACAATTCATGTTATACCTAATATAGCCCTTATGATTACCCGATTAAGGGTAACGTTAGACTATATCAAAGTATAAAACTCCTTGTGCATTAGATCCCAATGCACATCTCAGGTCTGAGGATAAATAGTGTTGTACTATTTCAAGACTCACCTTATGACGCCGATCTATGAGGTGATCTTGACCGTGGGTCTTGTCCAACGCCTTGTGCTCCGACAAGCGCATGTGACTCTGGTTGCACCTTGTGCACTTCCAACTTGGACTATGACCAAACTTCACAATGATCTTGATTTATTACTAGTCCCCTAGTAATAAGTGATCAAGGACAGTTCTAAATAATATGATCATCATATTTATTTAAGGATACTTAAACATGCTAAAACGAACACAGAGATGTTTAATGTATATACTCATACCCAGTATGCCATATCAGATAAAAACATAATTGTTTTAATGTTCCAGAAAGTTTAAAGTTTACTAAAATTATTATTCAATATAAAAATCCTCAAGCCTATAACATGAACATCATGTTTATTTTGAGACATAGGCTTGACAAGTAGATTTGTATGTAAGCTCTTACAGCTCATAGTACCTCCGTTTAATACATATATCCCTATTACAATTTAAGTCATTACAGTCGGTTTGGAAACTAGCATTTGTGTATCCTTAAACACACATATCTATTTCATGACCGTTATACAGTAAGAACATATCTTTAGTTCTTCTCAGATACTTTAGAATATTCTTTACTGCTACCCAGTGAGCATCACATGGGTTTGACTATACCTGCTCGTCATGTTTAGGGCATACGAGACATCTGGTCTATAACATGGCATACATAATTGAACCGATGGCCGAAGCATAGGGAACACCCTTCATGCGGTTTATGTCCTTTAGATATAGACTATGAGTTTTGCTCAGATGTACACCATGTACCATTGGCAAGTTTCCTCTTTTAGAACCCTCCATCTTGAAGCGTCTTAAGATCTTGTCAATATATGTACTTTGGCTTAATCCAGTTAAGCGTTTTGATCTATCATGATAGATCTTTATACCAAGGATATAGGCTGCTTCTCCTAGATCCTTCATCGCGAAACACTTCCCTAACCAGGCTTTTACACTTTTAAGGGTAGGGATGTCATTTCTGATGATTAATATATCATCGACATATAGGATCAGGAATACTACTATGCTCCCACTGACTTTCTTGTATACACAAGGTTCATCTTCATTCTTTAAGAAACCAAATTCTTTAATCTTTTCATCAAAACGAAGATTCCAACTACAAGATGCTTGCTTCAGTCCATAAATGGACTTTTGCAATTTACATACCTTTTCAGGAAATTTGGATGTTTAAAACCTTCTGGTTGTACCATGTACACGTCCTCGCTTAAAGTTCCGTTAAGGAACGCGGTTTTAACATCCATTTGCCATATTTGATAGTCATGATATACAGCTAAGGCAAGAAGTATCCTGATGGATTTAATCATGGCTACTTGAGACAAAGTTTCATCATAATCTACTCCATGAGTCTGAGTGAAACCTTTAGCTACCAGCCTAGCCTTATAGGTATGTACAATCCCATCCATGTCAGTTTTTTTTAATACCCACTTGCACCCTACGACTTTGCAGCCGGTAGGTGCATCTACCAAGTTTCAAACTTGGTTATCTGACATGGATTGTATTTCATCCTTCATGGCATCTTGCCATTTATCAGATTCTAAACCTAATACGGCTTCCTGGTAGGTTACAGGTTCATCATGAACTGTATCGTCATTGCCAATGAGATAACCATATCTCTCAGGCTCTTGATGACTCCTACTCGATTTTCGGATTGTTTGTATCTCGTCATTACCTTCAACAATTTGTTGGGGCTCAACATCATGTTGATTGTCAGTATCAACCATTGTTTCATCTTGTGGTTCTTGAATTTCTTCAAGATCTACTGTATCCCTCGTTGTGGTTCTTGATAGAAAATCATTTTCTAGGAACTCACTGCGGCACGCAACAAAAACTTTATTCTCGCTGGGTTTGTATAAGTAATATCCAACTGTCTCTTTTGGATATCCTACAAAGATGCATTTTTCAGACCTTGAATCAAGCTTCCCAGAAGCTTCTTGCTTAACATAAGCTTCACAGCTCCATATTCTCATATATGTCAGTTTTGGGATCTTCCCAGTCCATAGTTCGAAAGGGGTTTTATCGGTCTTTTTGGTTGGCGCATTTTTAGTATTCGGGCAGCTGTTTCTAGGGCATAATCCCAGATAACTTTTAGGCAGATTGGTACGACTCATCATAGAGCGAACCATGTCCAACAAGGTTCTATTCCTTCTTTTGGACACACCGTTATGTTGCGGTGTTCCGGGAGGAGTTAATTGGGATACTATCCCGTTATCTCTTAGATGGTCAATTGGCTTAGATATTCATGACCTCGATCTAACCGAAGCATCTTTATCCTTTGCCAAGTATACTCACTACTTCATTCTAAAACTCTTTGAAAATTTCAAAGCTTTTACATGTGTTCTATTAGGCAAACATACCTATGTCTACTGAAGTCATCAGTAGGATGTAATGAAGTAGTGATGACCGTATCTTGTGACATAACTATAAGTCTCACATACATCAGTATGGTCAACCCTTAATAGTTCTTGTGGCCCTTAAAGGTTTACCCTTTGAAGGCTCTTTTGTCATCTTGACTGACAAGATACTCATATATCATATGAATCATCATATGATTCCAACTCTCCGTCCACCTGGAGTTTGGCTATGTGTTTCTTGTTTAAATGTCACAAATAGATCAGTTTTAAGCCCCGCTTAATTCGTTATAAGGATTTATAATTACAACTATTAATTTCATAAAACATTTATTAAGATAAAACGAAAAAGTATTTCTAAAACATACATTCGGTTCGTTGTAATTGAGAAAATGAAACTAAATTCCTAGTAGAACTAGGTACATGATGACACTTGCTAAGTGTTAATGTAAGACCATCTGGAAGGTTCATATCATATGTCCCTTTGAGCAACCGCTAGCTTAGCTTCATTTGGTCTGGTTTCATCTTCTCTTCACTTCTTATTTCCTAAAAAAGTAGTACTAATATGAGTATCATACTCAATATGTAACACTTAGTCAGAAGTGAATTAAATCAAATGGTAAACATACCTGAAGGTCCGACTCTAGTAGCCTTTTGCTTTTTTGATTTATGCCAATCGGGCTGGACAAGTTCTCATTTGGTGCCCATGGTGAAAGCAATTATACCATACTGCAACCTCAGGAATTTATCCTTTGCCCTTATCTATGACGGATCTTCCAACATATGTTTTACCCTTGGTTATCTCCCCCTTTTTCTTGATTATCCCACTGTCTGGTTTGATCATCAAAGCCTGTTTTGGTTTGATTAAACCCAACTTGGATTTCATATCCTTTTCAGTAGTTTTAAGTAAGCTGTAAAGCCCTGTGAGAGTTTTATTCAAACTTTTCATATTATAGTCCTCAATGAACTGCTTATATGTTTTGGGTAGAGAGTTGAGAACCATATCGATTTCCAACTCTTGACCCAGTGGGAAACCAAGACGGGTCAGTTGGTCAAAGTACCCTTTCATTTTCAAAATGTGGGTACTAACTGACGAACGCTCAGTCATTTTACAAGCACACAATGCTTTAGTTGTATCAAATCTCTCCCGTTTTATTTGTAACCGAGACATAGACTTCAGTGAAGATATCATATCCCAAGCAATCATGTTTTCATGATCCCGTAATAATTTAGGAGTCATGGTGACTAACATTAGGCAACCAACAAATAGAGAGTCATCTTGGTACTTATCATAAGCAGTTCTGACTTCAGTTGGAGCATTTCTGACAGGAGCATTTGGAGGGGGATTTTCAAGAACGTATAACTTCTTTTCATGCCTAAGGACTGCCCTTAGGAATCGAAACCATTCGATAAAGTTCGTTCCGTCCAATTTTTCCTTATCCAGGATTGACCATAGTGTAAATTGAGATAAGTGGTTTGAGTTTGAATCTGAGGTAGACATCTACAAAAACATGATTTAATTTTAGTAACTTTTAATGTCTCAAATAAATAGATTAACCTTTCAAAATCATTTGATTTGAGCTAAGATCCATATTTCACTTACTTCCATAAATGGCCAAACAACTGTCTATGGGATTAGGCTATTTAGGTAGGTATCATCCAATTATGTTCAACATAACTCTTAGATATCGTAGGATCCTATTCAATATAACATATATTGAAATTGGCACGTTTAATCCCACTTCAACGCCTTGAAAATACTCATAAATGGCCAAGCAACTGTTTATGATATTCTCAAGTAAACAAACCATACTAAGGTATCGTGATCCCACCTAAATACTAGACTTAGGGTTTACTAGGATCAGTCGTCCAAAATACGATTATTTAAGTGAATGGCCAAGCAACTGTCCACTTAAATCTCCTTAATTTGGCTCCTTATCTTACACTACATTCAACCGGCATGATTAGCTGAGCACTGACTGTAACACCCTTAAGTCTGAAGATAGCAACTTATAGAAATTTTCTAAATACATCAATAAATACTTCGAACTACAACATAAATTGAGAATTAACTTCAACGCTCACGTTCATCCTATACATACACTCTATGAAAAGGATGGGTGTTACTAAACCCAAATAAAAATCACTAACTCCAACCTGCGGAAGACTTCGCCGACCACTCACTCTTGTAACGCTAAGGCTCAACTTTTCAAAGCACTGCTAGAACCGAACCCCCGAAAGGAACATGATGCACATGCCGACAAATAAAAAGATTAGGCTTAACTCCTAGTGAGCTCAATAGTTTTAACATAAATGAATATATCTTTAAAAGAAAGGAATTCAGTTTAAAGCAAGATCCTTCGAAATATTATACTTCAAAACGGTAACGACACATTTTCCCATAATATACACTTTTAAAGACAATGCTCCCAAACACACATTTCTTATAAAACGATGCAACCCGTAACTCACCCATAACGGGGTCATAGTTCGATACTCAAATGTGCTAAAATGTAAATAATACTTCATATCCCGAAACACCCCAAAACTCGGGTGGGACATAATACTCGACCCTTAAATAACGGAAACAAATCATAAAGATATGGTACGGCATGGAAAACCCGTAACTCGAAATAATACCCACACGACCATAAAATAGAATGAACTCCAAATATTAAAACGTGGACAATAAAATATCCAAAATACGACGGGCCGACGACGTGGGCTACCCGTGTCCGTTGAGAGTCGAGGAACAAAAAAGTATGCCACTCATACAACGTTAATCGTATGACACTTCACGACACACAAGCCCAAGTGTCCCTACGACTCCCTTCAAGCTACACCAAAGAGACAGCTGAGCTTAGCGAAATATTAACGAGAATACCGCTCAAAGGCCCGACACAAGGGGAATACAACCATGGCATTGCCCCACATGGCGGAGGTCCCAAAACGCCCATCAAATGACTAATCCAACGCCATGATAGCACAACCCGGACTCAGCCCTCCTAGTGTACACCTCGAAAGGACAAGGTCATAAAACATGAGTCCCGGAGTCCAACCCCGTACCACCCAGTTGACCATCAAATAAGACTGACTTACGTGCCTATGGATCCAATGCAACACAGTCTAAGATTACATGACTATCCCTGAATGACTAAAGCACTCGAGTCTGTAATTATCAATAACATGCAATAAAATGCATTAAGATGTAAATCATAAATTGGACTTTACATCGAGCCATTAAAACCGGACAAATGTCCTCAAGACTCTTTTAAGCCAACACCGAGCTAAAATGCTCGAAATCCATTTGACCAACAATTACTGGTCCCCAAATAATGAAATGTCTTTAAACGACGTTTACGAAGACACATACCTCAAAGACGGGATTAACCCAAAATTCAACACATATTGGGACCAAAGATTTCCCAAAGGGTTTTATGAATGTAATTACCCCAAAATGCCTATAACACGAAAATAGACATTGTTTGTACCAAAAATCACCAATGATGCATAAGTCATGAAAGGGACTCTATTTGTACAAAATCACTATGAATATGTAAAACATGCTATTTGCTTGTTAAAAACATTAAAACCTAAATAGGAGCATTTTATGGAATTATACAACCCAAGTTTACTGAATATGAAAACTTATCAAAATACTCACACTTTGACATATACCAAGTAACACATTTTTGACTTCCAAAATACACATTTTTGGCATGTACACCGTTTTAACAAATCAACTTGAACTCACCTTGCTAGATTTAGGCTAAATCTAGATTTCACACAACGAGCTCTTTTGAAGGACACTTGAATCCTCAAGCCGAAACCTTCCAAAACCTAGATCCAAATATTACAAACCATAAATACCCATATTTAACCATTTAGAAACATTCTCCAAACATTATATACCAAAATCCCTAAACGAGATCAAAACCCTAGTTTCTCCAAAATTAACAAATCCGAGATCTGATAAACCAAACACTAGGGAAACATCCAAAGAACATTTATACTCTTAAATCAATGAAGCTTACCACTTAAGATGACGAGACTTTCCGAGGACACCCAAACCAACCCTTCAACCCGAGCTCCCACACTTTGAACTTGATGAGGAAGATGAAGATGGAGGTTTTGTGGTTCAAGATCCCACTAGGTAGATGATGAAGGATCATGTGGTTCAAGGGGGAAACCCTCAAAATAGGTTAGGTTCGACTTTGGGGGTTTGGGGGCCGGTTTAGGAGAGAAAATGGGAGAAGATTTAGGGTTTGGGATTGAGATATATGAGGCTAAAGGCTGAAAAATCGGTTTTTAGCTCGACAGTGGGATTACGCGGGTTACGCCGCGACTTTAAGTCGCGGCATAAGTCACCCGTTTCCCCAGAACTCACTTCCAGTGAGTTACACGGCTTGTGCCGCGACTCCAAGTCGCGGCAACCCAAAACTCCGTTTTCTCGCGTCTTCGCGCCTGGTTCGATCCTCGATGATTCCATAGCAAAACTCATCTGATTTCCCAACACCTTTACGTTCCAAAAGCCAAAAGGCTCCCGAACTAGCACTAAAAGGAAAACTCCAATTTACGGGTGTTACACTGACCATACCGGGATCCTGTATGCATGACAAGTACCTTAAATGGGTGGTGTTAAGTTTACATTTTGTAAAAGGTTTAATTTTATAAAATATTCTAATTCTTTTAAAACGTTTGACTTTATCTCTAAAAATCTTGTTTCAAAAGTTTATCTTATTAAATCGGTTTGATTTTGATAAACATATCAATTATAAAATATCATATTTTATTTACCGATTTAAAATTTTGTTGTTTTTGATTTTATTTTTAAAACGTTTGCAATTATCATAACAATAATAAAGCAATAAATAAAAGCAAAAACAAAATAAACAATCACAACAATAATATATGGATTTGCCCCTAATGTGGTGTTGTGAGCCAACACAACAACCACGGTCAATTCTAAGGACGACTTCAAGCTCCCACTGGCCTCGCCATCTTGGTGAACTCCAAGGACTCAGTCTCGACCTCTTGGAACTCCGTCTTCGTTTGATTTACAATTTAAGAATAGAAAGATAACATATCCTAATCTATTTACAATTGTCCCTATCTAGAAAATTAAAATTACATCCCATGCAATTAATACATTTTAATTTTCCAAAATAAAATAAATCAACCACGGGTCTTTTCGGGGCAATCCCTATATTATGCAATATTTTAAACATAAAATAAAACAATTTGGTCTAGATAATTTAACATAAATAAAGTGACCAAATTATGTGGAACAATATTTTCATATGGCAAAATTTAATTGACCCAATTTACTTTGTAGGTTAACAAACCTAACCCAAAAGAAAAATAACCCATTAAACCGGGCCTTGGCCCATCCTACAGCCTAACCGTCTAAAGCTTAAGCCTAACACCCGAGAAAGCACATTACTGTCCGATGCACTAGCTAGGTTACAACCGGACCTGGGCTTAAGACCAAAACTTAAAAAATTAGGGTAATAATCAAAACGCGGTTCTATGTCTGTTGAGACCAAGATAACAGCGGTTTGGGACCATAGTCCTAGCCATATCTCGTACCACCAAAACGTAGCCGATACACAACAAAACAGCTTTAGCCTGTTTAGCAGCCGGTCGACGAACAACATACCAGCAAGGCCGCTTGGCACGAGTGCCGGAGGCCGACAACCACAAAAAGGAAAAAAGGTTACCACCTTCAGTCGCTAAGAGCGGCGACCATAGCGACCAACCCCACATCTCAGGAACTGTGGTCCAGCGACGATCGCGGGAAACAAAAACAAAACAACACCGAACGCATCTATCGGTGGAAACAGCCGCATCTGGCCGGCGATGAAGAGTAGAATCGCCGCTTGGCTCAAAAGCCAGCAGCGGTAGCCACATCATCCGTATTACACTGACGTACACCGGCGACGGCGTGAGAAATCGAACCAGCACCACCAGCCCCATAGGGCGGCGGCCTGGATGCCACGATTGCTCGAAGAAGAAAAAGAAGTAGAACCGAACGGAGAGAACGTCGGCGATAGCAGAAGTGGGTCTACGAAGGTCGGCGATGGCCGACGACGATGAGGAGAGTCGGCGGTAGTCGGCTATGCAATCCATATGAGAGAGGCCGCTTGCGGCTTTGGAAACAATGGAGAGAAAATTAGGGTTTACAACCCGTTTTTTTTTAAAGAATGGCAGACTAAAGGTGAGGGAGGAAAAAAAAACCACGTGATCAGACATCAAAATCCCTTTTGGACTTTTCTTTCAAATAAAAAAAATGTTCCAATTAGATTTTAGGGTTAAAATTTTATTTTAATTTTGCCATAATAATATTGTTCCCGTTATTTTAATTAAATAACATTGGCTCTGATACCACTGAAGGGTTTTAATGAAATTTGTAACCGATAAAACGCAGCGGAAAATTAAAGTAATTTTGGTTACAACAATTATAGATAGATAGAGTCAAAGGGGCAGATTCATTCAAAGTAAAGATTTTTGTTGAGAAAGTTCAAAGATCAAGGAATGCTTGTTAAAGAAAGTTTGTTTGAAGCTGAAGGGTTTTAATAAAATTTGTAACCGATAAAATGCAACGGAAAATTAAAGTAATTTTGGTTACAACAATTATAGATATAAAACTTTTCTAAACAATTAAAACCCAATTGGATCCAATGATGCATTTAATTAAAATAAACCACGCCATAGGGGTTTTAGAATATGTACCTTTCAAGATCTGACGGGATTAAAACTGAAGAACCAAGAAACCAAAGTAGGTTTCCTCTATCGGTAGTCCACACATGAACACATTTCCCGTTTCCATCGAGTGCTAGCCCAAGAACCCTAGATCTATATGTGTTTTACAGAAAAGAAAATGGTTTCTTTTCTGTATTTTTCCTGAAAGGCTATTCTAATTCAATTGTCAATCAAATGGTTTAGCCTAACATCTTATTTATACCAGAAGAATTATAGTTAGACTATAATTCAATTAATAATTAAATAAGGTTTAGTAATTATCTGTAATATTCAAGTTCAAATTCAAATATATATATATATATATATATATATATATAATTATCCTTTTAAACTTTAAAATATAATTATATAAATATATATAATTATCCTTTTAAACTATAAAATATAATTATATAATTACAGATAATTCCCCGTAATTAACATAATTACGTTTTCACCCTGTTTAACACATATTTTCATAAAATCCGGATTTCTACAAATGGAAACAAACGTATTCTTTGTGTGCGACCCTATAGGTTTACATACTCCTCAGCAGTATCTCTGTGTGACACGTGTCGTGGACATATAATAACTTACAGAAGCGTTAAAGAGTTGAAAGTTTCGAAGTTGTGAAAGACTTGTTGTTGAAGAATTTTCAAGTGAGAAGACTTGAAGATTAGTGTCAATTTTTTTTAATCTTGAATCCAAAGGGGGAGATTGATAAGTCAAGGTGTTGAATTCAAGATTAAAAGGGTCAATATGTAATTTTGTATTAATTGTGTTTGTAAAGTCTTGTAAAGTCAATCTGTTTGACTTAGCTTTAAGTGTTTGAGTTGTAAGGTCAATAAGTTTGACCATGTATAAATAGTTTTGGTTTTTGTAAATCATGAAGACACGCAGACATAATCTACTAGAAAAGACACGTACATTCATATACTTTTAGAAAGAGAAATACTTGTGAGAAATAGGTATATGGCACTCTAGATTGTAAGAGAAATCATTGTAATCTTTGTAAAATCAATAAAGATGATTTCTTCATATTGTGTGTATTGATTAGTAGCTTGAATCTAGGATCATCATAGAAGCTCTCAACTATTGTGTTTTTAACAAGCCACAATGGATTATCAAATTACCATCAATTTTCACAAGCTTATCATTCCTTGGCACATATAGAGATGCAACCAGACGCTCACATGATGTTTTTGTTTGTAAGACCTGTAATCATTATATCCAGTGGAATACCATCATCTGTTACTCCACCAAATTTGACATTCATCGTTGGAACTAACACACCAAAAAACACGATATGTCTTTACCTCACCCTCCGCTCCCCAAATAAATAAGCCAACAAAAAACCAAATCCCCAAATCCTCCACGTTTACAGACATTGTAGTGAATTCAAAATCAAAATCAAAAGTCTCAATCTAAATCAAGTAACCCTAATCTCATGCGCTGATGAATGGAAAAGTAGGTTTAGGAAGAGGAGGGTGGCTGGTGGAAACGGGACAGAAGAGAGAAAGGGCGTCGGAGAAGAAGGAGGTCGTTGGGAGAAATTCCGAATGGGAGGGGGTCGTTGTTGATGTTTGGCAAGCGAAGTTGTTCATCCGCTTTTGCTTTTGTGTTGTGGGTGCAAATTACATTTTTGCTCCTGTAATTTATATATTTATATACTTATTGAGAAAATATGATAAAAGTATAAAAAGGCTAAAATATCCTTTATCTAACGGGATTTTTTAACGGCATTAGAAAGAGGGACCAAATCCAGACGTTTTTGCAAACCACGATGGCCATATTATAATTTTGAAATTACACGGACGAAAAGTGTTATAATTGACAAACCACATAGACTAAATTTGTAGTTTACTCGATGTTTTGTTTAATCTATTTCTTAAATAAGGTATGTGGCCCAAATTTCTTGTCGCCTTCTCGTAAATTGTTCACATGATCCTTGCTCTCTCTCTCTCTCTCTCTATATATATATATATATATATATATGTATATGTATGTATGTATGAAGAGGTTCATTTGAGAAGTGCTAAATGTATGAGAAGTAGAGATGTGATCCTAGCTTTTGGATCAAATGATCAATTATTTTAAAGGAAGGGTAATATGGTAACTAGAAAAAAATGGTGGTGATATATGGTTAATACACCGCCATTGTCGATGACAATAATGGAAGTCTAGTCGGTGATATATGATCTCAATCAAGTTAATGTTTCTAACTAATCAAATTCGATTTTATGGCAATTCTTTCATCGATTTTTCTCGATTCTTTCTCAATCATATATCGCAATTCTAGGTTATCAAAATTATCAAATTTCTTAATTCTTTGTCGACCAAATATCGTATTCTTTCAATGTGAATCCTAGTCCAGACAGCGATCTTGAGAAAGATGTTGATTTGGATCCTAAAACTATGTGAATCTAAGATTTATCTGTGAATCAATTAAATAGTTCATATGTGAATGACTTAAAATAGTTCATAGGTGAATCATTCGGGTTCATATGTGAATCAGTTAAATAGTTCATATGTGAATAACACGGGTTCGTATGCGAATGAGTTAAATAATTCATACGTGAATCACACGGGCTCATATATGAAGATATAATTCATATATAAATCAGTTAAATAGTTCATACGTAAATCACCCAGGTTCACATATGAACATATAGTAAATATATGTACATATACTGCCTATTTGTAAAATTTACAAAACTACCCCTCTATCTTTCGCATAATTGTTACCATACGACCGAATTATTTGATGTTGCACAATTAGCCACTCAAATCTTGAGCGTTAATTATTTAAGGGAAGAGTTATGATCACTTCTCTACTTCTCATACATTAAGCACTTCTCAAATGAACCTATGGCTATATATATATATATATAGGGAGAGGTTCATTTGAGAAATGGTAAATATATGAGAAATAGATAAGTAATCTTAGCCATTCATCTGGTCAACATTTGCGGCTTTGACCACGAAGCACCGGATAATTCCTTGTGTGGTCTATAGAAGGTAGAGGGGTAATTTCGTAAAATACACGGGATGAGTTCATATATGAATCTGTATGAATCACAAAGATTCATATATGAATCTGTTAATTAGTTCAACTGATTCATATATGAATCTTTGTGATTCATACAGATTCATATATGAATCTTTGTGATTCACAAAGGTTCATATATGAATCTTTGTGATTCATACAGATTCATATATGAATCACAAAGGTTCATATATGAATCTGTTAGTTAGTTCAACTGATTCATATATGAATCACAAAGGTTCATATATGAATCAGTTAAAAGAGTTCAGTTGTGAATTGCACTGGTTCATATATGAACATATAGTTCATATGTGAATTATACATGTTCATATATGAACACAACCCGTGTTTTTTGTAAAATTTACGAAATTGTCCTTCTATTTTTGGGAAAGCCGCAACTTTTGACCAGCCAAAGCCGCAACTTTTGACCGGCCAAAGCCGCAATATTTGACTAGTCAAATCCGATCTTGACCATATGAATGGCTAGGATTACTTCTCTATTTCTCATATATTTACCATTTCTCAAATGAACCAAACACTATATATATATATATAATGTTTTTTTTAATTTCTGGTTGATGCAACTTTTTAACTCTATCATATATCACTTTCATGATTTAGGGGTTTGTTCCTAATTATAAGGTATATTTACAACCAGTGTTCAAAAAGGCGCGCCATGGCGTGCGCCATGGTGCGATATGGCGCAGGACGCGTCTCCGCCGTTACGAAATGGCTCATAACGTTTCTGTAAGGCGTGACTCACGCTATGGCACCTTAAGGCGCACCATGGCGCGCCGCGACGTGCGTTTTTTCTAAGACGTGATTTTTTTTCAAAAAAAATATTTTTTTTTGATTTTTTTTATCTTTTGTGTTTTTACATTTTTAACTTTAGATTTAACATTTTTATATATTTATCTAATCACATCACTCATAGTTTCACGAAGTCATAAACGTTATGGACTCACGATTAAAACGAAGTTGTAAAATTATTTTTCTAAGTTTTATTTTAAATATTCAATCAAAAACTATTTTTATACTAGTAATTTATATGAATTTTCTTCTTCTAATATGAATGTACATTCGTTAATATCATTATTTGATTGGAATAATATATATAAAACATATACGTATATATATAATTTTGAATATGACATACAAATTTGCCGCCTTATGTCACGCCTTGAAAAACGCCGCGTCCTCGCCGTGGCTTGTAAGGCTTAAGGCTTGACATCGCCGCCACGCCACGCCTCACGCTATTTTGAACCTTGTTTACAACACTTGTTTTGACCAATCTTGAAATGTAGTTGGATTTACGTATTTTTATATTAACGACCCCTTTACCAACGACCTTTGTTTCGTTCACAAGACAGTCAGTAAATAGTAAGTTTTTTACTTTTTGATTTATTTTTATTTGTCCATCGATAATCTGTCGGCATATATTCCAAATAACTAACGGATTACCAATGACAGGGCAGGTTCAAACTAGGGGTTAATTTAAACCTGAATGAGTGCGGAATAAACAAGACTAGCATAACCAAATTACCCAAAAAGGGAAACAATAGTATGGCGTTTACATTACAAGCATGAAGTAAAACGGAAACCAACAACCTACTAATCTAGGCCAACTACATCCAGATTATGAACGGGTGTTGTCATTCTACCTCCAAAAATATACTATCACTATACCCCATGTATGCCTATGCAAGCCTCCAAAAATGCTACTTCTCTTCTTGACCCTCCACTCAAACTCGAGGAGTCACACAGCTAGGATGACTTGTTATACATGTCATTTAAGAAAAGTGTTAGGCTAAAGCCTAGTGAGATGAAACATTTATATAGAGAAATCAGTAAATTCCAAACGGGATAATTAAAGAGAGACTGGTGAAATAAAAATGGATAATTCTTCACTTAATACAAATACCTTTTGGGTTGACGGGGGAGACCCGCTTACTAACATAAGTGACGGAACACAAAAGTAAGCCACTTAATATGTTAGTAAAACCAATCACATAATACAGTAGGACTTACTCCACATCCGATGCCTAAAAGGACTTATACCACATCCGATGCCTAACAGTGCCTCGATGTGGAAAACCAACGTTCCAACATCAGACGAAATGATACAAGCAATTTGCGGGGTCATGATGCCCAAATGCAACCAAATAATCAAGTCTATGCCAACAAGACCAAAGCAATAATTTTAACAGTTAAAGATCCATCAAGGATGCACAACTATGAATCCATGAATTATTCCCGAAATTCTAAGAGGTTCCAAAATAAGTCTTTAAATAATACTTCCATACACTACATAAATTTCTCCAAGTCCTTATTCGATGAATACATATCCATTCTTCAAAACCCTAGTTTTAACTTCAAAGTATTTAAACATGAGGTTAGAGAAAAACATATTTCTCCTAAGCAAGTCCACAACTAGTTCAAGATATGAGTTTATTAACCTTAAAAGCATACCTATCCACAAAACCCCTAAAATCTCCAAAGTTAGGTTTTGGTGAAAACTTACCCAAACCAAGTAATTCGAAAGGGAGATGTTTTAGAAGGTTAAAATCCACATTTTAACATTTATAAAGTTTATGAAAAGAGAATGAACTCACCTTGTAGGGTTGTAGCTTAAAACCCTAGAACTCAAGAGCTTAAAGAGGTGAGAATGAGATCCTTGAGAACTTGAAGTAGCACAAATCAATGCTCAAGAACACCTAAAATGTCATAAATGATCAAGGGTTTGGAGTGAGTGGAAGGCATTAATGGTAAGAGAGTGAAGGAGGGGAGACTTACCAGTTTTCCTTAAGAGAAAATCGCACCCTAAGAGTCTAAGAGTCTTGATTGAGGATATTGGGGTAAATGAGGCTGATTTCCTCTATTTAACAGGTTACTGTGCCCGCGCGGGTGCCTGCGCGGTTCCACTCGCGCGGTGAGCCGCGCGGAGCACTAGAGCCGCGATTGGGCAGAGTCCCGCACGGATCATCGCGCGGTTCCACACGCGCGGTAAGCCGCGCCAAGCCCTGTCGGGGAAATTTCTACCTTCAATCCAATATTGCTCAACACCAAAAATAATACGGGGATTCTAAGTCTAATCACAAATAAGACCCAAAATTCGGGTTGTTACAATGAGTCACATAATCCATTAATTAAAAACTACCATAAATAAAAAATAAAATTATTTTTAGAAATTAAGATAATTATCATTAAAAATTAGGATAATTATCATTTTGAATTGGATAAATCCTTAAAAATCTAATTATATCTTTTAAATTTATTTATTTTTAACTTTAATAAATTCATAATTTCTTTTATCAAATTATATATATATATTTTTTAGATACATTTTTGATAAAAAAAATCATAATTTTCGTAAAATATCACATGTGATATCCACAATGAATTCATTATATTTTTTACCATCTTTCTCTATTTCTCAAATCACATGTGATTAACTTTATTTAACATATGATCTATTATGTTAGGCATGGAAATGGGGCGGGGACCTCAATCCCCATCCCCGTCCCCAATCCCCCATCTTCATCCCCGTCCCCGCCGGGGAATATGATCACATCCCCATCCCCAACGGAGAACGGGGATCCCCAACGGGGAAACGGGGATTTTTTTTCCGTTTATGTAAGCTATTTAAATAAAATATATGAGACACCGCACATGTTTAAATATCACATATTTCCAATAAACCTAAAATCGATAGAAATTTAATTTAGTATAAAAAAATATCACAACATCATATAATAATTAATAACTTAAAACCAAAAGAAATTCAACCGAATTCGGGAAAAAAAAAACTTAACTTCACACGTACCAAAAGATATCGAGTAATATTCAAAATTATATCGAGTAATTGTATTTTGATTGACATCCAAAATACATATTAACATTCAAAAAATAAAAAATTTATATTATAAACCTAGTTAGGAAATAGGAAATTATGAATTACCGATTTAGTTTAAATAAATAATATATATTAAATATTAATTAAAATATATAACGGGGACGGGGCGGGGCGGGGAGTGCGATACCCGTCCCCGTCCCCGGTTTGAGACAAACGGGGATCCCCGTCCCCATCCCCATCTCCGGTTTAGCGGGGAATCCCCATCCCCGATCGGGGCGGGTGGACCGGGTTCCCCGACGGGTCGGGGCCCATTTCCATGCCTATATTATGTATCACATATAATCCACTATGTGAATTTATGTATATATCATATATGATAATATGCGTCTAAATGTAAGTGATGCATAATCACATGTGATAATATTTATATCACCAAAAGATCAATAAATATAAATATACGTAGTCATATATGATTAACTAAAATATCTACAATTATCATGCATAATCACATGTGATAACATTTACACCACAAAAAGATCAATAAATATAAATATACGTAATCATATATGATTAACTAAAATATCTGCAATTATCATGCATAATCACATGTGATAACATTTACATCACAAAAAGATCAATAAATATAAATATACGTAATCATATATGATTAACTAAAATATCTACAATTATCATGTATAACCACATGTGATAACATTTACATCACAAAAAGATCAATAAATACAAATATACGTAATCACATATGATTAACTAAAATATCTACAATTATCACATATGATAATATGATATGTACTGATATGCACAAAAACTCATGTAGTGGATCATATGTGATACGTTATAGATCATATGTTAAACGAATCTAATCACATGTTATTCAAAATGTAAACGTATATCCAAAAAATAAAAAAAAATGGTAAAAAAAAATAATGAATTTATTGTAGATATCACATGTGATATTGATGAAACTTGTTAATTTTATTTATCAAAAGTGTATCTTGAAAAAAAAATGATAAAAAACTTGATAAAAACTTATGAATAAATTAAAATTAAAAATAAATAAATCTAAAAGATATTACGAGATTTTTAAAGATTTATCAAATTTAAAATGGTAATTATCCTAATTTTAAAAATTATTTTTCACTTCTTATATATGATATTTTTTTAATTAATGGATTATGTGGCCCATATTTTCCTTCTTGCTTTCTCACAAATTAGTTTACTTCTCGCATGATTCTCCCTCTACCAATGACATCTTATCTAAAAGATAGTTATTTTGAATTTAAATTTTGATAAACTCAACGGTAAACTATCGGTAATTTTCATGTATAGCATAAGAATTTTGGACAACCTTTTAATTTAACTTAATATATTATTTTAATTTCTTTGATGAGAATCATGGGTAATTTGTCAGTAAAATATAATTGTTAGCGATGGATTATCGATAGTTAAGTTTCTTTTTTCTTTTTCAGTGTATAAGAAGATAGTAATTGGTCTTGACGGTTTTAATGGATCATATTTGTTCTAAACGAGGTGGGATTAATGCCCGTGCGTTGCTGCGGATGGAAATAAATATTAAGACCATAAATTTGAGCATGACCAATTATGAGAACAAAACATTTTGTGTCTGTTAGCAGCATCACTATAATTTACAAAATGCCCTATGAGGATGATGTGTGTGTATGATAGGAAGCGAAAATAAATTGGCAAATGGTACATTACATCATTAAATCTAAAAAAAGTTACATTGTTATTAAACCTAAATTAAATTATAATAAAAATATGAATTAAACAACTTTTACATCATTATTAAACATAAAATAAATTATGATAAATTACTTTATTAATAAATAAAAAATTGGTGCGTGAATCACCTACGACTATGTGCTTGGATTGATGGGGAAGGCAGAAGGTTTTGGGTTGGAGAAGACACAGTCATTGAGATGCGATGCATGTTAAGGGTTCTTTATTTTATGCTTATATAATAAAAATAATTTTTATAATATAACTTTTATTTATTTAAATTAGAAAATGAAAAAGTTATAAATGATCGAAATGTCATTTACTTAATGGTCAGGAGCTAACAACTTTTAGTTTCGATGACCAAAATGTTACGCAAATGCAAAATCGAAAGTCTATTTTGGAATCAACAAATTATGGGGACTAAATCCAAGAGGAAAATAAAACTATAGGGACCAAATCTGTAACTCTACAAACATAGGACTAAATCTAACAGGGAGATAAAACCTCAAGGACCAAATCTGTAATTTACTAAAAACCTGAAGGACCAAATATGTAATTTATCAGAACACTGTTCATGAACAGTGTTCTGATAAATGTTATAATATATAATAGGGCATGATAGGTCTTAAAGAGTCATATTTTGTCTAAATGGTTCATAATCGATCTCGATGACTTTATTGGTTCATATTTGGTTTATATATATATATATATATATATATATATATATATATATATATATATATATATATATATATATATATATATATATATATATATATATTGGAAGAATATTTTGCAACCCTGAAAAATGTTGCAACTCTTGCAACCCACATCTTAACCGTTGGATTCATGATCGACGGTTATTTTATTTTTATTTTTCTGCTTTTTTTAATTAAAAATATTGAGCCCCATATCTATTGTAACCGCCGATCATGAATCCGACGGTTAAGATGTGGGTTGCAAGGGTTGCAACCTTTTTAAGGGTTGCAAATGAAACAACCCCTATATATATATAATATATATATATAGAGAGAGATAGAGAGAGAGTCGGGTTCAAACGAGAACGGTACCTATTTAAAAGAACACGAGAACGGCAAATCACATACAAAATCATAAGTGATTTTACATTAGCGGGGAAGTCAAGCAAAATCACGGTACGCTGGCGACTTTTGCCGTGACTTAAGATCTCGGGAATCACATGTAAAATCACTTATGATTTTGTATATGATTTGCCGTTCTCGTATTCTTTTAAATAGGTACCGTTCTCGTTTGATCCTCCCATATATATATATAGGGGTGGTTTCAATTGGAAACCAATTTTCATTGGAAACTTTGGAAACCAAATTTCAACCTTTGATCTTTTTAATTAATGGTCAAGATTCATTTGAATTATATATGGTAATAAATTAATAAATTTATTAATAAAATATAATAATAATATGTCAAAAGGGTAAATGTGTCTTTTTCTTTTGTGTTTCAAATTTGGCAACAAAGATGAAATATGCTAATAAATTAATTAATTTATTAATAAAAGATAATAATTATATATGGTAATAAATTAATTAATTTATTAATAAAAGATAACAATAATATATCAAGACTACCTTTTTATTACATGTTCATCAATATGCAGTATGTAAAAACCCAATTAAGTTTCATTACCATTATTGTTTCATTATCTTTCCATTATGTTTCAATATATCAAATATGTTTCATCAGGTTTCACTATATTAATATCAGGTTTCACTATATTAATATTTTGTTTCATTACTTTTTCATTATGTTTCACTATATCAAATCTGTTTCATCAGGTTTCACTATATTAACATTTTATGTTTCATCATGTTTCACTATATTAATATTTTGTTTCACTATATCAAATCCATTATGTTTCACTATATTAATATTTTGTGTCTGGAGGTAATATTGAAGATTTCATATGAATATAAACTTTCATTAATTGGATGAATCAATCACTGATTCATAAGAATCAGAAAAAATAATTTGATTTGTAGCTTGCGTATGAATCAATTTGTGTTTACCTAAATTAAATGTTTTATGTTTAAATTAATAAATGATCAATATTACCATATATAAAACACATTAAAATTAAATAATTAATATTATAATAATAATAACACTTACCATATATATTATAAAATTATGTAAAAGACTAAAATAACCTTATCAATTAAAAATAAAAATAAAAAAAGGAAATTCAATGATTGGTTAATTTCGGTTTCCAAAGTTTCCAATGTAATATTGGTTTCCAATTGATTCCTCCCCTATATATATATATATATATATATAGGGGTTGTTTAATTTGCAATCCTTAAAAAGGTTGCAAACCTTGCAACCCATATCTTAACCGTCGGATTCATGATCGGCAGTTACAATAGATATAGGGCCCAATATTTTTAATTAAAAAAAATAAAAAGAAAAATAAAATAACCGTCGATCATGAATCCAACGGTTAAGATATGGGTTGCAAAATATCCTTCTACTATATATGTATATATATAGGTCGATAATCAAATGAAAACCAAAAATATGTTACAAATCCTTGAGAACCGATATAAAAATATTTTTTTACATGATTTTTTTTCATCAAAACCTATGATTTAAGATATTGTTTCATATATGTTTTTGTTCACCTTGTGAAAAGATTACACGTGAAAAATAAAATTTGATTCACCTAGTGAAATGAAAAATACAGGTAAAAAATATTCATGTGGTGAAACAAATATATGTAAAACTATCATATTATGAAACAAATATATGGGAAAAAAATATATTAAATCCAAGCATTTGGTGTAAATATATCATGTGAAAAAATATTTTTATATTAGTTCTCACATGTTTGTGGTTTTCATTTGATTTAGCCCATATATATATATATATATATATATATATATATATAGTGTTTGGTTCATTTGAGAAATGGTAAATATATGAGAAATAGAAAAGTAATCCTAGCCATTCATATGGTCAAGATCGGATTTGACTAGTCAAATATTGCGGCTTTGACCGGTCAAAAGTTTAGGGGTTGACTGGTCAAAAGTTGCGGCTATCCCAAAAATAGAAGGACATTTTCGTAAATTTTACAAAACATACGGGCTGTGTTCATATATGAACATGTATAATTCACATATGAACTATACATTCATATATGAACCAGTGCAATTCACAACTGAACTCTTTTAACTGATTCATATATGAACCTTTGTGATTCATATATGAATCAGTTGAACTAACTAACAGATTAATATATGAACCTTTGTGATTCATATATGAATCTGTATAAATCACATTTGTGAATCACAAAGATTCATATATGAATCTGTATGAATCACAAATATTCATATATGAATCTGTTGAACTAATTAACAGATTCATATATGAATCTTTGTGATTCATACAGATTCATATATGAACTCATCCCGTGTATATATATATGGAGAGGTTCATTTGAGAAATGGTAAATATATGAGAAATAGAGAAGTAATCTTAGCCATTCATCTGGTCAACATTTGCGGCTTTGACCGCGAAGCACCGGATAATTCCTTGTGTGGTCTATAGAAGGTAGAGGGGTAATCTCGTAAAATACACGGGATGAGTTCATATATGAATCTGTATGAATCACAAAGATTCATATATGAATCTGTTAATTAGTTCAATTGATTCATATATGAATCTTTGTGATTCATACAGATTCATATATGAATCACAAAGGTTCATATATGAATCTGTTAGTTAGTTCAACTGATTCATATATGAATCACAAAAGTTCATATATGAATCAGTTAAAAGAGTTCAGTTGTGAATTGCACTGGTTCATATATGAACAAATAGTTCATATGTGAATTATACATGTTCATATATGAACACAACCCGTGTGTTTTGTAAAATTTATGAAATTGTCCTTCTATTTTTGGGATAGCCGCAACTTTTGACCAGTCAAAGCCGCAACTTTTGACCGGTCAATGCCGCAATATTTGACTAGTCAAATCCGATCTTGACCATATGAATGGCTAGGATTACTTCTCTATTTCTCATATATTTACCATTTCTCAAATGAACCAAAAACTATATATATATATATATATATATATATATATTGTAATCGGTCTCAGGGACTGTATTACTAAATGCTTATCCGGTAAAGGTTTCTGGATCATTTACCTTACCGAATCGATGAATATGGAAAGAGTCAAGAATCTTACCCAGTAAGATCGATGATAAGGATGGAGAGTCTTACGTAGTAAGCGAGGGTGACGACTCTTATCCGATAAGCGCTTACCAGATAAATAAATTGTTGCATATGATACTTTTTTGATGGACTACAATCTTACCTGGAAAGTAAGTTAGAGTGTTTTGGCACTTACCGGTAAGCTCATTTACTGAGTAATTATTTAGTAAACGACTCCTTAGTGTTCTTAATAGGTCACGTTTGTTCTAAATAGATCATATTCAATGTTGATAATTCATAATGGATCAAATTTGTTCTAAATGAGTCATATTAGTCTTAGTTTGGCCTAAATGGCCATGTTTGGTATACATATGCCATAGTGGATTATGTTTGGTCTAATGGGTTATGTTATGTCTATGTATGAATAGTGTATATGGTTATATAGATTGGGTTTCATGTATAAGGTATATGCATGTATGTTTACGTAATATATATGTATATAGGGTCCTCTTATTTTGTTAACCAATGATTTAGTGTTAACCATGTTCATCAATGTAACGCCCGTAATTTTCGGTAAGTAAATGTCACCCGGACATTTTTGTGACTTGTAAACAGTGGGGTTTTGTTGGGAAATGTATTGTTTAAAGTCCCTCGAAGTATTGGGAGTTTGAGCGTTGAAAAGTCGGATTTTTGGAGTTCGGGACACCCGGGCGACCATGCCAGCGATTGTGCCAGAGGGCACAATAGCCTGGCACTATCACCGAAGCTGAGGAGCTCACGGTACATGCTTGGCGATTGTGCCAACAATTGTGCCACTGGCATAATTGCCTGACACTATAGCCTGCGTGTACCAGTGGGTTAAATGTGCGATTTTTCACCCATTTCCCTCATTTCTCATTTCTATCTTCTCCCCTTTTCTCTCCCAAACTCCAAAATCGAACCCTAACCTATTTTGGGGGTTTTTCCTCCCCAAACCACATGATTTCTCACCATCTAGCTAGTTGGGAGCTTGAGTCACAAAACCTCCATCTTCATCTTCCTCATCAAGTTCAACGGTTGGGAGCTCGGGTTGAAGTGTTGGATTGGGTGTTCTCGGAAAGTCTCGTCATCTTTAATGGTAAGCTTCTTTGATTTAAGGTTATATATGTTCTTTGGGTGTTTCCCTAGTGTTTGGTTTATCAAATCTCGGATTTGTTAGTTTTGGAGAAACTAGGGTTTTGACCTCGGTGTGGGATTTTAGTATATTATGTTGGGGAATGTTTCTATGTGGTTGGTTATGGATATTTATGGTTCGGTATGTATGGATCTAGGTTTTGGAAGTTCTCGGCTTGAGGATTCAAGCGGCCTTCAAAAGAGCTCGTTGGGTGAAATCTAGATTTAGCCTAAATCTAGCAAGGTGAGTTCAAGTTGATTTGTGAAAATGGTGTACATGCCAAAATGTTTATTTTAAGGTGTTTCATATGAAATTGTTAACTGCTGATAAGTTTTAGTTATTTTGAAATGTTTAGTTTTATAACATGTTGAGACACCCATTTTGGGATTTTGTGCATTTTGATAAATAATCATATATTTTGGATATCTAAATGATTTTTTTCATGGAGTATAATTTCAAGTATAAATGCATTTTATTGGGTGTCATGGGATGATTTGAAAGGATAAATGGTATAAACTCACTTGGAAAATGTTTCGTCCCGACATAAATCATGTTAAAGTTATTCGGGTGTGTTGAAGCATGGGTTGCATTATTTCAGGTCGTTTACGTTTGATTTCATTTTATGATTTTCAACGTTGGGTCTTTGGGTTTGTTGAGCTTATGGTTCGTTTGGATTTTGTCGGGTTTTGAGGACGCTTGTCCGATTTTGATAGCTCAATGTAGAGCGTTTGGTTATGATTTGCATTTATTGCATCTTATTTGGGAATTACATGTTTGGAATGCGTTAGTTCATTCGTTTTGAGTCATGTAATGTTTCAGCCCCCGTCTGCTATGGATCCATGAGCACTTTTGTATTTTATCCGGTGTTGGGACGACTAGTTTTCCACATCGAGGCACGTTCGACATTGGATGTGATGTAAGTCCTTCGTGCTCGTATCAATGGGTGTATGTTGAAAGATGTTGTGCTCGATACATTTATTGCTTTATCCGATGGTGGAACGATTAGTTTTCCCCATTGAGGCGCAGTTGGCTTCTTTGGTATGGTGTAAGTCCTCCGTGCTAGTATCTATGGGTGTATTCTGAAAGATGTTGAGCCCGATACTTATACCACTTTAACGTAATGTGTGGCTTACTCTGTGCACGTCACATTATGCGAAATCGGGTTTTCCCCCGTCACCGAAAGGTGTTATTTTTGGGCTGAGTCGTTTATTATTTGTTTTCGATGACATTTTCATACATGAATTTATTCCATGTTTTATGGGTTGAGTATTAATCCCTATTCGTGTTTTGGGATGTTTTGGGATATAAAGTATTATTTACATTATCATAAATTGGGAGTCATTTTATATCCACGTTTTGAGTTTGGGTTATCTCCCTTATGCTATAATTTTGGAGACTTGAGTTTAATCATATTTTGGTCGTTTGTTTTATAAAGCTTACTCAAAATTTCATTAATTGAGCATTACCATTATTCCCGTTTCAATTATGTGTTGGATTGCATCATTTCATGAAAGAGTGTTTTGGCGTTTAGGCGGCCATCTATAAAATGCATATTATTGGTAAATGAGTTGTCCCCGTCACCGAAAGGTGTTATTTTTAGGCTGAGTCGTTTATTATTTGTTTTCGATGACATTTTCATAGATGAATTTATTCCAAGTTTTATGGGTCGAGTATTAATCCCAATCCGTGTTTTGGGATGTTTTGGGATATAAAGTATTATTTACATTATCATAAATTGGGAGTCATTTTATATCCACGTTTTGAGTTTGGGTTATCTCCCTTATGCTATAATTTTGGAGACTTGAGTTTAATCATATTTTGGTCCTTTGTTTTATAAAGCTTACTCAAAATTTCATTAATTGAGTATTACCATTATTCCCATTTCAATTATGTGTTGGATTGCATCATTTCATGAAAGAGTGTTTTGGCGTTTAGGCGGCCATCTATAAAATGCATATTATTGGTAAATGAGTTGTCCCATTTTTTTAAAGTAAATCATTTTAAAGGATCATGATTATAAGTTACAATATTTCCATTTTACGCTTTCTTTATAATCATGATATAAACTCTTGAACTCACTAGGCGTTAAGCCTAACCTTTTTATTTGTCGGCATGTGCATCAGGTTCCTGATGGGGGTTTGGTCCTAGCTGTCCCAAGAAGAGATGTGCTTAGTTCTCCCGAGTGTAAGTTAGTGAAGACTTCCGCAGTTTGGAGATAGTGACTTTTATTGGGTTTTAGTAGCACCCGTTTTTATTACAAACCGTATGTATAGAATGAATGTCTGTGTTGAGGTTAAATATTAAATTGTGGTTGTAGATGATTCTTTTATTGGTGTATTTAGAAAATTTTAAATTAGTTGCTATTTCCAGAATTCAGGGTGTTACAAGTTGGTATCAGAGCTTAAGTTTGAGAGAATTAGATGTTGATTTAGAATGCCTAGACTCAAACTAGCGTAATTTTTTTTAAGCATTGAATGTGAGATCACACCATTAGGCATTTAATATTTGATGTGTCGAGGTGAGTGGAACCACTAAGAACGGGAATCACGCCGAAAATGGCAAGGATGATCATGTACAATACGTTCATAATAGCACCTGGCCAGTGATATGGTGAACTTACGAGTTACGTGTGTATGCTTGAACTGCCTTGGTATGATAACCGTCGGGGTAGTGAAATAGTTTCTATATGGGTAGCCATTAGAAGGAGTTGATGATTTTAGTCTTCGTCACTTGGAGTGACGGTAAGCATGGTGAATGAACTAAGTTGATCGTCTTGAGGTCAGAGCTATCGATTGGATTAGAGCTATAAGGTTAGACCGATTCTACTTCGAGGAGAAATTGTAAGTTACCCAAATTAGTGGGATTGTTGCTCTAAGATGTTTGGTGCATTCGGATGACAATAGTATGACGGGAAATTGAGAAGCGTAGTCCTAAGATGTTGAGTGTCGACCAAGTTTCATGCACTAAATTTATTTCTAAAATAAGTTTGCATCAATTGTTTCTTATGTTCTCAAAACATAAAGTGAGTTACATTCTAAAGTGTTGACAAAACATTTAGCACTCATCAGATTTTGAACTGTGAGCTTAAGCATGCACGAAATTGTTTGTTGCACGTAATTGTAAAGTGTTATCTAAATTCTCTTCTTTCACGCCTCATGTTTAATGCTATTTCCGGATATTGTAAATGTCCATGTTTTAATGTCGTTTGGGTATTGGGAAAGAAACTATGAGATTTTAACCTAGATATTGGATCTCCTCCACATATGTCAATGGTTTTAAAGGAAAAGTTAATCCCATGTGTGGCGTCGGAATTTCTTGAGAATTTTAGTTTGTACGATTTTTGTTAAATTTCATGGAGTATTATTTTGCATGTCTATTTCGATGCGTGAGTTTTAATTTCTGTTTCGTATAAACTTGCGAGTTTATTCGGCGTCGTGTCCCATGTAAATTTTGTCAAAAGTGTCACTTACCTTTCATTGCATTCAAAAGAGGAAACTCTTAAAAGTTTAATATTCTAGCCATATTGCCGTCTTGACCACTTTGTTGAAAAATGGAAATTTTGACACCACTTGATTTTAGCATTTATGAGTTTTGCGAAAATTCAGTTGAGTTTATGATGTCTCATCTTACGTCTTTTGCGTCGCGTAAATAATTTTGGGATCATGTACTTGTGCATCATGGTGTGCGTTATTTTATGAATATTGTTATTTGACGTCATCCCACATGTTGTTTTGGGGGAGGGGGTTTCATTATCATGTAAATTATCTTTGGCTTTATGCAAACGTCAATCGTCGCATGCTTTGTGCATTGGATTTAAGTATAACGTTGGTGTGAGTGATTGCATAAACGATTTACGTTATTTTAAAACAGGACTTTTGTTCTGATCGTATTTCAATCATCAACTTTTACTGCTAAGTAATTTCCGCAATGCTTGTAACGAGTTAGCGGCATCCATGTCGTTGTAATTTCTGTTATGGTCAAATGTGTTTATCTTTACGACCTAAAGCTTTAAACTCTATTTGAAATTTTATTTGTATTTCCACCATTTTACCGAACTTTGGAGATTAAACTGTTGCTTATGGGATTGTTGAGAATTCTTTTGCCACAACGTCTTTTGGTTAAAGAGAGAGAATTTTTTTAAAGTTAAAATTGTAAACCTCTCTTTTGGAATGTACAAACATTTATTGCACGTGTTGTGGTGCAAGAACCTATCTTCATGTATATAGTGTAAATTGTGCGCATGTTTTATTACTGACTTTATAAACGTAAGCATTGAACAATTCGAATTTTGGAAATGGTTTCTTATGCGCTGTGTTGTTGATCAATTTTAAACTCTATCAAATGAACAGTAGTGTATTCTTATCGCACGTTTGATCGTTAAAAGGGCTTACGTATTGGAAAGTTTTATAAAATTAAATTGGCATAGTAATTGGAAAACCTTGAACTCATTAGGCCTGTAGATTTAAACCCTGTCATGAGAGCAGTTATGATTAGGGACTAAGGGAGTCCTTGAGGATTGAAGCGTCGGAGGATTCGACTCGCGGTCAGTCTTGAATTTTGGGTTTCAGTTTTGAATCTGGGTACGCATGGTTAATGGAGATGGTATGTTTAAGCTTTTCCAGTTAGTTAAGCGGTGATATTATATTTCGGTAATCATGCGGGATAAGGTCTTAGGTGATTGTCTGCGATTAGATTGGGTTCGTTTTGGTGGGTTGCTCGTCGGTGTGACATCATAGTTTATGTGATGGTGTACCGTCCTTGTGGACTTCACAATCAAAGGAAATTTTTGCGGTCCGTTTGTTAGAAATGTAAGACTTGGGATTTTTTAGCACCCTGCTTGGTGTCATCTTTAGTGCATCCATCCGTCTGGATTGAAATTTTGGGTGGGATGCCCACGTGTTCGAGGTCACCGTTTAGTCCTACGTGTCGACTTGTGTCCTCGAAGCCAAAAGATCTTGGGATATTCAGAAATATCCCGGTTGGAGCATGGGAAATAATGACCTTGCGGTGATGGAAATTTGAAAGAAGATTAGGTGTGGATGAGCAAGTACCGATGTGTTTAAGCATTCCTGTGGTGATGAGGACTTTATGTTGGAGAATGCTATGAGGTTGGTGTTGGAACGAACTGAGTGTTGACCGAATCTGGGCTAAACAGTTACCTGAAGGACGCATTGGTGAGCCTTGGAAGAATATCTTTGTAGATATTAGGAATGGATCAGCTGAACTCCGAGGATTTTGGAAGTTTGGTTACGATTGAGTTCGGAACCGTATAGATCCGAAGGGAATTGGTCAGTGTAAAGTTGGGATCACAAAATTTCTTGGAGGTAGTAATTGTCATCCAAGGTTGGGAGACGACCGTAACCTTGTGGGTAAAGGTTACTTTGGCAAATTGAGTGTTCGCTTGGCTATGGGTGTAACTTCCCATGAGGGACAATTGGCGAGTATCGGTATAAGGGTCATGTTAGTGGTGCCGAAAGAAGGGTTCAGGGTAATCCTTCTGCGGGCAAGGTTTCATGGGAATCTAGATTTTGAGGACGAAATCATTCTAAGGTTGCGAGGATTGTAACGCCCGTAATTTTCGGTAAGTAAATGTCACCCGGACATTTCTGTGACTTGTAAACAGTGGGGTTTTGTTGGGAAATGTATTGTTTAAATTCCCTCGGAGTATCAGGAGTTTGGGCGTTGAAAAGTCGGATTTTTGGAGTTTGGGGACACCCGGGCGACCATGCCAGCGATTGTGCCAGAGGGCACAATAGCCTGACACTATCGCCGAAGCTAAGGAGCTCACAGTACATGCTTGGCGATTGTGCCAGCAATTGTGCCACTGGCATAATCTCCTGGCACTATAGCCTGCGTGTACCAGTGGGTTAAATGTGCGATTTTTCACCCATTTCCCTCATTTCTCATTTCTATCTTCTCCCCTTTTCTCTCCCAAACCCCAAAATCGAACCCTAACCTATTTTGGGGATTTTTTCCTCCCCAAACCACATGATTTCTCACCATCTATCTAGTTGGGAGCTTGAGTCACAAAACCTCCATCTTCATCTTCCTCATCAAGTTCAACGGTTGGGAGCTCGGGTTGAAGTGTTGGATTGGGTGTTCTCGGAAAGTCTCGTCATCTTTAATGGTAATCTTCTTTGATTTAAGGTTATATATGTTCTTTGGGTGTTTCCCTAGTGTTTGGTTTATCAAATCTCGGATTTGTTAGTTTTGGAGAAACTAGGGTTTTGACCTCGTTGTGGGATTTTACTATATTATGTTGGGGAAAGTTTCTATGTGGTTGGTTATGGATATTTATGGTTCGGTATGTATGGATCTAGGTTTTGGAAGTTCTCGGCTTGAGGTGAAATCTAGATTTAGCCTAAATCTAGCAAGGTGAGTTCAAGTTGATTTGTGAAAATGGTGTACATGCCAAAATGTTTATTTTAAGGTGTTTCATATGAAATTGTTAACTGCTGATAAGTTTTAGTTATTTTGAAATTTTTAGTTTTATAACATGTTGAGACACCCATTTTGGGATTTTGTGCATTTTGATAAATAATCATATATTTTGGGTATCTAAATGATTTTTTTCATGGAGTATAATTTCAAGTATAAATGCATTTTATTGGGTGTCATGGGATGATTTGAAAGGATAAATGGTATAAACTCACTTGGAAAATGTTTCGTCCCGACATAAATCATGTTAAAGTTATTCGGGTGTGTTGAAGCATGGGTTGCATTATTTCGGGTCGTTTACGTTTGATTTCATTTTATGATTTTCAACGTTGGGTCTTTGGGTTTGTTGAGCTTATGGTTCGTTTGGATTTTGTCGGGTTTTAAGGACGCTTGTCCGGTTTTGATAGCTCAATGTAGAGCGTTTGGTTATGATTTGCATTTATTGCATCTTATTTGGGAATTACATGTTTGGAATGCGTTAGTTCATTCGTTTTGAGTCATGTAATGTTTCAGCCCCCGTCTGCTATGGATCCATGAGCACTTTTGTATTTTATCCGGTGTTGGGACGACTAGTTTTCCACATCGAGGCACGTTCGGCATTGGATGTGATGTAAGTCCTTCGTGCTCGTATCAATGGGTGTATGCTGAAAGATGCTGAGCTCGATACATTTATTGCTTTATCCGATGGTGGAACGATTAGTTTTCCCCATTGAGGCGCGGTTGGCTTCTTTGGTATGGTGTAAGTCCTCCGTGCTAGTATCTATGGGTGTATTCTGAAAGATGTTAGCCCGATACTTATACCACTTTAACGTAATGTGTGGCTTACTCTGTGCACGTCACATTATGCGGAATCAGGTTTTCCCCCGTCACCGAAAGGTGTTATTTTTGGGCTGAGTCGTTTATTATTTGTTTTCGATGACATTTTCATACATGAATTTATTCCATGTTTTATGGGTCGAGTATTAATCCCTATCCGTGTTTTGGGATATAAAGTATTATTTACATTATCATAAATTGGGAGTCATTTTATATCCACGTTTTGTGTTTGGGTTATCTCCCTTATGCGATAATTTTGGAGACTTGAGTTTAATCATATTTTGGTCGTTTGTTTTATAAAGCTTACTCAAAATTTCATTAATTGAGCATTACCATTATTCCCGTTTCAATTATGTGTTGGATTGCATCATTTCATGAAAGAGTGTTTTGGCGTTTAGGCGGCCATCTATAAAATGCATATTGTTGGTAAATGAGTTGTCCCATTATTTTAAAGTAAATCATTTTAAAGGATCATGATTATAAGTTACAATATTTCCATTTTACGCTTTCTTTATAATCATGATATAAACTCTTGAACTCACTAGGCGTTAAGCCTAACCTTTTTATTTGTTGGCATGTGCATCAGGTTCCAGATGGGGGTTTGGTCCTAGCTGTCCCAAGAAGAGATGTGCTTAGTTCTCCCGAGTGTAAGTTAGTGAAGACTTCCGCAGTTTGGAGATAGTGACTTTTATTGGGTTTTAGTAGCACCCGTCCTTATTATAAACCGTATGTATAGAATGAATGTGTGTGTTGAGGTTAAATATTAAATTGTGGTTGTAGATGATTTTTTTATTGGTGTATTTAGAAAATTTTAAATTAGTTGTTATTTCCAGAATTCAGGGTGTTACAAGTTGGTATCAGAGCTTAAGTTTGAGAGAATTAGGTGTTGATTTAGAATGCCTAGACTTAAACTAGCGTAATTTTTTTTAAGCGTTGAATGTGAGATCACACCATTAGGCACTTTCAGATTTGATGAAATCTAGATTTAGCCTAAAAGAGTATCGGGAGTTTGGCCGTTGAAAAGTCGGATTTTTGGAGTTCGGGGACACCCGGGCGACCATGCCAGCGATTGTGCCAGAGGGCACAATAGCCTGGCACTATCGTCGAAGCTGAGGTGCTCACGGTACATGCTTGGCGATTGTGCCACTGGCATAATTGCCTGGCACTATAGCCTGCGTGTACCAGTGGGTTAAATGTGCGATTTTTCACCCATTTCCCTCATTTCTCATTTCTATCTTCTCCCCTTTTCTCTCCCAAACCCCAAAACCGAACCCTAACCTATTTTGGGGGTTTTTCCTCCCCAAACCACATGATTTCTCACCATCTAGCTAGTTGGGAGCTTGAGTCACAAAACCTCCATCTTCATCTTCCTCATCAAGTTCAACGGTTGGGAGCTCGGGTTGAAGTGTTGGATTGGGTGTTCTCGGAAAGTCTCGTCATCTTTAATGGTAAGCTTCTTTGATTTAAGGTTATATATGTTCTTTGGGTGTTTCCCTAGTGTTTGGTTTATCAAATCTCGGATTTGTTAGTTTTGGAGAAACTAGGGTTTTGACCTCGTTGTGGGATTTTAGTATATTATGTTGGGGAATGTTTCTATGTGGTTAGTTATGGACCATTCATTTTTACAATCAATGGCTAAGATTAAAACAATTACCTTTTTAATAATTAAACGGAAAAAATGGATAATTAAACAATATTCATATATGAAGAGGGTTATAACGTCTTTTTGCATAAAGGGCTAATTAACTTGATAAGGGAAGCGGCATGTTTCACGGAATTTCTATAAAACTATTTCCGATTCCTACTCCTTCGGAGGCACGATCTTCAAATCAAAGCAATTTATCCACATGTATTTCATATATGCATAGTACAACCAATTGTATATGTGTTCGTATATGCACAACAAATTCAAGAACATATATGCATATCAAATTCCACTTTTCATCTACTGTAATTAAATACGTTTTCATATATGCACATAAAAATCCCATATATGCACACCAAATCCAAATTCATATATGCAGGAATAACACACTTACATATATAAACCAAGAACCTATTTTCATATATGCATGAACTATTTCATATAAAAATATTTGACAAACTTCCATGGATCAACCAAATCTTTGACAAACTTCAAGAACGTAGGAATTCATTAATTGTAATAATGTGTAGGAATTCATTAGTATGTGTTGATGAAGAAACAGTCATGTAGGTTGATTCATTCTTACTTGGAACTTCATGAATACACATTCAAGAATGTAAGAATAATTCTACCTTCATCAACAGTTGCATCATCATCAGAGTCGTAACAGTCCTCGAAACGTGATATTTCATTACAAAGAGAATCTCCTTCTCCAAAATCTTTAGTCTTATACCACAATGAATCAAATGAATGAACAACATCCCTTATTCTTATCCGGCAAGGCGGCAACGAACACAACGAGACTACATATTCATCAACTTGTTGGTTGCTAGTTTCATCACTATCCATTATGTTTAACGGCACAAGATAATCGTGTTTCTTCAAACCTTCATGTTCATCAACATGTTGATTGCAGTTTGAATCACTTTGCATTACGTTTAACGACACTAAAAAGTCGGGTTTCTTCAAACCTACCTGTAAAACGTCTTCTTGGTTGCAAGTTTCAGTCGACTTTTTAGTTGCAAAATTCTTCAAATATTGATCCTGCATTCAACCAATAAACCCTAGATGGTAATGAAACCTTAAAAATAGGAAATGGATAACTACCTAAAATAACCGCATGAAGATGTGAGAATATTTTCCATACTTCACGTTATTAATTAATGAATATTAAATATCAAAAATATCAAAAAATAAAACAATTACATATTGACATAACTGCCCTTCCAATTATTCAATTAGTTTTTTTTTAATCTATCAAGATTAAATGGACGGTGATGATGAAGGTTGCACGAGTTGTAACCTTTTTGTGGGTTGCAAAATATCCTTCCTCTCTATATATAAATGCATGTAGAATTAGGATCGTGTAGTAAATCAAAATTTGATAAGAACAGTAGGAGAAGTTAAAACAAATTAGCATATCTTAACATGAAATATTAGAGTACGTTAACGTATTATGTATAACATATTTATAGTATATGTATCATGTATATGTCAATGTATGTATAGTGTATACATTCATATATATATATATATAGAGAGAGAGAGAGAGAGGAATGTTCAAACGAGAATGCTAACTATTTAAGAAAACAAGAAAACAACATATCATGTACAAAATCATATGTGATTTTACACTAACCCGAAAAAATCGGATGCGGGCAATGTCCAGCGCGAGTCGCGCATAGTCGCGTGAATCTAATTTTGTATGTGAATCATATATGATTTTGTATGTACTCGACTGTTTTCTTATATATATATATATATGTGGAGGTTCAAATGAGAACGCCTCCATTTTACGAAAATGAGAGAACACCCTTATCATATGTGATAATAAAGGTGAGGACCTGTGCGGAGGACTTGAATTGCCATCTAGGTTTGCGCCAAAGATCGTCTGTGTAACATCCCATACTAGTTATATTCGCTTAAACACATACAGAGCAACTAAGTAAACTTTACAGCAAAATAGTACTAGTTATTGACAACCGGACATTAAGGTACATATATATACAATCCCAAAAGTAACTATTCACAAAATAAGGTTGTCCGGTAAGTCAGTCTTCAAAATATCCACTCTTGATCACTCAACCCGGATAATCCCCAAGTATGTCTCTAGAACATGCCACGGAATAACAAACGTGGTTGAGCAATAACTCAGTGAACAGATCAATGAAATCAACAATAAACAATATAGGGTAAGTACAAATTATCCCTATAATCATGAAACGATAAAATAAGCAATCGAATATCACAAAGATATAACAAAGGGTTCACGTAATCACCCGTTCCGTGTTTCGTGTTATTCAAGTTCACATAAATCACCCGAATACACTAAACCCGTTGTTCCCAAAGAATGTACGGTTCTATGGGCATAAGTGAGAACTAGCAGTGTGGGCACGACACCCACTAGCCCTCGACTACTATTAAAGCAGTACTGGTTCTGTTCTGTTCCTAGGATATCCATTCACCCCTATGGCCGGATCAGGGCCAGCACACTTTCCACGCATACACAAGGACGCCATAGTGATTATAGCCACCATGGAAGCATCACAAAGTCGGTGCCCGGACTAAGTGTCTGGGTGAAGGATCACAACATATGTGATCAAACCGAATCACAAAGATATAACAAAAATCAATGAGCAATGTCAATATGGCTTGACTCTATCTAGTCGTGCCAATCTCAATTCGATAACTTCATGGTCATTGGACCAAGTCAACAATTCATATTCATTAATTCCATTCGCGCCTCTGCATTCGGAGCAAAACTCAAGAATCGGGCCAACGGTCCCTATCAGGAGCAACAAACTTTGGAACAGTCCTAAGTCGTGCTCACCTAATGGAACACCAAATGGAATTCAACAAAGAAATTACACGATAAAAATCCAAGAATCAACATCAATGAGGTATTTTCGTATCTCAAGTTTACATTTCGTAAATCCTATTTGAATGGATTAACCCTCAACAATAGGTCAATCCCGTTCCAAGAAAATAAGAGATCCGTACCTTTATATAGTCGAGATAATGAAAACACGATGCCCAATTGCCAAAGGTTCCAAAATCCTTGCTAGTCGGATTTCCTATCACAAGTAATATACACTTAGAATTATACAATGATTTCCTATATTGGTTTGATCTACTTAGCCAATTGACACCCTTCTATTATCTTAATTTAACCTTATTTATGTATTTATAGTCTTATAGTTCAATGCTATTGTTATGAAATGATGCTAAATGAAACGAACATAACAATCAAAATATTGCAAAGAAAAACTCCCCTGCACATTTCAGCTTCTGTCCATCTCTGTGTTGGACATATTATTCATACTTAGAAGCTGAATTTCATGATATTGACTAAACAAAAGTTGTACCTATGCCTCTTAGGAATCCAATCGCACTGGATTCATGTTGTTTGAAGCTATGATCAATTTTATATGAATTTTTCACTAACAGTGTGCAAATCCCGAGTTTACAGAGACCAACTACTGTAATTTGGTATTTTGGCACACTTAAGCTCAAAATTAGATTTTGGGCTCTTCATAACAATTGTTCTAGACACACTAAGGTTTCCAACCACATATCATACACCTTAATTGGATCAATGGTTAATGTTATACAAAATTTTAAGGTAATATTAACTTTCTGCTTCCTTCCAACAGCACCAAAATTTAACTATTTTTAACATATCAACACTACCACAAGATTTTGTAATCATTCTAAACTATCTATGAACCAATTTGATTTGGTTTAACAACCTTGAACATCACATAATCAAAACCTAGATAAATTATTCAAGCATCTACCTCAAAAATTATCAAAGTTCTTACCTTTAAGGATGATTACACCTCTTCAAGGTGTTGATTCCTTTAATCCCTTAACTCCAACCCCTAATCAACAAAAACACACACAAACTTAGTATAAATTTTTCCTCAAATAACTTATATTTCAAGATTACAAGCTTACCCAATTGTTACCTTCAAGATTTAGCTTCAAAATCATCAATTTCCCATCATTTCTTCAAGGGTTTTAGGTTTAATTTCATGGATAAAGGTTTGGTCTAGGGTTTGAAGAAGAAAACGTGAAGAAGAAAAAGGAGAAATAAATCTGATTATGAGATTATTAATCTCAATATTTGTTTATATATTTTCAGAATTTTCACTTTTAGTCCCTCAAGTTTCATAAATTCCATCCTTACCATGTTTGGAGAATTTCTTCACATTTTGATTTAATTTTAGTTTCACTTATCCATGTTTAACCCCTCTAATGGTTATGTTTGACAAAGTTAGTTCGGTTTAAGTCCATATGCTATGTGTACAAACAAACAAAGAAATGACTAACTCCAAACACTATTTTTTTCACTTAAACTTCGATATAAAAGTCTGGTTATTATATTTTAGAGGATTTACAACTTTTGTAGAAATATGGATAATCGTTTTTGAACGATTCCTCTTGTTCCCACGTCGCTTCCCGGTAATCTTGATTCTTCCAAAGGACTTTTATATATGGAATAGATCAGTTTCGTAGCTTATTCGTCATCCGCTCGATTATCCGTTCATGTTCTTCTTTGTATGAAAGGTCTGACTCAATTTGATCTAGCGGGTAGTTGATTACATGTAGGGGATGATAATTATACCCGTGTAACAAAGAAACATGGAAGACATTGTGAATGTGGGATATCTGTGGAGGTAAGGTAAGACGATAAGCAACTTCGCTCACTCTTTCTAGAATTTCAAACGGATCAACATATCGAGGGCTCAGTTTGCCTTTAATACCAAACCTTCGTGTACCACGGATCGGAGACACTTTAACAAAGACATGATCACCCGGATGGAACTCTAAAGGTCGTTGATGTTTGTCGGCGTAACTTTTCTGTCGAGATTGGGCCTCTCGCATTTTCAGTTTTGCCAACTCGACCTTTTCAGTAGTGATCTGAACTAATTCGGGACCCTCGATCTTCCTTTCGCCCACTTCATTCCAACATATTGGAGCTCTATACTTTTGGCCATATAGAGCTCCAAACGGGGTCATTCCGATCGAAGATTGGTAACTGTTGTTATACGCAAATTCAACCAAAAACAAATACTCGTCCCAATTTCCAGACCACTCCAAAGTACATGCACGTAGCATATCTTCCAAAGTTTGAATAGTTCTTTCGGACTGGCCGTAAGTCTGTGGATGATATGCGGTGCTTATATTCAACCGGGTTCCACAAGCACTTTGAAGTCCGGTCCAAAATCGTGAAGTGAATCTTGGATCTCTGTCAGAAACAATAGAAACAGGAGCACCATGTAATCGAACAATTTCACGGGTAAAAAAATCGGCAAGTTTACTGATAGAATTCGTTTCTTTAATAGGGAGAAAATGTGCCGATTTTGTAATTTGATCGACAACAACCCATATTGCATTATTCTTCCGGGATGTTTTCGGCAAACCGGTTAAGAAATCCATCGTGATATTCTCCCATTTCCACACGGGAATATTCAACAAATGTAACAATCCACCGACTCGTTGATGTTTAATTTTGACTTTCTGACAAGTTAGGTATTTAGCAACAAACTCGGCTACATCTCTTTTCATCCCGTTCCACCAAAAATGTTGTTTTAAATCGTGATACATCTTTGTGGAACCTGGGTGAACAGAAAACGTAGAATTATGAGCCTCAGCCAAGATTTCTTCCTTCAGTTTATGAACGTTCGGAACACACAATCTTTCTCGAAACCACAATACACCTTTATCATCAACATGAAAGTTAGTTTCAGAATCACCTTGGATCTTTTGTTGTATTCCCCAAAGCTCCCCATCAAATTGCTGAGCTTCTTTAATTTTGTAAATGAGGGTCGGCTCGACAGTAAGATTAGTTAACACTCCGTCTCCAACTCGACAACATAATTCAACTCCCATCCTTTCCAAATCTGTTGCTATTTGGGGTTGAACAGAAAAACATGATACAAATCCGACACCTTTCCGACTGAGAGCGTCGGCCACAAGATTTGCTCTTCCAGGGTGATATTGTATTCGGACATCATAGTCCTTCAACAATTCAAGCCATCGACGCTGTCTCATGTTGAGTTCTTTTTGTGTGAAAATATATGTTTCAGGCTTTTGTGATCGATGAATATGTCACATGTTTCACCGTACAAGTAATGCCGCCAAATCTTTAAAGCGAAGATAACTGCAGCTAGCTCCAAATCATGTGTCGGGTAGTTAACTTCATACGGCTTGAGTTGACGTGAAGCGTAAGCTATAACTCGTCCATTTTGCATTAATACACACCCCAATCCGCATTTGGAAGCATCACTGTAAACTTGATACTCCCCTGACCCAGTTGGCAGGGCAAGTACCAGTGCAGTTACGAGTCGTCGCTTTAATTCTTCAAAACTTTTATCCTGATTGTCACCCCATACAAACTTTACTCCTTTTCGTAGGAGTTGAGTCAACGGAAGTGCGATGCTAGAAAAGTTTCCAACAAAATGTCGATAATATACAGCTAATCCCAGAAATGCACGCACCTCAGCAACATTTATTGGTTTTGGCCAATTAGTAGCGGCTTCAACCTTAGCGAGATCAACTTGAATGCCATCCGCTGAAATAACGTGGCCTAAGAACGCCACTTGATCTAATTAGAACTCACACTTCCATAACTTGGGCGTCTAGCTTTTTCTTTCGGAGTGTATCCAAAGCTAATCGGAGATGTGTTTCATGTTCAGGCTTTGACTTTGAATAAACAAGAATGTCATCAATAAATACAATCACAAAGTCGTCCAGATAATTCTTGAATACTCTATTCATCATATCCATGAAGATTGTTGGAGCATTTGTCAATCCGAATGGCATAACTATAAACTCAGAGTGGCCATATCGAGTTCGGAATGTAGTCTTCGGTATATCTGATTCCTTGATTCTGAGCTGATAATAACCAGATCTCAAATCAATCTTTGAGAAACAACTGGCACCCTTTAACTGATCGAACAGATCATTGATCCTAGGTAAAGGGTATTTGTTCCGAATAGTGAGACAATTCAACTCACGGTAGTCAATACACAGTCTTACGGAACCATCTTTCTTCTTTACAAAGAGTACAGGTGCGCCCCACGGAGATACACTGGTTCGAATGTACCCTTTGTTTAATAGATCTTGTAGTTTCTCCTTTAGTTCTTTCAGCTCAGACGGTGCCATACGATATGGAGCTTTTGAAACTGGGCCAACTCCTAGAATAAGATCTATTGAGAATTCAACCTCCTATTCAGGCGGTAGCCCAAGAAGTTCATCTGGGAATACATTAGAGAATTCTTTTACAATTGGAATATCTTCCCATTTAGGATTTGCTTTAGAAACATCCTGGACCGCGGCTAGAAACACTTTACACCCACGATCTGTTAGTTTGTGAGCTTTTAAAGCAGAGATAACACATATAGATTTTCGGGGTGGAATGAAGTACATATTCAGGCTCAGTGACGTCCCCAAATATAACTTTTTTTTGGCTTCACAGTCAGTTGTGACTTAATGTTTAGCCAGCCCGTTCTTACAGAGTATGAGATCGAAATCTCTCATTCTCATAGGAAGTAAGGTGGCTATCCAGACTTTTTTTCCAATCATTAATAGACAATCAACATATTCATCTAAATGAAATTTAGTTAAATAACATATAATATAATATGACATAATAAACTATTTCTATCCCATCCTAAGTCTACCGAATTTCTCACAGGTCAAACGTAGATTTATTCTATAGGTCGCAACCTATGCTCTAATACCATAAATTTAACATCCCATACTAGCTATATTCGCTTAAACACATACAGAGCAACTAAGTAAACTTTACAGCAAAATAGTACTAGTTATTGACAACCGGACATTAAGGTACATATATATATATATATATATATATACAATCCAAAAAGTAAGTATTCACAAAATAAGGTTGTCCGGTAAGTCAGTCTTCAAAATATCCACTCTTGATCTCTCAACCTGGATAATCCCCAAGTATGTCTCTAGAACCTGCCACGGAATAACAAACGTGGCTGAGCAATAACTCAGTGAACAGATCAATGAAATCAACAATAAACAATATAGGGTAAGTACAAATTATCCCTATAATCATGAAACGATAAAATAAGCAATCGAATATCACAAAGATATAACAAAGGGTTCACGTAATCACCCGTTCCGTGTTTCGTTTTATTCAAGTTTACATAAATCACCCGAATACACTAAACCCGTTGTTCCTAAAGAATGTACGGTTCTATGGGCATAAGTGAGAACTAGCGGTGTGGGCATGACACCCACTAGCCCTCGACTACTATTAAAGCAGTCCTGGTTCTGTTCTGTTCCTAGGATATCCATTCGCTCTATGGCCGGATCAGGGCCAACGCACTTTCCACGCATACACAAGGACGCCATAGTGATTATAGCCACCATGGAAGCATCACAAAGTCGGTGCCCCGACTAAGTGTCTGGGTAAAGGATCACAACATATGTGATCTAACCGAATCACAAAGATATAACAACAATCAATGAACAATGTCAATATGGCTTGACTCTATCTAGTCGTGTCAATCTCAATTCGATAACTTCATGGTCATTGGACCAAGTCAATAACTCGTATTCATTAATTCCATTCACGCCTCTGCATTCGGAGTAAAACTCAAGAACCGGGCCAACGGTCCCTATTAGGAGAAACAAACTTTGGAACAGTCCTAAGTCGTGCTCACCTAATGGAACACCAAATGGAATTCAACAAAGAAATTACACGATAAAAATCCAAGAATCAACATCAATGAGGTATTTTCGTATCTCAAGTTTACAATTCGTAAATCATATTTGAATGGATTAACCCTCAACAATAGGTCAATCCCGTTCCAAGAAAATAAGAGATCCGTACCTTTATATAGTCGAGATAATGAAAACACGATGCCCAATTGCCAAAGGTTCCAAAATCCTTGCTAGTCGAATTTCCTATCACAAGTAATATACACTTAGAATTATACAATGATTTCCTATATTGGTTTGATCTACTTAGCCAATTGACACCCTTCTATTAGCTTAATTTAACCTTATTTATGTATTTATAGTCTTATAGTTCAATGATATTGTTATGAAATGATGCTAAATGAAACGAACATAACAATCAAAATATTGCAAAGAAAAACTCTCCTGCACATTTCAGCTTCTGTCCATCTCTGTGTTGGACATATTATTCATACTTAGAAGATGAATTTCATGATATTTACTAAACGAAAGTTGTACCTATGCCTCTTAGGAATCCAATCGTACTGGATTCATGTTGTTTGAAGCTATGATCGATTTTATATGAATTTGTGCACTAACAGTGTGCAAATCCCAAGTTTACATAGACCAACTACTGTAATTTGGTATTTTGGCACACTTAAGCTCAAAATTAGCTTTTGGGCTCTTCATAACAATTGTTCTAGACACACTAAGGTTTCCAACCACATATCATACACCTTAATTGGATCAATGGTTAATGTTTTACAAAATTTTAAAGTAACATTAACTTTCTGCTTCCTTCCAACAGCACCAAAATTTAACTATTTTTAACATATCAACACTACCACAAGATTTTGTAATCATTCTAAACCATCTATGAACCAATTTGATTTGGTTTAACAACCTTGAACATCACATAATCAAAACCTAGATAAATTATTCAAGCATCTAACTCAAAGATTATCAAAGTTCTTACCTTTAAGGATGATTACACCTCTTCAAGGTGTTGATTCCTTTAGTCCCTTAACTCCAGCCCCTAATCAACAAGAACACACACAAACTTAGTATAAATCTTCCTCAAATAACTTATATTTCAAGATTACAAGCTTACCCAATTGTTACCTTCAAGATTTAGCTTCAAAATCATCAATTTCCCATCATTTCTTCAAGGTTTTTAGGTTTAATTTCATGGATAAAGGTTTGGTCTAGGGTTTGAAGAAGAAAACGTGAAGAAGAAGAAGGAGAAATAAATCTGATTATAAGATTATTAATCTCAGTATTTGTTTATATATTTTCAGAATTTTCACTTTTAGTCCCTCAAGTTTCATAAATTGCATCCTTACCATGTTTGGAGAATTTCTTCACATTTTGATTTAATTTTAGTTTCACTTATCCATGTTTAACCCCTCTAATGGTTATGTTTGACAAAGTTAGTTTGGTTTAAGTCCATATGCTATGTGAACAAACAAACAAAGAAATGACTAACTCCAAACACTATTTTTTTCACTTAAACTTCGATATAAAAGTCTGGTTATTATAGTTTGCGTCTCTGATTCAGTATCACATGTGACGGATAATATATAGTATCATATCAAGAACATCCTTATTCCTTATTACATGTGATACTCCACGTGATTCGGCATAGTAGTGTGTGGGCTTGGCCCACAACCTAGGTCGCCCCAAAGCTCGTCTGTGTCTCTAGTTTAGTATCACATGTGTATCATATGATATGAACTATAGTATCATATGTGATTGACTATGGTTCATCACATATAATGCATATGTGATACTAAATCAAAGATGTGGACGACCTTTGGTATAACCTAGGTTGCGGGCCAAGTCACCCGTATACCACTAGGCCCCCTCACATATATTATTACATGTTATAAGGGTGTTCTCGATGTGATACTAAATGAGAGACACATATGACCTTTGACGTGACCTAGGTCGCGGCCAAGTCGTTTGCACACCACTAGGTATTTTCATGCGTTTTATCACATGTGATAAGGTTGTTCTCGCGCTTTTCGTAAAACGAAGGTGTTCCGACACATACAAATTTAAAACAAGTAACTAAAATCTTGTGAACACATAGTGAACACCATGTTCTCCAAGGTTCATCAACTAGCAACAAGATCATTGCAACCCCCCCCCCCCCCAATCGAACATTGTGATTACCTTGTGAATACCCTGCAACCACATTGTGAACACCAAGTAAACTAAACTGTAAAACAAAACCTACCATTTTCTAGATTATGAATATATTGTGAACACATTATAAACACATTGTAAACCAAGTTTGGATTTCTAGAGAAACCTAGTTCTAGAAAATGCAAACCATTCATTCTTCACCACCATTGCCAAAATGAGTAAGGTTACAATATGTTTTTGGATGGCGGTCATGGTGGTTTATCGGAAAGAAAGAAGATGGGTTTGTGGTTATCGAAAACGAGAGAAATATAGGGAAGTTCGTTGAATATGGTGAAAGGGGGGGTGAGAATCACTGGTTCTTTGTTGACAATGGAACGAAAGAGGTAAGTGAGATGGAGAAGAATGTGTGGTGTTCGACGAAAGCGAAAGAAGATGAGAATGACATTGACAAAAATCTAGCGGTAGTTGATTTTCCGACGATGATTGATAATTTGAGCATGGGAGATTCAAGGGTGGGGGAGGAAACTAGAATTGAGGGACAGGGAAGAAAGATCAAGTTTATTAGGGTTTCTAATTTATGGGGAGAGAGAAAGAGAGATCATATATTTAATTTATGAGTTGTCATCCAAAAATATAAAATTACATATTTTTCCTTACATTATTAATTTAATCATTAATTTAATCATTAATTAACTTAACTAAAATGGGTGACATACAATAAATCTCATGGATCTCACAATTTTTAGAGTTCTCAAATTATCATTATAAGAGCATCTCCAACAGCATCTTCAAAATTTCTCCAAAATGGAGAATTAAAAGTCAAAATCTACATAAAAATTACATCCATCTCCAACAGATTCTCCATTTTGGAGATGAAATCATTACTTATAATATTAAAATATTGTATAAATCTAATAAAATATTATTTATCTCTCATACTCATCTCATTTGAAGAAATCTTATTGGTAGAATATAATAAAAAAACAATTTCTCTCTCATGGTAATCATTTTTGAAGATTTTGGAGAGTTCTCCATATTTGGAAAAAATTACATTCTCTCCTACTTTCTCTATTTTGGAGAAAGATTTGAAGAATCCGTTGGAGCACAAAAATGCCTAAAATCTCTATTTTCTTCATTTTGGAGAAGTTGTTGGAGATGCTCTAAGCCCATATATTAACTAAATACACGTGTATATATATACACACATATACATTCATACACACACATATATAATGTGTATATGTATTCTTTCTGTACATATAACGTATTGGAACAAAAAAAAATATAATTTTACATTATTTTAAAAATTGTTGGTAATAGGTCGGTAATATAGTAAATTATCATTGGTAATTTGTCAATAAGTTTGTGCAAGTTTTATATTGCGTGTAAAATGCAAGACATACATAATTTAAAAATAAATTTTAAATAAGAATATAATCAGGGGCGGAACCTGTGGGAACAAATAGGGGCCACCCTGTTTTTTTCTGTCGTCAAGTTAAGTAGAGTAGGTTTGATCTCCATTTGTTTTTTTTTAATTTTTTTTGACTTGGACCCCCCCCCCCACACACACACACTTAGCGGTCCAATATGTTGTATGTATATTCAGTCCATAATCCCCATTAGTCCAACAAGGCAATAGAATTTCTTAGCCCATTATTACTCTAAGTCCGATTTAGACTTAGGGGAGTGATGTAAATGACCAATTTACCCCTCAGTATTAATTAAACAACTCAAAAGAGTTGTGCGAATAAGCCGAATAGACCAATAAGCCCAATTAAGCCGCAAGTAAACAACCCCTTAGTCAAAGTTCAAACTCAAATCAAATTGAATCGGTGTCGCTCATTTCCATTCTCCGGCCGACTGCTCCGCTTCTCTGCGTCGTCGCCGCACTCCGCTTCTCTGCGTCGAATCTCGACGAGACGACGACAACCCCAAATCGGCAAATCCCAATTTTAAGTTTAACCTAATATAACACCTGGGTATGGGTATTTTTGCTAACTGCTATTTTGTTTTATAATGTATAATTTCTGCTATTCCTAATTGCCTATTTGGGATGAGCTATTTTTTGCTATTTTGCTATTTTGTTATTTTGTGTTGGAGATGAGCTATTTTTGCTATTTTGCTATTTTGTGTTGGAGAAGTAACACTTGGTAATTGGTTGTCCCATGTTTGAAGTGGTTATGAACGATGAATAAAAATTTATCTTAGATTGTTGTGCACTTGTGCTTCTCTCAAAATTCATGTCTGTACATAGTACACTATGTAGTTCTATGTCAACTATTTTTTGCTATTTTGCTATTTTGTGTTGGATTTGGATTCTTACTGAATACTGATAGCGGAAAGTCGTATAGGTCCACAACGTGGCCACTATGTTGCCACAGTGGCGGTACAAGTGCACACCTGACACTATGATCACTATTAAGTAATAAAGTGGTAGAGTACCGAGATCGTTTCCACAGGGACTAGTCAACTAAGAATCAGAGAACTTTTCATGAACTTCTAGTGCTTGTTTGAGTTTTGAGAACAATATAAATATTTGAGAGATTTAAGCAAACTAAACAACGATTAAAAAGGATTAACAAGATTAAAGATAGGATATGGGTACAAGCGTTAACTAAGACTGATGTAGTAACAATATGGTCAGAAACAAAATGACACACAGTATCTTTAAAAACCCCTTTCTCTCGAAAGTGAGCTTCCTCGGAACGTGGCCACGTTGCACCCACAAAGTCACCACTTCGCCAACTCAAGACTTGCCGACTTAACTAAGTAAACCTCTAAGGATTTCAGTTCCACCAGTATGGATATAGAAGCCCAAATCTCTTTGTGACACCCATATCGACCGACATTTTGAACCTTAGTTAAAGTCATGCAAAAACCCGTATCTCTATGTGGTTATAAAAGACTTTCTCAAATCTTCTTTGCATCACTCAAGCCGTATTTCGGATCCGCCCCTCTCGAGGTCTAAGATCTAATATTAACACTAACAAGTGATCAGCTTGTCCGCGTTGAGTTGAAGTCCCGACTCGAGCGACCAAGTCTAAGAGTTAGTAACGATGGCAACACCCAAGTGTTGCCTACTAGTATTAGCCTTGGCTCATAATAATAATAAAAGACATGAAGGAAGAAGGAGAGAACATAAACTTAAATTGCATAAATGAAACTTAAAAGTTGCTGCCAACGTGGTGACAAAGTGGCCACTTTGGCGACAGTTGTTACAAAGAAATTAAACTTACAAAAATTAAATGCAACTAAACTACAAGCTTTAAAGAGGGAATGAAAACTAAATGTTAAGCTCCAGAAGGTATTGAATGCTCCTGGAAGTGATGATCTTGAAATGGCGCCTCCAAGCCTTCATTTATAGCCCAAGGAAGAGAAAAGTGTTGATGTAACAACTCCACAAAAGTAGCTTTAAGATGGAGTATTGATCATTCCTTTGACTTACACTTTTTGTCCTCTTCCTTGATTATTCTTGTGAAAGAGCAGAAAGTTCTTTCATTTTCTTCAAAAGGCAAACTTTCCAGAAATGGCTAAATCTCATCCATAAAATTTCAGCCAACATCCCAACGTGGTGACAAGGTGGCGACAAGGTGGCCACGTTCTGCACAAAAGTTAGTAAAACCGAAATTTTTGCATTCTTGAGACTTCATCACCATGTTTGAACAATTAAGACCAAATGAAGGAGATGAGGGACAAATTGGGTGAAAATGTGGTAAAAAGAATATGAAAAGAGAGGAATTAACTCTCAAGATTTGAGAGTTATCAAATACCGATGAAAATTGAAATTAATTTGTATCACATATGATATTGTAATTTGTAAATCTCTAGGTTTTCAATGGAAGAGTAACAACCAAATCCTCCAAATTCAAGTGGAATCCCATTGATTTTAACTTCATCTTCATCAAATAATCCTCCAACAACCCCAAAATCACAGGTTTTTTCTATTTTATAATTTTATTCAAGTTATAAAATACCATTGCTCATTGCTTATTTGCTTGTTTGAGTTTTAAATTAGGTTTGAAATTGTTTGATTACTTCCCATTGTTCACTTGTTTGAATTTTTGATAGAACATAGACATTAGACATTTAACTTCATCTTTATCATATAATCCTCCAACAGCCCCTAAACATGGATGGACCTATAGTTGCAACCGTATTATTTTAAAAGTGCAATCGTAATCAACCAAAAAAAAAGAACTATTGAAATCAACCAAAAAAAACCCAAAAGAACTCTAAACAAAAAAAACCGAAAAGCCTCTCGAAATTGATGAAAAAAAACCTTAAAAATCCTTGAAATCAAGCAAAAAACTTTAAAAATCTCTCGAAACAGTGGAGTCAGGCTAAAAGCACATTGGGCGATATTAAACGCCGGTAAAAGATGACACATCGATAAAAACCGTATGGAGTCCGGCCCTTGCGGTTGGAAGGCTTGTGTTCTGCCCCTGAATATAATTACCTAGGATTACTAACGGCAACCCACCATTTCCATCAAGCAGTTAACGACGGTTTTCTGAAGACATTGCTTTGTTTAATAAGCTGCGGTTATAGCATAATGACCCTAAATCTGCGGGTATAGCATAATGACCCTAAATCCAAAACCATCGGTAACTTGTCGCAAATCCGTTGTAACATCATGTCCGCAATCTATTGGTGAACTTTCAATACAACATTACTTCACATTTTATTTTTACTAGAATAAAATAACTTTTGCGACACCTTACCAATGAGATTATCCACCACTGAGTGTTAAAAGTTTGTCGATAGTTATCGTCAGTTTAGCTTATCGTCCATAATGGCACCGACGATTAATTTTTGTTGATGGTCGTCTTCACTAATGCGTCGTCCATGAGTGATAGTCCTACTTTTAGTAGTGTGTCGTTTTTCATGCAAGACTATGTCTCTAATTTACAGAAGCAATCTCTTCATTTCTAGGGATAAAAATAAGGTTTACCTACACTTGCATGTAAGTTGTTCATTTTGTTATACCCTGGTGACTATTACTAGTGTTGGGTAGGAGAAGTAAAGGGGTAGAATGAGAATGTTTTGTTACAAAGGGTAAAAAGGGAAAAGTAGCTTTTAAGGGTTTGTTAAATAGGTGTGAGTAGGAGGGCGGGAGGGCATTCTGATTTGTAATCATTTTAGTGAAAAACCTTTGGGAGAGACCTGGCCTCTTGAAAGCCAGAGAATCAATTGTAGATCATTTGTTTAATCCTTTGATTTCCATATCAATATGATGAATGTGAAACAAATGCACACGAGATCTTGAGGAGTATGCTGTCAACAACCAAAAGGATGTTGGAAACCCTCAGTTCAATGAAATCAAATTTGAGTTCGTTAAAAGAGGAACTGCGAACCATGGAGAAAGAGAAGTGGAAAGATTATGATGAAAACAATGATGATAAGAAATTACAGAGAAAATTACAGGAGAGATATCCTTTGATCCTTTGTTCGACAATGGCGACATAGAACCGGCAAAAATTCCAACGGAAAACAAACCAGACTGAATCCGAAATAAGATCAAAATCAAAATCCAGGCCTGAATCTCAATTTGGACCTAAAATCAGATCCAATTATGAGTCAAATCTGAATTGGAATCCAAAATCAAAGTCGAATACAGAGGAAACGACAGAAGCATTCTGGTTAATGGAGCTCATGACGAAGAAGAGAAAAGCGATGAAAGAAAAAGGAATTCCAAGCCCATTCCATTTGCAATTGGGCCCGAGCCCGTCCCGAATGTAAAAGAGAGTATCGTTGAGAAGAATTTGGTGGGGCGATGTTCATCGTGAACCAACTCCAACGTTAATAACATCTTCGCCACTGCCTCCACCATGGCCACCGTTTTACAAACTATGATGTTATTAACAACACTGTTTTCATCACCGCCTTCAATGTTCTTACAACCATCGCCACCGTTAGCCTTAAAAATAAGGGGATGTCACCGAGGCTTTGAATCGAATATCGGAAGGGGGGCTATATGAAAATGGGGATGATGCTAGAGCTATTAGACGGTGGTGGAACCACATATGTGGGACCAAAAATTGAGGTACACTTAAATTTTGTAATAGGATTAATTAATCCAAAATGAATGAAGCTAGTGGGAAAGATTGAGGGGATTAGTATAGTGGTACCCTGCAATTTTATTTTTAAAAATTTGAGTGAGACCAAAAGAAAGGGGGGAAGTCAAGATGGCAACCACTTAGAGATTGCACCTATGTTTTTAAGGGAAAAAGTGTTAGTGGGTGGGGAAATAAGAAAATCAATTGGGAATAAAATTGGTAGTGTGTGGGGAAATAAAAAGTCCATTGGGAGTATAAATAAAGGAAATCACTAGATGGTTCTATGGCCAAAATTGGGTTTCCATTTTATGGTTACAAGGGGAGTCAAAAATGGAGAAATATTGGAAGTTAATAGATAGGTAGTGTGCATTAGAAATTGAAGAAAGAAAGAAGGTGTTGAGGATGTTCGAAAACTCAATTTTTCCGAGCGATAAAAAAACAACATTAGGGGTGGGTGAATCGAAGTCACCGAGTTCAATGGCGATAGGCATTTTCGAGAAGATGGATGATGACAGGAGACAAAAGGAGAGATACATGCCCCTCCTTAAACATCACCCAGATAAACCAACGAAGGAGCAACATCAACTACTTGAAAATTTCAATATCCGTAACAATGTAGAAGATGATGTATTAGAATTGAAATGTGTAAGTAACAGAAAAATAGATTGTTTCATGGGTTTAATTCAACCTTAAAAAGGTTAAGATCACTCAATAACAAACATCTAAACATGGTTATTGAAAGCAGTGTTATTGGAGGCCGGCAAACATTGTTCCCTGAACTACTAAAGACCTTTTTTGGGATAGTTTCGTTCGAGGACTGTGGAAATCCTTGGAGCCTTAGCGGAACAATGTTGAGCTTGATATTATTCAATGAGCATAAACTTTCAAATGAACAAGTTGTGATTCAAGTTATGTTTCATTTTTTGCCACCTTCAGGACAAGGTGAGAGTTGGGGGCGGGTATTGTTATACTCTGGTGGCTATTACTAGCGTTGGGTAGGAGAAGTAAAGGGGTAGAATGGGAATGTTTTGTTACTAAGGGTAAAAAGGGAAAAGTAGCTTTTAAGGGTTTGTTAAATAGGTGTGAGTAGGAGGGCAAGAGGGCATTCTATTTTGTAATCAATTTGGTGAAAACCCTTTGGGAGAGACCTGGCCTCTCGAAAGCCGGAGAATCTATTGTAGATCATTTGCATAATCCTTTGATTTCCATATCAATATGATGAATGTGCAACACATTTCTAGGGAAAAATGTAAGGATATTTGGTTTTTCTAATATTTATCTTAATTAGTGAAAAGACATGGAAATAGAAATTACAAACTAGTGGTTGAGATTGTTTTCCCCATTATTAAAACTTTGGACTTCTCATTTGAACCACATAATATATATATATAATCACATGAGAAATCAATATCTCGGGAGAAGCATAGGAAACGTTCTAATAAAATGCTAACATATGTTAACATGAAAATTGGGCATTTGACAAATATGACCAACATATTATAATCCACGGAACCATTAATCTCACAACTCCATGAATAGAAAAAGATAATTACCAATATAAGAAGATCTCTCCAAAACAAAATCAAATCTTTTTTACTCGGATTCTTGAGAAACGGCGGGAAATGAAGGCGATGAAGGGAGGTTGCATGCAAGAGACAACGGAATTCCATGTATCGAGCAAAACGAATTCTTGGTTTATGTGCATAGTAAAACAGAAGGTATAAGAGTATCATGTATATGTGCACAAGGTGATACCATATTACACAAAATAAGACTAGGAACAAAGTGAACAGTACGTTTGGAAGTGTTAGATATATGTGCACATTGTGATACCATAATTCACAATCAGGGTCGTTCCAATCGTTTTAGAGACCATGTTACACTTGTACTAATACAAAATATAAAAGTTTACTATATATATTATATTAAAAGTATTACAAATTAAAATAACAAAAATGTCTTAAAATGATAAAGTAACATACAAAATTCACTTAAACATAATCATTTGTTTAGCATTTTTCGAAACTAAATCTTCAATAAGTTATTTATAATCAACTTTATCTAATAAGTCATTAAATTGAAAGATTAGCATATAGATGGTTACCAACTGTTGTTTACTTCAAGTTCTCAAGTAACCCTAGCTTGATTCTAGGGACAAATTCTCCTTTACCACTCAATTTTTTTGCTTTTATCAAAGGACTATAATGCTCTGAACAATGACGATCAATATCATGATGAACAAAGTCAACAGAATTGTAAGTAGGTTGCTCTTTGAATAGGAAAGAGAAGAACAAAAAACAAGAATAAGGAAGATTAAACAGGTTGTGTTTTGTGCTTCAATCATAAAATTAGCTATCAAGAAAATAAAGATGAACAAGACGATTCGCATAGGAGAGTTCAATATTCAAATTAGAGACCTAAGGAGAAGGGGTTGCAGATATGTAGTCGTAGTCGCGAATCGATGAATTGACAAATATGGTAGAAGAGAAACAGGATTGGGGAATTGGTAAAACATTATGATTGCCCAAATAGGCTAAATTAAGAAAAAGAAGGCTGAAGGGATTAAAATATATAATTGGGCCTCAAAAATTTTGGGGCTTGTTCAAAATCTCACATTGGTACACCCACCGGCATGCCTTTTTCACAATGTGCACACCATCCATGTACTTATATAATGTACCTAAAATTGTCACATTGTGCATATGACCAATCCTACTCAATAAGATGTTATCAGTGTCAGTATATGCCCAAAAGCCAATTATTAGATGAGTTTGTTTGGACATTGTGTCGTGATATTAATTAAGGAAAACAATTGCCTTTATGTATATGGAATATTCTGTGTTATATCTACATATTCTAAAATGTCCTTAGTCAAGTATTAATTTGAGTTTAGGTTGAATTAATACGCTACGACTAGTATATGTAGGGATTCATATAGAGATACAGGGGTCACATATGGGTTGTACCGGACGTGATCGGCTATGCGAACATTTCTTTGGATGTCATATGAGTGTCACATGCGTTTCTCATGTGGTCACTTTACAGTTAGTCCTTGACTTGAGATCATGAAGTTTGCGTTATATGAATGGTGTACTTTGATAACTGATTCTAATGATTCCGTAACTGGGTGACATGGGTATATCACGTATCACTTAGTAGTACTGGTATGGATCAAAATAGAATTTTTCCTCTTGTATGTCAAGAGTGATATCCTTGAGCCCCTCGCTTAAATAGTACTGAAAAGTGCATGCATGCTCAGATTAGGGGTGCTCATGGGTTGGGTTGATCGGTTTGAAGGCATTTCAATAACCCAACCCAATGTTGGCGGTTTGAGAATTTTCAGCACAACCCAACCCAAACAAAAGTGCAACCCAACCCAACGTAACCTGTTCAGGTTGATCGGTTTGGTCGAGTTGTGTTTAAACAAAGTAAAAACAATATTGGAAACATAAAAATAAGGAAAATTTTCTTTTAAATACGATCCATCATTCAAAAGAATATACGAGCTCATCAAATATTTAGGTATTACATATAACTTTCCAATAATATCCTCCTATGAGTTTCATTGCTCGTTATTGCCGAGTGTTTTTTGGTAACTTATACATATTAAAGGGAAATATAAATAATTTTAGAGAAGTCGTTAAAACATTTATCGGGTTATCGGGTTCGTCGGGTTACTTTGAGTCTAACCCAATATCAACCCAATAGATTCGGGTTGTCCTAATTTTGTGTCGATTATATATCGGGTTACCTCAGTTGATTTTTTTCCGGGTTGGTCTGGTTGGGTTGATCGGATTGGTCAGGTTGGTCGGTTTTTTGAGCACCCCTAGCTCAGATGATCAGTATATGATACTCATATATGTCTTATCATTATATTACAGAATCGAGAAACTAAGGATCAGACAAAACGAGGATGACATATCCATGCCTCGTCTTCAATTTGGATATATGAACAAAGGGACATAAACGTGTACGTTGATAATGATCACACCGTTTGTTGATTAGCTGAATCACCAAACTTTATCATTTGGGTAACGATGATGTATTGCTAGATGTCGCTCTTCATTTTTAATTATAAATAGGATTTATAATTATTGCCAACGTGATAAAGTCCTAATGGATCACACGCAATGTATATCTAAATAAGGAGAATAAATAATTAAATAAAGTATTTAATTATTACATATATATATATATCCGATTTGTTAAGATAAATTCGGAATATATATAAGCTTGTTGGACAAGCATGGGATAGATATGACAAATAGTGACTTGTCATGTCATTACTTTTGGTTGTGTAAAGGAGAAGTAATCGTTTTGAAGATATGAGATCTTCAAAAAGATTGTACCCACCCTCTTCCTACCGCATACCTATGTGATAGGTATCACATTTACACTCTATATAAAGAGAAAGAAAGACCATTGTGAGAACATTTAGAATGCACCGGATGAGAACCTTTGGAAGATTGTAAATTGTTCAAAATGATGATCTCTCTACATCTCAAAAGGTTTCTTCTTCTTGTTGGAGAACTGTATCTAGCTGTAACACCCTCAAATTTGTTAAGAGCAACTAATTAAAATTTTGATATAATATCAATAGAAATCAAAGGTTTTTCATACCTCAAATATAAAATTCTACAATTAACCTCAAACAATTGTAAACCCCAACATTTATCATGGGTTATACCGAAGTCGGGTGCTACTTAATTCCCAAAGCTAGCTGCTCTTCACAAACCAAAGCGGAAATTTCACCAATGCTAAGCACATCACGAGCACACTACTAGCACTCCTCTCTTCATAGTATTACTAGGACCATTCCCAACCAGAACCTGAAGTATATGCCGACAAATAAAAAGGTTAGGCTAACGCCTAGTGAGTTCAAAAGTTTTCAACATGAATAAATATAATGTTAAAAGGAAGGGATGCAGTTTAAATTATAAACTTTCAAAATGATTTCCCTTAACTATGAAAATGACTCGTTTTCCAATAACATGCGTTTTTAAGGACAAATGTCCCAATAAAATGATGCCGTCCAAAACTCACTCAAACGTGAATAGAAAACGGACTCCCAATTATAAAAACGCGGATAAAACTTTATATCCCGAAACACCCAAAACACGGGTGGGGCATAATCCTCAACCCATAAAAATCATGGGAAAACAACCCATATAAAAATAATATGCCATTGAAAACATGTAACTAAGATTCAATACTCACGTGACCATAAGATGGAATGAAATCCAAATATTAAATCATGGACAATTAAATATCCAAAATATTGTTGTCCGACAACGGGGGAGACCCGTTTCCGTTGAGATTGGAGGAACACAAAAGTATGCCACTCATACAACATTAATCGTATGACACTTCACGACACACAAGCCCAAGTGCCCCTACGACTCCCTCCAAGCTACACCAAAAGAGACAGCTGACCTTAGCGAATATTACCATGAATACCGCCAAAGTCCCGACAACATTCGAGGACTACAACCATGGCATTACCCCGAATGGCGGAGGTCAAAAATGCCCATCACCCATGATAGCACAACCGGACTCAACCCTCCTAGTGTACACTTGAAAAGTTAAGGTCATAAAAACATGGGCCCCGGAGTCAAATCCCGAAACAACCAGTTGGCCATCATTTAAAGACTGGCTTACGTGCTTATGGATCCAATGCAACACAGTCTAACATTACATGACTACACATGAATGACCAACGCACTCGAGCATGTAATTATCATAAATATGCAATAAAATGCATTAAGATGAATGTCGAACATGGGCTCTACAAAGAGCCATTAAAACTTGGACAAAAGTCCACGAGACTCTTTTAAGTCAAAACCGAGCTAAAATGCTCAAAACCCATTTGACGAACAAATAACGGTCCCCAAATAATAAAACGTATCTAAACGACGTTTATGCAAACACATACTTCAAAGATGTGATTAACCCAAAACTCAACACGGATTGGGACATATCATTTTCCAAATGGGTTTATACCCTTATGTTTCCAAAATGTCTCATGACACGGAGACATGCATTTTCCAAATAGTTTAGGAACTCAAATACACAAGGAATGCATAAATCAAAGATTATACATTATTTGTACAAAATCACCAAGAATGCATAAATCATAAAATAGACTTTATTTGCACAAAATCGTCAAATGCAGAAATCATGCTATTTACTTATTGAAATATTTAAAACCCAAATATGGGCATTTCATGAGATTAAAACAACCCAGGTTTATCAAATATGAAACTTATCAAAATACTCACACTTTGACAATTTCTAAGTAAAACATATTTCTGCTTCAAAATACACATTTTTGGCATGTACATAGTTTTCACAAAGCAACTTAAATTCACCTTGCTAGATTTAGGCTAAATCTAGATTTTCCCCCAACTTGAGCTCCTTTGGAGAAACTCGAGTCCTCAAGCCAAAACTTTCAAGAACCTAGATTCACAAGTTTCCAACCATGAATAACCATATCCAAGTGTTTAGAATCATTCCCCAAACATCTTATATCAAAATCTCTATTTTGGCCAAAAACCCTAATTTGACCTAACTTTTCTCAAAATCTTCCAAACCGAAATTAGAGTAATAAAACACTAGGGAAAACATCCATGGAGCATTTACAACACTTAAATAAGTTTAGAATTGGAGAGGATGAACTTACTACTTAGGTTTTGTTAAAAACCTAGAAAACCCTAAAATGAAGCTTGAGGTTGAAGATGATAATGGTGAACTCTTGTCATATCTCCCAATCTCCTACTTGATGATGGAGCACTTTAATAACTCAAGAAATGGGCTCTAAATGAGTTAGGGTTTGAGGGGGAAGAAGGAGAAACGATTTGGGAGAGAATGGGGGAAGTTTGGATAAGAGAAATGAGGAATAAAGTTGAAAATCTCGTCTTAATAGCAGTCTGGGTCCCTGGTGCGACATTGACCACCTGGAAATGTCACCAAGCTCTCCCTGGTCACTGATTCTTGCTGCGACTATTACACTGTCGTCGGGCATTGTAGCCGTGCCCATACCAAGCTCCGAAACTCGACTTTCTCAACGCCAATACCCCCGATACTCTAAGGAACTTTAAATAATCATTTCCCAACAAAATCCCACTGTTTTCAAGTTACAGAAACGTCCGGGTGACTTTTACTTACCGAAAATTACGGGTGTTACAATCCTCCCAACCTTAGAATGATTTCGTCCTCGAAATCTATCTCTCACCCAAGGCATTTTCTTACTACCCTCAGCACTTATTGGGTTTCCTCGGTTCCCCAAAAGTAATATACGAGTCATAGACATCAATGATGTCATTCTTACAAAACAACCGACTTCCCTTCCACAGGATTGCCTCCAACTCGATTCATCCTTGAGTTATAACCAGACGGCCTCCTGACGCATCTGACATACCGATTTCCGTGAAGACTCCACATCCAAAATACACCTGGATATGTTACACCCACACTAGAATGAACGTTGAGCCTTACTAAAGCAATTCCCAACTATGCGATCTCGGTAGTCTCCCAACCTTAGGAGACACGTACCACCTTAATTCTTCATTGCCTAAATCCTTCTAGCTCCACACGATCTCCGAATTCGCATTCCAATGACCAACATCAACCCAAAGAATTCTCAAAATTCCTTAATGATTCACCCTTAATATTTGGTGAATCCCTTCCTTCCAAGGATGTACCAATAAGTTTTCCGGGGGTTGGTTAACCTAAGTTAGGCTATCACGTAACCCCGAACTATTCTCAGACTTCAAGCTTTCATTCTATAATGTCCTTATCATAACAAAGAAACCGTGATCATCAAGACTTAACCACTAACATCAGGTCTCTTTAGAGTTTCATCAATGTGAGGCAAAACCTTTTTACAACCGAATGAGAGTACTTCCAAACCTTCCAAAGATTACTGACCTCAAAAGGGCAAGTTGACGCTTAAAATCGAACTGGCCACATTGGAAGCATGGGTATACCAAGAAGTATTTCATTACTGGTTGCACTAAGTCGATCCTCAAATAAAGCTCAAAGTTGACACTTAAAGTGGCACTAAAATTCCAATCTTACATCTCTAACAAACGAATCACAGCATTTCCTTTATTCCTGAAGACTCGCCCGCATGACACATCTCCAACACATACATGATGTCGAACAATCAACCCAACAATCCATATCCAACCGTACGTAAACAACCACACAAGGTTTTAACCCAAAATTTTACCGAAGGGAAAGATTGTTACTTACATATATAGGAGAATGAACATTTCTAATACCTCCATCATTCACGCGCGCACCGATTCATAAATTGAAACCCATAAATCAAAACTGATCACCAGTCAGAACATCTGTCGTTTTAATTCCCAAGGGCTCCTTCAGTCTCCGATTACAACTACTTCCTCAAGAGGGTTTAAATCTATAGTTCTAATGAGTTCAAGGTTTTTCAACTATAGGACTCTACAAATATTCCAGTCGAAATTTTATAAGACTTTTAAACGCAAAATCTTTATATCAATTAATCATACGTGTAAAAATTCACTACTACTTACTCGGTTCTTGTGCAAAGTGGTCACAAACGTCACACGTACAAAACCATTTAGCCATTACCCAAGCTAATAATGACAATAACAAAAGATGTGCAACAAACTTTTCAAATGAACCACTATGCTCCTAACATGCATCAATTTATGTTGTAAACGTGAAATAATAATTTTTTTTTGTATTAAAACAATGTGCAACAAAGTGTTTGTATAAACCTCCCGAAGAAGAAGTTTATGTAATCAAGTTCCAAAAATTTCTCATTTAGCCACAAAATGACATGGAAGAAAATTTACCAATAAGACTCGCATGCTTGAGTTCGTTTCTAAAAATTTAACAAGGCAGGACGTGTATGCGATTGGACAGAATATAAAACAATTTAGATCGGCTTTAGACTTAAAACCGGTCCGCCAATATGTTCTATGTTTTCAAATAGTGACTACAATGTCATGCATGCCAATAAACTAGAATAACGTATTGCGTGAAACAATAACAGTAAAATCAACAACCGAAGAAGGTATAAAGCAAAAGTTCAACACGAACCATCATAGGTTTTTCATATATTTACTCACACCAAAGTATAAGTCAATTCAACTATCATGCAGTTCACAATAAAACACACTTGTATAAAAACTTAAAAGTGCAATAATGCAACATCAAGACTCTCAAGACGTCTTTTGCGGTCGCGAAAAGAAATGTGCAAAACTCGCAGGAGACAATAATGTGAAACAACAACTCGTAAATTGACGTACACAAAAAATTAGTATACGTGTTTCAAAATTCATCTACGCGACGCAAAACGTCATAAAATGAAACTCGATAAGACCCAACTAAAAATTTTCATAAAACTTAATGACACTATAAATCAAGCGGTGCCAAAATCTTTGTTTCCTACGTAAAAGCAAAAGACGAAGTTATGACTAAGACGTTATAATTCCAAGAATTTCCCTTTTATCGCAAATTAATACAAGGTGACACTTTTCAATAAAACTTGCATGAGACATGACGCTTAATAAACTCATAAATTTGCATGCAATATAATTAAACTTACGCATTTCAAAGTTCACTCATGCGTTGAAAACGTCGTAAAATAATGCCCAATAAAACTCATACAGACTAAAATTCCCAAGAAAACTCAGATGCAAAAACATGGGAATAACTTTTCCTTTAAAACCTTAACATACGTGGAGGAGATCCAATGTTAAGGTTAAAATTTCGCAGTTACTTACCCAATACCCCAAATAACATTAAAACACGAATATTACAATATCCGAAAACAACGTTAGACAGGAAACGGGGATGGAGAGATCTTCAATAAAAATTTGCAACCACGTGCAATAAAAAAATCCATGCATGATTAAACTCGCGGTTTAGAATCTGGTGCGTGCTAACCATTTTTCCAAAATTTCATAATATAACCCACTTTATGATTTAAGAAATAATTGATGCAAACTTATTTTAGAAATAGATTTCGTGCATGAATTTTTGTCGAGACCCAAAGTCTCAAGACTTAGCTCACCAAGCCCATCAATTCAACACCGACATCCGAGCGATCAACATCTTAGGGTAACGATAGGCAACTAAATTGGTTAACCTTACAATTTCTTCTTGAAATAAAATCGATTTGATAGTCCTATGGTTCTAATTCAACCAATTGCTCTGACCCAACATGGTCCACCAATGTATTCATCATGCCTAAATGTCACTCCAAGTGACCATGCTATAAGCATTAACTTCTTCTAATGGTTACCCACTTAGAAATTTCTTCACTACCAAATCAAAGTAGTCCAAGCATACACACGTAACGTGTAGGTTCACCATAACACTGGTCGTGTGCAATTATGAACGTACCGTACATGTTCATTCTTGTTACTCTCGACGTGATTCCCGTTCCTAGTGACTCCATCAACCTTAAAACATCCAATCTTAAAGTGCCTATTGGTGAAATTTTCTCTCTCAATCACTTAAAGAACACTAGTTTGAGTCTAGGAATTCAAAATCAACACCTAATTCTCTCAAACTTAAGCTCTGATACTAACTTGTAACACCCTCAAATTTGGTAATAGCAACTAATTAAAAATTTGATATAATATCAATACAAATCAAAGGTTCTTCATACCTCAAATATAAAATTCTACAATTAACCTCAAACAATTGTAAACCCCAACATTTATCATGGGCTATACTGAAGTCGGGTGCTACTTAATCCCAAAAAACAAGTTGTTCTTCACAAACCAAAGCGGAAATTTCACCAATGCTAAGCATATCACGAGCACACTAGTAACACTCCTCTCTTCATAGTGTTACTAGGACCAGTCCCAACCAGTACCTGATGCACATGCCGACAAAATGACTCATTTTCTAATAACATGCGTTTTTAAGGACAAATGTCCCAATACAAAGCTTTCTTTATAAAATGATGTCGCCCAAAATTCACTCAAACGTGAATAGAAAACGGACTCCCAATTATAAAAACGCGGATAAAAATTTATATCCCGAAACATCCAAAACACGGGTGGGGCATAATCCTCAACTCATAAAAATCAGGGGAAAACAACCCATATAAATATAATATGCCATTGAAAACATGTAACTAAGATTCAATACTCACGTGACCATAAAATGGAATGAAATCCAAATATTAAAGCATGGACAATTAAATATCCAAAATACTGTTGTCTGACAATGGGGGAGACCCGTTTCCGTTGAGAGTGGAGGAACACAAAAGTTTGCCACTCATACAACGTTAATCGTATGACACTTCACGACACACAAGCCCAAGTGCCCCTACGACTCCCTCCAAGCTACACCAAAAGAGACAGCTGACCTTAGCGAATATTACCATGAATACCGCCAAAGGCCCGACAACATTCGAGGACTACAACCATGGCATTACCCCGAATGGCGGAGGTCCAAAATGCCCATCACCTATGATAGCACAACCGGATTCAGCCCTCCTAGTGTACACTTGAAAAGTTAAGGTTATAAAAACATGGGCCTCAGAGTCAAATCCTGAAACAACCAGTTGACCATCATTTAAAGATTGGCTTACGTGCTTATGGATCCAATGCAACACAGTCTAACATTACATGACTACACATGAATGACCAACGCACTCGAGCATGTAATTATCATAAATATGCAATAAAATGCATTAAGATAAATGTCGAACATGGGCTCTACAAAGAGCCATTAAAACTTGGACAAAAGTCCATGAGACTCTTTTAAGTCAAAACCGAGCTAAAATGCTCAAAACCCATTTAACGAACAAATAACGGTCCCCAAATAATAAAACGCATCTAAACGACGTTTATGCAGACACATACTTCAAAGATTTGATTAACCCAAAACTCAACACGGATTGGGACATATCATTTTCCAAATGGGTTTATACCCTTATGTTTCCAAAATGTCTCATGACACGGAGACATGCATTTTCCAAATAGTTTAGGAACTCAAATACACAAGGAATGCATAAATCAAAGATTATACTTTATTTGTACAAAATCACCAAAAATGCATAAATCATAAAATAGACTTTATTTGCACAAAATCGCCAAATGCAGAAATCATGCTATTTACTTATTGAAATATTGAAAACCCAAATATGGGCATTTCATGAGATTAAAACAACCCAGGTTTATCAAATATGAAACTTATCAAAATACTCACGCTTTGACAATTTCCAAGTAAAACATATTTCTGCTTCAAAATACACATTTTTGGCATGTACATAGTTTTCACAAAGCAACTTAAATTCACCTTGCTAGATTTAGGTTAAATCTAGATTTTCCCCCAACTTGAGCTCCTTTGGAGAAACTCGAGTCCTCAAGCCAAAACTTTCAAGAACCTAGATTCACAAGTTTCCAACCATGAATAACCATATCCAAGTGTTTAGAATCATTCCCCAAACATCTTATATCAAAAATCTCTATTTTGGCCAAAAACCCTAATTTGACCTAACTTTTCTCAAAATCTTCCAAACCGAAATTAGAGTAATAAAACACTAGGGAAAACATCCATGGAGAATTTACAACTCTTAAATAAGTTTAGAATTGGAGAGGATGAACTTACTACTTAGGTTTTGTTAAAAACATAGAAAACCCTAAAATGAAGCTTGAGGTTGAAGATGATAATGGTGAACTCTTGTCATAGCTCCCAATCTCCTACTTCATGATGGATCACTTTAAGAACTCAAAAAATGGGCTCAAAATGAGTTAGGGTTTGAGGGGGAAGAAGGAGAAACGATTTGGGAGAGAATGGGGAAGTTTGGATAAGAGAAATGAGGAATAAAGCTGAAAATCCCGTCTTAACAGCAGTATGGGTCGCTGGTGCGACATTGACCAGCGACATTGCCCAGGGCAATGTCCCCTGGCAATGTCGCTAAGCTCTCCCTGGTCATTGATTCTTGCTGCGACAATGACAGGTACGACTATGACTCTGTCATAGTCGCCGGGCATTATAGTCGTGCCCATACCAAGCTCCGAAACTCGACTTTTTCAACGCCAATACCCCCGATACTCTAAGGAACTTTATATAATGATTTCCCAACAAAATCTCACTGTTTGCAAGTTACAATAACGTCCGGGTGACTTTTACTTACCGAAAATTACGGGTGTTACACTAGCATTCAGGAAGGCAAGGAGATCTCCTCTCTCAACGTAGGATGTCAAGAGGATTCAGAACATTCGCTTGTGGATACCGTTTTAGGTCTCCATCTTGTAAATCTTGGGGTATACCCCTCGTAGTTTGTAATTTTTTTTCTTCTTTCTTTGAATAAAATTTTTCCGGGGGTTCCGTCCCTTTTTCCAAAAAAAAAAATTTGTTGCTAAGATTCAGAAACGACCTCAAAGGTTGCTTCTCGTTCTGGTAAAATTTTAAAACACCCATTCTACCCCGTTTTGTATGGATTCTTAGAGGAATACGTTTATTTTCCGTTGAGTTTATTGCTCCCGCACGTATTCCAACAATCATATTGTGAGAATGATTGCGAGTATTAAGTGAAAAAATGATTCTTCAAAGAATGAACAATAAACCAACTTACTTTCTCCTAAATTATCTCGGTGGTCATATTATGCTTATTTTTTGGGTTCCGTAAACACATACACGCATGCACACACACACACACATACATACATACATGCATACATACAGAAAGAAAAACACTGTATGTTTAATTCAATTTTTTGTTTTACACTTAAAAAACACATTCAGGAAATTTCCGGCAGATGCCACTATCCGTCCATGATCCACCAGAAATATTCAAAATGTTTTTTTACTCTGGAAATAATTTTTGTGGCGGATCACTGACAGATAGTGATATCCGTCGGAAACTTTTTAAATATCATTTTATTTAAAAAAATAAAATTTTAAGTAATTAAAATTAATCACTTTTTTTTTTAAATTAGACAATTTTTGTACAGGATTTGTAACGGAAATTTAAATAATAAATAAATAAATATTCCACTAAAAATCTGCCATAAAAGTAATTCAAAATTAACTTTTTTTTTTTTTTTAAATTATTCAATGGCGGAAGTCAACTAGAGTTGACTCTTTTATAATTTTTTATGATCCGTCGATGATCCGTTTGTTACTTTTCAGCAGATTTTTTTAGTGGTGTGAGGTTTGAAAGTGTTAAATATATGCCCACGATGTGATAGCCGGAATTATCACACGATGCACATCCCCAACCCCTACTCACAAGGTGTTATCACAATGTACACACTACACATTACAATTATGTGAGATCAATTAATTCAAGAGTATTAAATGCAAAAAAGAATTCCTTAGACAATAAACCAACTTATTTTCTCTTTCCATTTCTTGTTTTTCCGTTGTGTTGGAACAAGTCATCTTCTTCTTCTCACGGGTATCCGAACTTGGTAATGGGTTAGGTGAACCAATATCTTCCAATGCATTATAGGGTAATAGAAGAACATCAAAACTCATCTGCATTCTCAAAAACTTCAATTTGCATATTTGACTCCATCTTTCGCCTGTTTTCTTCAGTCTGTCAAATAATTAAAATCTCTCTGTTTTCTTCGATCTACCACTAGCGACCAAGTAGATGCATATGTTTTAGATCCCAATGAACAAGGAAGAGGTAAAGAATTCCTAGAAAATCGGATTCAAATTGGTGGTTATTTTGGATTGTAATTATGTAATGGATTAGGATTATATTGAAGGTGGTTTATTATACAACCTATCACATTTGTATAACCATTGAAACCCATTCTCGACCGTTGGTTTCATAAATATCTTGATTGTTTCCTAATATAAAACATTGATCATAATTAATGAACTCTAATCATCTTTCATAAATATTCAAATTATAATAAATTAACCCTCATCAGTTTCATAAATATATCAATTGATTGGGATGCTTACATTTGAAACGTCCTCTCTAATAATTAATTTGCTGGATTATCGTCCAGAATTACATCATCGCTCTCCAAATGTATGTATTGTATCCACTCTACTACAAAAGACACATTACCCATGTATTTAATTAACAATAGATTTTAGTTTTTTCTAACTCAATAATAGATTTTCATGATAAAAGTGATTTTATATATGAAAGATTGACATGATTCGGAACAAAAATTAATACATTAATAAAATCGGATCCAAGTATATTCTTTTAAAGACAAAACTAAAAAATTTGAGATGAAATAATCTCTCTATTCACTTGGCCACAATAATATAATAATAACAATAAACATAGAACAAATTTACAATAAAATATATAAAAAAAATTAACAATGAATGATGTTTTAAGCCATGTATTTAAAACCGGCAACTGACTCCACCATGCAACTCAAGAAACACAAGGGCTGCACCATAATGAGCCAATGCACCCATAATCACAAAACAATGAAAGACTTGGTGGCTATGACCAGCCAAATCAAACCAACCAGGCTTCCATCTTTCCGGGATCCGGCAAACGTAAAACATAGTACCAATCAAATACGAGGCCGCCATGGCAGCTTCATACACCAAAGTTGAGTTCCTCTGTGGCTCGTCCCAGTTCAAGATGATGGCATGAATCGCGGGTATCAACCCAAAAAGACCCATTGCCATGAACAGAAAAGCACGAAAAGAACGAAACTTGCCACTAGAGAGCGCTGGCGATAGCAGGGTTATAATCGTAAAAACACCCATGATGGTGACCCCACCGAGGTAGATGAATTGCGACAAGGGATCACATTGGAAGATGTAGTAGATCGGTGGGAAGAAGGAGGTGATGATCATGACTGCAATGCCGATATAATCCAGTTGGAGAAGTTGGAGGTTTAGGCGGTGGGAATGGCAGCCGAAGAGGTGGCAGGTGGTGCTTGAGAGGAGGCAGAACATAGATCCGGCCAAGAATACAAAGAATGGCCACCGTGTAGCCGCCATTAGTGGCGGTGGTATGTCCATATCGAGCAGTGATCCATGCTGCAAGTCTATGAGTTTTGGTGTATCCTGAAATAAGTTCATGCATTTAGAAGGAAACACAAAGCATTTCTTGACTTTTATAGTCAAATGGATCAATCTTTCGGATCAAAATTTGATAATTTAATTGCACTTCTGAAGATTTCAAATACAGTGGTTGGTAATCCAAGTTGTAAAGTTTAACACCATACTCTTACTTCCCACTATTTTATAGAAATCCCCAATATTTGGAATCAAGAAATAAGGCTCGTTTGACCAAGAGAAGTCAAACCCAGAAATTGTTTCAATGGTTATACAACTACTTACCATTATTGAATTATTTGAAGCGTTTGCACCTGGATTTAATGGAAAAGACCTGTAAAATTGAATAAAATCAAAGCCCAAATCATGATAGATACCAATATAAAACTACAAATCTTCAAGAATATCACATTTTATATTTGCTATACAATCTTTTGCAGAAAGAAACCTACCATGGTAACTCTTAGGTCCCGTTTGGTTTACGGGATTTGATAGGATTTAAAGGGATTTGGAATTAAATTCCGAGATTTCATTCAGATCCTACAAACATGAGATTTAGAAATCCCATGGGATAAGTTGGTATTTTGTGGGATTTCATAAGATTTGTCAAAATATTTTAAAACCACTTGTTTTGTAATAGTCAATTAATAAAAAGATAATTTAATTATTTTTATATTTTTTTATAATTTGTTTTTATAAACTATTTATAAAGAACACACAAAATATTCCAAATCCTTCCACGAAATCCAAATCCCTCAAAAACATTCCGTCAAACCAAACGGAGTCCCACATCCGCGAGACTTGGACCATTTCTCCTCGATATAAATCGGAACCTCCATTCTCTATTCAAGGACTCTTTTGGCGAGAGTAATATAACAGGTTCCACATATTGTAACGGTAATAAAGTGACTAGATGATTGCATTCAATTAGAGTAAAACAACATAGAGAAAAGATGGAAGCTATAAATACCATGATAAAATATTGAGGAAATCAGAGACTTGAGGAACATGCATCAAGTTTGCAATAGTTAATCCCAAGAAAACAATGAATCCAATCAAGTGTCTGCATAAGAACAAATTAAAAAAAAAGTCAAATACAAAGTTTAAAATTCACAAAAAAAAAAAAAAAAAGTCATAATGCATATGATACAATAGTTAATACACAAGAAACCCCTTTATGTTCATCAGAGTATTATATTATCTATAGACTAAACACAGATGCAATCAACAGCTTCTTCACAATAATTCAACAAAATGTTTTAATTATGTGAATCAAGAATCCATAGCAGTTCAATTCAAACCCATTGAATCTCTCATATTCATGTTCCCCAAACTAAGCAGAAATTTAATTAATAACATACCCACAAATTATCATAGAAATTAGCAATAGTTTCAAGCTCACAACATCGTGAATCGCGAAAAAAGAAGCCGAATTTTGGAAATAAATTATTCTGGAAAGAAATAGAGAAAGAGAATACTTACGTCCATATGTTTAGGGTTTCGTTGTGCCAATGAAATAAGCTGAAAAGGGCTTGTTTGAGAGGCCAATTAGCTCTGTAATGATTCAAAATGAACTCGTTATCCTTCATGTACTCTGGCAATTCTTCAAATCTCAATAATGGATACCCACTTTGGATCTTCTGACTCGTCTTCTTGTTATTTGAGGTACGAATGAAATGGGGTTTTTGTTGTGAAATTTGATCACCGATGTTTATCATCTCTCTAGATTTCCGCATCCGAACAGATCCTTGTTCATTTTCTTTCATAGTGTGTTGTTGAATACGTAAAACCCAAATGGAAATAATGTAGAGTGATTTGATTTCAAATCCAAAAGTTGAAACAATCGATCGATTATGGAAGGAAAGTTTGTGAGTAAAGAGATGGGGGTATTTATTTAAGGCAGTTTGGAGCAACTGCTGACAAACAACAATATTCAAGCCAACCAAGAAAACCACCAACAATATTGAACCAAATTAAATACCATAAATTGGAGTATTTTTATTATTTTGAAAAATAAAATTCCCCAACTCAAATAATCCACTTTTTATGTGTTTTTCTATATACCAGAAGCGTACTCGCACAATACAATGAGATACATCATGATTTTAATGTTTCATTTTATTTTTTTGTCGATTTACAGTACGATTTTGGATAGTTTTGAGAAAGAGATAATGTTTTTTTTATAAATTTGTTTAATTTAGGCTTAATAATATAATGTTTTTTATATAAAAAAATTAAGTATTTTGTTATAATTCAATGATTATCTTATATATTTTAATAACATCTAGAAAAAATAACCAATTACATATTTAATAATATAATTAAAACAAAATTACAGTAATATAATATATTAATTAATAGTGATACATGGAAAGGTCTGCATGAAAGGAAAACCCTATACATATCAAATTGGTGGGTGTTAGAAGCATGCAGTAATAATATGTATATTGTGCTTTGATACTTGTAAATTAAGAGATTTTTAAAATCTTGCATAAAATGATGGAACCTTGTGCCTAATAATTTGTATTTAAGAGTTTTTTATCCGTGCTTTATAATATAGTATAGATAATTGGGGTTTTAAAAAACAATCTACATATATCTAACATATTTTTCAAAATTTCTTCTAATAAAAAATCAAAATTTAAAATCTTTGATTTTTTTTTACATTAGACTATAACAACTTTTTTATTTGAATATTACAACATTAAATATATTTATTAAAATATTTTATAGATTTAATAGGTTATTATTTATCTCTTAAATATTTAATTTCAAAGTTTTTTTTTATAAAGTTACAATTGAGATGTATAATTAGGTCATCAGTGTTTTTTTTTCAACATTGGCACCTGTTTTTGGAGGGTCAAAGTCAACTTCAAACATGAGAGCTGTAATGATTTGCATGTCTAAAGAGGAAACGAGTCAAATTCAAATAAAATTATTTCAAGAAAAAAAAATGTTTTTTTTTTTTTTTTTAATTTTACTGATTTATGGTTTTCGATCTTTTACAGACACATAAATTATTATTCGATGTTAAACATTAGGAAAAAATCAACATCTGTTGAGATCTATACCGAATGTCTTAGGTGTCGTTTGTTTTTTAAGAGGTCTAAAGTCTGAAATCTTATTTTAGTTATGATTAATAAGAGGTGGTGTGTAAAAATGTCTGAACCATTCAGACTTAAGAGTCATTAAGAGATTTTTTTAAAAAAACAAACAACCCCTTACTAAAACCAACTCTAGCATTTGAGTTGGGTCTACATTTTTTGAGTCTGTCGTTTGCAACCTCTTGTTCATTGCTTTTGGTTTTTTCATGGCTACCTATTTTTTGGGTGGTTTTGTATCTCACAGTTGTGTTTGGAGTGGGGGGTCTTGTCTTTGTTTTGTTTTTACTTCAATATAAACTGTTGTCTTTAAAACAAATTTTTATGCACAACGTTTGTAAAAACAAAATTGGGTTCAGTTTTGAGTTACAAATTGAAACTTATGTTATAATGTACAATTGTTTTTATCAATATAGTAACACAATTTAATAGTATTCGGGTTGTCAAACTGTATGCGTATTAAAATTGAATATGATAAAGTTGGAATAACATACTTCATATCCAACTTTATAAATGTTGTAATCTTGAAATTTAACGATTTCAGCTTAATATTTTATAAGATAGTTACAGATCAGTATTTTAATTCTTTTACGTTATTTTCAAACCAGGTATGATTTTCATAGAACCATAATAAAAGGTAGGAAACTTTATCATATATTTTATTGATAAAACCAAACAAGTAGTCTAAACTACAAGAATCCTACACATACAATGTACGTTCTAAGGACTTGTGTCCTTACATGCATGTAGGCCACGACAGTTCAGGAAAGCCCCGAGAGTACGCCAAAAAAGACCTAAAATAAATGTTAGATCGTCTAAGCTTCATTAAATAATTCACATGTTTGAGATTTTTATTAAATGATATTCTTATCATTTAATGAATCACAATAACTTTTAATTACAAAACAAACAAAATGAGCCATCCTTTTCAAATATACAAGTTTTTCAGTAATCTATACTATATTATAAAGCACGGATAAAAAACTTTTAAATACAAATTATTAGGCACAAGATACCATCATTTTATGCAAGATTTTAAAAATCTCTTAATTTACAAGTATCAAAGCACAAAATACATATTACTACTGCAGACTTCTAACACCCACCAATTTGGTATGTACAAGACATTCCTTTTATGCAGACATTTCCATGTATCACTATTAATTAATATATTATATTATATTACTATAAATTTGTTTTAATTATATTATTAAATATGTAACTGATTATTTTTTCTAGATGTTATTAAAATATATAAGATAATCATTGAATTATAACAAAATACTTAATTTTTTTATATAAAAAACATTATATTATTAAGCCTAAATTAAACAAATTTATAAAAAAAAACATTATCTCTTTCTCAAAACTATCCAAAATCGTACTGTAAATCGACAAAAAAAATAAAATGAAACATTAAAATCATGATGTATCTCATTGTATTGTGCGAGTACGCTTCTAGTGTTTTTAAAATGAAATATCATAATAAATTTTGTAATAGCAAGTAGCAATTTAAAAATAAAAAAAATAAAAACGAACACATGTTTGATACAAATGTTGATGGCTTAAATGGTTGACCATAAATTGATGGGCAATCAAAAGATTTTGGCTTTGGAAGTTGACCTAATTCTAATTCTGGTTTATTGGACTTCCTTAAAGTTTAAATTGCACATGTATAATAATTATTTATGATATAACAATTTTCTGTCCAATTGAATCAATAAATAAAAAAACCTCTGAAATTAAATGTTTATTAAAATAAATTCTATTATATTTATAAAATATTTTAATAATATAATTAATGTGATAATCTCCAAAATGGAGAATCTGTTTTCTTTTTTGAAATTTTGATTAAAACAAATTAAAAAATCTATTGGAAATTTTGAATTTTGATTAAAAAAAAATAAAGGGCAAATGTATAAAAAGTTAACAAAGTTTGTCTTATTCTGATTTAATGAAAGGGTAAATTGCATTAAAATGTAACATACTTTGATCTGATTCCTATTTTGGGTAACATAATTTCGAAACTTTTATTTTGATACCTAAAATGTAATATCTCAATCATTTAGGTACCTAGATAACTTGTTTAATCATTAACATGTAACAATGTTGACATGGCAAATGATGTGGCATACAACTCATACTTTCAAAACTTTTTTTTTTTCAAAAAAAAACTATATGGATTTTGTTTTTTATAAAATAATTTTAAAATATATTTTTTAAAACTTTTTTCAATTTTCTGTTTGTATTAGTTCATCAAGAACAATTACACTCTAAAATCAAGTAAAAAAACCCTAAATTCATACACACTCCTCCGGCTCCCCCTCCCAGTCGATGAAAACCTCCAAATCTAATTTTGTTCGTGACCATCCCCCAACCAAAGGTGGAGTAAGATGCAGTTCTGACGTTAGGGGAACCGAAGATCGTCGCCAGCGCTACAGTGTTTGACGTTGGCACAGAGAGAGTGTGCAACGGATGAAGAGGAACGACCCGCGTCGGAGAAAGATTTACAGGTTAGGGGAGTATGATGGACCAATGAAGCTGATGAGAAGATACGATTCATGTAAAGGTGATGCACATAACAATTGTGCGAAGAACTTTGCGATAGACGAAGGTTTATTGATCGAAGCAACACAAATTCATAATAGATCGAAAGAACAATCAAACCCCATTGTTCATTGATATTCTGAAGAAATGTTATTGGGATTGACCTCGATTAAACCCCTTCAATGGAATCGAGGTGAGTCTCCAACAGATCTTGGAATATTTGGATTTTCTTTGGGAAGGATTTGTTTTTTGATTTTTCTAAAGGAACTTTTAGATTGGAGTTGTTCTTGAAACAAAGCTAGGTCTCCACATGTTGAAAAAATATCAAATCAAGGTGGGTCTCGAGGGGTTGATTTAATCTGTGATTTTTTATTTAGGTTTGGTTTAGGATTTTTGCTTATTAATTTAGGGTTTAATTGTTATTGATGAACTTTGCGATAAGGGTGACGAACATTAAATAAAAACAGAAAAAAAAGAATTGAAAAAAAAAACTACAAGGAAAATATATTTTAAAACTATTTTATATGAAAAAATCCATGTCATTGGCCACTTCAGCAAGATAAAAATGAGTTATATTCCACATCACTTGTTATGTCAGCATTGTTACCTGTTAATGACTCAACAGGTTACCCAAGTACCTAAAAGATTGAAATATTATATCTTAGGTACCAAAAAGAAAGTTTTGAAAGTACGTTACTCAAAATAGGAATCAGATTAAAATACGTTACATTTTCATGCAATTTATCCTTAATGAAACAATATTTTTTTTTCTATTCTCAATTGATATAACAAACCTCAAATTCTTTTTATTTCGTATCTACTTTAACGAACTTTAACTTGCATGGCATCGGTTGAGTTGTGTAATATCTTCCACTTAATCAAGAATTACAATATAACTGACAACTTAACATTCATATCAATAATAGTGATCTTTTGCCAAAACAGTTACAATAATCATCGGTCAAAAATGGTATAAAATAAGAAATTCGCACATTCGTTACACTATTTGAGAAAAATGAATTCTTATATATATTTCGTCAAGAATCCTCTAATTTATGCTTTCGACATTTTAGGTGGTTTTTACGTCAAAAATGTATGTCTTAAAACATACTTTAAATGATTGTTAAACCATATTTTATGCCATACCATGTGTTAGTCAATCACTAAAAGGAAAGAAAACCCAAATTTGTAGGTGGGAAATAGATGACCTATCTTGCACCATTTGGTTTCAAGATCTACTACTACTACTTCTTTTCCCTCAAGCAACCTCAAACTTAGCTTGCAAAATGGAAACCTTCTATCATGCTCTTACTATACCCTTTCAAGGTCAAACAATACATTTTGACTAGCTCAACTGCCAAATAAACGCTAGGCCTCAAGTACTCCTCCCCATAGGTTGTCGGTTTGACTCTATTCAGGGGCATTGGAGAGTTTCCTAGTTATCTTCATGATCAGTCGAAGTACATGCAAACTGTCCCGGATACCCATGGTTACGAAAATATATACACACATTTTAACTTGCAAAATGAGAATGACCAAATCCAAAACAAGGTATAACTTCCAATGTATAAGGTACAAGTCACAATAGCTTTATTGCTCAAGATTTGGCCATTCTAGCTCCCGAAAAACGATTACCTTTAGACGGATGTACAATACAAGTTTCTTGTAGTTTTATAAACCAGTCTTCATGTTGGTGCATATTGAAAATGTGAACAAAAAGAACAAGAAACACATCACCTGGTCATTCGGCATCTTCCCAGTTTTCACATTCACATGTGAATATTGCAACTGTTTATTCTTTGAGAACTCCGAGTTTTCCCAATGATGTGCGAATGTGAGCGCTGGTGAAGGCTTCAGGTGTCTGAATAACGTTAGGGTTGTCTGTCGGCATGACGTCGGAAAGTGGGTAGATTCTGTTGGCATGAAGTTGGTTGTTACAAACTCCTTTCAGTATAACAGACTTATGAACACCACCAAGAAACCCTTCATAATCAGTGTCTCCACTTTCGCCAATGAAAACCACCACCTTTGACAAGTCCATACCCCATCGGAGATATAGGTACCTGGAGGCATATTGTGTCGTAAAACTTTAAGCATTCATGATTCGACTTTCTGAAGAAAGTATAATAAACATCAATTTAACGAGTGGTTAACTTTCTGAACCATTAGACGTGGCTTTCTATTAAAATTACGCCTAAGGTATGTTTGCCATTAGCTGAAAAGCTAGTTGTTCATTAATAAGTTAGCTGACAAACTAGTCATGTTTAGTAAAACTAGCTGATAAACCAGATGACAATATAAAATAACCTAAAACAACATCTTAAAAAACTAATTGGAAAAATATATGGGACATAATGGAAAGGTGGAAAAAGAAAACCTTTGGATCTTATTCAAACACTAATTCAAGTTCCTTGTTATGGCTCTTACTGGATAAGATTATAGGTAGTTTCCATGTTCAATAGGTAACAACCGTAAAGTAAGTGATACCAGTAAGATCTTACCCGGGTAAGTGTTTAGTAAACGGCCCCTAACATTCCAAAAAGATAGTTTATGGCTAACCAAACGGGGTTTTTTCAATAAGCTCATAAAATAAGCTAGTTTATGGTTGTCAAACAAAGCCTTCGGCACTCGGAGTTTAGTCCAATACCAAAATACATACACCCTTTGTGTCATGAAACTATAATGTTTCGATTAGCACATCGTTCTATAAATTTTTGATTATTTTTCAAATTTCTAAAATGACATTCAATAATAGTAACAAAATAACGAAAATCTCGCAGGCTGTCCACAATCAGTAGCATCAAAACATTGTATTGATGATAGTAGGCAAACACACAACTCTATATGGATTGATGTGCATTCTTGATGTAATTTGGTTATCCCGTAAATCATAAAAATGTAATTTGGTTATCCCGTAGATCATAAAAATCCATATATAGTGATCAGAAAATGTATAGCTCACCTGAGGGATTGTGAACGAGAAGCCAACACTGGGATGACGTTTATCTTCCTCCCATTTTGGCAATAAATAACGTGACAACGGAGCGCATGAATTCTCATCAACTTCCGGAGTTCCTTTGCAGGAGGAACCTACAACAATTAAAGTAAAAGAAGAAATATGAGTACAATACTTGATCCAACAAATTTCTCTACAAACATGTATCCTCCAAATGATTTATAAGATGTTTCATCTTTTCTGGTGATCGAGGGTGTCCGGCCAGCTTGCGCACACCTCAACTGATCTCATGTGACCCTAAAGACAACAGCCAGGAAAATCCCCCGTGGCCCTCAGGAGACTCGAACCGGAGGCCTATGGGGAGGATCGAGCCCCAAAGCCTAGCATTTATTTGCCAATTGAGCTAGCCCTCAAAATTTATAAGATATTTATTGTATTGTAATAGTCTAACAGAAGTGCTTGACTATTAATTTAACTTGAAAAATATCCTCAATAACAACAAAACATAGAATATCGTGGACAAAAACCGATGCTATCAAGATTTGTAATGAGCAAAGAGATAATTTGGGAATAGATGAAGTTACCAATGCTGGATTGTGAACTTTGAAAGCATAACAATAGTTGGTTGAAATTGCTTCATCTTCTGTAACAACGTGCTCTTCTTTTTTATTCTCCGCCTTCTTGTCAATAATGGAAGATGCCCACCGGACTAGAGTCTTCCTCAGCCCTTCACCACCCCATCGGTATTCAATATGTGAATGGTAATACAAGTCGAATACAAAGGGGTTATCTTCAGAATGAGAAGACGTATAGTAGAGATCGGCACCACTGTTGCAAATGAAAGCATCAAAATCAGAAGGATTTAAGCCTTTTGACACCAAAAATGAATGAATTTCCGCCATCTGTAAGGATGTCGCCAATATAAATCCGATTGAACCTTCGCTCTTCTCCTTCTCTACGGCCTCAAAAATCTTCCTAACATTTTCAAAAAGACCTCCAATATCATCAGCGTCAACGGCAACTACAAAAATATGCTTCCTCCTTCTCAATGCCGGAAACTTAGCTTGGTCGGATTTTTCTCCTTTCACAACACCTTTCGAATATGACATAACGGCATTCTCTAGTTTACTCTTTCGATCTTCAGAGTCAAAAGAGCTAAAAACATTTCCTTTATCGCCATCCATTGAGAACTTCAAATTCAGTGATATATCCTGCATATCTCTTAAAGAATCACTTGGTGATTCGGATTCTGAATTTTCATCATCGTCGTCATTTTTTAGCCACCCTGGTTGCCGTGGTTTGCAACTTGCTATCCGTGAGAGATAAGTTTTGCAATGCTCAGTCCACGAGAATAGGTGAATGTTTCTCAAACCGTTTGACCTGCATTTTGACCAAAGTTGCTTATCTGCCACGAGCTTTAACAAGGCATCAGCAACAGACTTCTCATCATGGGGATCAACAAGTAAACCATTGTCAAGTACCTGCAACGTTAGCACAGTCAATTGCAGGTCATTTTAATTTACTGAGGAAAGAACATTTAATGAAACAAATACAACTTACACGGTGTATATCCACTGGACCTCCATTTTTTGTGGCAACCATCGGTAGCCCGTGAGCTGCAGCCTGTTCAATGAAATTCAATAAATTATGCTAATAGTATAACAACTTGATAACATAATTGCTAAATATATCAGAAGATAACCTCAATCAAAGTGAGCCCAAATGGCTCTATGAACGCCGGATTGATGAAAACACCCTGCCAAAAGAAGTAATAAACAAAATTTATATCTCAAAATATATGGTTAGAATGCATAAGTGGTTTCCTATTACTTGCCATGTACGTGTACATATACATAAAATACGTGCATGTAACTATAAATCGAAGGGAGTCCAATTGGTGAGCTTGGCATTATTTTATCAATTATCAATATTTACCATATTATATCTTTATAACTTTACCTTGGTCTTTGCTGCTAAACTGTAGATGTCAGGAACCTCATTCTGCTTATGATGTTTCGGATATGCCACTTGACCATAAAGATCATACTTATCGATCATCTTAATAATTGAAAGAAGCATGGAAGCACTGGTGCTTGACATCTCATCAATGTTATCTCGGTTACCCATGATTAATGTCTGTAAAATTCAAGTGAAAGTTATAACACCAAAGAAGAAACCGATCAAATCACTAAAAAAGCCCATATTAGGGTAACTCAGACATACAAGATTGGCAAGCTCCCGTAATGGACGACACTCCCCAAATGCTTTGACCAAAGTTGTAAGGTTCTTTTTAGGGTCCGGCCTAGCAAGTGCAAGTATCATAGGCTTGCGTGGGTTGGTAAAGAACCGCATTATCTGCATGACAAGAAGATGAAGAATCTCATGAGTTTTACACTTCCAGATAGCTGTGAGTCTAAAGTTTGAAACTAATTAATCAGAAATGACATAAACCTCTGCCCAAATAGGCGGGTCTGGAGAAGCCTGACGATCTTCTGTTCCTTCTGCTTCACCATCCATATCACCATCATGTGGAATAATATGATTGAACTCCATCCCAGGAGGAATTACCTGCCAATAACTAAAGTGATTAATTCTGCAACCAAAGGAAACACAGCACTAACATGCACAAATATTGGCATTATAATAGAAAGAACATGGTAAAGTTTAGAACGTTTGATAACAGTAGCTAAGACTCCACTGAACAATAATATAGCTGTTCAAGTTGCAGCGGATGAACCTTAACGAGATTTATATAAAATTTGCCATTGAACTAACTGGGAAGTCAGTAATTTATCTTCTGTAAAGAGAAAGTTTGAGGATGTTAACAAGTCTACCCAACATACAAATAAGTTATATAATTAGAAGAAAAATATTTTCTCCTACTATAGAAAGAATTAGTTCCCCCACTGTCAACCGAATGCGAGACCCTTGAACAACAAAAGCACAAAACAGTGCCGCTCTAAAGATACGGTCACGTTAGACATTCACAAATCTGGAAGTAAAGAAGCCTCAAGCCATCTATTATCATCCAAAACAAAGTAAAAAATTTCTTCCAATGGGCATGTATCACCCCAGTATTAAGGTATTAAACCCGATTCATCACAGCCCTTATCTGATTATGTGATTGATGAGCTATTATTGGCATACTGAGCACAAATTACAAGCAATTCTGTTCATTATGCTGAATAGTAGTGAAACAAATATATATAACCAGCAAAAAACTGCAGCTATTTGAATCACAAAGAAACACATAAGATCTGCAAAAGAAGAAGCATGTATTGGCACTTACAACCATGCGAGGCATGAACCTGCCATAACAGCTCACATTACGCCTGATCCTAGCTCGAAGTTTGCGCTCCAACACTGGGTCAAACCCATTGTACAACCGCCACTGTTCCTCTATTTCCTGTCTGGTGCTGGTTATGACTACCTCAGAGGCATCAAGGGTCAACTCCTCAGCCTCTATCCTACGCATTATTTTGTATGTATCGTTGATTTCTTCTTTAGATAATCTGCCTTGCCTTAAAAGTTGTTCCAACTTATCTCGCCCTAGCGAGTGACCAGTGAAGAGCATGGGTACATTTAGAGCACCAGACAGAAGAGCAGCCGAGTCCCCAGCATCTGCATAATGACCATGGATAGCAACGGGCCAGACTGGGCGACCTCCACCAACTTGCTCACCCAAAACTTTGGACATCTGTAATATGTGGCCAAGTGCACCATCAACAAACTCCGGGATATGAGGCCATAGGAGTTCTTTGGGAATATATTTATCTTTTGGACCAAATGGAATACGAATTATATATGCACCACTACTCTCGCCTATTTCTTCAGTCAAACCATCGGAATTATGTGGAGAGAGCATCTCTGTTGGTTCACCATAACTGCAGTCTACTTCAGGAGATGCTACTTGCCTAGTAAGTAAATCAACTCGGTAGACACCTGGCATTGAAGCCAAAGCCCTTGCAAGTTCCACAACATACTTAACCTAAATAACCAGAAATTAATACCAAAATTATTAAGCTAGTTGAATTACTTCAAATCAGCAACAAGAAACAAAGGGTAGATAAAATATTATCAAATTCTGAAGTCCACCAACATAAACATACCTGACCACCCGTATCAGAATCACGCCCAAGCTCCATATTTTCGCCACGTATTAGACCATGAAGGCTGTAAGAAATTTAGATTCAAGAGATTATAAAGATTGTCAACAAACTATACAATGGGAAGTGCATAATGTGAAGCACTTATTTGACATCATTTTGTTCATGGATTAAGTTTATGCAAACCTTTTGGACCTTGTCACCAAAAATCATACTTTAACAATATTCTTTTTATCGTATTTCATTAATACAAACTGAAATTTGCTTCTGTTTCTAAGAATTTCAAAGCATTCAAACTTCTAAAGGTTGTTCTAACCAAAAGGTTTTCAGAGTGATTAGCATTAGCTGTTGTACTTCAGCAAAATGTCCAAACGAAATGAAAGAATACTCCAAGTTGACCATAAATAGCAAGCACAGCACTGCAGTTGCCAAATTGAATGTATTCTGGCAACTTTTTGGCCAACTATAGTGCTTCCTCCACCGTTACCTGCCGACTCAGTGTTTTTCTTTCTTTTGCATTTTAGGAAGTATGTTGGTTGTTTAGAAACATGGTGCCAATTACGATGTTTTAAATTGCTAATCACTCAAAATCTTACCTCTATACAAAATCAGTTACATGTGTATTGAATAGGATCGTCAAGCCACTCAAGTTAGAGGTGGTTGGGATATGTAGAGGCTACATAGAGGGTCCATAGCAAATTTTATTAAAATCTATCTATGGGCTTGTAGTTACACTGGTAAGATGATATTTCTTTACATGAAATCCTATTCGATACGTTACCTTTATTTAACACCCCAACACAATACTTTTAACCATTTCTAGATTAAGATTTTGGAAATACACAAACACATCCTTAATGATCATTGTGTAGTTTCTTAATGCTAAAATTGTATAATAAACAAAGATCAGAAACTTTTGGTTTTGGCCCTTTTCTTTGAATAGGCCATACCTTATTAATTTGCTATAACAACATTCATGTTTTACGTCTCACTTCCGTATGAAAATTCAAGCTAGACATATCAATTTCCATGGTTTTAGAAACAAAATTGACCATTTTTCATGATAGACAACTTGCCTTGCCGCAAGTAGTAGTTTTCTATCTTAAATGCATGTTCCAATTCACATGCTGTCGACAGATTCAAAGAAAGAGAATAAATACATTATTGATCACTCTATATCCTTCTACGGCTGATATTTTTCTCATATATTGTAGACGGTTTAAATGTGATACCCTTTATGAGAACGTAAACTAATGATGCATTTACTTGAGATTTAATGGTTAACAGTTAATAGGGATATCATACCTTATCAGTACAAGGTACAACTTTTTCCCCTTCTGTTGATTAGCCCATGCCTCCATTGCATCCGTAGAGCTAATCCTGGGCAACCGACCTCTGTGGCTATCACCATGAACAGAAACATCACTGACGGTATCTCCTTTCTCCCCCTCTGACAAGTCTTCTGACATGTCAGCCACAGCTTCTTTGCGACCCCGTTCACGCTCCAGGCGGCGTTTGGTCATTCTTTGAGCTTCCTCACCCTCAAGCTAACAAACAAAAATAAGAACATCAAAGGTGGACTGCAATAGCGTACAACCTACGTATTAATTGACGGTCTATAACTACAATAGTGATTTCTAAGCACTTACAACACGATATGCGTGTATGATAATTACTTCATAATACATGCATATCAGATCTCTAAAGATACCACCTTTTCTCAAAAATTCGAACAAAGCACACAACAATTACATACACCCATGAAGGAACTCGAATGTAAACAAATGAAACCTATCTGAACACCGTTGCATACATATCACTCATGCTAATCTATATCGAACCTTACAATCCACAATAAAGCAGAGCCATTTCTTAAGAAGATGTCATACATAAACGAAAGCATTTTAACATCATAAATCACATATTGTTCATATATTCTTCATGAAACCTATCAATTTCATAGAAAGGGTTAATCAATCTAAGCTTCAAATTAAACTCCTTTTTCAGATTAAAGTAAAAGGTTAACCAATCCGCACAGATACTGTTTTAAATGAATTTATCTCAATATCATAAAGCAAAATCTGTTCATGGATTGTTTATATATGTTCAGTAAATATTTCTTTTAACCAACTACATCAAATCTTCATTCAAATTAAGCTTCTTCTTCTCGCCAATTCTCAGATCAATATCGCCAACTTAATTACAGTTTTTATATAGAAATCTAAAATTAAGAGCAGAAAAAGTATAAACCGAAGAAATAAAAACCTGCTTTTTCTGGCGAGCCAAATTCCAAATCCTCCAACACATATTCTCAAGCCTAGTGTTCCTCTCTTGAGGACTCCTCGTCGCTTGTGCCTGTAGATGATCATCAATTTCATTTTCATCAAAAAAAGAAAAAAAAAAACAGAGCAATAGACAGATGCAGTATACAAACACAGACTCCACGATTTGATTCATTTCTTCCATCAACATATATAGATACAAAAACAAGTACGTATATAATATACAATTCATAAATTAAGTGATAAGACTTGCCTTAACCCAAGAGCGATGGAGATCAGTTTCATCAAAACCGATAACGTTATCGACGAAGTAGCGAGTGGGACTGAAACGGCCCCTCTCACGGAGGAGCAACGACGACTTAGCATCGTCAAGTCCAGGTCCTACATCCAGTATTGCCTCTAAGTAACTGTTAATCCAGTCGTTTCCCGCCATTGCGTAACCTTCTCCGCAACGCCCCTTTCTCTGCGATTCCTCTTTTTTGTGTGTGAGAATGGTTGCAGAGTAGAGATTTATGAGTGAATTGGTGGTGGCAACGTGATGAGATTGAAGATGTGAGAGAGAGAGACAGACGATCTGATAACACGCGGAGGAGAGAGACAAAGAGACCTGGGATATAGGCCTCTCTGTTTCTATTTATTTATATCTAATTCAATAATAAATTATATCAAAATAAAACAAATTTTTTTTTCTGTTCTAAAATACTAAATATTTTTAATTTTATTTTTATTTTAGTTAATTATAACCGATTGTTTATTGGTACACGAAAAAATTATTACTATTTCATTTACCTTGTCGAGTAACATTCTCAACCTCAAAGCTAATTGTTTATAAGCGTCTATCATCCAATAAACAGTTACTGTGAGAGTCACACAGGGACAGACCCAGAATTTTTTTCATACGGTGGCACTATATAATATAGATAAAATATAATTACAAAAAACACGGTTCTTATCGACGTGTTACCGACATTCAATACCACCCGATTTGTTTTTAGCCTAATTCCAGCGTCTCGAGGGTTTTTTTATAGCTTTTTGCTTGATTTCGAGGTTTTTTTACGTTTTTTTTTTCAATTTCGATGAACTTTTTTTGTTTTTTTGGTCGATTACAAGGTACGGTTGCACCTTCTTGACCTTTTGAATATCATACGGTGACACCTTTTAAAACGATACGGTTGCACCTTTCATAAACTCAAAATTTTAAACCTTTCGACGGAGAGATAATACGGTGGCACGTGCCACCGTATTCTCCTCTTCAAGTCCGTCCCTGGAGTCACAACCTTAAATTATTGGGTAAGATTTTATGTTCATCCGGTAAACGCTTGTCAAACGACCTCTAAGTATCTACTTACCAATTTTACTATAATTGTGAGATGATAAAATCCAATAATCCTATTGTTATTAATGGTAAAAATATGAACTAGTTAAAAAATGTAATGATTATATATTTTTAAAAGTATGGATTTTTTTTTTAGTCTAAAAAAAAGTCTCAAAAAGTATGCTTTTTTTATTAAGACAATTTATTCTAGATTGAGAAAGTATATTATTTTGAACTTTTTTTTTTGGTATATACGGTAATACATTTCAAACAAAAAATTAATATTTTTTTGGGTAAGGATTTATGGTTACAAAGTTTATAATATGTTTCTTTTAATTATAATATATTTTCTTAGTTACATCAAAAGTATGACAGATTTATTAAAATCTAGCTTTTAAAAATAGGTTTCTCAAGATAATTATTGAAATAAAGTATGTCTCATTTTGATGTAATTATGATATTAATTTTTTTATTTATGATTATTTAATGATCAAATAATATTATTTTTTTATAATAAAATTCACATACACTACTCACTTTTGGTACATTTGACCTTTAGAAAAGTTGAGTTACCAAATACTATTGAGACAATAACACTTTGATAAATGATAAAGGCTATATTTGGCAAATTAGTTTATAAGCTAGCTGGTAGTTGATAAGTTAGCTTTTCAAAACGCTATTATAAGTAGTTTTTCAATAAGCTAACTTATAAGCTAGCTTTTGGTTATCCAAACATATACCAAAGAAAAAAGCTAGTTTTTTTTGCCAAACAATGTCAAAGTAAATTATTTAAATCATCTTATTCTATCTATTATTTGTGTATATAATCACAATTTATCAAATATTCATTAATAGGAGAACCGATTATTATAATTTCATTTAAGGAAAATTTGACAGCTTGTTAGAACATTTTCAACAGATTCTCAAAAGTGAAGATTTTTGGGGATTTTTGTCTAATTTTTGCTTTAACAACTTTTTCAAAATCTTCCAAAAAAACGATTACTTTGCATAGAGATGAATTTTTTTTCCGAAATTTCAATAAATTTTTAAAAATGATTACCATGGAAAAGTTAATGACTTGTTTTTGTTTTGCTACCAATCAAAACTCTTCAAATTAAATTTTTAGGAGATAAATAATAATATTTTATAATATATTCAATATTTTAATAATATAATTAATATTATAGTTCCAAAATAGAAAATTTCTTTTTATTTTTGGAAATTTTAACTTTTCATTCTTTATTTAGAAAACGTAAAAAAATTTGTTGAACATGTTCTTATATTATAATATATAATGGATTATTTAATATTAATTATTAATGTAACATAATAATTTTCAAATTCATTTCCAATTATTTATAAATAACAAAAAATTAATCATATTCATATCCACTGTCGTTTTCATAAAAATGTTTTAAGGGAATAAGGTGCATGCATGTGCTTTCAAGAGCCATGGTGTATAACTGTATATAAATAATGACACGTGTCATACCATCAACAATCTACTTTTAGAGAATCCACAATGCTCATAAACAATATTTAGTATTAGGGCGTGTTTGGTTTGCCGGACAATCCTGCGTTTGGTTTGCAGGAAATGATTTCGTTGACCAGATTTCAAATCCGTTGACCATTTTAAAATCTCTCATATGATGGATTTGAAAATCCTTGGCTTTGGATCTGGATTTGAAATCCAAATCCGACGGATTCTAAAGCGTGATCCAGACCAATGTTTTAAAAACCGGTTTTTTGATTGAACCGGTGTGGTAAACGGGTCACGGTTCAACCCGGTTTCAAGAATTTATTTGTATTTTTCATTTTCATGCATATATATATATAACACCAAAATATTGATGTCCACAAGTTAAAACATTAAAAAAGCACATAACAACAAGTTTTACATCAATCCAAAAACATTAAATAAACACAAATAAGCATAAGTTTTTCATCAATTCAAATACATCCAAACGAAATATAACGATCAAACCTAATCATGGATCTTGAGACATTGGAGTGTTGGTTTTTAACGCTAATACGTATTGCCTATTGGACTATTTGTTTTTAACTTTTGTTACCGGGTCAACCGGTTCGATATGACCGGTTCAACCGGTTTTTTAATAGAACCGACCGGTTCAATCCGGGTCATAAAATGGCATAAACCCGGTCTCTTCACCGGTTCGACCGGTCGGGCCGACCCGCTTTTTAAAACATTGATCAGACGTCAAATTGTATGGATCCAAATCTGACGTTTACCAATAAAAATAAATTATTTAAAAAACAAAAAAATAATTTAAAAAAAAACTCAATCCAAATCCAAATTCTACAAACCAAACAACACTTGTAAAGGAATGGATTTGAAATCCATTCCAAATCCTACAAACCAAACACATGAAGGAATTTCAAATCCCCCCAAATCCAAATCCAAATCCCTCCAAATCCCTCCTTGAAATCCAATTCATTTCATTCCAATCCCGCAAACCAAACGCGCCCTTAGTATATAGCAACTAGGGGCCTTTACGGTACGGTTTGCTGCAAAATCGTAAGCCGTATCATATATGTCTTAAATCGCATTAAACTGCACAATGAAATGTGGTGGGGTACAGTGTAGTTTATGTGGTTTGTATCTGATGTATTTTAAACCTACAATCCAATAATTATAAGGTTAAAACTTCATTTTAAAACCAACGATAACGTGATCGTAGTAAAAAATAAATAAAAATATTCAACACGTCGGATTCCTAAATACATATTACATAAATATTGCAATTATTATATATATATATATATATATATATATACATATATGTATGTGTAATATATAAAATTAAGAATATACACACACATATATATAATGTGCAGTGCGATGCAATTTGAACCGCAGTTTGATAACTCAAAACCGTATAACAGACCACATAATGTGGCTTGGTAAAAATGCAAACCGCAAACCGCACCATAGAAGTTCTAAACCGCACTTTGCGATACAATGTGGTGCGATATAGACGGTTTGTACGATTTGACGGTTTAGATGAACACCCCTAATAGCAACCCCCAAACAAATACTTCTACTTCTACAATGACGGTTTAGATGAACACCCCTACGGTTTTTAACCGTATGGTTTATAATTCGTTGTTATTTTCATTCCGAGTATAACGTTGTCAATGTTTACCGTTAAATGTGAGAAACGAAAACAACAATAAACTGTAAATTTCATAGACGAAAAAAATAATAAATTATAAACTACGTAAACATTTCAAAAGTACAAAGACGAAAATAACAATTTTCAACAAACCACAACAATAAATAATATAGTTTGCTCAAAATAAATTTTGATATTAATATATGAATAATATTTTTACTTGAAAGTTAGGTGTCGTTTGTTTTTTAAGAGGTCTAAAGTCTGATATCTTATTTTAGTTATGATTAATAAGAGGTGATGTGTAAAAAGATATGAACGAATCAGGCTTAAGAGTCATTAAGAGGTTTTTTGAAAAAAACAAACAACCCTTTATGTAATAACCGGGCTTAAAGCTATATTATGAAAGTTGGGGTAAGAAAGTAATAAGATCATAAGGGAAAGGGTCTAGAGTGGAAAGTTGGGAAAAGAGGGTTTTAACCCTAGAGATATCAGAGTTGTGTGTGAGTGTGGCGGCTAGTGTTTGGAGAAAGCTCTTGGGCAATTTCTGGGAGTGACCGAGAAAGAAAGGATTCATCAAGATCACCAAGCTTTGAATCGAATTGTTGAAGGTAAATTCTAATTCCATTTCCTTCCGTTAGTAAGAGTTAGCATTTGCTTTGCAAACCTTGTAATGGGATTGGTATCTATGGCTTTATTTCTGAAAGTTGGGGTTTCTGGGTTGAGATAGCTGGTAATTTTTTTATAAAAATGTATGTGGTTAAAGGATTGTATAATGAAATTGGATTATTTAATCTGTTGGTGAGTTATGGAGTTACTTTGTTAGTGATCCGTTTTGTTTAATCTATTAATTGGGATTCGACATCGAGTCTGGGATTTCGTAAGCTAGTTGAATGACTCCGATCACCGGAGTTCAGTGAGGGCCGGTCGAGAGTTGGGACCGGTCGTGAGAGGAAACTTCGGTCGATCTGTGAGACACCGGTCAATATTTTATACCGGTCAAAAACAGTACACCGGTCGAAGAAGATGGGAAGTCCGGTCAATGTACCGTACCAGTCGAGATGTTGAAGACAGACCTCGGTCGAAGGGGGGTGTTGATCCCGGTCCCCCGGGGTGGTTCTGTGGGCTGAGGCCCAATCTAGTTTCTGGTTGGGCCGAAATTAATAAAAATAGTGTAAGTTGGGTTTAATTAATTAGTATTGTGTTGGGCTTCATTTAGGGACTAACCCATTTTCAGTGTAGTATATGCGGGTGTTTTAATTTCTTCCTTGAGTCGAAATTTTAGGAAGTCGGGTTCACGTATTTAATAGGAGACCGTTGAGATTTTTAGGGTTTAGGACCAACTTTGTTCGATTAAAGAGTATCGAGAATTCATCGAGGGTGCATTGTTTTATAGGTTTCGCCCCAGATTATAAGGTGGACGTAAAGCACTAAGCAAAGGACGACATGTGAGTTTTCTGAACTAAAATTATTTTAGTAACGAAAGCATGTAAAGTTCGATTTATAGACTTTGAATTTAATTGCGATTGCATGATACTTACGAAATGGTTTAAGTGTGTTATCAATTTGTGATGTTTATACGTATGCATACCTTGTTTGTGAGCTACGTGACCTAAGTCGGGGAGTGTGGCCCGCCTACTCGTGCCGGGGAGTGTGACCCGTTTATGTCGTTGGGGGTGTGTCCTAACATTAAGGCAGCGCGAGTTAGACACATCGTCTTTGACGGTCGTGTAGTCAGTAGTGTGTTTTATTTGTGTGATTATTAAATGTTGTTCGAAAATCTGGAAAGTTATTCTTATTTGCTCATCTGTTAGAGGGGACTCACTAGACCTTCGGTCTAACCCTGGCTCTTTCAAAACTAAAAATCTTTTCAGGCAGGCGTGTATTAGAGAAAGCAGATAAGGGAAAAAGGAAAGATGTAGCGGGAAAAGATAGAAGACTGTCATCGTAGATATTCTATTTATTATCTCAGTTGTGTAGGTTGACTTGAGAACCTTGAATTGTAATTTGTAAGCTTGGGTCCGTTTTGGCATGAATTTTATTTATATAACTAAGATTTAAGTTGCTATTTAGTCGCTTCTGGTTGGGTTGTTACAGTTGGTATCAGAGCCATAGTTTAAGGGATTTAGGTGACCGGATGGGCCTAAACTTAAACTGTGGAGTAGATGGACACAGCTGAGATTTAGGAAGCCTTTAAGAAAGACCTTGATCATTGTAAGATGTGATAACAATAGTGAGTACCCTCATGTAAGGTAAATTCAGAATCGCATCTGGCCAATGCCATTATGAATTTACAGGTGCATGGGCATACTCATTTGCTATTGTTGAGTGTGGTTCAGGGTAGAGAGTTATATCCGTAGATTGATAGAGTTAGTCTAGTATGTGGTGGAAGTTCGTCTTTGGTAGTAAGGTTAATACCGTTTAGGAGGCATATCGTGCGGGATGTAGTTATTTCGTTGAGAAAGGACCTCCTGAGTCCAGACGGAGGAGAATGATGTTAGGAGGTGGACTTTTGCTCCAAGGGAGTCTTCGGTCTGGTAGAGTGGTTTGTTGTTTAGTGAGAAGCAGGAGAGTATTAATCCAAGAGTCGAATGACAGAAATGAGGCTTCTAAAGCTGTAATTAATTGAAGGGTGGTTGAGGGACGATATCAGTGTTGGTGGATAATATGTGGTGAGGATCAATGGAATCAAGATATGGTTGGTAAGTTTTTTTGAGGGTATAAGTGAGGAGGCGAGATTGGCGGAATTGCAGTTGCCAACCTGGACCTTCAAGGATGTTGGGAAGCGTTGGTGCTGGAAGTAGTGGCAAATGTGAGAATCTTGAGGGGTTGGTCTGAAGTAGAAAGTCTGGGGTGAACTAGGGTGAGTGCAAGCGGTTGACCTTGTTAGAGTAAATAGCCTTCAATGTCATTGAGTTCCATGTATCGTGTGTCAAGCAAATTGCTGAAGTTTTTCATATCAATCACATCAAATATTTTGACGTGTGTGTGCCTTACGAAATGGTTGTTTTGAAAACGTGTCGACGCATGCGAATGTGTGTTTGAATTGAAAAGACAAGTTTTTTTTGACTTTGGGTGATAAATTTTGATTTCTGGTCTGGGGGAAATATTATATATCTCTTTATAAATGAGTTGACTTTTGGTTATGAAAATCAAAACATCATTTGATCGCATGAATTTATAAGTGAGTTTGGTACAAACAGGTGTTGTCATATCAACAAGGGTGATAGTCGTTTGGCACGCTCAGTGTAAACAATTTCGTAGTATTTTATAAATCGTGTGTATAAAGTTCATCGTAAATGTTTCCAAATGTGCCAACCCCGATATTGGGGTGCGGTGAGGAGAAATTGTTGTGGAGTTGAAAGAGAACGATTCTTGAAATCATTGTGCATGGCTAAGTCAGTGTTGTGTCGTGTACCCATAAGTTGTTTTTCTGAGGAAGGTACCTTCTAAATTTTCAAATGTGTCAAAAGTTTAAATGTTTGTGTGTCATGCATGAAGGCTATGAACTCTCTAGGTCGTAGGGAAGGTTGCAATTAAGAATGATGAAAGTTTGGGTGTGGAAGTGTGTCGCTCGATCAGAGGGTAGAAAGTATTTGGTAGTAGTATCCTTTTAAGTAAGGATGGTGATTAGCGGAAGTGGTGATTGGAGACACTGACATATGACGTTAAGGATGATGGTACCATGGTGGTTTGCAGTTGTTCCGAGGCTTGAGTTGTGATTGTCGGCAAATGGTTGTGTCGGGAGTGGAATTTAATGTCGTAAAGATATTTTAGCGGTTAACTGTTACAGTGGAAGAGGTAGATTTCATTGGGGATCCTTGTTGGTTGGAGACATAATGAAGGTATCCCAACGCCGACTGTTGCCGTGGAAGTCAGAAACCATTTTCGTGGTGAATGGCGGAACGCTGAAAATGAAGAAGTAGTTATGGTTAGTTTCGAGGAGTTTCGTGAGGAAGCGAAGGGTTATTTGGAAAAGGTGCGTACCTAATGCAATATTGGACAACATTGTGTGGATCTTACAAAAATGGAAGATCTTTAGTTCGGTTAGGTGGTTCTCTACCGATGAGATTTTGTTGGTTATGTGGGAATGAAGTTATATATATAGCACAATCAGGAGGGGTTGTGCTTAGAGCATTTAAGTCTTCGAGGTAGTATGCTTAATCTTTCATAATACTGGAGTTTAATTCCAGCAGATTGCAATGAGTCGACAAGGAGCGATATCTTGTTGAGAGGTTAGAGGATCATAGTTTTGTGATTTATCCAGATTCGAGAAAGACAAGGCTGTGAAATGCCTTGAATCCCAATTTCAGTATTATGACCTGTGAGAAGAGAACGATATGGGTATGTGTAACCAGTGATCGTGGAGAATTGTAGTTACTCTGGGATGAGGTAGTAGAGCGATGGTTGTACCCTCGGGTTGGTGATGTCTTTATGACATACTGGAGAGTGCAAATTATTAAAGAGGTTAGGAGATTTCTTGAAGATATGTTTAAGGTTGGCGTTATTGTTATAGGAGGAACGTTTCCGTTCGAAAATCTATGAGGGATGAGTTGTATGTGGTAAAAATGTGGTTGGGATGCTAAGTTGAGAATAATTTTGTCAAATGAGGGTTGACAGTTATCAAAAAGGAGGAACTGTGTGTTCTGATTTTCGGCAAGTTTGGGGCGGGATTATCTTATATCCCTATAATGATTGTGGAAAGTGTCGAACTGTTTAATTGAAGGGGGTTGTGTAGTGGATAGAAAACCCGTGGGCATATTGAAGTATTCTTTAGGGTGAAAGGGTTCTAGCAGATTGGGTAATCTTGATTGGAGAGCGAGAATTGTGCGGCGCGACTGAGTAGTGGGTATTGCTTTTGAAGAGTTGGGTTGATTATCTCGCGTAAGAATTGTGGAAAGTCGGTTGATCAAGCAAAATGATGTAAATGGGATTTAACATTTGGGAATCATCGTTGAATAGAGTAATCAAAGGTTGGACGAGCGGTGCTTCTTGCAACGATAAGGAAGTGATGATATCATGTCGAAAATGTGGGAAATCTGAGGGTAAGAAGTTTGGCAAGTGACATAAAATGTGGAGGTATGTTGTTAGATTATGCTATTAGCAAGTTTATAAATCCCTAGCGCGGGTACGAGAAAGAGATTATGGCATTTGGTGCGGTGTAAGTGTGTTTAATCAAAATCGTACAGTTGACCAAAGGTTTACACTGTTAATCAGTGAGTCGGTCATTAGGAGTGGGTTTAAAATCCTCAAAGAGGAAGATTGAGGTGTTGGGATATAGTGCTCGGAGCGAAATATCATAGTGTCAGTTTTGGTAATGTGTAAAAAGGGGATTTCAAGTGAGTCCGTTGTCCTATGTTAAATTATTTGGAAAAGTTTGTCCGAGCTTGGTCATTCCGTATCGAGCGGGTGAAGTTGGGATTTATTGCGCATTTGGCCGAGTGATGGTGGATGCAACGAGAGATTGAAGTATGTGTCACATTAATTGGCTAGTTGGAACTGGTGGTTTACGCGAATTTTGGAATTTCGGTAGTCTCTATCCACATGCGAGGAGTTGAAGAGATGATGTTGGGGTGATGTATTTTCGGTGTGTAAGATTTGGATATTGCCGAGGAGTTGAGATCAATGTGGTTTGAAAAAGAAAGTGCTTTTGCGTGTGAGCTATATTGTGCTAAGAGGGGTTGCTTGCAAGGGAAAGTTACCTGAAGAACTCGGGACTGTGAGTTGTTGATGATGGCTACAGTTGGCGATGTATTATGTTGGCGAGTTGAGTGAGTATTTAGTCAGAGATGCATGTTGTAGTGGTATGACTCTGGTAAAATTCTATTGGTTATTGAGATTGATGTAAACAAGGGGGGGGGGGGTAAACCTGGTGGTTATGTACGGCTATGTATCGATCAGAATGGCGTGGGTAATCGAATGGTATTAATTTGGTTAGACTGAGAATTATGAGTCGTTAATTTCAAGTGGGGACAAATGTAATGTTACCAATCTCGCATTGGAAGGGTGTGACCTGATTCAGAAAGAATTGGAAGTTAAAACTTAGAATTGTTAGGCCATTGCTACCATGGAGTGTGTTTGAGAAGTAGCTTATAAATTGGAATAACCGTGAATCTGCGAGGAGCGCACCCCGTTTTCCCTGTATCTAATCTGAAGAAATGTTTAGCAGTCAGCGATGTTGTCAAGCCATGGAGGTTAATCAAGTAGATGAGAGGATAAGTTGTGTAGAAAAACCGGTAGTCATTTTAGATCATAAGGTGAGGAAATTGTGGATCAAGGAAATTCAACTAGTGAAAGTTCAGAGGCTTTTCCAATGGCCGAGAAGCGACTTGGGAGTTAGAGTCGGATATGAGGAATCAATATCCCAGTTTGTTCGACGAAGGAATTCCGGGGACGGAATTCTTTTGAGGGGTATTGTAATAACCGGGCTTAAAGCTATATTATGAAAGTTGGGGTAAGAAAGTAATAAGATCATAAGGGAAAGGGTCTAGAGTGGAAAGTTGGGAAAAGAGGGTTTTAACCCTAGAGATATCAGAGTTGTGTGTGAGTGTGGCGGCTAGTGTTTGGAGAAAGCTCTTGGGCAATTTCTGGGAGTGACCGAGAAAGAAAGGATTCATCAAGATCACCAAGATTTGAATCGAATTGTTGAAGGTAAATTCTAATTCCATTTCTTTCCGTTAGTAAGAGTTAGCATTTGCTTTGCAAGTCTTGTAATGGGATTGGTATCTATGGCTTTATTTCTGAAAGTTGGGGATTCTGGGTTGAGATAGCTGGTAATTTTTTTATAAGAATGTATGTGGTTAAAGGATTGTATAATGAAATTGGATTATTTAATCTGTTGGTGAGTTATGGAGTTACTTTGTTAGTGATCCATTTTGTTTAATCTATTAATTGGGATTCGACATCGAGTCTGGGATTTCGTAAGCTAGTTGAATGACTCCGATCACCGGAGTTCAGTGAGGGCCGGTCGAGAGTTGAGACCGGTCGTGAGAGGAAACTTCGGTCGATCTGTGAGACACCGGTCGATATTTTATACCGGTCAAAAACAGTACACCGGTCGAAGAAGATGGGAAGTCCGGTCAATGTACCGCACCAGTCGAGATGTTGAAGATAGACCTCGGTCGAAGGGGGGTGTTGACCCCGGTCCCCCGGGGTGGTTCTGTGGGTCGAGGCCCAATCTAGTTTCTGGTTGGGCCGAAATTAATAAAAATAGTGTAAGTTGGGTTTAATTAATTAGTATTGTGTTGGGCTTCATTTAGGGACTAACCCATTTTCAGTGTAGTATATGCGGGTGTTTTAATTTCTTCCTTGAGTCGAAATTTTAGGAAGTCGGATTCACGTATTTAATAGGAGACCGTTGAGATTTTTGGGGTTTAGGACCAACTTTGTTCGATTAAAGAGTATCGAGAATTCATCGAGGGTGCATTATTTTATAGGTTTGGCCCCAGATTATAAGGTGGACGTACAACGCTAAGCAAAGGACGACAAGTGAGTTTTCTGAACTAAAATTCTTTTAGTAACGAAAGCATGGAAAGTTCGATTTATAGACTTTGAATTTAATTGCGATTGCATGATACTTACGAAATGGTTTAAGTGTGTTATCAATTTGTGATGTTTATACGTATGCATACCTTGTTTGTGAGCTACGTGACCTAAGTCGGGGAGTGTGACCCGTTTATGTCGTTGGGGGTGTGTCCCAACATTAAGGCAGCGCGAGTTAGACACATCGTCTTTGACGGTCGTGTGGTCAGTAGTGTGTTTTATTTGTGTCATTATTAAATGTTGTTCGAAAATCTGGAAAGTTATTCTTATTTGCTCATATGTTAGAGGGAACTCACTAGACCTTCGGTCTAACCCTCGCTCTTTCAAAACTAAAAATCTTTTCAGGCAGGCGTGTATTAGAGAAAGCAGATAAGGGAAAAAGGAAAAATGTAGCGGGAAAAGATAGAAGACTGTCATCGTAGATATTCTATTTATTATCTCAGTTGTGTAGGTTGACTTGAGAACCTTGAATTGTAATTTGTAAGCTTGGGGCCGTTTTGGCATGAATTTTATTTATATAACTAAGATTTAAGTTGCTATTTAGTCGCTTCTGGTTGGGTTGTTACACTTTAGGGTGCAACAAATATAATGATTTGCATGTGCTTTTCCTTTTCCGCCGTCCGTGAAAAATTAAAGACATTATCAATATTCTGAAAGATAAATTTATATTCAAAGTTTAAATGACGTGTGGCTTGGTGTGGTCAAGTCTAAAGACATACACGTGATATTTTTCAAAGCCTTATATAAGACGGTAAATTTATATGTTATAAATATATATATATATATATATATATGTGTGTGTGTGTGTGTGTGTGTGTGTGTGTGTGTGTGTGTGTGTGTGTACGTATGTTTGTTTTCTATATACAGATCAATCAGATAATGACATTAAAAAAATTATATTCATACTATAATAAAAATAATATAGATTATTATCTATACTATATTATAAAACATTTATAAAAAAACTCTTAAAAGCAATTGCTAAAGCTTAATGTACTGCTACACTATTTAATATTAATTACTTAAAATCTCTTAAAAATAACCATTAAAGCTTTATGTACTACATTTAATGTTATTTATTAACTTTCAATCCTTATCTCTAACCACTTTAACTCCCCTAAAATCACTCGATTCATAATTAAATACAGGATAAAAATCAAATTTTAAATATAAAAAATCTAAAATATAACTAAAAAACTCTAACAGAATATTTAATGTTTATTTTATAAAAAAATTATATTATTAAACATAAAATAAATTACATTACTATTAAACTATTGAAGAAACTCTTAAAAACAAACTTTATGCATTAAGTACTCTTTATTGATACACATTACTTAAAATTCAAGATTACAAGTCATGATACATGAGTACAAATTTCTAAAGCTATATGTTTGAATTCATAACTAACCGATAAACATAATTAAAACAGGATAAATATCTCAATTTAAATATAAATAATTTAAAATGTATATACTATATTATAAAGCATTTATAGAAAACTCTTAAAAACAATTGCTAAAACTTAATGTACCGCTATTTAATGTTAATTGCTTAAAATCTCTTAAAAACAACAATTAAAACTTTATGTACAACATTTAATGTCATTTATTAACTTTTAATCTTTATCTCTAACCACTTTAACTCCCCTAAAATCACTCTCCACTTCAACTCTCCTAAAATCACTCCCTGCATAATTAAATACAGGATAAAAATCAAATTTTAAATATAAAAAATCTAAAATATAATTAAAAAACTCTAACAAAATATTTAATGTTTATTTTATAAAAAAACATTATATTATTAAACATAAAATAAATTACATTATTATTAAACTATCGAAGAAATTCTTAAAAACAAACTTTATACATTAAGTACTTTTTATTGATACACATTACTTAAAATTCAAGATTACAAGTCATGATGCATGAGTACAAATTTCTAAAGCTATATGTTTGAATTCATAACTAAGTGATAAACATAAGTAAAACTGGATAAACATCTCAATTTAAATATAAAGAATTTAAAATATATAAGATAATCATTGAATTCTTACAAAATATTTATTTTTTTTATAAAAAACATATTATATTATTAAGCCTAAATTAAACAAATTTATAAAAAAAAAACATTATCACTCTCTCAAAACCATCCAAAATCGTACTGTAAATTGACAAAAAACAAAAAATAAAATGAAACATTAAAATTGTGATGTATCTCGCTACATTTCCCGAGTATGCTTCTAATTATTATATAAATAGTCTTTGATTTAATATTTAAAATAAAACTTAAAAAAAACTACAATTTCGTTTTAATTATGAGTTCATGACATGCATGAATTACTGTAAATGATGTGATTAGATACATTTATAAAAATGTAAAATCTAAAGTTAAATGCATAATAAGAACCATACCAGTTATGAGCATAATTTTATGAACAAAGTCACTTGTACCACAGTAAGAACAAGATATTTTCTTTTGAGCTAACCTGATTAAATGATTTCCAGAGTAAACAAGATCAGGTTTAGTAGAAGATTTACCTATTGGAGCATTGTTCTTCTTGGCATTGTATGTAAGTACTTTTGACTTTGAAGCATCTTTCTCATCTTTTCTTCTCCAAACCATCTTTTGTTGAGACTTATTCTTTCTAATGGTACCTGAACCATCAATAGATTTGACATAGAAAAGATTAGTAGGACAAATCTCATCTTTATGTTTAGACATACTATCATCTGAATTAACAAACAAAGGATTATTAGAAACATTTGCATAATGTGAACTTGAAGTTGTCTTGAATGAACATTCTGAAGCAACTGAATCATTCATGGGTGATTGAGCAATTGTATCTGGACTTCTTTGTGCTCTCAATTCAACCTTGAAAATGATTCCTTCAAGTTCTGTGATCTTGTTTGACAAACTGTTTCTTTCTTCAGACAATAGATCAATCTTCTTCTGTAAGTCAGACTTCGCCTTCTACTCTTTCAATGTAGTTGTTGATAGTTCAGATAGCCTCTTTGAAAGCTTTTTAATCTCTGTCTCAAATAACTTTCTTTCAGATTCAAAATATTTTTCAACATTCTTTCTTTTGTCTGATATTTATTTGAATAGTCCAACATGCTTTTGTTCAGTCAACTTCTTCTCCTTTTCAGCTTTATCTCTTTCCATGATTATAACTTTCTCAAAATCTAAAATTTGATTCGAAAGTTTTACACATTTAAGTTCCACTGTCTTCTTTTCCTCAAAAGATTTCCTTGAGAAATCAGAAAACTTTTGTGCAAAAGTTTTTCTTTCTTTTTCAAATTCTTCTTTGTCTTTAGAGATATGCTTTTCCAAGACTGATATCTTTTTCTGTAGCTTTGCATTTGCAGATTCTTAACCTTTGGCCATCTCCTCACTTTTCTTGACTGAGTCTTCTTGCTTGAATTTGACAATCTTAGCTTCCAAATCTAAAATCTTCTTTTTCAACTCAGTATTTATTCTTTCCAAAACTCTTCTGTTCTCTTCAACCTTCTTTAACTCATCTTGCACACTGGAGTTGTATTTAGTTGAAAAGCTTATTCTTTTATCACATTTATTTTCACTTCAAGGCTAAAGACTTTCTCTTTCAGTCTGTCTCTTTCAGCTTTAAGATCTCGGCTTTCAGATTTACTTTTCAGATCTTTTATCTTAGATTCAAGAGCAGAGATTTTAACTTGCAACTCAGCTTTCTCAGCTTTAATCTTTGTATTCTCCCTTGAACACTCATTAGCCATCTTTGTGTAGATTGAAAACTGTCCAGCAAGATGCTTTAGATTGGCTTTAGCTTCAGAGATGTTCATTTGACCAAAATCATAACTGTATCCTTGTGACATCTTAAGATCTGTAAAATAAGAGTTTGAAATGATCGTTAGTCAGAAAATCAGAAACTTTGATCACACTCAGAAAATGTCCCCCTTTGATTAAGAAAAAAATGTTGACATTGAAAAGTCATATTGCAACTTGTAAAAATTTGACTAAGTACGGAATTCGCAGGTCACTAAGAGGCACTTTTCACACGCCAAAGAAATCACACTTTTCGCAGGCTTAAGATGCGAGTTCTGCACTTTTCGCACACTTTGGTATGCGAATTCTTAGCTTTTCGCACGAAGAGGGATGCGAATTCTTTGCTTTTCGCACAACGAGATATGCGAAATCCTCACTTAGCAACTTTCAAACACAAGAGTTTTTCGCAGATGAATTTTGTACGAATTCCACACAATGAACTCTAATTCAGTATGTGTGCGTGGTCTAAAGATTACAAAGACCAAAACCTATTTATAAAACATCTTGACCTTACAAGTCAATCACTTATGTCAAAGTCAATCGCTTTGACTTACAACACAATTACAAATACAATTATACACAAATGACAACTTTGACCCTTTTTAATCTTGAATACAATATTTGACTCAACAAACCCATTTCCAAGAGTTGATCCTTTAGAGTTATCTCCAAAAGTAACTGATGGACCTTTTTCAGACACAAAGTTCTTTAGCAGGGAAATGTAACCAGTCATGTGTCTTGAATGACCACTGTCCAAATACCATATTTGAGTATGACCTGGTCCCTTTGAGTGGGAATCTGGGATCTTGTTAGAGATTGTAACTGAAAGGTTTTCAGATCTACCTTTACTTGACGAGGATAGTTCTGAGAGAATTCCCATAAAGCATACACTAGTCTTTGTATCCTTTAGATAACTTAGGCAGTCCTTCCAGGCTTGTCCTTCTACTATCAAATCAAAGAAAGATAGATTTTCTATGTTGACGGTTATAATGTAACACCCAATATTTTGGGCTAACAAAAATTTTCGAAAAATGGAAATGTGATATTTAAAATGCCATAGCACGAGCCTCCTAAAAATGGGGAAGTAAGAATACATGTTTGGAATCAATGGGGGATACCCATAACACCAATCAAATTACACCCAAGAGACAAAATACCTTAGTGTCCACTTCTATGAGTGACAACACAAGGCTCGACACACCCGAGGATACAACATAGGCATTGCCCCAAGTGGCGGAGGTCTAGGCACATACCATTATGGTGGCACCCAAGACTATGTCCTCCTAGTGTCCATTTGACTTGGTTCATCCACACAACTCATTTGTGACCATGTAGCATATTAGCTCACACAAGGTATATTCAACCCCAATATTTGTCATATGGTCCAACGATTCATATTGATCATCAAATAGGTGCAAGGTACATAACGACTTACACATCACGACCATTTATGCATATAACCATAAAAGAGTTTACCCAAAACATGAGATATCTCTCAACCACTTAAGCAACATTACCATAGAGATGTATGAACATATAGACCATTTGCTAGTTCATCCATATTACCAATATAGACCCATCTCTTTCCTTCAAAACTAAACATTCATGATCCAAGGCAATATTAAATCCAAATAACCATGTGAGAAAACCCTAATTTCATAAAATAGTAAAAGGTAACATTTAAGCAAATAAATACATGTATCTCATTTTAAAAAGGGTTTAGAGCACTTACTATCTAGGTTTTTTTGCTTAAAACCTAGAAAAGTTTATGGAAGTGAGAAGAGATAAAGTTTTGAGGTTCCCAAGCTTGATTGTTGGCTCTTAAATACACCCTAGAAATGGTTTTGATGGAGATTTATTGCACCCACCAAACTCTAGTTTATTAATGGAGGAGAGAGAGTGTGAAAGAGAGTGAAAATCGTCTCCAAGAATGCTCCCAACCGAACCCAAAATCTGATTTTGTGATAGTGTGAAGTGAAAATAGGCTGGAGTGGGTTTTTAAATCGGGCAGACCACGCAGGCGAGAGTGCTTCGCGATAGTGCCACTAGCACTATCGCCAGGGCATAGTCACAGACCTCTCCCCAACCTCGGTACAATCCCAACGATTGTGACCAACGAGAGTGACCAATGGCACAATTGCGGTCACTCTTGCCTGAGGTGTACCAAACTCATAGAACCCTCGCGATAGTGCTGCGCGATCTTTACACATGTCACTGTCGCCGGCAAGGTCGCTAAGAGTGTCTGGCCACTCGATTTTCGTCCGAAAAGCTTCGTTAACAATTAGTAGTGACCTATTAGAATATTTCCATGAATAAGAATGCAATTTAATCAGATAAGGCCTACTAGAGTGACAGAAAGAAAATTAGACTTAATCTTACTTATCTACAAATTTCCGGGTGTTACATATAACACCTTTGATGTTAGAAAAAGGTGACAAGCCATATTCATATTTTAGAAAGAAAGGTATGGAAGAAGCTTTTGATTTGAAGTACTTGTCGAATTTTGCAAGATAGGACTCATCCTTCAAAATCTGATCAAAAGAAAATATTTTGTTGAGACTTGTAGAAGATATTTCGTATCTTGTTTACGAGATTAAACAAACCACTCTGATACCACTTGTTGGTCCTGGACCACAATGACTCAAACAGAAAGTGTTTGAGTAGAAGGGTGGTTGAATACAAACACTGTAAATTTACTCTTTTAAATTTTAGTTTATTTCAAACATAATCACAGAATGTTGCGGAAGCTAGGAGGCAAGACCTTTATCCTAAACTATCTAAGTGGAAAAATTTACACACTGAAAGGGAGGAGAAGAAGGTTCTCTTTCAGATCTGAGAGACTAAGATAGCTCTCAGTATTGACGCCAAATTTACTTTGAAGCTATCACAAAGATACGTTCTTTCAAAATGGGTGATTTGCATGTTAACACAATGAAATCATTTATAGCTGTCATTTCATTAAATGATTTCCTTCAACTTTAACACGTGTCTTCATCTAGTTTGTTGATCCATGCATGCTTGTACTTTTTACTTCAGCCTTTTGATTTGTTGTAGATACTTGTTAACTCTTCCAATCCTTTTGTATGTAGAGGGAACAGTAAATTATGATAAATACTAATTAAATAATACTTTAAAACATAGTTAAACTGACATGCCTTTGCATTCACATACTTTAGGATGACAGTTGGGAAGAGTAGGTGAACCAAACTTGCTGGCCAACTTTGTACTTCTAATTCGGCATGCCAGTAGTAGTATTTGTCAGACTGCATACTGATTGTATCTTGTATTGATCTTCTTTTGTCTATATGACAAACCAATCCGCTTTGGTGACAATCTGACCACTCTTCAACTAATCTTCGATTTTGCTGAAGGCTCTTTACTCTTGGAACAATCCAGATAGTTATAAGACTTTTACAAGTAAAAATCTGTTTGTCTATTCTAAAGTATAAGTTATACAACAATTTACCAGTTATAGACATTTATGAAGATAGTCCTATCGAATATTAAGTGTTAGGAATAATTCAAAGGAGTATGAGAAATCTGAGGAAGATATAATCCGATGGTTGCTTTAGAGGCTTCCATCGGATTACGATCTTTTAATCAATATCACTTAATCCGATGGTTGTAAATCCGATGGTTTAATAGTTTTTCAATCCTTCATCATATTGAAACCTTATTGTGTGTCTAATCCGATGGTTTGAACTTTGAAGTATACATCAGATTCAACTTATTTTTGTTGACAAAGAAGATAGTTTATTTCTAAGTGATTAAACTTTGATTGTCTATGTGAAGGTATCATACATGAAAAGTAGAATGTATCCCATCCATTTCCGGTGGCAAATCTAACCGGTACGCTTGGAGTCCAATCTTCTCTAAAATGACAAAGGGTCCAAGTAAATGGGGACTAAGCTTCCCGCGTTTCCCAAAACGAATTATTCCTTTCCATTGAGACACTTTTAACATCGCTCGATCTCCTACATCGAATTCGACCGGTCTTCTCTTTTTGTCCGTGTAGCTCTTCTGTCGGTCTTGAGTCGCTTTTAGACTCTCTTGGATCTCTTTCACTTTATCCGCAGTTTCTTGAACGATTTCCGGTCTGGCAAACTGTTTCTCCCCCGCTTCAAGCCAACAAGTCGGGGTCCTATATTTTCGGCCGTAAAGAGCTTCAAACGGAGCCATCCTGATGCTCTAATGGTAGCTATTATTGTAGGCAAACTCCACTAATGGTAGATGTGAGTCCCAATTTCCTCCGAAATCAATGACGAACGATCTCAACATGTCTTTGAGAGTCTGAATGGTCCTTTCACTTTGTCCGCCAGTCTTGGGATGGTAGGCCATGCTCAACTTAACCTTTGTACCCAACTCTTTTTGTAGACCGTCCCAAAACTTTGAAGTGAACCAACTATCTTGATCCAACACAATAGATAACGAAACACCATGCCTTGAGACAATCTCATTAATGTATAGCTTGGTTAATTTGTCCATTGGAAACGTCTCTCGCATCGCCAAAAAGTGGGCGCTTTTGGTGAGTTGGTCCACTACTACCCAAATCATGTCGTGACCTTTCAAGGTTTTCGGTACTTTGGTGACGAAGTACACTGTGATATGCTCCCACTTCCATTCCGGAATTGAAAAGGGTTGCAAACTCCCATAGGGTATTTGATGCTCCGCCTTCACTTGCAAACAAGTGACACATTTCTCCACATAGTTGGCCACATCGAGCTTCATTATCGGCCACCAATAGTTTAACTTAAGGTCTCTATACATCTTCGTGCTACCGGGGTGTATGGAATACTTAGATTTGTAGGCTTCTTTTAGGAGAAGTTCACGGTTTCCTCCCAACTTCAGTACCCAAACTCGGCCTTGGAATAACTTCAAGCCGCGTCCATCTTCTGTCAATGACTCTCGTTGCGTTACCATAACCTTGGCTTTAAGGTTTTCTTCTCGAAGAGCTTCCGATTGACACCTCTTGATGATTTCAACTAGACTTAACACGACGTCAATCCTAGTGAGTGATAAAACGGCACCGCTTCCATGACTCCGTCAACTCAAAGCATCCGCTACCACGTTAGCCTTACCCGGATGGTAAAGAAATTCACAGTCATAATCCTTTAGTAGCAAAGCCATCTTCTTTGCCGCATGTTGAGCTCTTTCTGATCAAAAATGTACTTCAAGCTCTTGTGATCGGTGAAAAGTGTACATTTGGTTCCATAGAGGTAGTGACGCCACAACTTCAACGCGAAAACGCTGCTGCTAGCTCCACGTCGTGAGTCGGGTAATTCTTCTCGTGATCCTTTAGTTGACGTGATGCGTAAGCTATTACCTTCCCTCTTTGCATAAGTACACACCCGAGACCCATCTTGGAGGCATCACTATAGACAACAAAATCGTCCGATCCCTCGGGTAGGGATAAGATCGGCTCTTCACACAATTTCTTCTTGAGAGTATGTCAGGATCTGATTCTTAACAAGAATAATGAAACTCAGAAACAATATTAAAGAAGTTGCGGAAAAACACTTTAATATTCAAACTATCAATGTAACAGTAAAGAATGAATCACAACTTGTAAACTTTATTGAATGATTAAAGTTACAAGCTTTCAAACAAAACCTCAATCTTGATGAACAGGCTCACCAAGACGAATTCTACTTCTCTAGAACTAGGATTGTAAATCTTGAGGTTAATTCTCTTTTTCAACAAAAACTTAGAAATCTCGTATCAAAACTATTCTGAATACATCTATATATATACTGAAAATAAAAGATAACTACAAAACTTAAAAGATCTTCAGTATATTCTTCTATAATTATCTTCACACCTTCCATGATTATCTTCAGCCTTGATCTGCACGTATCTTGATTATCACATAAGCAGTATTAATCTATAACAGCATTAATCACTCTGAGCAGTACTAATCTTCACCAGCAGCACTAACTCTGCTTAGCAGTAGTAACTTCTTCAAGCAGTATTAATCTGGCTCAGCAGTAGTAACTTATCTCAGAAGTAGTAACCATGTTGTTCTGGCAGTAGTAATCACTTAGACAAATCTTCAGTTCCCAACAATCTCCCCCTAACTTAACTTTTAGAGAAGAGAAGTCAAGTTCTTCAGATGCTCCCAAAACTCTATTGCTCATACACCTATATCAGGATTCAGCCCCAAACTTTGATTAATAGTTCTCTGGATCAAATATCTTGCCATTGCAGAATCTGGTGCACAACCTAGCTTTTTCTTCAACATAGCATGCAGCTTTAACCTGCTATGGTTGTAAACTCTATCTACTAAAAAGTATTCAAAGTGACTTGTATCCACAACCAATGCATATACTCCACTTCTTTCATACAGAGTCCAGTTGTTGATGGTTTTGAACACATTTCTGATAACATGTTGAACTTCTTCTGGCTTGAACAACATGCATAGATACTCCATCACAAGTTTTATAACTGGTAACCCTGGAGCTTTCAGCTTGTCAGCATATAGTTTCATCCCCACCTCAAACATTTCCTCTAAGTCAGATCTGGAGCATACTCTGACAATCTTAGCCCAAGTAGGATACACCTCAAACTTTCATCCTTCCTCTTAAGCCTGATATACTCCTTACCATCTACTTCCATAGTATCCCAGTGAATAATCTCAGGAGGCTTGACACCAACTGGTTCAGCAGTTATAGGATCAGGCACTTTCTCCATCACTACCATGTACATATTCACATCATAAGTACTTGATGGTTCTTCCTGAGAGTGAGCTTTCTTTTCAGCAGATTTAGGTGCCCCTTCTTCTTCAGCTACCTTTTGTTCAACTTCTTCCTCAGCCACTCTAGGTTTCTTAACAAGTTTTCTTCTTGCCATCATTTTAGTTCTTTTCAAAGTCTTCAAACTTTCACCTAGAGTAGCTTCCTTCTTTGGAGTTTCTTGATCATCAGGAAAGGGTTTTTGTATTAGAAAGTCATTACTCTCTTTCATCCTCTTTTCCACTTCAACTCTGGCTCTGTCATTTTCTTGAAGCTTAGTCATCTCTGCATCATACAACCCTTTGATCTGTTCAAATGACATCTTTGAGAACATTTCCTTTTTGACTCCCACAACACCTTTGAGGAAAGTGATCATCTTCTTTCTCTCTTGAGTTCCAAGGTAGGTCTTTGATGGTTGCCTCTTCTTAGCAGCCATTTTGATCATCACAGGCTTCTTTAGAGTTGCAGCTTTCTTCTGTGCTATCTCTGTTGCCAAGTTCTGTTGATATACTTCATTAAGCCCTGCAGCTAAAGCTTTTGCCATCTCCCTATCTTTCTTCACTTGAACTGTTTCTGCTTGCTCAAGTTCTTCTTGAATCTTCCTATCCAAAGCTTCATCTGACTCAATCAGCTTTTGCTTTTTAAGTGGTTGGTCAGATTCCACTATCTTGGCTTTGCCTTTATCCTTGCTTGCTACCTTTTCAATACTTGCTTTCTTGATAACCTCACCCTTTTCTTTGATGACAACTCCTTTGGCCTTTGAAGTGACCTTAGGAGTATCATGTTTAGCCTTGATAATTGCTCCAGCTATCTCAAATTCTTCCAAATTTCTGCTAATGAGGTCAGTTAGTATCTCTTTAACAATTTCTGCTGCTTCATTTATTTCAGCAACATTAACTGTTTTTGCTGCTTTGCTTGCTTCAGCAACATTAACTGTTTCTGCTGCTTTATCTGTTACTGCTGCTTCTTCAAACACAAGCCCTGTTTCTGTTTGTACATCAAACTCCCCCTCAACTCCATGTATCTCCCTCTCCAGGTTGATCTCAACTTCTGACTCCCCCTTTTTGGGAGCATCATTCACTGGGTTCCTTCTTTTGAGCACAAACCTTTGTTTCTTTTTCTTTTGAACCACCTTCTGAACCAACTTCTTTAAGCTGCTGATCTCTTCTTGTTGGTTGATGATGACTTTCTTGAGTTCATTTATAACCATCTTCTGAGAATCCAATTCTGTTGCCATTTTGGACATGGCAGAAATCAATTCGTGGTAGTCATATCTATCCTCACCTTCTCCAGAAGTGTTACCCCCTTTTCATGGATCATTGGAAGTTTTAGTAGTAGAGGTCTTCTGCCTAGCAGAAGCACCCTCCACCCCCATGGTTTCTTGGAACCTGGGACCTTCGGATGATTTCTCACCCAAAGTTGCCATGGGGAAGGTCTTAGTGATGTTACCACTGTCCTTCTCTGTGCTAGCAGGAGTAGTGGCATCCTTCTCACCCACATGCTCATATATCTCCTCAGTGAGCACCTCCTTGGGGTTGGGAGACACCCCAGTGGTTTCCCTATATATATTCTCTAATGGATAATGCTCCATTAGAGGGCTTTGAGGTTCTGGGATTGTAGGAGGTACAACAAGAGAAGGAGCCTTGTGTACCTTTCTCTTAGTATAAGTTTTGGTTAAAACTGGTGTTGGCTTAAGAACAAGAGACTGAGGAAGTGATATAGTGGTTAAAGGTTGGGTTTGGCTCTCAGTGGGATGGTCTAGTGAGGGCCTTGACCCTGATGCCATACCTTCTTGGTTGTGGGACACCACCATCATTGTAGAGAACAATGGGGTGTCAACTCCTTTCGAGTCCTTGGCAGATCTTTTCATATTTGAAAAGACCTTGCCCTTAGGGATTTTAGGTACATATACCTCATTAAACTGAGGTATATCCGTCAATTCAGAGGTTATAACTGCCTGGACAAATCTTGGGTACATATAGAAACTCTTTTTATTTCCCAAATTTGACACAAGGTCATTGAAAATCATTTTGGAGAAATTATACTTTCTAGCAGTGGACAAGCAGACCAAAGCATAAGCAATGGTACTGTTGAACTGACTCCATCCAGTAGTTTTTCTAGAAATACAGTCCATAAGGGTATGAACAAAGAAACGACATTGGGGAGAAAAATTTGCTTTGTAAAATTTGAAAACACCCATTTGGCCTTCATACCCCATTCTGGTGAGAGTTGAAAACAAGTCCTCATTAGGGATAGAAGTAATACCTGAGGCATCGTCTAGACGTAGACTGATGCGAATGACCTCTTTAGAGACTATCAAGGGTTTGTCACACACCCTTGTCTTGATAATCTACACACCGTTGTCAGTAACAGCGGTGGCATTGGCCCAAAATTGCTTCTGGTGCTCGATGAAGATTGGTGGTGACACAGTAAGAGCATACCTTATATGACTGTTCTTGAGAAAATCAACTATTTGATGGAATCCATCAGCCTGCTTCGGATTTTGAAGCATTGCAATCTCATTGTGTTCATCAATAAACGCCATGGATGCCATCGGTCTTGAGGATATTTGACTGAAACACACAGGTTGCTTGAGAGAAAAGAGTTAGAGAGAAGATGAACAGTATTCAAAGTGTCGTTGTGAGCTTTTAGGCAGGCAAAGAGGGTATTTATATGATTCGGGAAAGAAGCAATATTAACCATCTAGCAGTATTAACTAACTAGCAGTATTAACTAACTAGCAGTATTAACTGAGAGCAGTATTAACTACCTGGTAGTATTAACTGAGAGCAGTATTAACTACCTGGAAGTATTAACTAACTAGCAGTAGTAACTGAGAGCAGTATTAACTGAGAGCAGTATTAACTACCTGGCAGTATTAACTAACTAGCAGTATTAACTGAGAGCAGTATTAACTACCTGGCAGTATTAACTAACTAGCAGTATTAACTGAGAGCAATATTAACTACCTGGCAGTATTAACTTTGCACTGGCAGCATTAAAAATACTTACACTGTAGAAGCTTGTTTTAGTCTGAGCAGGGCAATACTTCCTGAGAAAGATGATTAGTAGCACCAAACAAAATAAACAAATAACAGGTATACAAACACTTTTTAAACATGAGCTCATTCAGAGTTGATCATGCCCACACTTGTGACCAAGAAAGTGAATCTACCCACATCAAAAGCTTTAGTGAATAGATCAGCAAACTGGTTATCAGTATGAACTTTAGCAACTTGAATAAGCTTCTTTTCATTGCAGTCTCTAATAAAGTGATACCTGATTTCAATGTGCTTTGTTTTGGAGTGCTTGACTGGATTGTTAACAATGCTGATAGCACTGTTATTGTCAATGAAGATTGGAGTGTGAAGAAAGGTTACCCCATAGTCCAACATTTGATTCTGAATCCATAGAACCTGAGAACAACAACTTGCAGTAGCAATGTACTCAGCTTCTGTTGTGGATAAGGACACTGTGGTTTGCTTCTTACACTGCCAAGATACTAGTCTTGCACCCAAAAGTTGACATCCCCCTGAAGTAGACTTTCTATCCATATTAGCACCACCCAAGTCACTGTCTGAATATGCAATCAAATCAAAAGTGGATTCATAAGGATACCAAAGACCTAATCTAGGTTTCCCTCTTAAGTATCTGAAAATCCTCTTAACAACTTGAAGATGTGACTGCATTGGCTTGACTTGGAATCTGGCACACACACACACTGGAAACATGATATCTGGTCTTGAGGCTGTGAGATACATGAGAGATCCAATCATTGATCTATAAAGATGGACATCAACCTCCTCCCCTTCAAGATCAGCAGTGATCTGTTTGTGTGTTTCCATTGGTGTGCTTGCTGGCTTTGAGTCTGATAAACAATACTTATCCAGGATGTCTTTCACATACTTTGATTGACTTATGAAAATCCCATCTTTCTGCTGTTTCACTTGAAGCCCAAGGAAGAAAGTGAGTTCACCCATTGAACTAATTTTGAAGCTCTTGTGCATCAATTCTTCAAAGTCTCTACACATCTGATCTTTTATGGATCCAAATATGATGTCATCCACATAGATTTGAACAAGTAAGATGTCCTTCTTACTTCTTCTAATGAAAAGAGTCTTGTCAATTATTCCTCTTTCAAACCCATTTTCCAAGAGATAGGTAGACAGAGTATCATACCATGCTCTTGGGGCTTGATGTAGACCATAAAGTGCTTTCTTAAGTTTGTATACTCTGTCAGGATATGATGGATTTTCAAATCCAGGGGGCTGACAAACGTATAATTCTTCATCAATTGTTCCATATAGAAAGGCACTCTTCACATCCATCTGGTAGACCTTGAACTTCATAAATGAGGCATAGGCTAGAAACAGCCTAATTGCTTCTACCCGTGCAACTGGAGCAAAAACTTCCTCATAGTCTATGCCTTCTTCCTGAGTGTACCCTTGTGCCACTAGCCTTGCTTTGTTCCTGATTACTATTCCTCTCTCATCCTTTTTATTTTTGAAAATCCACTTGGTTCCAATTGCTCTATGACCTTTTGGAAGGTCCACCAAGTCCCAAACATCTTGTAATTTAAACTGTAGCAACTCTTCTTGCATGGCTTCTATCCAACTTGACTCTTTCATTGCTTCATAAGCCTTCTTAGGCTCAATCTGGGATAGAAAACAAGAGAGTATTGTATGTTGCTGATCCTGCAAATCTTGAAGTCTGCTTTGATTCCTAGTCATCATAGGAGAACATATGTCTCCTATTACCAGCTCAGGAGGATGATTCTTCTGAGTTATTGTCTGAAGACTAGATTCTTCATTAATTCCCACATCTAAATTGGAATCATTTAAGTCAGCTGAGGGAATTTCATCAGCTGCTTCTGGCTCTTCATGCTCTGGATTCTCCTCATCTCTTCTTTCTTCTTCACTATGACTTGAGTCAGTAAGAGTCTCCCTTTCACAGATTTGAACAGGGGTCATTGTAGGTATGGGAAAGATCACAGACTTAGGAATAATGTCTTGTACTTGTTCTTCCCCTGATCCTCTACTTCCTGAACCTGCATGATAATCACTACTGAAACCCAAAGAGTTAGTTAGTGAATCAATGTCAAATAACCACTGAGGACCTGAACCAATAGGATTTGGTGTGTTCTCATTGCATTTGACATTGTCACTTTCCTCAATTATTCTCGAAGAAGAATTAAACACTCTATAGGCCTTACTCTAAGATGAGTAACCAACAAGAAAACCATCATCTGCTTTGCTATCAAACTTTCCTAAGTGAGTTTTGGTATTGAGAATGGTACAAGGACACCCAAAAGGTTTGAAAAATCCAATAAATGGTTTTCTTTTATTTAAAAGCTCATATGGTGTCTTGTTTTTAGGCTTGACTACTAGAACTCTGTTTTGGACATAGCAAGCAATATTAACTGCTTCAGCCCAGAAAGTAATTGGAAGTTTTGAATCAGCTAACAGAGATCTAGCAGCTTAAATCAGTGTCCTATTCCTTCTCTCAGCAAAACCATTTTGTTGTGGAGTCCTAGGAGCACTGTATTGCCTCTCAATTCCCTTTTCCTCACAAAAGGTGTTTAGGACAAGATTTTAAAATTCAGTACCATTATCTGACCTAATGACTTTTACCCTTTGATTTGTTTGGTTTTCAATTTTTAGAATAAAGAATTTGATCAGTGTACTTGTCTCATCCTTAGTCCTTAGAAAATATACCCAAGTAAATCTAGAGTAATCATCAACAATAACTAAGCAGTATGATTTCTTACCTATACTCATAACATTTGTAGGACCAAACAGATCCATATGCACCAACTGAAGAGAAGAAGAAATTGTGTTCAACTCTTTGGACTTATGAGAAGTTTTATGTTGTTTGCCTTTGAGACAAGCAACACAATGATCATCACATGAAAAGACTTTTGAAGGCAGACCTCTTACAAGGTTGTTTTTAACAAGTTTATTCATTGTTTTAAAGTTCATGTGACACATTCTTCTGTGCCAAAGTGATGATTCATCCAAAGAGGCTTTTGAAACAAGACAGTTTAGGGATGAATAATTTGAAACATTTTCCATATCCAGACAATAGACATTATCCTTTCTAGGAGTTCTTAGTAGTATCATCTTTTCATCAACTACCTTGAATCCAAGAGCAAGGATAATGCATTCTGAATCAGTGAATAATATACTATGCTTTTTGTCACAAACCTGTGATACACTTAACAGGTTGTATCTTAACTATTCAACATAGAAAACATCCTTAAAGGTCATCTTACCTTTTGTTACATCTCCCTTACCAATAATCTTACCTCCATCTGGAGTATTACCAAAGGCAACATGCCCTCCATCAATTTTCTTGAAATTCTTGAGGCAAGCCATGTTCCCTGTCATGTGCCTAGAGCAACCACTATCAACATGCCAAATGCTCTTTCCCTTGAGCTGCTGGTTGCCCTGCACATAAGATAAACCAATTAGTATTGACTGGGAACCCAAGCCAAAGTGGTCTTGGGCCTCCCTTTCTCATCAAAGTACTTGCACTCCTTTTTGATGAGATTTTTAAATTCAGAAAACTCTTTACTGGAGTACTTTGTCAAGATGATTGGTCTAGAAGCACAAACACTAGAAGCAACACTAATTTTAGAAGTACTAACAGAGTTAGCAACACTAACAGGTTTAGCAGTACTAACCTTGTTAGAAGCACTAACAGAGTTAGTAGTATTAACATTTGAAGAAGTACTAACAATGTTAGTTTTAGAAGTACTAATACTCTCAGCAACACTAACATTGATAGCAGTAGTATTGATTCTAGCAACACTATCTTTGTCAGCAGTACTATTTGTGGTAGCAGTACTAACAATTTTAGTGCTTTTGGGAACCCACATCTTAACATTCTCTTTTACAATCTTTTTCTTCATGTGGCTTTTAGATTTAACATGTTTCTTATCCACATGGTTCCTTTCAATCTTCCTATAACCAAAGGGTTTTTGCACAGATCTTTGAAAATTTATCACTTGGTTCATAGGATTAAAATAACATTGCTTGGCAAGATGGTTCAATTTGCCACATATGAAACAAGGTTTTGGTCTGATGATTCTACTCAGATTAATTCCTTGTTTCTGAGCCCACTGATTATTCCAATTTCTTTGATTTCCCCTCCTTTTATCATGTTTTAGGGGCTCATTTTTATTACCTGCACACTGTTTGCAAGGAACAGGATTCACAACTGTAGTCTGCTTGTAATGGACCTTTTTGGACTTTCCCTCAGTCTTCTCTACACCATCAGATTTGACCCAATCTCTTCCACCACCCTCATTGGTAAGAATGTTATTTTCTAAGGGAATCTCATCACTCACGGTGTTATCTTTACTCTTACCAGCTTCTTTCTCAGTCTTGTCCTCAACAACTACTTCATCTAAAGGATCTATCTTAGTGTCTCCCTCATGCAAGTCCTTCTTATCCTTGGTCTCTAGCAAGTCTGATTTAGAAGGGATGTAGTTGTTGTTGTATGGTGGTGGTGTGGTATTGTACCCAATTCCTGGTTTAAGCTTATCATGGATTTGGACCTTTAGCATAGAATCCATGGCTTTAGAAGCATATGAAAACTTTTCCACATCCAGCTTAACCTTGGCTAGCTCTCCTCTCAACTTTTCATTCTCCTCTTTAGACTTTGTCAGTTGGATTTCTAGATCATTTTTCTCCCACTTCCAGTAATTTGTATCATATGTGTGTTGAAGTTCATTGGCTTGGAAACCTTTAATTTGTTCCTCAAACCTTTCAACAATTTTCACATAGTCTTTTCTATCATTTTCTAACCTCTTAAGGTCATCACTCATACTCTGGTTGTGATCCCTGTACCTTTTCACAGTGTCTATGCAAGTTTGAGAACAGAGATTAGAAAGTACCTCAGTTGGGAGATCAGATACCTCGGCCATGAGAGCTTGATTTTGAATGGCATCTTCTGCTTGATCACTCCAGTTAAACCCCATTCCTTGTTGAGAAACAAGAGCTTGAGCAGAGTTTCTGTTCTGGTTGAAGCTACTAGTCTGAGCTTGTTGGTGGTTGTTCTGAGACACTCCACTTCTGCATTCCCTGGCAAAGTGTCCCTTCATGTGACACTTGTAACACTCCACCTTTGACTTATCAAAGCCTGCTCCATCTTCTCTTCTTTGGGAGAAGTTGTTCCTCCCAGTCCTCTTGATGAACTTCTTCACCCTCATGGATAGCATTGCCATCTTCCATTTAATATCCATCTCTTCAAGATCATCAGGATGAAGCTGTTCCAAGTCATCATTGATTAAAGAAGAGTTACCATGGCTGGAAAGAAAGGCTTCAAACACAGATTCATTGCCTTTTTCTTGATTTACTCCACTTGTAGCATTAATTGATTCAGGGTTAGCAGTAGAATCAGTTGATGCTGATAGGAGTGCAGCATTATGAACATATCCAGTAGGCTTCTTCTTTGCTTCCACCTCAGATTCAAACACTCTCAGATCATTATACAGATCATCCAGTTCCTTTTCTTCCAACATGTCATTCTGTCTAAAAGAGACAGTGTACATGGTCCACTCATCTCCAAGAGATCTGAGAAACTTTCGGTTGACATCATCTTGTTCCATCTGAACTCCAACAGTATCCAACTCACCAATTAACTTATTGAATCTGTCAAAAGTTTGAGTCATAGACTCATTCTTTGAAGATGTAAAATTCTCATATTGCTACTTGAGAATATCTATTTGATTCCTCTTAGTGCTATTGGTGCCAACAAATCTCTTCTCTAAAGCATTCCATAGAATCTGAGCATCAGTGCAGTGATGAAACTGATGTTGATACTCATTAGGGATGGCCAAAAGCAGGGTGCTTAAGGCTTTCATCTCCAATTGTCTCACTTTCTTCTCAGCATTAGTTTTTGGAGGTGGTCTTCTTCCATCTTGCCCAATTTTACCTTCAGTAGAGGGACCATTCTCAACAATGTCCCACATAGAAAAGTCTGTAAGGAGGATGTACTGCTTGATCCTAATTTTCCACATGTCAAACTCATTAGGTTTGAGCAAGGGAACCTTTGAAACAAGAGTACTGTTTGATTCAACTGTGTTTTCCATGATGAATGAAGGTTTCTGAGAATACTAGGCTCTGATACCACTTATCAGGATCTGATTCTTAACAAGAATAATGAAACTCAGAAACAATATTAAAGAAGTTGCGGAAAAACACTTTAATATTCAAACTATCAATGTAACAGTAAAAAATGAATCACAACTTGTAAACTTTATTAAATGATTAAAGTTACAAACTTTCAAATAAAACCTCAATCTTGATGAACAGGCTCACCAAGACGAATTCTACTCTAGAACTAGGATTGTAAATCTTGAGGTTAATTCTCTTTTTCAACAAAAACTTAGAAATCTCGTATCAAAACTATTCTGAATACATCTATACATATACTGAAAATAAAAGATAACTACAAAACTTAAAAGATCTTCAGTATATTCTTCTATAATTATCTTCACATCTTCCATGATTATCTTCAGCCTTGATCTGCACGTATCTTGATTATCACATAAGCAGTATTAATCTGTAGCAGCATTAATCACTCTGAGCAGTACTATTCTTCACCAGCAGCACTAAGCAGCACTAACTCTGCTTAGCAGTAGTAACTTCTTCAAGCAGTATTAATCTGCCTCAGCAGTAGTAACTTATCTCAGAAGTAGTAACCATGTTGTTCTGGCAGTATAATCACTTAGACAAATCTTCAGTTCCCAACAGAATACGGAAGGCTTACTCTTGAGAGTCCGTCCATAGGAATTTTACATTCTTCCTTGTCAGTGATGTAAGTGGCGAAGCGATATTTGAGAAGTCTTGGATAAATCTTCTGTAGTACCCGGCCAAACCCAAGAAACTATGAATCTCTGTCGGGCTCCTTGGCGGTTCCCATCCTATCAATGCCTCGATCTTCGCTGGATCAACTTTCACTCCGTCTTTAGACACCACGTGGCCCAAGAATTGTACCTCTTGTAACCAAAATTCGCATTTCGAGAACTTTGCGAATAGTTTTTCTTTCCGAAGGACTTCCAATACTTCCCTCAGATGCTTCCCGTGCTCCACTTCATCTCGTGAATAGATTAGGATGTCGTTGATAAAGACTATCACCGAATTATCCAAGAAAGGTCGGCACACCCGGTTCATCAGGTCCATGAACACGGTGGGTGCATTTTTCAACCCAAATGGAATTACCAAGAATTCGTAATGTCCATATTTCGTTCAAAAGGCTGTCTTTGGAATGTCGTCGCTCTTCACTCTCGCTTGATGATATCCCGACCACAAATAAATCTTTGAGAACCATCCCGCCCCTTGCAGTTGATCAAAAAGGTCGTCGATTCTAGGGAGAGGATACTTGTTCTTTACCGTAACTTTGTTTAACTCCCAGTAGTCGATGCACATCCACATCGGCCCATCCTTCTTCTTCTCGAAAAACACGGGGGCTCCCCAAGGCGAAGAACTTGGTCGGATAAAACCCTTCTCTAGGAGTTCTTGTAGTTGGGACATCATTTCTTGCATTTCCGTTGGCGCCAAGCAGTAGGGAGCATGGCTATCGGGGCCACTCCTGGGGTGAGATCAATCTGAAACTCCACTTGACGTTCCGGCAGCAGACCGGGTAGATCCTCCGAGAAGATATCCGGATAATCTCGAATGATCTTCACATCCTCCATCGACTTCCTTTCCAATTTTGCATCCACGATGTAGGCTAAATACGACGAACATCCCTTAACTAGGTGTTTGCGAGCCTTCAAGTAAAAATTACCGGGGTGGATCCTTTCCTCTTCTCACCAAAAATAGTAAGCATACCACTCGACACCGGTACTCTGATCATCTTCTTGGAACAAATGATGTCTGTGTCGTTTTCGGTCAACCAATCCATGCCTATCACTACGTCGAGACCCCCAATGGACATTGGCAAAAGATTCAACTTAAATGAGTTCCCATCTATCTCTATAACACAGTCACGGTAGTGTTCCCGAATCAACAAATGCTCCCCATTGGCTACTTCTACTATCAAGGCATCGAAAAGGGCACCAACGGGAGTAGAGAACATTGCACAAAAAGAATTTGACACGAACGATCGGTTTGCACCCGAGTCGAATAAAACATGCGCAGGTGTTAGAGAATATATTTGTTGGATACAAGATCATGAAGACTGAAGGTTAAAGTCAAGCAAGTCGAAGCTCAAAGTCAACTCTCCAAGCAGAAAGTCAAAGTTCCTTTGTAATAAAGTCAAAGTCAAAGTTCCTTTGTAATAAAGTCAAAGTCAAAGTCTTTGTATTTTGTTATTAGTAGTTTTGTAAGCGTGTGTGTCTTTGCTTTAATAGACTTGTGACTAGATTTTGTGGTTAGAGAAGTTAGTAGTTGACATTCATTGTAATACGCTGAACAGTTCTAGAGAGAGAAAGTGTCAAGAGAGCTTGTATACGAAATATGTGAATTGAGTTGAAATTGAAACAGGTAGTTTGATTGAATCTGTTGTTGTCATCTTGTTAATGTTGTGATTAGAACTTGAAATTTGGGACATAATAATTGGTATCAGAGCATAATTCAAGTTAAAATCGATCGAAAAATGTGGATGTTCGCACTGTGTATCGAGTCTTTATTGAGTTCGAGTTTTTGTGTGAATTTGTGATTGTAATTGATTTGAGTGTGTTAGTATAGTGGTCTAGAACGATCTTGTATTGGTTTACTGGAGTATTGCATTGTAATTTTCATTAATTTTGGAATTTTTGTTCATTCGAAGTACACGAGTTCGTAAAGCACTGTTCAATCACGATTTGTATGCTTAAATGACTCTTGTTGAAATTCATTGGTAAATTTTGATTCTAGAAGTATAGGTGATCAATTTGTCGAAGTTTTGAATCGAAAATCAAAGGATTGATGGGTCTTTCAGTCGATCAGAGGGTGTTTTAGTTGAAGATCTCAAGAACTCGCATATATCCCAAGAACTCGCATCGAGAACTCGCATCGAAGAGGATTTCGCATAATTTTTCTTGTCTGAAAAATTTCAAGAGTAGAATTCGTATATGTGTCTTATGCGAAATGTGGTGATTTCGCATATGTGTGTGATAAGAATACTTAAGAATTCGTACAAGTCTATGTGCGAATTGTCAGAATTCGCATAATCTCTTTATACGAAAAGTTTGGTGAAAAGTGTTCAAGGCAAGAATTCGCATAAGTCTTCTGCACGAAAAGTGAAGAATTCACATATCATATCATACAAATTCTTAGAATTCGCATTAGAGAGATATACGAATTCCTCAGAATTCGTATAAAAAGTTTTAAATTTTCTTCAAGTCCAGAATTCGCATAATTATGTTGTGCAAAAAGTTTATAAGAAAAGTTTGTTTTTCTAATATTTTTCCAAGTCTAAAATCCGCATAAGTGTTGTATGCAAATTCTTAGAACTCGCATATACCTGCGTGCGAATTCTTTGCATGCAAATTCTGAATTTTTCTTTGTATGCGAATTCTGAAAGCTTGTTTTGTGCGAATTCTAAAAGTTTGATTTATGCGAATTCTTGGTTATTTGTCTTGTGTGTGAATTATGTAGTTTGTGCTTGTGTGCAAATTGTGTATGCGAATTCTTTGTGTTTCTCTCTAGTGTGCGAATTCCATACTTGGTAGATTTTTGGAAATTTTATTTCTGAAAACTCTTTCTAAGTTTTTCTATAGTTTGTGATTTTACTTGGACTAACGATCATTGTCAAGTTCTTATTGTACCTTTTGAAACAAGATGACTTCAAGAGAAGCACTCGCTATTGGAATTGATGTGAAACCTCTGGTCTTATTCAAAGGGGAGTACGAGCAGTGGAAAGATCGCTTCCTGGAATTCATCGACCGTAATGACTTGGGAGATTTTATCAGGTTATCTCTGAAGGAAGGTGTCATGAAACCCCCCACCAAGATCTTATCTACTGAGGGAGAGAATGGGGAAGAAATTGTTAACAGAGAATATCCACTGGCTTTGGAAGAATATACTGATGAGCAGAAAAGAAGAGTCAAAGCTGATAGATTGGCTAGATCATTTATACTACAAGGAATTCCTAATGAGATCTACGTCAAAATTGATAGTTATAATGCCACAGGCAAGGAGATGTGGGATCAACTAGAAAAGATGATGCTAGGATCCAAGATTGGCAACCAGCTCAAAGTCTCCAACTGCCTCAACAACTACGAAGAGTTCAAGGCTAAAGAGGGTGAATCTCTAGAGGCAACTTACGACAAATTTGTGACGCTATTAAACGAGCTTAGCAAGAATAAAGTCAGGAAGTCACAGATTGAACTAAATGTCAAATTCCTCAGTGTCCTGTAGCCTGAGTGGAAGAGATTCACAAGGCAGATGAAGCAGATGAAAGACCTGAACGAGATTCCACTTCATGAGGTGTACGAGACTTTGAGACAAAACGAAGAAGAGGTAGAGTAGATCAAAGATGAAAAGAAGATAACCGAGAAAGTGGTTGCTGATCCAATTGCCCTGGTAGTAAAGAAGAAGTAAGTGAGTTTGAAGAAGAAGAAGAAGAAAGTAATAGTTTCTGAATCCGAGGAGGCTGACAGTGAAGAAAATTCTGATTTTGATGACTGTGAGAATCTCAAACACGCCATGCTTATGTTGACAAAAGCCTTTCAGAAGAAATTCTATAAGAAGCCTAGTTCGAACAGTCAGAGATACTCCTCAGGTTCAAGAAACTATGAACATAAGGAGAGGATTGAAGGAAACAGATTCGATGAGAAGAAACATGTAGAGAGGAGATACAGATCCGAAGAGAAGAAAGAGACAGAACCAACAAAGTGCTATAACTGCGGAAAGCTCAGACACTTTTCTAAGGATTGCCGAAAGCCTAAGGTCCGAAACTCCGAATACTACAAAAATAAGATGCTCTTGGCCAAGCAGCAAGAGGTTGGCAAGGCTCTTATGGCTGAAGATGAATTCTGACTTGATCATTCAGAAGATGAAGAAGCAAAAGAAGAAAAAGCCCACTTGTGCTTTATGGGTAAGACAGAGATTGAAGCGGAAGCTGATTCTGATGGAGAAGACAACGAAGAGGTATGTGATATGTCTGAATCATATTTTCTTTCTAAAATGGAAGCTATGATGGTTCAACTCCAAGAATTAGAGTCTAAGCTTAAATGTGAAAGAGGTATCAATAAAGAGAAAAACCAATCAATACTGAAACTCAACAAGGATATTCCTGAGAAGAATGTATTGGTTGAGGCTTTGCATAAAAACATTGATACCAATGCGAAAGAAAAGACTATAATTCACAATGAATTATCTGAAACTACTTCCAAATTCAGAATGTGTGAGTTTGAAGTAAAAGAGGTTGTGAAAAAGTATTCTTATTTAAAGAAAGAAAACAAGTATTTAACCGATAAAGTGAATGCTTTGGAAGAAAAACTTTACACTTTAGGTCAAACTGAACAGACCATTCATCTAAATAAACCTAAAGAGAGTAGTGAGTGTTGGGGTCTTGGTTACGAGAACCCACACTACCTTAAAAAGGGTATTTCTAAAGTGCCTGCGTTTTATGATTTTGGATTTTTAAAACTGGCACCACAATACCCCGAACTCAAAGTTAAGTGGACTAAACTGTCTGAAGAGGATGAAGCTAAGAAAAAAGAGAAAAGGAAGAACACAACTAAAATGCAACTTCCATTTCATTATGAGAAGTTGAATTCTAGTTATAGTTCTGATAATTCAAATTTTTTTTCTAATGATTATTTTGTAAGTTATTCTTCAAAGGAGTTGGAGGCTAAGTCTATTGAGGGTAAACTTTATGTACATCCTCTCGTGTTAGAAAGTAAAATTTCTGAACTCGAGAACACTCTAATAAAAGAAAGGATTTTGATTAATCTAGAACAACTTGTGTTTTCTACTGTGCTTCTAAATTCTAATATTTCTAAAACTTCCAAAGCTTCAAAATCTAATGATTTAAATGATCTACTTGATGAAGAGTTTGATTTTCTTAACTCTGAAGGTGATTTAGATGACTGTGTTGGTCAATTTGATTTTAATGATAAACTTTCTGATCATTCACAGTTTGTTATAAACTCGTTTGGATTACCCAGTGTGTATGAAAAAGGTGAAATATCAACGAAAACTGATGTACCGGTTTCTGTGAATCCCAAGAATGCCAAAGGTAAGAAGAAGATATCTAGGCATTCACAGAAACAGAAAACCACTAGTAAGCCAAAGAAGAAGCAATCTTTCAAATCTCACAGTTCTAACTCTAAAGTTTCAAATGTTTCAGATGTGAATAAGAGGAAAACTGGAGTAAAATCAGAATGGCATCCAAATAAGAAGATTGACGAGACTGCTAAATCATTTTCTGATACTGATTCTAATAGAGGAACTACTAGTAAAACTGATGTAATTGAGAATGTTGCTATTCAAAAACCAAAACTTGTAACTTCTTACAAGCGTTATTCAATAAAGCAATTGTTCCAATTATCTCCGTCTATTAGAAAGTTTTCTACTTCTTATAGAAATGATTTTGCTTCTCGGAAATATTCTGATGTTTGGTTTGGCACATATCATGTCTATTCTTATCATTCTTATGCTTCAAATGATTTTCAAAAGCAAAGAGGACCCAAATTTAAATAGGTGCCAAAATCTCGTGTTAACACTGTAGGACCCATCTATAAATGGGTACATAAACCAATTGTTTCTTGATTTCTCTTGTGCAGACCCGTCATATGTGGTACTTGGATTCTGGTTGCTCCAAGCATATGACTGGGCAAAAAGATTTATTATCTAATTATACAGAGAAATATAGCGGAACCGTTCGATTTGGAAATGATCAGTTTTCACCTATTCTGGGATATGGTGATGTGATTCAAGATAACGTGACAATTACGAAGGTGAGCTACGTTGAAGGTTTAGGACATAACCTGTTCAGCATTGGACAGTTCTGTGACAAAGATCTAGAGGTTAATTTCAATGCCAAGAGATGTTCTGTGCGTATTGAAGATGCTAAGGAACTCTTGGTCGGCACGAGAAAGTCTAACCTCTACATGATTAATATGTCAAAAGTCCAGACTGACAATGAGGTGTGTCTACTGTCAAAAGCCTCGCTGCAACAAAGTTGGTTATGGCATCGAAGACTTTCTCACCTGAATTTTCGTTACATCAACAAACTGGTCACGGGAAATTTGATAAAAGGACTTCCAGCACTCAAATATGTGAAAGAACATCTCTGTTCAGCATGCGAGAAGGGCAAGATGAAGAGAGCTGCTCATAAGCCGAAACCTGAACTGAGTACAAGTTCATCCTTGGAACTTATGCATAGGGATCTCTACGGTCCTATGCGTACACAGAGCATAAACGACAAAAAGTATGTTCTAGTGATTGTGGACGATTACTCGCGGTACACTTGGGTAAAATTTCTAAGAATAAAGGATGAGACGCCCGAAGTCATCATCACATTTTTGAAGACTACTCAAGTGAATCTGCAAAAGCCAGTCAAGCTTCTTCGAATAGACAATGGCACATAATTCAAGAATATAATTGTTGAAGATTATCTCGAATCGGTCGGGATAACACATCAGTTTCAGAGGTGATCATTTGCGGTCTTGGGCGGGCCACGGGCCGGGCCTAACATATATTTCTTGTCCAACGGGCCTAATACAGTAAACCCAAGCCCGTTTTTACGGGCTTGGGAACTTGCCCGTACCCGTCCTATTAACGGGTCGGGCTTGCCAACGGGCTAACGGGCCTGAAAATTTACATTTAAAAAAACTTATATAAAATGGTAGGTTGTGTAAAATTATCTAAAATACACAATTTTTTCCAACTAAAAAAAGCGTAAATATACTAATGTACACAACGTAAGAAAAAGATTTTTTCACAAAATATGGAGTATGAACTTTTCCTCTCCAAAGATTATCACCATCCAAAGTTCGGATTCCTTAACAACAAAATATTAACCACCTAATATTTCAAGATCAAGATCATAAACGCATTATATGACATATGACATATATTATATATTTAGACGGTGGTTGGTACATAGTAGAGGGAGTCCAACCAAAAACCACTTCCGAACTTTTTTTAATACAATATTAATTATATAAAAAATAATTGGTTATAATTGTATAACGGGCCGGGCGGGCCTGTCCAAAATTCTTTTTTCATAGCCCGAGCCCGCCCGTTAACTTGAACGGTCCCACCCAAGCCCGCCCATATTTTCTAAAATGGTTGTCCAAGCCCACTTTTCTAACGGGCTGGGTGGGCCGGGTCTAGCGAGCCTTACCGCCCATGAACAGCTCTAATCAGTATTATGCTGCCAGAACGCCTAAACAGAACGAAGTTGAAGAAAGACGGAACCGAACGCTAGTCGAGGACGCTCGAAATATGCTAAGTCAATCGGATTTACCTCTGTTTCTATGGGTTAAAGCTGTATCGACTGCTTGCTACACGCAGAATCGATCTATAATCCTCCGCGGGTTTGGTAAAATGCCATATGCTTTAATCAATAATCGTACACCTAGAATTAAACATTTCCATATTTTTGGATGCATGTGCTTTGTATTTAATGAGAAGGAGAACTTAAACAAGTTCAGTCCGAAGGCAGACGAAGGCATATTTATCGGCTACTCTCAAACGTCTGCAGCTTACAGAGTCTATCTGAAGAAGTCAAAGATAGTAGTTGAGAGCGTCAACGTTACATTTGATGAGGAGATGGCTTCTGTTCAGGACAGTTCAGAACCTGTTATCACTGGTGTACTAGCTTCTGGGCAGATCAGTCTAGAACTTGTGCCTACAGATAAGAAATCAGACGAAGCGTCATCGTCTACTTCACATTTATCTGATTTAGATTTATTGTTTGAATTGTTTTATGATGAATTTCTTGGAACTAAAGTGTCTAAACCTGTTGTGGTTGACAGATTAGAAGATTCACAAAGAAATCAACCAACTACTTCAGATATATCTATTGAATCAAATTCCCCGATTCAGCAAGAGATTCCAATTCAAACGCCTACTCCAACAGTTGAAGCTGTGAACATTCATGAAGAGCCAGAAGTTGTTGAATCAGTTGGATGCACTATAACGACTAATCCACAGCCAGATAATGTTGTACCAACTGAAGCTTCTGCATCATCTACTTCAATTGCACCCCTACCTGAACAACATGATGAAGCTGATAGTGGATTTTTAGATGAAAACCATGATCAATCTACATCAAATTCATTCCCTCATGAACATTGGTGGAACAAAGAGCACCCGATACATCATATCATAGGAGATCCATCTAAACCGGTGTAAACTAGGTCTGCTACATTAAACATGTGTATGCATGACTCATTTCTGAGCAAGATAAAGCCAACACGCGTGTCTGAAGCTCTAGCCGACTCATATTGGGTAACTGCGATGCAAGATGAGCTGAATCAGTTCGAAGCACTCAAAGTCTAGAGACTTGTGCCTAAGCCTGAAGGTAAAACTATCATCGACACAAAATGGGTATTCAAGAACAAGAAAGATGAACATGGTATCGTGATCAGAAATAAAGCAAGACTAGTAGTTAAAGGGTGTAGGCAAGAGGAAGGTATTGACTATGACGAGACTTATGCTCCAGTGGCGCGCATCGAGGCTATTCGAATGTTTCTTGCATATGTCGCCCACAAGAACTTCACCGTCTATCAAATGGACGTGAAGACTACCTTTCTCAAAGGCATTCTCAAAGAGGAAGTCTACGTCTCTCAGCCTGAAGGTTTTGTCAATCCAGAAAAGCCGAATCACGTATACATTATGGACAAAGCTCTTTACGATCTGAAGCAAGCCCCTCGAGCCTGGTACAAAGTGTTATCTAAATTCCTAGTCAAGTCTGGCTTCTCGAAAGGTAAGATCGATAATAATTTTATTATCAAAAAGGAAAAAACTGATATCATTTTAATTCAGATTTATGTGGATGACATCATATTTGGCTCAACAAATCCAAAATACTGTAAGAATTTTTCTAACCTCATGGTGTCCAGATTTCAGATGAGTATGATGGGAGAGATGAATTTCTTTCTCGAATTACAAGTCAAACAATTTTTAACGGGGATTTTTATCAATCAATCAAAGTACATTTTCGATATTCTTAGAAAATTTAAAATGGAAAATTGTACACCTATCGGAACCCCAATGGCACCAGGAACTAAGATTGGCAATGATCCTTCGGGAAAAGCTGTCGATGTTAGAACCTACTGAGGGATGATTGGTTCTTTGATGTATTTAACATCTAGTGGGACATATATAATATTCTCTACATGTCTATGTGCTAGATATCAGGCTTCTCCAACAGAATCCCATTTGTCTGCATTTAAAAGAATCTTTAGATATCTGAAGGGCACTGCAGATCTTGGTCTGTGGTATCCTAAGGATACAGGTTTTGAACTGACAACATATTCAGATGCAGACCATGCAGGTTGTATGCTTGACAGGAAAAGTACGTCGGGTCACATACAATTTCTGGGCGATAAACTCGTGAGTTGGGCTTCAAAGAAACAACTCTATGTGTCCACATCAACAACTGAGGCAGAGTACGTTGCTGCGGCGAGCTGCTGTTCTCAAGTATTGTGTATGAGAACACAACTCCGAGATTATGGCTTTAAATATAACAAGATCCCGATCTATTGTGATTCGAAGAACGCGATTGCAATATCTGCGAATCCTGTTCAACATACCAAGACCAAACACATTGATGTCTGATATCATTTTATCAAAGATAATGTGGAAAAAGGTACAATTGAACTTTATTTTGTAAACACTGATTACCAACTTGTTGATTTATTTACCAAGCCTCTGGATGAAAAGAGATTTAATTTTCTCGTTTCAAAACTTGGTATGTTAAATCTCAAGACTTAATCTGTGGTTACCTACTAAAGTTTTGTTATTGTTATTTTTTCTTCATTTCTTTATTTTTATTCTGAAAGATATCTGTACTTAAGTTTGTTCATGATCTCATTGGGAGTGTGAGAAGAATTTAAGATGATCTACATACATTTGAGGGGGAGTTAACAAATTTTGCATATGTTTATCACTCATAAATTTTCTGATGCATAATCGCAGGGGGAGTAAGAGTTAACAGTTAAGGAGTATGGTATATGATTTTTGATTACATCTGATCATAACTCGTAATTTCAACGTTTTATTGCTTTATGTCATTTACTTTTCAATAAATTTTGTGAATAAAGCTTTGTACTTTGACGACTTGTGATTTTTGCAGAATTGAGAGAGAGCTTAAATGATCATATCTAATATGACTTAGAGCTGACTTGATGAGATTTAAGACTGAGCAAAAGGTTTATTTCTAATCTTAATCTCATACGTGTCTGAAAGAACGACAACTTTCAGATATGAAAACATATTCTTAAATGTTCAAACCACTTATGATTCTTAAAAAGATTTCATGAATATCGAAGTGTGATTTTAAATGTTTTCATTTTTCATGAGCTTTACTGTTTAACAAACCGTGTGTTTCCAAAGATAAATACTTGTGTTTTATCTTTTCCATATACTATCAATTATTCACACACACCGGTTTAGCTTTTTGTTGAATATGTTATCACCATGTCTCAAATTGAACAAATTTTTTCGACGGTGATACACCCCGCTTGATATTCAAAGTTTGAGCGTTAATTTCATTTCAAAACTTTTCTTTCAAGAGTGTCTATATTTTGTTTCGTATAGACAATATCCAATTTTTGCTGACCTAAGTTTTACTTGATAAATCATTTTATTTGATCTTTTCATACAATGTCATATTTTCAAACAAGTTTCTTGTATTCATTTCATTTATTCAATATACCTGTTTTGAAATATCTTCCATGTTTAAAATGCTTAAATCTTCATGCTTACATCTATGAGCATAGAGATATCTGACTTGTATTTCATATTTTGTGCTTTAACTGCAAAGTTAAACCAAGTTGAGCAACATTGTACTTTTAGGATTACATGGGTTCATTGTGTGAACTTAACAGAACTTCTATGGATTCACGTTAACCAGTGTTTCCTACCCAAGAATTTAATCCTTGAGTGATCGAAGAGTGAGGAGTCAGTATATGAGTGTGGGTGTGATGAGGTAAAATGAAAAGAGAGTTTGGTTAGATGTGAGCTTATTGATTAAAAGAAAGAGGGTGTGAGAACAGAGTAAAAGAATATCAAACTCTGCACCGAATTTTTTCTGAGTCGGGCAGGCACATTGCTGGTGTTTCACAATTCTTCGTGAACATCATTGATACAGACAACTAGCCCATGCCAACTCTTGATAAAAACCCCACCACCTACTCATTTTCTTCTCAAAAAGAAGATGTTTCATATTTCAAGGGGACGCAACACATAATCTATCTGGTTTTCATTTGGAAAATCTGGATATTGAAAAAGAAGGAAGTCTGCCCCACCTTCGAACTTCGATCATGCACAATCGAGTCTGTGTTTAACTGTTGTTGTCTCAATGGTTTACACAATTTTGAGCCTTTCAAAAGCAATCATCTGTGCTTAATTCTCTCAAACACAAGCACATACACACAGAGAAATTGTTTTTCTGTCAAAACATTCATAGAATAAACTTGTGTTATTCCATGATTGAATGGAAGACCTGGGGGAGTTGTAACACCCCGAATTTCGTTTGGTCTTTTGCAAGGAAGAATAAAGGAAAAAGGGGCAGCCTGCGCTGGTCTACAGGGTGTACGGGTCGTGCGCCCTCCTTCACAAATTACGCACGGGTCGTGTGCAAAGTCAGGGGCGACAACAGTAGCTTTCGCACGGGTCGTGCGTTCCTCCTTCAGCGAAGCCGCACGGGTCGTGCGTCGTGTCAGGGGCCACTTTTACTTGGGATTAATGAGATATTTCCCAAATCTCATTCATATCTCATTTCTCTCTTCCTTTCCAAGTTTCCTCTTTCTCTCTCTCTTTCTTCATTACTCTCCTAAGGGTTTGGTTCAACCTCAAGCTTGCCATTTATTTCTAGTATATAAACTCCTTCCAAGGTTTCGGTATTGGATTCTCCACCTCCATTGTCATCTTCTCCAGAGTTCAAGGTCTAGATTTTAGGTTTTCTCCTAAAACCTACTTGGTGAGTTCCTACTATCATTTTACAAACTTTATACATATCAAAGCTTACATTTTGAACTCCTACATATCTCCTTGGGTTTGGATTTAAGTTTATTGCATTTTGACCTAACTTGAGTTTTGGGAGATTTGTAGGGTTCCTAATCATTTTATGAAATGTAATGAGGTTTCATCTTAGTTGAAGGAAAATGAAGTTTTACTTGTACAATTACATGGGTTATTTGAAAGAATGTATATGAACTCATTTTATGATTTTCATTCTTATCAGTAGTTAAACTTGAAAAAGGCATTATGGTTATAAATGTTTTTGGAAGCTATATGTTTAGCTTTGGTTGGTCACACATGTTATTGTGACAAGTTTAGACTATTACTAGTGGATCCCTAGGTTTTGAGTCGACTTATATTATTGGGATGTCTTTTCCCCTTTTTGTAGCTATGGATGCACTTGATCCTCGGGAGCGTTTGGTACGGTTATGTGAGACCGGTTACTAGCTATGGGTCAAGTGTAGTCCTAGTGAACGAGTATGACTTGGTTTCCTCGGGGGCCCTCCCTCACATCTTAGTACGGACCGAAGTGTTCGTGGCCATGGATTCCAAGTATTTAGCTCACAACTCGGGTCGTGGCCTACTTTTGTGTTCCGCCACCATCCTTGGTAAATCGGGTATCCCCCGTCATCGCTAGATGAACTTTTGGACCGATTGTCCTTTCTTGATGAAGATCTTCTTTTGTGAACTAAAATTCTTGAAAAGATTTACTTATGTTACAATTGTTTATATCTCTTGAAATCTATAAACTGTATGTTCTCACTAGGCTTTAATCCTAACACTTTTTCTCAAATGATATGTATAACAGGTTCCCTTAGCGGTGGGGCATCATGGTTGTGAGTGACGAGCATGTCTTAGAGGCATTTTTTAGATGACTTGTAGTCGTTGTTGGGCATTGTTTAAGTCCCATCTTTTGGTGATTTTGGATCGACAACCGATGTAATCTAGATAGATGTATTTAGATTAGTTTGTTGTTGATTTCCATATCCGTTCTCAGGTTTTGTAAAGGTTTAATACTATACCCCTTTTTGGGAGTTTTATACCAAATGCGAGGTCATGTTGCCTATATTTCCGACGTTTTATTTCACTATGATTTTTAGGGTGTTACAGGAGTGAACATCAAAAACCTCCTTTCCAATGTGTATTCGTTACACACAGTGACTTCGTGTTACTGATAGGCATTTTAACTGATTCATTTGTTGATTCAGGTGTTACACTCATATTTTGTCCGAATTTGCAAAGATTCAGATGAAAATCGTTTGGATCGATGAATAATCAGAGGCTCTTGGAAAGGATCAGTGGTCAGATCTGGTCATTGACATTTCTTGTGCAAGTTTTGATGATTTCAATGCTCCAATCATCAAAAAGGGGGAGAGGTTCAATAAATGTTATAGATGGGAGAAGTTAGTGATCAAGAAATGGTTGTGAAAGAAAGCTGTTAAAGAAGGTTATTGAGAATGTTTGTAAAGAATTGCTAAGATTGTTGAAGAATTATTGTACCTTTTTGGGAGTTTTATACCAAATGCGAGGTCATATTGCCTATATTTTCGAAGTTTTATTTCACTATGATTTTTAGGGTGTTATAATTTGGTATCAGAGCTCTAGTTTAAGTGAACTAGGCATGAATGTAAGATGTCTAGACTTAGAGTGAGTATTTTAGGCAATGATTGTGACTTGGGTAAAACTTCTAAGATGGGTCAGTCTTAAGGTCGACGGAAGTTATGTTCATCAAGCGTTGTGATGATGGTAACGGGAACTCTTATGTGTTATATGTTCATAATCTCAATTAGCTAATGTTATTATGAGAATATCTTACGGGAGCGTGCTCAGTTTATTATTAGTATGACAATTGGTAGATGTAGTTGTACGTTCCTTTCGTGTTTAATTCTGTTAACCTCTTTCTCGTGCTTGTGTCACAGCCATTTCTCAGTTATGGTAAACACACGTAGTCGTTAGTTAGACGTCGAAGACCTTCGCGACGATAGTTCGCTAGAGCAGAACCAGGTGGTCAGAGTACCGACGGTTGTTCCTCCCGGTATGCCACCAATATTTACTAGGGAGGTGGAGCAGGTACCTCGGGTGGAGTTAGCATCCACCAACCCAGTTGTGCAAGTGGCGAACCCGCAAACCGACATGATAGCCAGCATCATGCAGATGGTATCGACGGCTATAGAGAAGCAGCAAGAGGCGTTCATGAAGGTGTTAGAGGACCGCGATGCTAGTCTCAAGAGAAATGAGACGGTCGCGGAGAATGTTGTTGTTCTTGGTTCGGGCGGCGTAGACAATGGAGTTAGAACTGAAGAACACAGAGTGGTTGTTGCTCGTATAAATCCTTTCTGGGGTGCGGGCCGCTGGAATTCTCCGGTTCTGACGACCCCGTTATGTGCGTGAAGTGGATTAGAGCCGTCGAACAAGCTTTCGGCTCCGCCGAATGTGGAGACGATCATCGGGTGCGGTTTGGCACTCAGTTGTTGAGGGATGCGACACTCACTTGGTGGGATGTTACTCAATCCACTCTCTCTTCTACCGTTTTGGATCAGTTGTCTTGGGACGAGTTCACAAGAAAGCTTATGGAGGAATTCTGCAGCGAAAGATCGATGGACCGCATCGAAAAAGAGTTTCGGTCCCTAGTGAAGGGAAACTTGACGGTGAGGGAGTACACTCGTCAGTTTATGGAGAAGCTAAGGTTGGTGGGGCATGTGGCCCCAACGGAGAAAGATAAGATGAAGGCTTATCTCAATGGCCTACCAGCGGACCTGTTGTCCATGGTCCACAATTCTAAAGCTTCTAATCTCAGGGAGATGGTTGAGGAAGCTCAATTTATGGAGGAACTGTTCGCGAGAAGCAAGGCTGAGAAAGCTGTGGTGGTGCTTGAAAAGAGAAAATGGGAGAGCAATTCCGCTCCCCCTAAGAGGACTCGACCTGTTGTCGGGAACCGAAGCTTCAACAGCACCAACCAAGAAGCTAAGTGGTGCCAGAGTTGCCGGTTCAAGCATCGTGGTAACTGTAACTTCACTCCGCGATTTTGCGGCAAGTGTGGTAAGAATGATCACGTTGCCCGCGACTGCTCGAACACGGGGATGGTCTGCTTCGAGTGCAAGGCACCGGGGCACATGAAGAGAGATTGCCCGAAGCTCAAGTCGGGTAACGCACCGGAGAAAAGAGAGAACCCATCTAGGGTTCCGGGTCGAGCGTTTCAGATGACGACCGATGAGGCCAAGGCATCCACTGACGTGGTGTTGGGTACGTTTCTTCTAAACTCCGTACCTGCTCGTATGTTGTTTGATTCGGGTTCCAGTTTCTCTTTTATATCTGATTTGTTTCGTCAAAAGATTTCTATGTCCACTAATAGTCTTGAGGATGCGTTAGTGGTAGAAATAGAAAATGGTAGTCAAGTGTTGATTCGTGATGTTCTGAGGAAGTGTACTCTCGGTATCGAAGGGAGAGAATTCCCGATTGATTTGATGCTGATGACTATCGGGGGTTTTGATGTGGTGGTCGGCATGGATTGGTTAGTGAACAATCATGCCGAGATTGTATGTTCCAAGAAGTTAATTCGACTTCCCAATCGATGTGGCGAAGTCGTTGTCATCTATGGTGAGAAGAGAAAAGGTGAAGTGGCGTTAATCACGATGGCAAAGGCACGCAAGTGTTTGGTAAAGGGATGCTCGTCTTTCCTAGCCTACGTGATCGACGCCAAGTTTGAGAAGTCAAAGCTGGAAGATGTGAAGATAGTGCGGGAGTATCCCGATGTCTTTCCGGACGACTTGCCCGGGCTAGCACCCGAGCGATAAGTGGAGTTTTAGATTGATCTCGTACCGGGAGCGACTCCTATTGCGAGAGCTCCTTACCGTTTGGCGCCATCGGAGATGCAAGAGATGATGGCACAACTCCAAGAGCTTTTGGAGAAGGGTTTCATAAGACCGAGCTCATCGCCTTGGGGAGCTCCGGTCTTGTTTGTCAAAAAGAAGGATGGCACGATGAGGATGTGAATCGATTACCGTGAGTTGAACAAAGCAATGGTGAAGAACAAGTACCCACTTCCAAGGATAGACGACTTGTTCGATCAACTCCAAGGAGTGGGGTGTTTTTCCAAAATGGACTTACGTTCGGGTTATCATCAGGTGAAGGTAAGAGAAGAAGACGTTCCAAAAACCGCTTTTAGAACGCGTTATGGCCATTACGAGTTCCTCGTGATGCCATTTGGTCTAACTAACGCACCAACGGTGTTTATGGACTTAATGAACTGGGTGTGCCGATCTTTACTCGACAAGTCGGTCATCGTATTGATTGATGACATACTCGTGTACTCCAAGAGCGAGTTAGAGCACGAGCAACACCTTCGCGAAGTTCTAGAAGTGTTGAGGGAAGAGAGATTGTACGCCAAGTTCTCCAAATACGACTTTTGGCTTGATGAGGTACAATTCTTGGGTCACATTATCACTCGAGACGAGGTGAAAGTAGACCCCTCCAAGATTGAAGCCATGATGAATTGGGAGCCTCCCAAGAGTCCGTCCGAAATCCGAAGTTTCTTGGGTTTGGTGGGTTACTACCGAAGATTTATTCAAGACTTCTTGAAAATCGCTTCTTCATTGACGGCTTTAACTCGGAAAAATGTGAAGTTCGAGTGGACCGAAACGCAAGAGAAGGCGTTCCGGATTCTGCAAAAGAAGTTGTGCGAAGCTCCAATCTTGTCATTGCCCGAAAGGTCAAAAGACTTCATGGTTTACAGCGACGCTTCAAAGATGGGGTTGGGTTGTGTGTTGATGCAAAGGGGCAAGGTAATTGCTTACGCATCGAGACAATTCAAGTTTCATGAGAAGAATTACCCTACCCATGATCTGGAGTTAGCAGCGGTGGTGTTCGCCTTGAAGCTTTGGCGACACTACCTCTATGGCACGAAATGTACTCTCTTCACAGATCACAAGAGCCTAAAGTATGTCTTTGATCAAAAAGAGTTGAACATGAGACAAAGGCGGTGGCTCGAATTGCTCTCGGATTACGATTTCGAGTTGCTTTACCATCCCGGTAAGGCGAACGTGGTGGCCGACGCGCTAAGTTGGAAGGACTATAGCGGAAGTATTCGGGTGACCCATTCGAGAATCGAGTTAGTGTCTAGTCTTGTTGAGAAGATCAAGACGTCGCAGGTCGAAGCATTGTTGGAAGAGAACCTCAAGGATGAAGTCATGACAAAGCAACGGTTGCTCCTAACGGAAGATAGCCGTGGAGTCAAACTGTTCAGTGGTCGTGTGTGGGTGCCCAAGATTGGGGGCAGTCGGGAGCTACTTCTTGAAGATGCCCATAAGTCCAAGTATTCCATTCATCCGGGAAGTACAAAGATGTACCGGGACTTGAAGTTGCATTATTGGAGGCCGGTGATGAAGCTCGATGTGGCACGTTACGTAGAGCGTTGTGTGACGTGTTTACAAGTGAAGGCCGAACACCAACGACCGTATGGGAGTCTTCAGTCCTTAGAGATTCCCGAGTGGAAGTGGGAACATATTACCATGGACTTCGTGACGAAGTTGCCTAAAACTCTTCGAGGTCACGATACCATCTGGGTAATAGTCGATAGACTGACTAAGAGCGCTCACTTTCTAGCAATGCGCGAGACATTACCGATGGACAAGTTAGCAAAACTGTACATTGATGAAGTGGTCTCGAGTCATGGAGTACCTTTATCGATCGTATCGGATCGCGATAGTCGGTTCACTTCGAACTTTTGGGATGGATTTCAGAAAGAGTTGGGTACGCGTGTGAAGTTAAGTACGGCTTACCATCCACAAACCGACGGTCAAAGCGAGAGAACGATCCAAACGTTGGAAGATATGTTGAGATGTTGTGTCATCGATTTCGGGGGCAGTTGGGACTCTCACCTACCTTTGGTGGAGTTTGCTTACAACAATAGCTACCACTCGAGTATTGGGATGGCACCGTTTGAGGAGTTGTATGGGCGAAAGTGTCGAACTCCCGTGTGTTGGCTTGAAGCGGGAGAGAAGCAATTTGCCGGACTTGAAATCGTGCAAGAGACATCCGATAAGGTCAAGGGCATTCGTGAAAGATTGAAAGCGGCTCAAGATCGGCAAAAGAGCTATGCCGATAAGAAGAGGCGGACGATGGAGTTCCAAGTGGGCGACCGTGTGATGATTAAGGTGTTGCCATGGAAGGGCATTATCAGGTTCGGAAAGCGTGGGAAGTTGTCCCCGTTTCCTCGGACCTTTTAAGGTGCTTAAGCGGGTGGGTTTGCAAGCCTACCAATTGGAACTACCGTCGGAGTTGAGCAGAATCCACAACACGTTTCATATTTGTTACCTTCGGAAGTGTTTGGCGGTTGAAGAAAGCGTCATTCCCCTCTCCGATCTGAGAGTGGACGAGGGTAATCGATGTGTGGAAGAACCCGACGCGATCTTAGAGAGAAAGTCTAAGAAATTGCGTCACAAGGAAGTCACTACGGTCAAAGTGCAGTGGAAGCATCATCGGGGAACCAATGTGACGTGGGAAGCCGAAGAGGATATGAAGCGAAGATATCCTCATATCTTCGAGTAGTTGGAATTTCGGGGACGAAATCATTCCCAAGTTGGGGAGGATTGTAACACCCAGAATTTCGTTTGGTCTTTTGCAAGGAAGAATAAAGGAAAAAGGGGCTGCCTGCGCTGGTCTACAAGGCGCACGGGTCGTGCGCCCTCCTTCAGAAATTACGCACGGGTCGTACGCAAAGTCAGGGGCGACGACAGAAGCTTTCGAACGGGTCATGCGTTCCTCCTTCAGCGAAGTCGCACGGGTCGTGCGTCGTGTCAGGTGCCACTTTTACTTGGGATTAATGAGATATTTCCCAAATATCATTCATATCTCATTTCTCTCTTCCTTTCCAAGTTTCCTCTTTCTCTCTCTCTTTCTTCATTACTCTCCTAAGGGTTTGGTTCAACCTCAAGCTTGCCATTTATTGCTAGTATATAAACTCCTTCCAAGGTTTCGGTATTGGATTCTCCACCTCCATTGTCATCTTCTCCAGAGTTCAAGGTCTAGATTTTAGGTTTTCTCCTAAAACCTACTTGGTGAGTTCCTACTATCATTTTACAAACTTTATACATATCAAAGCTTACATTTTGAACTCCTACATATCTCCTTGGGTTTGGATTTAAGTTTATTGCATTTTGACCTAACTTGAGTTTTGGGAGATTTGTAGGGTTCCTAATCATTTTATGAAATGTAATGAGGTTTCATCTTAGTTGAAGGAAAATGAAGTTTTACTTGTACAATTACATGGGTTATTTGAAAGAATGTATATGAACTCATTTTATGATTTTCATTCTTATCAGTAGTTAAACTTGAAAAAGGCATTATGGTTATAAATGTTTTTGGAAGCTATATGTTTAGCTTTGGTTGGTCACACATGTTATTGTGACAAGTTTAGACTATTACTAGTGGATCCCTAGGTTTTGAGTCGACTTATATTATTGGGATGTCTTTTCCCCTTTTTGTAGCTATGGATGCACTTGATCCTCGGGAGCGTTTGGTACGGTTATGTGAGACCGGTTACTAGCTATGGGTCAAGTGTAGTCCTAGTGAACGAGTATGACTTGGTTTCCTCGGGGGCCCTCCCTCACATCTTAGTACGGACCGAAGTGTTCGTGGCCATGGATTCCAAGTATTTAGCTCACAACTCGGGTCGTGGCCTACTTTTGTGTTCCGCCACCATCCTTGGTAAATCGGGTATCCCCCGTCATCGCTAGATGAACTTTTGGACCGATTGTCCTTTCTTGATGAAGATCTTCGTTTGTGAACTAAAATTCTTGAAAAGATTTACTTATGTTACAATTGTTTATATCTCTTGAAATCTATAAACTGTATGTTCTCACTAGGCTTTAATCATAACACTTTTTCTCAAATGATATGTATAACAGGTTCCCTTAGCGGTGGGGCGTCATGGTTGTGAGTGACGAGCATGTCTTAGAGGCATTTTTTAGATGACTTGTAGTCGTTGTTGGGCATTGTTTAAGTCCCATCTTTTGGTGATTTTGGATCGACAACCGATGTAATCTAGATAGATGTATTTAGATTAGTTTGTTGTTGATTTCTATATCCGTTCTCAGGTTTTGTAAAGGTTTAATACTATACCCCTTTTTGGGAGTTTTATACCAAATGCGAGGTCATGTTGCCTATATTTCCGACGTTTTATTTCACTATGATTTTTAGGGTGTTACAGGAGTGAACATCAAAAAGCTCCTTTCCAATGTGTATTCGTTACACACAGTGACTTCGTGTTACTGATAGGCATTTTAACTGATTCATTTGTTGATTCAGGTGTTACACTCATATTTTGTCCGAATTTGCAAAGATTCAGATGAAAATCTTTTGGATCGATGAATAATCAGAGGCTCTTGGAAAGGATCAGTGGTCAGATCTGGTCATTGACATTTCTTGTGCAAGTTTTGATGATTTCAATGCTCCAATCATCAAAAAGGGGGAGAGGTTCAAGAAATGTTATAGATGGGAGAAGTTAGTGATCAAGAAATGGTTGTGAAAGAAAGCTGTTAAAGAAGGTTATTGAGAATGTTTGTAAAGAATTGCTAAGATTGTTGAAGAATGTTGAAAGCTGAAATAGAAAGTTCAAAGATTTCAGAATATGAGCAAATTTTACTAAAATTTTCTTTAAAGACAATTTGCTAAAGCAAATCGAGCTAAATCTGATGATAATTTCTTTTCGATGTCTGAAAGAGTTTTTACAACCTTGGGGGAGAATGCTATTGTTCTTAAAGACAGACTTTGAGGAGATTTAATCTGATGATATTCTGACAAAGGGGGAGATTGCTCAAAGGGTTATTTTTCTGAAGACTATTCTTGTTGAAAGAGATCTACAAGGAGGAGATTGTATTTTTGTACTTAAAGAGGGAGTTTGAATTGCAAAATCTTTTTAGAGATGATCTTGAATCCAAAGGGGGAGATTGTTAGAGCATATATTTGTTGGATACAAGATCATGAAGACTGAAGGTCAAAGTCAAGCAAGTCGAAGCTCAAAGTCAACTCTTAAAGCAGAAAGTCAAAGTTCTTTTGTAATAAAGTCAAAGTCTTTGTATTTTGTTTTTTAATAGTTTTGTAAGCGCGTGTGTCTTTGCTTTAATAGACTTGTGACTAGATTTTGTGGTTAGAGAAGTTAGTAGTTGACATTAATTGTAATACGCAGAACAGTTCTAGAGAGATAAAGTGTCAAGAGAGCTTGTATACGAAATCTGTGAATTGAGTTGAAATTGAAACAGGTAGTTTGATTGAATCTGTTGTTGTCATCTTGTTAATGTTGTGATTAGAACTTGAAATTTGGGACATAATAACAGGTAAGGAGTTTACAAGAAACGTACCTGATACAACATCGACCGTCTCCCTTGCCTCCGTGGCGGTCATCTGGAATGCTCGGCTTGGTGGGTTCTCTTTCTTCGGGGTTGGGCCGCTTGGGAATCCGTGGTTACTCCCAACCAGTTTTGGGAACTCTCTTTTCATGTGCACCGACTCACGACACTCATAGCACATGAGTCCTCGGATAGGACAATCACGGGTCATGTGATCCTTCTTCCCACATTTAGCACACTCGGGAGGGCCCGAATAGGTCCTTTGATTACATGGGCCACTATGCTTGCTCTTACATCGGTGGCACCATCTTACTTCCCGTCGGAGGTCATTTCCCCTTCCCCCGAATGCTGGTTTGAACTGACGGTTAGGTCCAGACGACTCCTCCCATTTTCTCTTTTCTCCTACTAATCCCTTCTTTTCTTTCCCCGCAATCATGTCGTCCTCCACAAGCAAGGACTCTTCAATGACTTCTTATAGTGTTGACTCTCTAGCATTCCTCATGGTCGGCCTCATCTCGGCCGACAACCCACGCAGATAGGCTTTGATTTTCGATCACTCATCGGGAGCCAGATGCCCCACTAGGTTCAACTTCTCCAAGAAAATCTTGGAGTAATCGGTGACAGACAGAGTCCCTTTCCTCATGTTTATGAACTCTACTTCAATTTTATTCAACGACCGTTCACTACAATATTTGTCCAAAATCTTCTGTTTGAAAACCGGCCAAGTTAGCTTAGCCAGAACTTCAGGGGTGAGGACAGATCGGGTGAGATTCCACCAAATCAAATCCTCACCTCTTAGCAGTTGAGAGACGAATTTGACCCTTTGCGAGTCGTCGCACTCGCTTGATTCAAAGGCCATTTCCACCTCCTTGAGCCAATACATTCAAGTAACCGGATTTGCGGCACCCGAGAACTCCGGTGGGTGGCTCCCCAGAAAAGTCTTGTAAGTGCATTCTTCGCTCTTTCCCTTTCTTCCGACTACCACATGCTCTTCGGTGTCGACGCCATTTCCACCAACTCCCGACCCAACCACAGCGTTTTCTGCACCGTTTCGGGTCGGTGGTGACTGGCGTCGCGATCTTCTAAAAGCTTCATGAAGAATTCCTGTTGTTGCGCCATGGCCGCGTTCATGGCTTGCATCATGCTACCCATCATTCGGATCTCAAGGGTTACCTCCTCGACAACCGGTCCGGTAGTAGCAATGTTGTTCCTTGGAATTTGTTCCACTCCTCCGCCCAACACGGTTTGTATAGGCGGGGCGGTGGCAAACACAACTGTCTCTGGTTGATCGGTCGTAGATGCCGACGCCTCAGAACCTTCTGGGGTGTAGGAAACGTGCTCCGAGTATTAACCATAATGGTCTGCCATACATACCAGAAGAAGATGAGAGATAGACTAAATATACGTACTACTGCATTCATTAGGTATCACAAAAAAAATGTCTCAAGTATGCTTACGTAGCAATATACTCATAATTACAGTAGCTAAGTGGAATTATGAACATATTATTCACAAGGATTCTTAATATCGTCGCAACAATTCTCAATTTATGCAATTCCGAAAGTCCTACGCTCTCCCCACCTAAGAATTTTACCCATGGGTGGGTGTCTCATTATAACCGCCTATAGTTTAAGTCTAGGCATGCTAAGGTCACTACCTAGTTCACTTAAACTAAAGCTCTAATACCAACTTGTAACACCCAATATTTTGGGCTAACAAAAATTTCCGGAAAATGGAAATATGGTATTTAAAATGCCATAGCACAAGCCTCCCAAAAATGGGGAAATAAGTATACCTGTTTAATTACAATATGTAATTATAAGGGAAGATAAAACAACAACCAACTAATATAATTTCTACCGCGAAATAAGATTACAAAAGGGGTGTCGCCTATAAACCCAAGTCAATCTTGACAAAATGTTCGCCCATATGCACTTTCCCCAAGCCCTCACATAGTCCGCTTAGACCTTCTTAGGTGCGGCATCACTAGGACATGAGATACACATAAACACCAAACAAGTGTTAGGCCAAAAATCCTAGTGAGGTTAAATGACAATTAATGAATGCATGTATGGCAATTCTATAGTTCCATCGAAATTCATAATCATGATTGGAATCAATGGGGGAGACCCATACCACTAATCAAATTACACCTAAGAGACGAGATACCTTAGTGTCCACTTCTACGAGTGACACCACAAGGTCCAGCACACCCGAGGATACAACATAGGCATTGCCCCAAGTGGCGGAGGTCTAGGCACGTACCATCATGGTGGCACCCAAGACTATGTCCTCCTAGTGTCCATTTGACCTGGTTCATCCACACAACTCATTTGTGATCATGTAGCATATTAGCTCACACAAGGTATATTCAACCCCAATATTTTTCATATGGTCCAACGATTCACATTCATCATCAAATAGGTGCAAGGCATATAACGACTTACACATCATGACCATTTATGCATATAACCATAAACGAGTTTACCCAAAACATGAGATATCTCTCAACCACTTAAGCAACATTACCATAATGATGTTTGAGCATATAGACCTTTTGCTAGTTCATCCATATTACCAATATAGACTCATCTCTTTCCTTCAAAACTAAACATTCATGATCCAAGGCAATATTAAATCCAAATAACCATGTGAGAAAACCCTAATTTCATAAAATAGTAAAATGTAACATTTAAGCAAATAAATACATGTATCTCATTTTAAAGAGGGTTTAAAACACTCACTATCTAGGTTTTTTGCTTAAAATCTAGAAAAGTTGATGGAAATGAGAAGAGATGAAGTTTTGAGGTTCCCAAGCTTGTTTGTTGGCTCTTAAATGCACCCTAGAAGTGGTTTTGATGGAGATTTATTGCACCCACCAAACTCTAGTGTATTAATGGAGGAAAGAGTGTGAAAGAGAGTGAAAATCGCCTCCAAGAATGCTCCCAACCAAACCCAAAATCTGATTTTGTGAAAGTGTGAAGTGAAAATAGGTTGGAGAGGGTTTGTAAATCGAGCAGACCACGCGGGCGAGAGTGCTCCGCGATAGTGCCACTGGAACTATTGCCAGTACATTGTCGCAACCCTCTCCCCACTCTCGGTAAAATCCCAGTGATTGTGACCGGCGAGAGTGCCCAATGACACAATCGTGGTCACTTTCGCCTAAGGTGTACCGAAACTCATAGACCCCTCGTGATAGTGCCGCCCGACCTTGACACATGTCACTGTCGCCGACAAGGTCGCCAAGAGTGTCTGGCCACTCGATTTTCGTCCGAAAAGCTTCATTAATAGTTAGTAGTGACCTATTAGATCATTTCTGTGAATGAGAATGCAATTAAATCAGATAAGGCCTACTAGAGTGACACAAAGAAAATTTCACTTAAATCTTACTTATCTACAAATTGTCGGGTGTTACATATAACACCTTTCATGTTAAAAAAAGGTGACAAGCCATAGTCATATTTTAGAAAGAAAGGTATGGAAGAAGTTTTTGATTTGAAGGACTTGTTGAATTTTGCAAGATAGGACTCATCTTTCAAAATCTGATCAAAAGAAAATATTTTGTTGAGACTTGTAGAAGATATTTTGGATCTTGTTTATGAGATTAAACAAACCGCTCTGATACCACTTGTCGGTCCTGGACCACAATGACTCAAACATAAAGTGTTTGAGTAGAAGGGGGGGGGGTTGAATACAAACATAGTAAATTTACTCTTTTAAATTTTTGTTTATTTCAAACATAAAATCACAGAATGTTGCGGAAGCTAGGAGGCAAGACCTTTATCCTAAACTATCTAAGTGGACAAACTTACACACTGAAAGGGAGGAGAAGAAGGTTCTCTTTCAGATCTGAGAGACTAAGATAGATCTCAGTATTGATGCCAAATTTACTTTGAAGCTATCACAGAGATATGTTCTTTCAAAATGGGTGATTTGCAGGTTAACACAATGAAATCATTTATAGTCGTCATTGCATTAAATGCTTTCCTTCAACTTTAACACGTGCCGTCATCTAGTTTGTTGATCCATGCATGCTTGTACTTTTCACTTCAGCCTTTTGATTTTATGTAGACACTTGTTAACCCTTCCCATCCTTTTATATGTAGAGGGAACAATAAATTATGATAAATACTAATTAAATAATACTTTAGAACATAGTTAAACTGACATGCCTTTGCATTCACATACTTTAGGATGACAGTAGGGAAGAGTTGGTGAACCAAACTTGTTGTCCAAGTTTGCACTTCAAATTCTGCTTGCCAGTAGTAGTATTTGTCAGACTACATACTGATTGTATCTTGTATTGATCTTCTTTTGTCAATATGACAAACCAATCCGCTTTGGTGACAATCTGACCACTCTTCAACTAATCTTCGATTTTGCTGATGGCTCTTTACTCTTGGAACAATCCAGATAGTTATAAGACTTTTACAAGTAAAAATATATTTGTCTATTCTAAAGTATAAGTTATACAACATTTTACCAGTTATAGACATTTATGAAGATAGTCCTATCGAATATTAAGTGTTAGGAATAATTCAAAGGAGTATGAGAAATCCGATGAAGATAATAATACGATGGTTGCTTTAGACGCTTCCATCGGATTACGATCTTTTAATCAATATCACTTAATCCTATAGTTGTAAATCCGATGGTTTAATAGGTTTCAATCCTTCATCGGGTTGAAACCTTATTGTGTGTCTAATCTGATGGTTTGAAATATACATCAGATTCAACTTGTTTTTCTTGACAGAGAAGATAGTTTATTTCTAAGTGATTAAACTTCGATTGTCTATGTGTAGTATGTACAAATCTGATGGTCGAGACTTATCACTAATAAATCTTAAAAAAAAAGAGGGGCTATGATTTTGCAGAGACAGATCGGGGGGGGGGGGGGGGGAGTTACGGGGTTAAGGGGATTGAAGTCATCGCTGTGCATACGATGGTTCTTTCACCATTTGGGGCATCTCGTTATTTATGGAACTCGATGGTGGTGATTGTCTCTGTCGACAACAAGAAAAGGGGGAGAGTTTGCAAAGATGGGGAGGGGAGGCTACGAGATGGTAGAGATCGAAAATCGACATCTATATTTCTTCATTTGGTGTTACTCTGATGTGATCACCATCAGTCCAAGCCCTCATCGTTGGTAAGTGAACAGATGTATCGATTTATTATGGTGTTGCTCCGATGTGGCTACGAATGCAAAGGGGACCGGTGGCTGGAGGCAAGGACCAACAGGTACGTGTTTTGGCCGGCGAGTTTGTAACGGGTAAAGAGTCGGTCCCTGTATTTGTAGCTCTTCACCCCGTGTTCCTTGTTATTATGTATATATTATGTATGTATGTATATATATATATATATATATACATAGAGGAGCGTTCAAATGCAACCCCTATACATGGTGCAACCACATGCAACCCCTTTATCCACCACACAATTTATGTAATTAATAAAAAAGAAAAAAAGCTAAAAGTAAAATGTGTGGTGGATAAAGGGGTTGCAGGGGTTGCATCATGTAAAATGTTGCATAATAACTCACCCCTATATACATATATATATTATAATTAAATTGTATTTTTTAAAGATTAAATAAAAGAAAATGGTAAAAAGACGAAAAAGCCCCTTATCTAACAGAATTAGTTAACGCTCGTTAGAGGGAGGGACCAAATTCAGACGTTTTTGCATACTTCAATGGAGAAACTCTAATTTCAAAACTATAGAGATCAAAAGTGTTATATATAAGAAATCACAGGGACCAAATTTGTAATTTACTTTAATATTTTTGTACTTTTAAATGTATGGAAATAAAAAGTGATTTTATTTTATTCATATATTGGAAAACATACTTTAAGAAATGTACATAAAATGATTAATAATTTAAAATTTATCTAGAATAATTTGTGTACATATTTTCAAAAAAACTTGTCAAATAGTACTTATTAGGATGCCAACATAAACAATTTTTTAAATTGTGTATTTTAAATTTGACTTTTGTTATATGACTCTAAGATAGAAACTGGACTAAGAATTCTAAAATATAGAGTGAAAAGTCAAAATTAAAAAAAAATAGGTTCATCTCCAACAACTTCTTCATTTTGGAAATTACAATACTAATTATATTATTAAAATATTCAATACAATTTATAAAACATTATTTCTCTCTCTTAAACATTTAATTTGAAGGATTATTATTTGTAGGTAGAATAAAAAATCATTTCTTTTTTATAAATAATCATTTTTGAAGAGTTCTTCAAATTTAAAGATTTTTATCATCTCTCTCTCCTATTTTCTCCATTTTGGAGAAGGTCTTAAAGAATTGGTTATTGAAGCAAAAATCCCTCAAATCTCTATTCTTAGAATCTGTCGAAGATGCTCTAAAATATCTACGACATTGTTTTTTTAAAGATAAATAAAAGATTTTATTAATGAGCATTTAAAGGGCATACATCGTTCATAAAACAAGTAAGAAAACTTGGCGTATCAAAGTACGAGATGTGACAAGTAGATAATCGAGCTGTCTGTGCTAACGCATGAGCAACTCCATTAGCTTGTCGCCTTGTGAAACAAACTGAATAAGAATCATGTTGTAGAAGTAACCCACGATATCTCAAGACAATATCTCCGAATCCCGTTTCATCAACTCTGGCGAAATTGATAGAAACAACAACTTGTTGTGCGTCAGACTAAAAAATAACTCTATGATACCCAAGGTCAATTACCCATGACATAGCTTCCAAGAGGGCAAGGACCTCACACTCCTTTACAAGTGGGATCCCCGTCAGAGTAGAAGTACGAGCAGTCACTAAAGACCCATTTGCGTCCCGAAAAATCACAGTTAGCCCAACCGGTAGTCGCATCTGTATTGCACTTCAAGAAGTTCAAAGGGGGTTTGTGCCATAGCGAACAAGACTCGTCGATGGACCATGTTGGGTTTTTAGATCCTTGACCTTCAACCAATCCCCATGTACTTCCAAGCCGTTGTACAAGGTTTGGGTCGTTGTTCTCGAGATATTCCACAACACATTATTTCTCTGTCTCCATATGCTCCACAAAATCATGAGGAATTTTTCATTAATTGGCTCCAGGAAATTGCTTAGCATGAAAAAGAACATATCGGAGAAATCATTTGCTTGGTTGGCCTTCCCATCTATTAGCCCCCACAGTCCAACTTCCCTCCAAACTTGCTTGGCGAAAGGGCAGTCGATGAATATATGCCAAGTATTTTCTGCGTTTCTTTTATAAAGAATACAGTTGCATGATACCGTAACTCCACGAGATTGTAAGTTTACTCGAGTTGGCAACACATTCCGTACCGCTCTCCAAACAAAGCTTCTAACTTTATGAGGGATGTTAGCATTCCAAAGCTTCAGCCAATTTCCCATAGCAAAGTAATGGGTGTTCGGTTCAAGAACCACCATAACCAATCGATACCCGATTTTGACCCTGTAGTCCCCATTCGAGCTTCTATGCCAAACAATTCTATCGGCTTCATTTCTCATTCTAAACAGCAGATTACAAATCTCCTTTACATCTCGTGGATTAAATAGCTCTAGGGGTCTCTCCATGTTCCATTTTGCATTGGTGGTTTTACCTCTTAGCCACATCGCTCCAAGTTTTACCAAATTATCCCTAGGTCCGCAATTGCGGACTTAAAAAAATTGTATTGCGGAACTTGGTCAAAAATTGCGGATCTGAGTCAAATTTTTTTAAGGAAAATCGATTAGATTCGTATTTTTTTGGTGTTTTTGAGTTAGGTCCCCAATTACGGACCTATATATTGCGGACCTAAGACTATTTTAGTAAAACTCGGAGAGAAGTGACTAAGAAGTAAAACTGATAGCGGAAAATCGTATAGGTCCATAAAGTGGCCACCTGTGTTGCCACAGTGGTGGTGCAAGTGCACACCGGACACTATGATCGCTATTAAGTAATAAAGTGGTAGAGTACCAAGATCGTTTCCATAAGGACTAGTCAACTAAGAATCAGAGACATTCATGAACTTCTAGTGCTTGTTTGAGTTTTGAGAACAATATCAATATTTGTGATTTTTAAGTAAGCTAAACAACGATTAAGATAATCAACAAGTAAAAAGAAAGAATGTGGGTACAAACATTAACTAAGATAGATGTAGTAACAATATGGTCAGAAACAAGTGACACATAATATCTATAAAAACCCCTTTCTCTCGAAAGTGAATTTCCACAGAAAGTGGCCACTTACACCCACAAAGTTGCCACTATTGCTAACTCAAGACTTGCCGATTTAACCAAGTAAACCTCTAAGGATTTTAGTTCCACCAGTATGAATATATAAGCCCAAATCTCTTTATGACACCTATATCGACCGACATTTTGAACCTTAGTTAGAATCATGCAAAAACCAATATCTCTATGTGGTTATAAAAGACTTTCTGAAATCTTCTAGCATCACTCAAGCCGTATTTCCAGATCCGCCCATCTCTGGATCTAAGATCTAATATTAACACTTAAAGTGATCGGCTTGTCCGCGTTGAGTTAAAGTCCCGACTCAAGTGACCAAGTCTAAGAGTTAGCAACGATGGCAACACCCAAGTGTTGCCTACTAGTCTTAGCCTTGTCTCATAACCACACCCAAAGGGGTGTTTAGTTCATAATAAAAGTAAAAGACATGAAAGAAGAAGAAGAATATATGAACATAACTTGCATAAATGAAAGTAGAAAGTTGTCACCACTTATGTCGCCACAGTGGTGACGCTGTTACAAGAAAATAAAATTACAAGAAAATTAAATGCAACTACAACTAAGAACTTAATGAGAGAATGAGAAGTAAACGCAAAGCTCCAGGTTTGAGAGATTGCTCTTGGAAGTGATGATCTCCAATGTTGCCCAAAACCTCTTTTTATAGTGCTCTTGAAGAAAAAGGTGTGATGTGACAAAACCTAAAAAACCACTTTAAGGAAGAGTGTTGAAGCTTCATTTGACTTCCAAAATTTGTCTTTTTCCTTGATTATTTCCTGTGAAAGCTCAAGTTCTCCTTTCTTCTATTTCAAAAAGAACATTACCATAAATATCCAAAGCTTATCCAAACTTCCAGCCACTGTTCGCCAAAGTGGCCACTTTGCTGCACAAAAAGTTAGAAAAACCGAATTTTTGCATCCTTGAAACTTCATCACAATGTTGGAACAAATTAGACCAAATGAATGGGGAGAAGGGAAAATGGGCAAGAAAGTGGTAAAAACAAATGAGAAAAGAGAGGCAATAACTCTCAAGAATCGAGAGTTATCATACCCCCAAACATGAACAATCACTAGTCCTCAAGTAAAAGAAAGTGAAACAAAAAGAACTCAAAAGATGACAAAAGAGGTTGACTAATCAGATTTTTGCTTGAGGGGAAAAACTTACATCACACATTTCCATGACTCTTGATTTGAATGAAGCACTTGTTACACTCTAGATTGAAAGATGTACAATGTCCTTTCATGATATTCGTAAGTTGAATTTAATCAGTAGGTATTGGTTTAGGCTAGTGTATTTGGGTAATCATCTCTTGATATTTTCTTTTTAACTCCCCCAAACTTGACTTTTTAAATGGCTCCAAAACTTGCCGATTTGTGGCATATTTTTCTTCTTTTTGCCCCCACCATTTGATCTTTAACCCACCCCAAATTTGGATTTTACAAAAAAAAAATTTGGGTAATATGGATCATCAAAGAATTTGCTTTATGCATATTATCTCACCCCACAAACTTGATACACACAATGTCCTCATTGGGATATTCAGACAAATTTGATTTTTTAATGGTTAAGCTTGGTGTCAAATGGGAAAGTGTATAGGCTAAAATCGTGAATGGAGGACTACATCGTTTTAAACCCAAATTTTACGAAAACAATCAAGTAATTGTACCTGCAAATGATATTAGCTAGAGTGATAACTAGTAGTGGAGAATCATGAACAAACAGAAATGTAAGGAACCAAAAGCAAGGCGTTATGCGATAAAAGTCAAGAACCACGATATCCAAAGAGTGAAACAAAAGAAATACCACAAGTGCCCAAAAGAAGAACAAACCAACTGTTCAACAACAAAAGTGATGACATTCTGAGGGTGCTCACGATTTACTAACCTGAGTAGGTCGACCAACTTCGGACACCATGGTGGCATGCGGAACGGTAGATGAAGGGGCAGTGGTGATTATGGTAGAAACCGGTGGCGGAAACCGATGGTGTTGTGGTTGAAGCTTCCACTGCCGACTGTCGGTGACTCATCCGACTATTCAGAAAGGGGTGCAGACCAATTTCTTTTTTTTTTTGTATTTTTTGCCCATGGCTTCAAGTTCCATATGAGAAAGTAAAATAAGAATGTGGGAGAAGGGAGTGATGAGTAACAAGAAAAATAAAGGGGTTGTTAGGATTAGAGAGGGTGAGAGGGTTAAGAGTGATGATGGCTAAAAAGATAGGATGAGAAGTTTGCTTTTGGGTTCTTGGGAACCAAAGGCTGATTTTTTTTTTTTTTTTTTTTACTTTTGGGACTCAAATTTGGTGGGTAATAGAGAGGAACAAAACAAGAGATGTCTTATTTTAAACACATGGGAGGAAGCTTAAAAAATATGGGTAAAGTTATGTATTGGCTAAAAAGATGTGTAGCAACTGATGTGATTGGCTACCATGCATGAAGCAACCAACAAAGCCACCAATACTTCTCCCCAAGAATTCATCAGCTCAAATATTTCAAATTCCCGGATAGACCAGAGTTCCCCACAGTGGCGACCAAGGTGGCCACTTTGCACAACTCCGAAAATCTCCAAGTTTTTTTTGGCAACAAAAATTGAAAGTTGTTAATACTAAAAAGGACTGGGAAAAAACATTTTATTAAAAGGCTATTTCTAGCCTTCTCGAAGGAACTTCAATAAGAGGGCTTGGAAGGTAGCGACACACCATAACAAGAAATATTTTTTTCTTGTGTTTATGGTGGCTCAATCTTACTTCTTTCAAATATGGTTTCCTTCTTATTGGTGGTTGGACTTTCTATGGACTCTCAAACTGAAACTCATTTTTGCTTTTTTCTCCAAACTTCTCACCACACATTTTAATATCTACACCTAGGTCTTCATTCAATAAATTAATGGCCGGACAATCTTCCAATTCATCATGGAACTTAAGGCACTTGAAAATATTAAATATCACTTGTCGGTCATTTACCCTCATAGTTAACTCAACCTTTTGGACGTCGATCAAAGTTCTACCCATAGCAAGAAATGGTCGTCCTAAAATGATGGGGACGTTCTTATCGGCTTCATAGTCTAACACTAAAAAGTCGGCTGGGAAAATTAATTTGTCAACTTGGACCAAAATATCCTCAGTCTTACCATTGTGATGTGCCAAAGATCTATCTGCTAATTGCAAGGTCATGGTGGTGGGTCGAACTTCTCCTATTCCTAACTTCTTGAAGATGGACAATGACATGAGATTTATGCTTGCTCCTAAGTCACACAAGGCATAGCCAACTTCCTTACCTCCTATCGAACAAGGGATGGTGAAACTACCCGGGTCCTTTAGCTTGGGTGGTATTTTTCAAGTGAGGAGGGCACTACTCTCTTTTGTCAAAGCTACCGTTTCGAATTCACTCAACCTTTTCTTTTTGTTAAGAATGTCTTTAAAAAATTTAACATAGCTTGGCATTTGCTCGAAAGCTTCTACCAAAGTTATGATAATATGTAGTTGTTTAAAAATGTCCAAAAACTTTTTGAAATGATTATCGACATTTTTATTCTTCATCCTACCGGGAAAAGGGAGGTCTCTTAAGTCTAGCTCCGGTTGGCTAAGACTTACTTTTTTGTGTTGTGAAGTGGGCACTATCTCACCACTGTAGCGAGGCTGTGCTGTTGGAAAAACAGGATGTGATGTACCTATTGCTTTTTGGGCCAAGAGTAGGCACTATTCTGCCACAGTGGGAGGAAATAGAGCTGGAAATTTTGACTTGTCAAAATGGTGGGGCGTTTCCTCTTGCACAAGCGGCTCAACTAAAACTTCGTCATCAGGTTTGGACATGTTTTCTTTACTTCTTAAGGTCATGGATTAACGTGCTATTTGTCAATACCCTTAGGGATTTCGGTGTCACTAGGCAAAGTGCCTAGTTGTCTTCTGCTTAAATCGGCCGCAAATTTCCCTAATTGAGTCTCAAAACCTCTCAAGGTTGCATTGGTTTGGTTTATAAAACCTTTAAGTAAATATTAGAGAGAACCGTTACCTTCCGATGCATTTTGTTATCTAAGTACATACGGTTGTGTGGATTGCCCACTTTGGTATGTATGAGGAGGTCCTTGATGAAATCCCGGAGGATTTGGTGGTCGGTTTGGGACTTGACTAACCCCGGGGGATTGAAGTCCTTCATTTTCCTGGAAGTGGTGATGATGTTACAAGAAAATAAAATTACAATAAATACCTATACAGATACAGATGATGATTTGGTGGTCGGTTTGGTACTTGACTAACAGTGGTGATGATGTTACAAGAAAATAAAATTACAATAAAATTAAATGCAACTACAACTAAGAACTTAATGAGAGAATGAGAAGTAAATGCAAAGCTTCAGGTTTGAGAGATTGCTCCGGGAAGTGATGATCTCCAATGGTGCCCCAAAGTCTCTTTTTATAGTGCTCTTGAAGAAAAAAGTGTGATGTGACAAAACCTAAAAAGCCACTTTAAGGAAGAGTGTTGAAGCTTCATTTGACTTCCAAAATTTGTGTTTTTCCTTGATTATTCCTGTGAAAGCTCTGGTTCTCCTTTCTTCTATTTCAAAAAGCACATTATCATAAATATCCAAGGATTATCCAAACTTCCAGCCACCGTTCGCCACTGTGGTGACCAAAGTGGCCACTTTGCTGCACAAAAAGTTAGAAAAACCGAATTTTTGCATCTTTGAAACTTCATCACAATGTTGGAACAAATTAGACCAAATGAATTAGGAGAAGGGGAAATGGACAAGAAAATGGTAAAAACAAATGAGAAAAGAGAGGCAATAACTCTCAAGAATCGAGAGTTATAAAAGACCACCAATAAAAAAGTGTATTTTAATTAATTTTCCTATTTTTTAGTGTTCTCTTTTTAAATGTATCAAGTTATCTATTAACAAGTATGATTAGATAATGATAATATTAATTGCTATTGTTATTATTATTTATTTTTATTAAAAATATTAAATATTAATCATTAATCAATAAAAATTAAAGCATCGTTTTTCTATCAGGTTGTGAAAAATGGAAAACGACAAAAAGCGTTCCAGCATGGTAGGGTGTTGTGCACCTGATCATCATCCACATGGACCAAGATTTTTCTTATTTAATTTAACGGTTGAATTTATATAAACTAGCAACATAACAGCGCGCAAAACATTTTGATTATGAAGTCGACCATCCGAAATGACAATCTTATTTTATTTTATTCCATGTCCCTCGTAATGAAAATTTTATAGTTTGTTATGATTTTAAATGAGAATCAAATATCATTCAAATTAAAAGTTGATATGTTTAATTGGTCAAATATTTTGAAATGGAATAGCCAAATAATAGTGTTTTTAAACAAATGTCCTTTTGTTGTTCTTACCTTTTAAAAACCAACTTATGCATTAGTAATTTGTAGTTTTGCAACTTATAATTAAAATATAAATTCCTAAATTTCCGTTTAAACAATCTCAAACGGAAAACCATTTGCAAGAAACGTGATAAAATACTCATATGAGATATTTACAACTTTTTTCTTTTACAAAAACATATAATTATCAAGTAATGATATAGACATATAGTTACAAAATCAAAAGGTATAATCAATGAAATATTTAGCCGAGCTTCTTAATTATCTATACATCGGATAATCAATTATCTAGGTCAAATATGTTCCGAAATCAAACCATGTTTTAAGCCATATCTCTAGTAGTTATAAAGGTATAAACGTTATTACCCTAGTTCTCAACTTAACTTAACAGGTTGTTGCTTGTTACTTCTCTATGTATCATTTCTGTCGAGTTTAAGGTGCTATGTTGTAACACCCTGAAATTTAAAGCGAAAAATAGGAAAATTTCGGGAAAATTTTCGCGAAATAGAATCTATAAATATCGCAACTATAACCCTTTAAAAAGGAAGTTGGGATAAACAATTGCCAATATATGGGACATAATTACAATAACCTGTCTAGTCTAGAATTAAATGACTAGATTAAAATGAGTGTTGCTATATCCCCAAAAATGTGCGCTTCTCAAAATCCCAAAAAGCCCGACTTCTTAAGTGCTCCTACATGCACTGGTCGGCACATCAAGACCTCCTAGGCCCGTTACTAGTAGGACCTGAAAAACACATAAGCAACAACAAGTGTTAGGCTAGAATCCTAGTGAGATCTTACAAAATATAAAATGTAAATATAGTGTATGGCGATAAAGTATAAGCCACCGTTACCAACTTCACAATGGTAGTATCAATCCACCATCCATCAAGTCACATAACACTTCAAACCTGGACACATTCATTTACAATATACAATTCTTGCTTTCAGGGGAGACCCATGCCATCCTGGTTACAATAGCAAGAAAGTGAAATCGTTATAGTTTTATTTGAGTTTACACCTGTAACACCCTCAAATTTGGAAAGAGCAACTAATTTAAAATTTTCAATAATGTCTCAAAGAAAGATAAAATCTCTTACAACAAGTCCTTTCTTGAAATACTATTCTAGATTTAACCATCAACAAAATGAATAGAGTCTTACATAAAGACTAGCAAGAAGGTTGGGTGCTACTAAACCTAAATACATGATGCTATTCCCAAGATAATTGCAGAAGACTTTACCAAGCTACTCACCCTCGTGCATAAACTAGTACCCATTTCTTCACAGGGTCGCTAGTACCCTTCCCCAACCGGGACCTGATGCATATGCCGACAAATAAAAATGTTTAGGCTAACGCCTAGTGAGTTCAAGAGTTTTCCACATAATTAAATATATTGTTTAAAAGAGGAAAAATACAATTTAAATCATGACCTTTCAAAATGATATACTTTAAATACGGAAACGACTCGTTTTCCAATAACATGCATTTTCAAAGATGAACATCTTAATACAAAACATTCCTTATAAAATGAGGCAACCCAAAACTCACTCAAAATGTGAATAGAAAACGGACTCCCAATTTATAAAAATGGGGATAAAACTTTATATCCCGAAACACCCAAAACACGAGTGGGGCATAATACTCAACTCATAAATCATGGGAAGACAATCCATATAAATATAATATGCCACCGAGAACATGGAACTAAAATTCAATACTCACGCGACGATAAAATGGATTGAAATCCAAATGTTAAAGCATGGACAATTAAATATCCAAAATACTATTGGACGACAACGGGGAGACCCGTATCCATTGAGAGTGGAGGAACACAAAAGTATGTCACTCATACAACGTTAATCGTATGACACTTCACGACATAAAATCCCAAGTGTCCCTACGAATCCATTCAAGCTACACCAAAAGAGACAACTGACCTTAGTGAATATTACCATGAATACCACCAAAGGTCCGACACAGTCGGGGGTTACAACCAAGGCATTTCCCCGACATGGCGGAGGCCCCAAAATCCCATCAACACAATAGCACAACCGGACTTAGCCTTCCTAGTGTACACTTGAAAGGTTAAGATCATAAAACATGGGTCCCGGAGTCCAACTCCAGAATACCCAATTGACCATCAAATAAAGACTGACTTACGTGCCTATGAATTCAATGCAACACAGTCTAAAATTTCATTACTACACAGGAATGACCAACGCACTCGAGCATGTAATTATTATTAATATACCACAAGATTCATTCAGATGCAAATCATAAATGGGGATCTACATTGAGCCATTAAAATCTGACAAATGTCCTCAAGACTCTTTTAAGTCAAAACCGAGCTAAAATACTCAACAATCCATTTGGCCAAAGATGTGACAAACCCAAAACTCATCACGAATTGGGACAAACGATTTTCCAAATGGATCATACCCTTATGTTTCCAAAATGTCCCATAACACAGAGAAAATCATTTTCCACAGGGTTTATGAAATTAAATACACCAAAAACCATAAATCATAAAATAGATTTCATTCATTTACACAAAATCTCCAAAAATGCATAAATCATGCTATTTACTTATCAAAATATCCAAATCCCAAATATGAGCATTTTATGAGATCAAATTAACCCAAGTTTACCAAATATGAAACTTATCAAAATACTTGACACATTGACAATTACCAAGTAAAACATATTTTTACTTCAAAATACACATTTTGGCATGTACATAGTTTTCACAAAGCAACTTGAACTCACCTTGCTAGATTTAGGCTAAATTTAGGGTTTACCCTCAAAACTTAAATCTCCTTTGATGAAGGCTTGAAATCTCCAAGCAATCTCCCTATATCATAGATCCAACAAATCCATAAGGTTTCCTTCACCACACAAGTCATCAAAATCACACCCAAGTTGAAGGATGAATGGGAAAAGGATGAAACCATCAAATCCTAGCTTAACATTGAGAGAGATGAGGAACTTACCACCGCAAAATACTCTTGTATATTCCAATAGACTTCAATATCTTGGTATATCCTTGAAGAGATCTCAAAAATGAAACCATAACATCTTGAATCACAAAAAACGGAGTTGAGATGCAAAAGTTATGAGAAAATGAAGATTGAGGGCTGAAAATAGAGTTTTATGCTCGACAGGGCTTCACGGGGGTTTCCACGCAGCTAAACCCGCGCCAAAACCCTCCCGTGTGCCCCAAAGTCACGAAAATGACTCAAAGTCTCGCTGAAAGTCGCGCCGAACACTGCTTGCCCGGTTTTCTTCATTTTTCTGTCTGAACACTGTTTTGGTCATAACTTTTTCCTTTTAGCTCTGATTTTGCTCCGGAAAGAACCGTTGGACTCGTAATTGAATCCTTCATCCAAAAAGACTATAAAATCTATAATTCATGTCCAAAATCCTATTTCTTCTTTTTTCCTTAAAATACCGATTTCTGTATTAACTTGAAATTATACCTTTCGAAAATCCGGGTGTTACAACACCTCAGGTTCTTGGATTTAGTGCACACCATCCGGTCTCACCTCAAGCCATTTCTATTTTCTTTAGTGTCTACTCTATGGAGTTCCACCTCAAGGTCCTTGAACCTTAGTGCCTACTCGGTCCTAAGAGAGTTTCACCTCAAGGGCTCATGACCTTTTAGTACCTACTCTCTAGGCATCCAAAATGAGATTTACAGTTCGTCCCAAATGGCAAAACACACCCTCATGCATAAATATTGAGACCGACAATACATCACCTCAATAAAACAAGTCAAAGTTACCAACATTCCATAAATTGTAGATCTTTTATGTCAACAAGGCACATATCCCTTTCCCATGAATCCATGTTGTTAGAGCATAAATATGTTGGATACAAGATCAAGAAGACTGAAGGTCAAAGTGTAAGAAGTCAAAGCTGAGAAAGTCAAGACTCATCAAAGTCAAAGTCTATTTGTTAATAAAAGTCAAAGTCAACATTTGTATTTGTTTTTTAGTTTCTTTGTATTTTTGTTGGGAACTGAAGAATTCATCAAGTATGGTTAATGCTGCTGGTTCAAAGTTACTACTGCTAGAAGACTTAAAGGTTAATACTGCTGAGTGTTACTACTGCTAATACTATTAATACTGCTAGTCAAAGTTAGTGCTGCTTGAACAAAGTTAGTACTGCTTAGCTAGTTAGTACTGCTAGTGGTTAGTGCTGCTTAGTAGTTAATGCCGCTAGAAGGAATTTAGAAGGAATTTAGTGCTTAGTAGTTAATGCTGCTTTCAGTTAATACTGCTAGTGGTTAATACTGCTTTCAGTTAATACTGCTAGTGGTTAATACTGCTTTCAGTTAATACTGCTAGTGGTTAATACTGCTTTCAGTTAATACTGCTAGTAGTTAATACTGCTAGTTAGTTAATACTGCTAGTAGTTAATACTGCTTTCAGTTAATACTGCTAGTAGTTAATACTGCTAGTTAGTTAATACTGCTAGTAGTTAATACTGCTCTAGGTTAATACTGCTTATGTTCCGAATACTATAAATACTCTTTGCCCGCCTAAAAGTTCATAACGACTCTTTGCATCCTGTTCTCTTGCGCTCTAAACCTTTTCTCTCTCAAGTTCGAAGTTTTCAGGCAAGCTATTCACTAAGATCAATGGCATCCATGACATTCATCGACGAGCACAATGAGATTGCGATGCTACAAAAGCCAAAGCAAGCTGCAGGATTTCATCAGATTGTGGATTTCCTCAAGTCAAGCCATATTGCTCATGCTCTTATTGTATCCCCTACAATCTATATCGAGCATCAAAGGCAGTTCTGGGCTAATGCCACCATTGTTGTTGAGAATGGTGTGCAAATGATCAAGACAAGAATTTGTGATCAATCACTAACAGTTACTGAAGAGGTTATTCGCATCAGTCTACGTCTAGACGATGCCTCTGGTATAACTTCTATCCCAAACGATGAACTGTTTTCCAATCTTACAAGAATGGGGTATGGAGGCCCATTGGGTGTTTTCAAATTCTCTAAAGCCAAATTTTCACCCCAATGGCGTTTCTTTGTCCATACTCTTATGCATTGTATCTCCAAAAAGACTACTGGATGGAGTGAGTTCAGCAACACTATTGCTTATGCTTTGGTGTGCTTGGCCACTGCCAGAAAGTATAATTTTTCTAAAATGAATTTCAGTGATCTTGTCTCAAACATGGGAAACAAAAAGAGCTTCTTTATGTATCCCAGGTTTGTTCAAGAAGTTATTACTCATGAATTGACGGATATACCTCAATCTGTTGGGGTATATGTACCTAAACCCCCCAAAGGCAAGGTTTTCTCAAATATGAGAAGATCTGCTGGGGACTCTGAAGGAGTTGACACCCCATTGTTCTCTACAATGATGGTGGTGTCCCAAAACAATGAAGGTATGGCAGCAGAGTCAAGGCCCCCATTAGACCAACCCACTGCTAGCCAATCCCAACCTTCCCTCTCAAAATCTATTACCCAAACTTACAAGAGGAAACAGGTAAAGAAGGCTCCTTCCCTTCTTGTACCATCATCCCCCAAGCCTTTAAGCCCTCTATTGGAGCATTCTCCAGTAGAGAATATTCAAAGGGAATCCACAAGGGTGTCTCCCAACCCAAAGGAGGTGCTCTCTGAGGAGGAGGTAGAGCATATGGGTGATGAGGCTGCCACTACTCCTGCTAGCACAGAGGAGGAAAGTGGTAACATCAATAAGACCTCCCCCATGGCAACTTTGAATGAGCAATCATTTGAAGGTCCCTGGTGCCAAGAAACCACAGGGGTGGATAGTGCTTCTGCTAGGCAGAAGACTTCCACTACTAAAAGATCCAATGATCCTTCAAAGGAGGGTAACACTTCTAGAGAAGGTGAGGACAGATATAGTTACCAGGAATTGATGGAAACCATGGGAAACATCAACCTAGATGTTATGAAACAAGGAAAAGAAATAGAGGAGATGAAGCTGGTCATTCTGTCCCAACAAGTACAGATTGCTAAGCTGAAGAAGATGGTGCTAAGTCTGGTACAGATGAAGAAGAGAAAGCAATTCCAACTAAGGAGAAGGACCACTGAGAATGATGCTCCCAAAAAGGGGGAGATCAACATGGAAGAAGCCACAAGAAAGGGGGAGATTGATGGAGAGAAACTTGATGTTGAGGGGGAGCAGCAAGCAGAAACACAAAGAGATTCAGTGCCAAAAGAAACAAAAGAAGCAGCAAAAACGGTTACTACTGCTGACATTAATAGAGCAGCAGAAACTGTGAAAGAAGTTTTAACAGATCTTGAGATTGCAGAAACCTTACTTAAAGTCAAGAATGATACTCCCAAGGTCACTTCAAAGACCAAAGGAGTAATCATCAAAGAACAAGGTGAAGTGATCAAGAAAGATAATAGCAAGAAGGCAATGAACAAAGACAAAGGAAAAGCAAAAATGGTGGAATCTGATCAACCAATCAAAAAGCAAAGGTTGGTTGAATCAGATGAAGCTTTAGCTAGAAAGATGCAAGAAGACATTGAAGAGGAAGAAAGAGTTCAGATGGAAAAGGACAGGGAGATGGCAAAAGCTCTAGCTGCTGAACTGAATGAAGCTTATCAACTGAGTATGGCAACTGAAATTGCACAGAAGAAAGCTGCAAGTATGAAGAAATCGGTGGTGAAAACAGTTGCAAAGAAGAGAAAACCCTCAAAGACATTCCTAGGTACCCAAGAGAGGAACAAGATGATTATATTTCTCAAAGGTGCTGTAGGAGTCAAAAAGGAGATGTTCTCCAAAATGTCTTTTGAGAAGATCAAAGAGCTGTATGATTCAGAGATGTTGAAGCTTCAGGGAAATGAAACTGCTAGGGTGGAGATGGAGAAGAGGATAAAAGAAAGTAATGACTTTGATTGTCAAAAGCCATTTCCAGATGAGCAAGAAACACCTCCTAAGAAAGAGTCCACTTTGGGAGAAAGTCTAAGGACTTTAAAGAGAACAAAGATGATGGCAAGAAGAAAGCCAATCAAGAAGCCTAGAGTATCTGAAGAAGAGGCTGAGAAGGTTGCTGAAGAAGAAGGGGCACCTGAGTCATCTAAACAGAAAGAGCCATCAAACACTGATGATGTAAATTTGTATATGGTAGTGATGGACAAAGTGCCTGAACCAATTTCAGCAGAACCTGTAGGAGTTAAGCCTCCTGAGGTCATTCTCTGGGATACATTGACAGTGGATGGAAAGGAATACATAAGGCTGAAAAGAAAGGATGAAAAGTATGAAGTGTTCAACACATGGGCAAAAATTGTCAGAACATGCTCTAGATCAGATATTGAAGAGATGTTTGAGATAGGAATGAAGTTGTATGCAGATATTCTAAAGGATCCAGGGATTTCAATTACAAAACTGGTAATGGAGTATCTGTGTATGATGTTCAAACCTGAAGAAGTAGAGCATTTGATCAAGGATGTCTTCAAATCAGTAAACAGTTGGACTCTATATGAAATTAGTGGAGTATATACAGTGACTTTGGATTTAAATCACACTGAATACTTCCTAGTGGATAGAGTGTATAATCATAGCAGATTGAAGCTACATGCCATGCTGAAGAAAAAGTTAAGGTGTGTTCCAGATTCAGAAATGGCTAAATACTTGATTCAAAGAACCATCAATCAGAGTTTGGGATTGGATGCAAACACTGGAATTTAGGCCATGATAGAGTTTTGGGAGCATCTTGAAGAAAATTTGAAGAACTTGACTTCTTTTCCTAAAAGTCAAGTTAGGGGGAGATTGTTGGGAACTGAAGAATTCATCAAGTATGGTTAATGCTGCTGGTTTAAAGTTACTACTGCTAGAAGACTTAAAGGTTAATAATGCTGAGTGTTACTACTGCTAGTACTATTAATACTGCTAGTCAAAGTTAGTGCTGCTTGAACAAAGTTAGTACTGCTTTGCTAGTTAGTACTGCTAGTGGTTAGTGTTGCTTAGTAGTTAATGCTGCTAGAAGGAATTTAATGCAGCTGAAGATTAATACTGCTTATATGATGAAGATTCGTATGAAAGGATATACATGGAAGCTTAGAGATATACATGGAAGATATACTGAAGATATTTTATTTATTGTAATTATCTTTGTATTCAGTATATATATTGTATAGTTTAGAATAGTGAGATAACTTTTGTTTTCTTCATTCTATTAGAGAGAAAATCAACCTCAAGGCATAGATCCTAATTCTAGAGAAGTAGAATTCGTATTGGTGAGCCTGTTCATCAATATTGAGGTTGAGTGTGTAATCTTGTAACTTCAAAGCATTCAATACAAGTTTACAGTTTGTTCTTCATATCTACTGTGTTGATTTACTGTTTTGATTAAATATCAAAGTGTTATTCCGCAAACTTCTTTGATATTGTTTCTGAGAATTAATTCTTGTTGAGAATTCGATCCTGACAATTTTAGCTGTAGGTATAAATACCTTGTATTTTTGTTTTTAGTTGTAACAAGTTTGATAGAGAATCTGAGAGAGAGAGAGAGAGAATTCGTTAGAGAGAGATTTGTAGAGAGAGAGAGAGAGAGTTCTAGAGAGAAAGTTGTAATTGTGAAATCTGAAAGAGAAACCAAACAGGTAATTGATTGATAAATCTTGTTTGTTTGATTAATTGTGATTAGAAAATAGAATCTGGGAATAACAATTGGTATCAGAGCAGATCCAAAAGTGAAATCAGATCAAGAAAAGTGTCGACTATGTGTTCTTGAACGAGAGATTTGATTTTGGAGTGTTAGTGCAATTTTGTTGATGAAATTGATTAGGATTTGTTCGAAAAGTGTAATAGATCGAGTCTATGTACTTTAATTTCTGAATTGCACTGTAATTCTCACGAATTTGTGATTTTTGTTGAATTTTTGTTCACGAGTCGATATTCACTGTTTCATCATTCGTTTTGTAGTTTGAATGTTTGTTTGTGAAATTCTTGAGTTGTAATATGTTCTATTATTGTAATCGAGCATCAATACAAAGTTTCAAGACAATTGGACAGAGTTTGGATCGATTTCAATGAGAAAAGTTGATATTTGGTCGATATTCTGAAGAACGCGCTAGATCTCCAGAACGCGCAAGTTCATCGATCAAACGCGCAAGATTCATCCGCAAGAACGCGCAAGTGGAAGGATTGATTTTGGTCTCAATTGCGCAAGGCGTTATCTGCGAGTTCTAGAAACTCGCTGATCGAAGTCTGCGAGTTTGGAAAAGTTGGAAAATTTTCTAAGGATCAGAACGCGCACGTAGTTGTTAGCGAGTTATTCAAACGCGCTAATCGATGGGTGCGAGTTTGAAGAGGAACAGTGGTTTGCGAGTTCATTCGACGTGCGAGTTTGAAATTTCAAGAAAAAGTTCTAAGTGTTGGAAACGCGCAAGCTTTGACAAGCGAGTTTTGGAAACGCGCACGCCTCTGTTAGCGAGTTTCATTGTGAACAGTATTTTGCGTGTTTAGGCATTTTCGAGTTTCAACGATCTGCGAGTTTGATCTGGGAGTTTATCAGAACACGCAACCCTTTGCGTGCGAGTTTCACAAACGCGCAAGCTTAAGTCTGCGAATTTCACTCTGAATAGTTGTTTGCGAGTTTCTCAAATGCGCAAGTCTCGATCTGCGTGTTTATCAGTGTCTGCGAGTTTCAGCGCTTGCGAGTTATATAGTGACTTGCGAGTTTTGATACTTAGTCAATTTTTTCATAATTTCTGATTTTTCTAAATTTCAATATTTTTCTTGTGATTTCATATTTTGGACTAACGATCAGTTATAGTTTCTTATTGCATATTTTTCAAACAGGTACATACAGGATGACTTCCAGAGACGCTATCTCAATTGGATCTGATGTCAAGCCTCCGGTGCTATTCAAAGGAGAATATGTACAATGGAGAGATAGATTTTTGGACTTTGTTGATAGACAATCAAATGGAGAGAACATTCTGAAATCTATCACAGAAGGTCCAATGAAGAAACCTACTGAGGAGATTCCTGCTAGTGGTAATGATTCAGATGGAGCTCCGAGAACAAGGAGAGTGGATAAAAAGTATGCTAGTTTTTCTGATGAACAGAAGAAAAGGTTTGATGCTGATAAACAAGCCAGGTCTTTGCTTTTACAAAGCATGAAAAATGAGATATATGTGAAAATGGATAGCTACAATGAAACTGCCAAATCAATGTGGGATCAATTAAGAAAAATGATGTTGGGTTCTAGAGTTGGAAACCAAATGAAGGTAGCTAACTGCATAAACAGCTACGAAGAATTTAGAGCAAAAGAAAATGAAAGCTTGGAGGAAACCTATGATAGGTTTGTGCTGCTTCTGAATGAGCTTTCCAAGAACAAGGTCAACAAGCAACAAATTGAGAACAATGTAAAGTTTCTCAGCATATTGCAACCTGAATGGAAAGAGCACACGCGAAGGATGAAACAAATGAAGGATTTGAGCGAAATACCTCTACATGAAGTCTACGAGACTCTGCGACAGAATGAAGAAGAGGTAGAAGAGAAAAGAGCTGAGAAAAAGAGAAAGTTGTTGATCCTATAGCATTAGTGGCTGGAGAGAAAGAGAAAGAAAAGAAAGAGAAGAAGAATAAGAAGAAGACAGTGGTATTTAGTTCTGAATCTGATTCTGAATCTGATGGAGATGATGGAGAAAGTCTCAAGCAGGCTATGCTACTGTTAACCCGTGCTTTACAAAAGAAGTTCTACAAGAAGCCGGGATCCAATTCTCATAGATATTCTTCATCAAGCTCAAAGAACCACGAGCATAAAGAAAGAGTGGAAGGAAATAGAATGATTGAGAAAAAGCCAGAAGAAAAGAAGAAGTATGTAAATGATTACACAAGTACTGAAAAGAAGACAGCTAATGATCTGATCAAATGCTACAACTGTGGCAAGTTCGGACATTATGCAAAAGAATGTCGGAAGCCAAAGGTTCGCAACTCAGAATATTATCAAAACAAATTGCTCTTGGCCAAACAACAAGAAGCTGGCAAGGCATTAATAGCTGAAGATGAATACTGGTTGGATCATTCTGATGAGGAAGAACAAGAAGAGACTGCTCATCTATGCTTGATGGGAAAAGAAGTGAAAGATGATGATTCAGATGATGAGACTGCTGATGAGGTAATGAACTTAACTGTAAATGATTTCATGACCAAAATGGAAGCCATGAGGGTCGAACTTCAAGATCTTCAAAATAAATTGAAAAAGGAAAAAGACAGAGTTGCTAGGAGAAATGAAAAGGTCTTTGAGCTTAACACGTCAGTTATTGAGAACAAAGATTTAATTGATTCTCTACGCAAACCTGCTTCTGTTTTTCTAAATGAAAAAGATTGTTTTGAAAGTAAGATTTCTGAATTGCAAAAACAATTGTTTAAATCTGATTCTGAAAAACAAGAATGTGTTCTAAAATCGTTTAAACTGCAGGTTGAGAACAAGACTCTAGAGAAAAAGGTAAATGGTTTGGAAGCAAAATTGTATCTTAGAGGCCAAACAGATCAAACTATTTTTTTGAATACACCTGATGAAGATGCTGATTTTAAAGAAAAATGGGGATTAGGGTTTGATAATCCTCATTACTTAGAAAAAGCTATCAGAAAACAGCCATGTCTATATAATGCAAAGTATATGTATGCGGCTGATGAATATCCTCATTTGAAACCCAAATTTATCACCAAATCATCAAAAGAAGTTGAGGAAAAAGAAGATGAGAAAAGAATGAATTTGAAGAAAATGCAACTACCATTCTGTTATGAAAGACTGAATGATAGTTATCTTTCTAAAACACCAAAATTTCTTTCAACTGATTATTTTGCTAGTTATTCTTCGACTGAGATGGAGGCAAAACCTGTTCAAGCCAAAATTTATGTACCTCCACTTGTCTTAGAGAGCAAAATAATTGAGTTAGAAAATATTTTATCTGATGAAAGAATTATGAGTGATCTAACACAAAACGTATTTTCTACAGTATTAAAGAACACAGATTTTATTTGCAAATCTAAAGTGTGTTCTATATCTTCAAAAGTACCTCAAACTTCTAAGACTGATTTTGATGATCTATTTGAGTCTGCAAATGATTTTCTAAATTCTGATGAAGGGTGTATCGAGGAAATTGATATGTTTGACTTTACTGCTCAACTTCCAAATCATTTTACTTTTACCATAAATGGAAAAATTTTACCAAGTGTACATGAGAAAGGTGAATCATCAACTAAGGTTGGTGAATCAGTTTCTGGGAATGCTGATTACTATGCTAATGGTAAGAAACATAAGAAACAGCATTCACAGAACAAGAATAACACTGGTAAACGCAAGAAAAATCAATCTCAGAAATCTGATTTTCCTAATAAATCTAAATCTTTTATTTCAGATATAAGGAAGAAAAGGTCGAAAGCGAGAACCGAATGGCGACCAAAAAGGAAGGATGATGAGATAATTGAATCAGTTTCTGATAATTCTTGTACTAGATCTGATAGTAGTGATTCTGATGTAGTTGGTCAATATGCTTCTCATAAACAAAACCTTGTAACTTCTTACAAGCGTTATTCAATAAAGCAATTGATTCAATTATCTCCTATTACTACTAAATCTTATCATTATCGGAGAAATGATTTTGCCTATTCTCATAATTCTTCTGATTGGTTTGGATCTTATCATGTTTATTCTTCAAGATCAAATGTTTTTAGAGGTTTTCAAAAGAAAAGAGGATCCATATTCAAATGGATACCAAAATCTTGTGCTAATATGTTAGGACCCGTTTTTAAATGGGTACCTAAAGTTATTGTTTCCTGATTTCTCTTGCAGACCTGGCATATGTGGTACTTGGACAATGGATGTTCCAAGCATATGACTGGGCAAAAAGCTTTATTGTCTAATTATACAGAGAAATTCAGTGGAAATGTCAGATTTGGAAACGATCAACTTTCACCAATCTTAGGATATGGTGACATCATTCAAGACAACATAACGATCAGTAAGGTGAGTTATGTCGAAGGCTTAGGGCACAACCTGTTTAGCATTGGTCAATTCTGCGATAAAGGGTTAGAGGTCAACTTCAAATCTAAGAGTTGCTCGGTTCGTACTGAAGACGACACAGAACTCTTAGGTGGACATCGCAAGACAAACCTCTATACCATCAACCTATCCAAAGTTCAGATTGACAATCAAGTTTGCTTAATGATAAAAGCTTCAATGCAGCAAAGTTGGATCTGGCACAAACGTTTATCACACCTAAACTTTCGTTATATCAACAAAATGGTTAGTGGGAAATTGGTAAAAGGACTTCCTGAGCTGAAATACGAGAAAGAACACTTATGTGCTGCATGTGAGAAGGGTAAGATGAAGAGAGCTCCGCATAAACCTAAGCCTGAACCAAGCACTAGTTCTCCGTTAGAATTGTTACATATGGATTTGTGTGGTCCAATGAGAACTCAGAGTTTGGGTGGAAAGAAATACATGTTGGTTATTGTGGATGATTACTCAAGATACACATGGGTCAAATTTCTTCGATCAAAATATGAGACGCCCGAAGTTCTCATTACTTTCTTAAAGACGACCCAAGTGAATATGCAAAGACAAGTCAAGTTTCTTCGAACGAACAACGACACAGAGTTCAAAAACAAGATTGTTTAAGAATATCTCGAATCGGTCGAGATATCACATCAGTACTCTGCTGCTCGTACGCCTGAACAAAATGGAGTAGTCGAAAGGCGAAATCGGACGATAGTCGAGGCCGCTCGTACTATGCTCAGCCAATCCGATATACCTCTATTTCTGTGGGCAGAAGTTGTGTCAACTACATGTCATACTCAAAATCGGTCCATGATACACTGCCGTTTTCAAAAGACTCGATATGAGATGATCAACAACAGAACACCAACAATCAAGTATTTTCACATATTTGGGTGTAAATGTTTTGTGCTTAATCACAGAGAGAGTCTGAATAAATTCAGTGCTAAGCTGGACGAGGGTATCTTCATTGGTTATTCTTTAACATCGGCAGCATATCGTGTTTATCTGAAGAAGTCAAAGACAGTTGTCGAGAGCGTCAATGTAACATTTGATGAAGATATAGCTTCTGAACAACTCAGTTCAGAACCCGTGATCACTGGAGTATTAGCTTCTGGGCAGATCAGTCCAGAACCTGCTTCTACAGCGAATAATTCGAATAACGCTTCTACATCTATTTCACATTTATCTGATTTAGATTTGTTATTTGAATTCTTTTATGATGAGTTTCTAGGTTCTAAGGTATCTAAATCTGCTGTGACTGACAGGTCTGAAGACACAAGTTGTAATCATCCAGTCACTTCAGAAGTCATAATTGAACAAGAATTCCCCGTTCAGTCAGAAACTCATATTCTAACAATTACTCCTACAGTTGAAGATACACAAGTAACTGATGAGCCAGAAGTAACTGTTTCAGTTGGGTGTGATACATTGTCTACTCAACAGCTAGATTCTGCTGTTCCAACTGATACTTCTGTACCTGAAACTTCAACTGCAAATCCTCCTCCTGTTAATCAAACTGAAGAGTCTGGCAGTGGATTTCTAGATGATGATCATGTTCAATCAGTATCTACTCCACTCCCTCATGAGCATCGCTGGACCAAAGAGCATCCATTACATCAAGTAATTGGAGATCTCAACAAGCCTGTACAAACTAGGTCAGCAACTCTTAATCAATGTATGCATGACTCATTCCTTAGCAAGATAGAGCCCATGCGAGTATCAGAGGCTTTAGCTTATTCGGATTGGGTATCTGCTATGCAAGAAGAATTAAATCGGTTTGAAGCCCTGAAGGTCTGGAGATTAGTTCAAAAACCAGAAGGTAAATCCGTGATTGGCACTAAATGGGTATTCAAGAATAAAAGGGATGAAGATGGTATCGTCATTAGGAACAAAGCTAGACTTGTTGCCAAAGGTTACCGGCAAGAGGAAGGGATAGACTACGATGAGACGTATGCTCCAGTAGCGCGCATAGAAGCAATCCGCATGTTTCTAGCCTACGCAGCTCATAAGAATTTCACAGTCTTTCAGATGGATGTGAAAACAGCCTTTCTGAATGGCATTCTTAAAGAGGAAGTGTACGTGTCTCAACCAGAAGGTTTTGTCAATCCAAATAAGCCAGATCATGTCTACATCTTGGACAAAGCCTTGTATGGTTTAAAACAAGCCCCTCGAGCATGATATGATGTTCTATCAAAATTCTTGGTCAAGTCAGGTTTTTCCAAAGGTAAAGTTGATACCACTTTATTCATCAAAAAGGAAAAAGATGATATCATTCTTATTCAAATATATGTTGATGATATAATATTTGGCTCTACTAATCCTAAATATTGCAAGAACTTTTCTAACCTCATGGTGTCACATTTTCAAATGAGTATGATGGGAGAGATGAATTTCTTTCTCGGATTACAAGTTAAACAGTTTTCAACGGGGATTTTCATTAACCAATCTAAGTACATTTTGGATATTCTTCGGAAGTACAAAATGGAAAATTGTAAACCAATTGGAACCCCGATGGCACCAGGTACTAAGATCAGCACTGATCCTTCGGGTAAAAGTGTTGATGTTAGAACTTATAGAGGTATGATAGGATCGTTAATGTATCTTACATCTAGTAGACCATATATTATGTTTTCAACATGTTTATGTTCTAGATATCAGGCTGCTCCCAAAGAATCCCATTTGGCTGTTGTCAAATGGATCTTTAGATATCTGAAGGAGACTGCAGACCTTGGTCTGTGGTATCCTAAGGATACTGGGTTTCAACTTGTCAGGATCGAATTCTCAACAAGAATTAATTCTCAGAAACAATATCAAAGAAGTTTGCGGAATAACACTTTGATATTTAATTAAACAGAAAATCAAAACAGAATATAATCAACAAACTGTAAACTTGTATTGAATGCTTTGAAGTTACAAGATTACTCACTCAACCTCAATATTGATGAACAGGCTCACCAATACAAATTCTACTTCTCTAGAATTAGGATCTATGCCTTGAGGTTGATTTTCTCTCTAAAAGAATGAAAACAAAAGTTAACTCATTATTCTAAACTATACAATATATATACTGAATACAAAGATAATTACAATAAATAAAATATCTTTAGTATATCTTCCATGTATATCTCTAAGCTTCCATAATCTTCAGATTATCCAGCTGTCATTCTTTCCATCCGAATCTCTTTAGCAGCACTAACCATGATCAGCAGCATTAACTTCTTCTAGCAGCATTAACTACTAAGCAGCACTAACTACTAGCAGTACTAACTAGCTAAGCAGTACTAACTTTGTTCAAGCAGCACTAACTATGACTAGCAGTATTAATAGTACTAGCAGTAGTAACACTCAGCAGTATTAACCTTTAAGTCTTCTAGCAGTAGTAACTTTGAACCAGCAGCATTAACCATACTTGATGAATTCTTCAGTTCCCAACAATCTCCCCCTAACTTGACTTTTAGGAAGAGAAGTCAAGTTCTTCAGAATTAATCTTCAAGATGCTCCCAAAACTCTATTATGGCCTAAATTCCAGTGTTTGCATCCAATCCCAAACTCTGATTGATGGTTCTTTGAATCAAGTATTTAGCCATTTCTGAATCTGGAACACACCTTAACTTTTTCTTCAGCATGGCATGTAGCTTCAATCTGCTATGATTGTACACTCTATCCACTAGGAAGTATTCAGTGTGATTTAAATCCAAAGTCACTGTATATACTCCACTAATTTCATATAGAGTCCAACTGTTGACCGACTTGAATACATCCTTGATCATATGCTTTACTTCTTCAGGTTTGAACATCATACACAGATACTCCATTACCAGTTTTGTAATTGAAATTCCTGAAGCCTTTAGAATATCTGCATACAACTTCATTCCTATCTCAAACATCTCTTCAAGATCTGATCTAGAGCATGTTCTGACAATTTTTGCCCATGTGTTGAACACTTCATACTTTTCATCCTTTCTTTTCAGTCTTATGTATTCCTTTCCATCCACTGTCAATGTATCCCAGAGAATGACCTCAGGAGGCTTAACTCCTACAGGTTCTGCTGAAATTGGTTCAGGCACTTTGTCCATCACTACCATATACAAATTTACATCATCAGTGTTAGATAGCTCTGTCTGTTTAGATGACTCAGGTGCCCCTTCTTCTTCAGCAACCTTATCAGCCTCTTCTTCAGATACTCTAGGCTTTTTGATTGGCTTTCTCCTTGCCATCATTTTTGTTCTCTTTAAAGTCCTTAGACTTTCTCCCAGGGTGGACTCTTTCTTAGGAGGTGTTTCTTGCTCATCTGGAAATGGCTTTTGACAATCAAAGTCATTACTTTCTTTTATTCTCTTCTCCATCTCCACCCTAGCAGTTTCACTTCCCTGAAGCTTTAACATCTCTGAATCATAGAGCTCTTTGATCTTCTCAAAAGACATTTTGTAGAACATCTCCTTTTTGACTCCTACAGCACCTTTGAGAAATATAATCATCTTGTTTCTCTCTTGGGTACCTAGGAATGTCTTTGAGGGTCTTCTCTTCTTTGCAACTGTTTTCACCACAGATTTCTTCATACTTGCAGCTTTCTTCTGTGCAATTTCAGTTGCCATACTCTGTTGATAAGCTTCATTCAGTTCAACAGCTAGAGCTTTTGCCATTTCCCTGTCCTTTTCCATCTGAACTCTTTCTTCTTTTTCAATATCCTCCTGCATCTTTTTAGCTAGGGCTTCATCTGATTCAACCAACCTTTGCTTTTTGATTGGTTGATCAGATTCTACCATCTTTGCTTTTCCTTTGTCTTTGCTCATTGCCTTCTTACTGTTATCTTTCTTGATCACTTCACCTTGTTCTTTTATGATTACACCTTTGGTCTTTGAAGTGACCTTGGGAGTATCATTCTTGGCTTTTAGTAAGGTTTCTGCAATCTCAAGATCTGTTAACACTTCTTTCACAGTTTCTGCTGCTTTATTAATGTCAGCAGTAGTAACTGTTTCTTCTTGCTGCTCCCCCTGAACATCAACTTTCTCTCCATCAAGCTCCCCCTTTCTTGTGGCTTCTTCCATGTTGATCTCCCCCTTTTTGGGAGCATCATCCTCAGTTGGCCTTCTCCTTAATTGGAATTGTTGTCTCTTCTTCCTTTGTACCAGACTAACCACCATCCTCTTCAGCTTAGCAATCTGTTCTTGTTGTGACATAATTACTAGCTTCATTTCTTCAATTTCTTTGCCTTGTTTGAGAACATCTTGATTGATGTTCCCCATTGTTTCCATCAATTCATCGTACGTATATCTGTCCTCGCCCTCTCCAGAAGTGTTACCCTCCTTTGAAGGATCATTGGATCTTTTATTTGTGGAAGTCTTCTGCCTTGCAGAGGCACTATCCACCCCTGTGGTTTCTTGGCACCAGGGACCTTCAAATGATTGCTCATTCAAAGTTGCCATGGGGGAGGTCTTATTGATGTTACCACTTTCCTCCTCTGTACTAGCAGGAGTAGTGACAGCCTCATCACCCATATGCTCTACCTCCTCCTCAGAGAGCACCTCCTTTGGGTTGGGAGACACCCGTGTGGTTTCCCTTTGGATATTCTCTAGGGGAGATTTCTCCCTTAGAGGGCTTATAGGCTTAGTGGTTAATGGTACAAGAAGGGAAGGAGCCTTCTTTACCTGTTTTCTCTTGTAAGTTTGGGTGATGGGAGAGGTTGGTTTTTCAAGAAGGGACTGGGGAATTGATTTTGAGAGGGAAGGTTGGGCTTGGCTAGCAGTGGGTTGGTCTAATGGGGGCCTTGACCCTGCTGCCATACCTTCATTGGTTTGGGACACCACCATCATTGTAGAGAACAATGGGGTGTCAACTCCTTCAGAGTCCCCAGCAGATCTTCTCATATTTGAGAACACCTTGCCTTTGGGGGGTTTAGGTACATATACCCCAACAGGTTGAGGTATATCCGTCAATTCATGAGTAATAATTTCTTGAACAAACCTGGGATACATAAAGAAGCTCTTTTTGTTTCCCATGTTTGAGACAAGATCACTGAAAATCATTTTAGAAAAATTGTACTTTCTGGCAGTGGCCAAGCACACCAAAGCATAAGCAATAGTGCTGCTGAACTCACTCCATCCAGTAGTCTTTTTGGAGATACAATGCATAAGAGTATGGACAAAGAAACGCCATTGGGGTGAGAATTTTGCTTTAGAAAATTTGAACACTCCCAATGGGCCTCCATACCCCATTCTTGTAAGGTTTGAAAACAGTTCATCATTTGGGATAGAGGTTATACCAGAGGCATCGTCTAGACGTAGACTGATGCGAATAACCTCTTCAGTAACCGTGAGTGATTGATCACAGATTCTTGTCTTGATCATCTGCACACCATTCTCAACAACAATGGTTGCATTAGCCCAGAACTGCCTTTGATGCTCAATATAGATTGTAGGGGATACAATAAGAGCATGAGCAATGTGGCTTGTCTTGAGGAAATCCACAATCTGATGAAATCCTGAAGCTTGCTTTGGCTTTTGTAGCATCGCAATCTCGTTGTGCTCGTCGATGAAAGTCATGGATGCCATTGATCTTAGTGAAAAGCTTGCCTGAAAACTTCGAACTTGAGAGAGACAAGGTTTTGAGCGCAAGAGAACAGTATGCAAAGAGTCGTTATGAACTTTTAGGCGGGCAAAAAGTATTTATAGTATTCGGAATATAAGCAGTATTAACCTAGAGCAGTATTAACTACTAGCAGCATTAACTGCTAGCAGTATTAACTAGCTAGCAGTATTAACTAACTAGCAGTATTAACTAACTAGCAATATTAACTACTAGCAGTATTAACTACTAGCAGTATTAACTACTAGCAGTATTAACTGAAAGCAGTATTAACCACTAGCAGTATTAACTGAAAGCAGTATTAACTACTAGCAGTATTAACTGAAAGCAGTATTAACCACTAGCAGTATTAACTGAAAGCAGTATTAACTACTAGCAGTATTAACTGAAAGCAGTATTAACTACTAGCAGTATTAACTGAAAGCAGTATTAACCACTAGCAGTATTAACTGAAAGCAGTATTCACTACTTTACTCCTTTTAAACTTGCTAAACACTGAGTACTGCTATGCATATCCTGAAACAGACGATTAGGAACTCCAGGAATACTATACAGATATAAAACCACTTTTTGAGAAGGGGATTATTCAGAGTTTATCATTCCCACACTTGTTACCAAGAAAGTGAATCTACCCACATCAAAAGCTTTAGTGAATAGATCAGCAAACTGATTATCAGTGTGAACTTTGACAACTTGAATAAGTTTCTTTTCATTACAATCTCTTATAAAGTGATACCTGATCTCAATGTGCTTTGTTTTTGAGTGCTTGACTGGATTATTCACAATGCTAATAGCACTGCTGTTGTCAATAAAGATCGGAGTGTGTAGAAAGGTTACCCCATAATCCAACATTTGATTCTGAATCCATAAGACTTGAGAACGGCAACTTGCAGCTGCTATGTACTCTGCCTCTGTTGTAGATGTGGATACTGTGGTTTGTTTCTTGCACTGCCATGAGACTAGTCTATCACCCAAAAACTGACATCCTCCAGAAGTAGATTTTCTGTCCAAGTTTGCCCCACCTAGATCACTGTCTGAGTATGCTATTAGGTCAAAAGGTGAGTTATGAGGATACCAAAGTCCCAATCTAGGTTGCCCTTTGAGATCTCTGAATATCCTCTTAACAGCTTGAAAGTGAGATTGCTTTGGCCTAACTTGAAATCTTGCACATACACAGACTGGAAACATTATATCTGGCCTTGATGCTGTGAGATACATGAGAGAGCCAATCATGGATCTATAATGATGCACATCCATATCCTCCCCCTCAAGATCTGCTGTGATCTGCTTGTGTGTTTCCATAGGTGTGCTGGCAGGTTTTGATTCTGAGAAACCAAACTTGGTTAGAATATCCTGCACATACTTGGATTGACAGATGAAAATGCCATCTGACTTCTGTTGAACTTGGAGTCCAAGGAAGAAAGTAAGTTCCCCCATGGAACTCATTTTGAACCTTTGATGCATTAAATCCTCAAACTCCTTGCACATGTTGTTTCTTGTAGATCCAAAGATAATGTCATCAACATAGATTTGGACCAGCAAAATATCCTTCTTCTTTCTTTTGATAAATAGAGTCTTATCAATGACTCCTCTTTCAAAGTCATTTTCCAAAAGATAGGATGACAGTGTGTCATACCATGCTCTTGGGGCTTGATGTAGTCCATAAAGTGCTTTCTTTAATTTGTATACCCTGTCTGGATAGCTTGGGTTTTCAAACCCTGGTGGTTGACAGACATATACTTCTTCTTCAATTGATCCATAGAGAAAAGCACTTTTTACATCCATTTGATAGACTTTGAAGTTCATGTAAGAAGCATAGGCTAGGAATAGTCTGATTGCTTCTATCCTAGCCACAGGTGCAAAAACTTCTTCATAATCTATACCTTCTTCTTGAGTATAGCCTTGAGCCACCAGCCTTGCTTTGTTCCTTATGACAATACCTCTTTCATCTCTCTTGTTTCTGAAAATCCACTTTGTGCCAATCGCTCTGTGACCTTTAGGAAGGTCTACTAGATCCCATACATCTTGTAGATTGAACTGTAACAGTTCCTCTTGCATTGCTTCTATCCAGCTGGATTCTTTCATAGCATCATGTGCCTTTTTAGGCTCAAGCTGTGATAGAAAACAAGAAAGCACTGTATGCTGTTGATCGTGCATTTCCTGAAGCCTGCTTTGATGTCTAGTCATCATAGGAGAAGAGATATTTCCTATTATCAACTATGGAGGATGATTCTTTTGAACTCTGGTGTTATGACTAGGTTCTTCATTCAGTCCAGCCTCAAGATTAGATTCATGCAGCTCAACTGAAGTGTTTTCAGATGCCACTTCATTATTTTCTTGAGTCTCCTCATCTCTAGTGTCTTCTTCACTCTGACTTGGTTCAGTAATTGATTCCTTTTCACAGTCTTCACCAGAATTTACTGTGGGTATGGGAAAAATCACAGATTTAGATATACTTTCTTGAACTTGTGTGATCCCTGATCCTCCACTTCCTGTTCCTGTATACTCATTACTGAAACTAAAAGAGTTAGTTAGTGAATCAATGTCAAATAGCTACTGAGATCCAGACCCAACAGGATTTGGTGTGTTCTCATTGCATTTGACATTGTCACTTTCTTCAATTATTCTAGAAGAAGAGTTAAATACTCTGTAGGCCTTACTCTGAGATGAATATCCAACAAGAAATCCATCATCTGCTTTGCTATCAAACTTACCTAAGTGAGATTTGGTATTTAGAATTGTACAAGGACACCCAAAAGGTTTGAAGAAACCAATAAAAGGTTTTCTTTTATTTAAAAGCTCATATGGGGTCTTGTTCTTTTGCTTGACCACTAGAACTCTGTTTTGGACATAACAAGCAGTATTAACTGCTTCAGCCCAGAAGGTAATTGGCAATTTTGAATCAGCCAACAGAGATCTAGCAGCCTTTATTAGTGTTCTATTCCTCCTTTCAGCAACACCATTCTGTTGAGGAGTCCTAGGAGCACTATATTGCCTCTCAATACCTTTTTCTTCACAAAAGGTGTTTAGATCATGATTTTTAAACTCAGTTCCATTATCTGATCTCATGACTTTTACTCTTTGATTAGTTTGGTTTTCAATTCTTAGAATAAAGGATTTGATAAGACCACTTGTTTCATCCTTAGTCCTTAGAAAATATACCCAAGTAAATCTGGAGTAATCATCAACAATAACCAAGCAGTAAGATTTCTTGCCTATACTCATAACATTTGTAGGACCAAACAGATCCATATGCAGTAACTGGAGACAAGAAGAAACAGAATTTAACTCTTTGGTCTTATGAGAAGTTTTGTGTTGTTTGCCTTTAAGACAAGCAACACAATGATCATCACATGAAAAGACTTTTGAAGGTAACCCTCTTACAAGGTTATTTTTAACAAGATTGTTCATAGTCTTGAAATTCATGTGACACATCCTTCTGTGCCATAGAGAGGATTCATCTACATAAGCTTTTGAAACAAGACAATTTAGAGATGAATCACTATCAACATTGTCCATATCAAGACAGTAAACATTGTCCTTTCTTGGAGTTCTAAGTAGTATCATGCTTTTATCAACTACCTTGAACCCTGGAGCAAGAATCATACACTCAGTATTAGTAAATAATATACTATGTTGTTTGTCACAAACCTGTGATACACTTAACAGGTTGTACTTTAATTGATCAACATAGTAGACATCCTCAAATGTCATCTTACCTTTGGTGACATTACCTTTTCCACTTATCTTACCACCAGTAAGATTGTCTCCAAATGCAACATGTCCTCCATTGATATGCTTGAAATCCTGAAGGCATGACATGTTGCCTGTCATGTGCCTAGAGCAACCACTATCAACATGCCAAATGCTCTTTCCCTTGATCTGTTGGTTGCCCTGCACATTAGATAAATCAATTAGTATGAATTAGGAACCCAAGCCAAAGTGGTCTTGGGTACCCCTTTTTCATCAAAATATTTGCATTCTTTCTTGACAAGATTTTTGAACTTTAACTCCTCATTCTTGGAGTACTTTGTTACAATAATAGGCTTGGAACTATGTTTGCTAGAATCAGTACTAGTTTTAGAAGTACTAACTGCCTTGGCAGCACTTGCATGCTTAGCAGCACTAACCTTGTTAGAAGTAGTAACTGTGTTAGCAGCAGTAACTGTGTTGGCAGTATTAACCTTTGAAGAGGTATTAACAGTATTAGCAGCATTAATATTTTCAGCATTACTAACACTGTTAGCAGTAGTAACTGTGTTAGCAGTACTAATATTGTTAGCAGTACTAACACTGTTAGTACTTCTAGGTACCCACATTTTGATACTTTCTTTTAAAATCTTTTTCTTTAAAGTGCCTTTACTTTCAACAGATTTCTTTATCACATGTTTCTTTCCAGCCTTCCTATAACCAACAGGTTTTTGCACAAATCTTTTAAAGTTCATCTGTTGGTTAATTGGGTTGAAGTAACAATACTTAGCCAAATGATTCAACTTGCCACATATAAAACAAGGTTTTGGTCTATTGATTTTATTCAGATCAACTCCTTGTTTCTGAGCCCATTGATTATTCCAGTTTCTTTGATTTCCTCTTTTTAAACCAGAATTTAGGCTCTTGGCTTTATTGCAATCACACTGTTTACAAGATCCAGGATTCACAACTGTGGTTTGTTTGTAATGGACCTTGTTATCATTTCCGTTAGTCTTTTCTATCTCCTTGGACTTGACCCAGATTTTCCCACATCCCTCATTGGTGATAATATTGTTTTCTAATGGTATCTTTTTACTCACATTATTATCCCTGTTCTCACTGGCTCCTTTTTCAGTCAAATCCTTAACTACTACCTCATCCAAAGGATCTATCTTAAAAACTTCTTCAGACAAGTCCTTTTTCTCCTTAGTTTCTAACAAGTCTGATGTAGGAGAAATATAGTTGTTATTGTAAGGAGGGGGTGTATTGTTGTATCCAATACCAGGCTTCATCTTATCATGTATCTGAGCCTTTGGAAGAGAGTCCATTGCTTTTGAAGCATAGGAAAACTTGTCTATGTCAAGCTTAACTTTTGACAGTTCCTCTTTCAGTCTATCATTCTCTTCTAAGGACTTAGATAGTTTGGTTTCTAACTCATTCTTTTCCCACTTCCAATAGTTTGTGTCATAAGAGTGTTGAAGTTCATTAGCTTGAAAGCCTTTGATTTGCTCTTCAAATCTCTCTACTATTAACACATAATCTCTTCTGTCTTTTTCTAATCTTTTGAGGTCATCACACATACTTTGATTGTGATCCCTGTATCTTGTAACAGTGTCAATGCAAGATTTAGTGCAAAGATTAGAACTTACCTCAGTAGGGAGATCAGACACTTCTGCCATAAGAGCTTGGTTCTGAATGGCTTCCTCAGCTTGATCACTCCAGTCAAATCCCATTCCTTGTTGAGAAACAAGGGCTTGAGCAGGATTCTTGTTCTGATTGTATCCTCCATTCTGAGCTTGTTGGTGGTTATTGTTTGGAACAGCACTCCTGCATTCTCTAGCAAAGTGTCCTTTCTTGTGACACTTATAACATTCCACCTTGGTTTTTTCAAAACCAGCTCCATCTTCTCTTCTTTGAGAGAAGTTATTTCTTCCAGTTCTTTTAATGAACTTTTTCACCCTCATGGATAACATGGCCATCTGCCATTTAATATCCATCTCCTCCAGATCATCAGGGTGAATTTGATCAAGATCATCATTAATCAGAGAATTGCTGCTATGACTGGACAAAAAGGCTTCAAATACAGTTTCAGTGCCTTTTTCTGAACTTACTCCACTGGCAGTACTAACTGCTTCAGGGTTGGCAGTAGTATCAGTGGATGCTGAAAGAAGTGCAGCATTGTGAATATAACCAGAGGGCTTCTTCTTGGTTTCTACCTCAGTTTCAAAAACTCTTAGATCATTGTATAGATCATCAAGTTCTTTTTCTTCCAGATTGTCACTCTGTCTATATGAGACAGTGTACATAGTCCATTCATCCCCAAGAGATCTGAGAAACTTTCTGTTGATATCATCTTGTTCCATCTTCACCCCTACAGTAGCCAGTTCACCTATGAGTTTATTGAACCTATCAAAAGTTTGAGTCATAGACTCATTCTTTGTGGAAGTGAAGTTCTCATACTGCTGCTTTAGAACATCTCTTTGATTTCTTTTGATGCTCTTAGTTCCAGCAAATCTTTTCTCTAGAGCATTCCAGAGAATCTGAGCATCAGTGCAGTTGCAAAATTGATGCTGATATTCATTGGGAATGGCCAAGAGCAGAGTGCTCAAGGCCTTCATCTCTGTCTGTCTGATCTTCCTCTCACCATCTGTCTTTGGTGGAGGTCTTTTCCCATCTGGTCCTATCCTTCCAGCTTCAGAAGGACCATTCTCAATGATATCCCACATTGAGTAGTCAGTGAGAAGAATATATTGTCTGATTCTGATCTTCCACATGTCAAACTCACTTGGTTTGAGCATTGGAACCTTAGAAACCAAAGTACTGCTTGATTCTGTAAGATTTTCCATGATGAATAACTGTTTCTGAGAGAGTTAGGCTCTGATACCACTTGTCAGGATCGAATTCTCAACAAGAATTAATTCTCAGAAACAATATCAAAGAAGTTTGCGGAATAACACTTTGATATTTAATTAAACAGAAAATCAAAACAGAATATAATCAACAAACTGTAAACTTGTATTGAATGCTTTGAAGTTACAAGATTACTCACTCAACCTCAATATTGATGAACAAGCTCACCAATACAAATTCTACTTCTCTAGAATTAGGATCTATGCCTTGAGGTTGATTTTCTCTCTAAAAGAATGAAAACAAAAGTTAACTCATTATTCTAAACTATACAATATATATACTGAATACAAAGATAATTACAATAAATAAAATATCTTCAGTATATCTTCCATGTATATCTCTAAGCTTCCATAATCTTCAGATTATCCAGCTGTCATTCTTTCCATCCGAATCTCTTTAGCAGCACTAACCATGATCAGCAGCATTAACTTCTTCTAGCAGCATTAACTACTAAGCAGCACTAACTACTAGCAGTACTAACTAGCTAAGCAGTACTAACTTTGTTCAAGCAGCACTAACTATGACTAGCAGTATTAATAGTACTAGCAGTAGTAACACTCAGCAGTATTAACCTTTAAGTCTTCTAGCAGTAGTAACTTTGAACCAGCAGCATTAACCATACTTGATGAATTCTTCAGTTCCCAACACAACTGACTGTCTATTCAGATGCAGATCATGCAAGTTGCATGTTGGACAGAAAGAGTACTTCAGGTCACATTCAATTTCTTGGAGACAAGCTCGTTAGTTGGGCTTCAAAGAAACAATTATGCGTTTCCACATCGACTGCTGAAGCAGAGTATGTAGCTGCTGCCAGTTGCTGCTCTCAAGTGTTGTGGATGCGAACACAGCTGCGAGACTATGGATTCAAGTTTGATAAAATTCCAATATATTGTGACTCGAAGAGTGCAATCGCGATATCTGCTAATCCTGTCCAGCATACGAAAACCAAACACATTGACGTCAGGTATCATTTTATAAAATATAATGTAGAAAAAGGAACAATTTAACTATATTTTGTAAAAATAGATTATCAACTTGCAGATTTATTTACCAAACCATTAGATGAAAAGAGATTTAATTTTCTTATCTCTAAGCTTGGTATGTTAAATCTGAAAACATAATCAGTTATTACCTAATATAGTTACATATTGTTATTTTTCATCATTTTCTTTATCTTTATTTCTGAAAGATATCTGCACTTTAATAGTTTGCTCATGATCTCAAGGGGAATAAGAGAAGAATTTTAGATGATTTACATACATTTAAGGGGGAGAATAACTAATTTCTGCATTTTGCTTAACTGACAAATTTTTGTGATGCATGATTTTAGGCGGAGCATATAATACCAAAAGGAGTAAGACTATGATGTCTGATTACTCAGATCAGAACTCGTACTGTTAACTGTTTACTGCTTTATGTATTTTAATTTTTTTTTGTTGTGAATAAAGTTGTTTTGACATGACTTTGAGACTTATGCAGGATGAGAGAAGTTGACAAGATTATTTCTTAATGATTTCAGCTTGACTTCATGATATTTAAGATTGCGCGAAAAGGTAAATTTCTTATCTTAATCTCAAATATATCTTAAAGAAGGACAACTTTCAGATATAGAAAACATGTTCTGAAATGTTCAAACCACTTCCCGATTCTTAAACAGATTTCATGAATTGGAAGTGTGTTTCCAAAGATAAATACTTGTGTATTGTCTTTTCTACATACTTTCAAGTATTCACACACATCGGTTTAATTTTTGATCAAATTATTCTTACCATGTCTCTAAATTGAAACAATTTTTCGATGGTAAGACACCCCGCTTGTACTTTAAAGAATTTTGAGCGATATTTCATTTCGAAACTTCATTTCAAGAATGTCTATATTTTTGTTTCGTATAGACAATATCCATTATTCTTGACCATAAGCTTTAATTGATATATCATTCATTTTTGATCATTTTCATACAATGTCAGATTTTCAAACAAGTCTTTTGCATTCATATTCATTCATTTCATATACTTGTTTGAAAATACTTCAATGTCTAAAAATGCTCAAATCTTCATGATTATATTTTATGAGCATACATTCATCTGACATTTGTATATGAGTTTTAACTGATAAAGTTAAACCATCTTGAGCAACACATGCTTATTAGGATATTATGGGTTCTTTGTGCTAGGACTTAAATGAACTTCTATGGATTCACATTATCCAGTGTTTCCTACCCAATAAGTTAATCCAATAGTGATTGAGTGTGAGGAGTCTAAAAGAAATGAGTGTGGGTGTGATGAGGTAAAATGGAAAAGAGAGTTTGGTTAGTAGTGAGCTTAATGATCAAAAGAAAGAGGGTGTGAGAACAGAATAAAAGAATATCAGACTCTGCACCAACTACTTTCTGAGTCGGGCAGCCACATTACTAATGTTTCACAATTCTTGGTGAACATTATTCAAACAGGCAACTAGCCCATGCCAACTCTTGTTAAAAAACCCACCAGCTACTCATTTTCTTCTCAAAAAGAAAATGTTTCACATTTTCAAGGGGACGCAGCACATATGCTATTTGGTTTTCATTTGGAAAATCTGGATATTGAAAAACAAGGAAGTCTGCCCCACCTTCGCACTTCAAATCATGCACATTTAGTCTGTGTTTATCTACTGTAGTCTCAGTGGTTTACACTATGTTGAGCCTTTATAAAAGCAAAAATTTGTGCTTAATTCTTTCTATACGTTCACAAACACACAAGGAATTCATTTCTTTGTCATAACATTCATAGAAAATTGCCTTTGTGGTATTTCGATGATTGGATGGAAGCCCTGGGGGAGTGAACATCAAAAAAAGATCCTTTATATTGTGTATTCGTTACACAAAGTGAGTTCATGTTACTGACAGACATTTTAACTGATTCATCTGTTGATTCAGGGGTTACATGTTCTTATTTTGTCTGGATTTGCAAAGATCTAGATGAATACTTGGTTATGGATCACAGAATCAGAGGCTCAGTTTGATAGATCAGAATGGTCAAAGACATTTCTTGGAAGAAAAGTTTTGATGATATAGATGCTCAAATCATCAAAAAAGGGGAGATGATATCAAGAAATGTTAAAGTTTTGTAGTTTGGGGGAGATGGTATCAAGACATGGTCAAAGACATTTTATCTGTTAGATGATTTTCAGAAATGTCCAAGTCAGAAAAGTTCAATTTGAACATTTGGAGAAGATCAAAGAATTTCTGAAGATTTGCTGAAATTTTCTTTGAAGATTATTTGCTAAAGCAATTCTAGCTGATTCTGAAGATAATTTCTTTCCAAAGACTGAAAGTATCTTGTGAGAGTTTTGGGAAGATTGTTCGTTGTTTGAAGATATTTTTGGAAAGAATACAGTCAAAGGAAAAGGGGAGATTGTACTGACAGAGTTTAAGAGTGAAGACTAAATTGCTAGATCTTTCAACAAATGATCTTGAATCCAAAGGGGGAGATTGTTAGAGCATAAATATGTTGGATACAAGATCAAGAAGACTGGAGGTCAAAGTGTAAGAAGTCAAAGCTGAGAAAGTCAACACTCATCAAAGTCAAAGTCTATTTGTTAATAAAAGTCAAAGTAAACATTTGTATTTGTTTTTTAGTTTCTTTGTATTTTAGCTGTAGGTATAAATACCTTGTATTTTTGTTTTTAGTTGTAACAAGTCTGATAGAGAATCTGAGAGAGAGAGAGAGAGAGAGAATTCGTTAGAGAGAGATTTGTAGAGAGAGAGAGAGTTCTAGAGAGAGAAAGTTGTAATTGTGAAATCTGAAAGAGAAATCAAACAGGTAATTGATTGATAAATCTAGTTTGTTTGATTAATTGTGATTAGAAAATAGAATCTGGGAATAACACATGTAGTCCCCCATAATTTATTACTCCATACTATAGCATGGAGATCTTTCATATAATAAAATAAGCCACATGGTTACCATGAGTTCACATAGAGCATCCCAATAGATCTAACATGGTTAATGAACCAAACATTCCAAAATGATTCATTTATTCTCAACCCAAGTAATCATTTAATATTTGTATTATACAGTTCTAAATAATGATGGAGTTAGAGATAACCAAGCTTTTACCCATAATATTTTCTAGGTCAAATTCCCACATAGCAAAAATCAAAGATAATAGTAATCATTTAAATATCAACACACACACACACACACACATATATATATGTGTGTGTGTGTATACATGTATATATATGTATCATAGTAAGAAAACTCACCAAAAAGGTTTGTATGAGAAAACCCTAGGATAGAGAAAACCCTAGAAGTGAGAGTATGTTCTTGAAGCTTTAATGGCCTTCAAATCTTCACTTGGATGAGGTGGGAATGGTATACGACATTCAATAAATGTGGCTTGGAGGATTTAGGTTAAGGATTGAATGAGGAGAAAAGGAGGTGAAAGAAAATCACTCAAAAGGAGGAGAGAAAATTGGGTCTAGCAATAAATGAGGAGAAATGGCTTTCAATAGGGCTAAAAATCGTATTTAAAAGAGACCACACCAGGGGACCGCGACGATAGTGACAAGCGAGGGTGTCTCGGCATTCTCGCTAGGCACTCTCGTGGAGTACGTACCACGGGCACCCTCCCCGCTCCACGACTATGACAGGCGAGAGTGACCTCGACATTGTCGTCTGGCACTCTCGCCGAGGATGTACCGAAGCCTTTTCGGCTAGCACGACAATGCCCTCCACGAGAGTGACCATGGCACTGTCGCCTGACACTCTCATCGACCCCCTTCCAGAATTACAATTTTACCCCTTTCGCTTCCCGAGCCTCGAAACCAACGATATAAAATGTAACATTTAAATATTCCTATAAATACCTATACAGATACGAGATTTATGTATTAAGGTATAAAATTATTAAGTTTCAGAATACAAAGGAACATACAGACACACAAGGAAAAGGAATAAGGACATACACCGAAATTCGGGGTGTAACAATCCTCCCCTACTTGGAAAAGATTTCTCTCTCGAAATCTACACTACTAAAAAAGTTGTGGGTAATACCTCTTCATGTCCTCTTCTTCTTCCCATGTTACATTCGTACCCCGATGGTGCTTCCATTAGACCTTGACCATGATCGCCTCCTTATGCCAGAGTTTCTTCGACTTTCTTTCTAGGATGGCCTTGGGTTCCTCTACACAACGGTTGTTGTCCACGCGGATTTCCGAAAACGAAATGATGTTTTCCTCTTCCGCTAAGCACTTGATTGGATAGCATACATGGAATGTGTTATGGATCCTATTCATTTCCGGCGGAAATTCGAGTTTGTAAACTTGAAGTCCGACACGCTCGAGGATGGAGAAGGGCCCAAGAAAATGGGGGTTAAGCTTTCCACGCTTATCGAATCTGATGATTCCCTTGCAATGAGGTACTTTCAACATCATACGATCGCCTACTCGAAATTCCATGGTCTTCTCTTTTTATCCGCATAACTCTTTTGGTGGTCTTGGGTCGCCTTCGGTTGTTATCTAATACTCTTGATTTTGTTGGTCGTTTCTTGTACAATCTCCGGCCCCAAAAATTGTTTCTCTCCTGCCTCTAGCCAACACACCGGGGTTCTGCACTTTCGGCCATACAAGGCCTCGAACGATGCCATCCCGATGCTAGAGTCGTAAATGTTGTTGTAGGCAAATTCTTCCAACGGGAGATGAATGTACCAATTACCCCCAAAATCGTTGACACAAGACCTTAACATGTCTTTTAAGGTCTGAATGGTCCTTTTCGCTCTGTCCTTCCGTATACGGGTGATATGCGGTACTCAGTTTGATCGTAGTACCCAACTCCTTTTGCAAACCATCCCAAAAATTTGAAGTAAATCGGCTATCCCAATCGGACACAGTGGATAGTGGCATTCCATGCCTCGACACAATCTCATCAATATATAGCTTCGTCATCTTATCCATTTTTAATGTTTCCCTCATTGCCAAGAAGTGCGCACTCTTGGTCAGTTTGTCCACGACTACCCATATAGTGTTGTTCCCCCCTTAAAGCTTTAGGCAACTTGGTCACGAAATCCATAGTAATGTGTTCTCATTTCCATTCTGGGATCTCGAGGGGTTGCAGACTACCATAAGAGCTTTGGTGTCCGACCTTAACTTACAAACATGTCATATACCTCTCCACACATCGGGCCACATTCAGCTTTATTACCGGCAACCAGTAATTTAGTTTCAAATCCCGGTACATTTTCGTACTTCCCGAGTGTATGGAGTATCTTGATTTGTGGGCATCATCTAGGAGAAACTCTCGACATCCCCTAATATTGGGCTCCCACACTAACCCTTGGAACAATCTAAGACATCGACCATCTTCAACTAAGAGGAGGTGATTCTTTAACATAACCTTGTCTTTAAGGTTGGTCTCTACTAACGCTTCGGCTTGTGATGCCTTAATCTTCTTTAGTAGACTTGAGATTACATCAATTCAAGATATCGACGCCCACACACACCCACTATACTCCTTGCGTCTCAATGCATCTGCCACGACATTAGCTTTACCCGAGTGATACAGTCGTTCGCGGTCGTAGTACTTTACCAACTCCGACCACCTTCGTTGACGCATATTCAACTATTTCTGGTCAAACACGTACTTCAGGCTTTTATGGTCGGTGTACAACGTACACTTTGTGCCATACAAGTAGTGTCGCCATAATTTTAATGCAAACACCACGACTGCCAACTCGAGGTCGTGAGTTGGGTAATTCTTTTCATGTTCCTTGAGTTGTCTAGAGACATAGGCAATAACTTTGCCCCATTGCATCAAGACGCAACCTAGTCCCATCTTGGATGCATCAGTATAGACTACAAAGTCCTTCGTTCCCTTGGGTAGGGATAGGATCGAAGCTTCACATAGTCTCTTTTGTAACGTTCGAAAAGCTCGCTCTTGACTCTCGGTCCAAATAAACTTCACATTCTTCCCCGTCAATGTTGTCAAAGGAGATGTGATTTCGGAGAAGTCTTAGATGAATCTCCGGTAGTAGTTGTCTAGTCCCAAGAAACTCTGAATCTCGGTTAGACTCTTCAGTGGTTTCCAGTTCATCATTGCCTCTATCTTTGATGGGTCAACCTTTACTCCTTCCTTTGTCACCATGTGGCCTAAGAATTGGACTTCGTGTAACCAAAACTCACACTTAGAAAATTTGGCGTACAACCTCTTATTCCTCAGCACCTCCAATACTTCCCTGAGGTGTTGTTCATGCTCTCCCTCGTTCTTCGAATTAACCAAGATGTCATCAATGAAAACGATGACAGACTTATCCAAAAATGGTCGGCATACCCGGTTCATTAAATCCATGAACACAGCCGGTGCATTAGTTAGCCCAAATGGCATAACTAGAAACTCGTAGTGCCCATACCGAGTCCTAAATGTTGTCTTGGAAATGTCTTACTCTCTAACCTTCACTTGATGATAACCCGAGCGAAGATCGGTCTTGGAAAAACATCCGGCTCCTTATAGTTGATCGAAGAGGTCGTCTATGTGAGGAAGTGGATATTTGTTCTTCACGGTCACCTTGTTCAACTCCCGGTAGTCAATGCACATGCGCATCGACCTCACAAATCCCTTCTTTAACAATTCCAGAAGTTGTGACATCATCTCTTGCATTTAGGTCGGAGCAAGCCGATAGGGTGTGCGAGCTATCGGTGCCACTCCCTATACCAAATCAATTTGGAACTCCACTTGATGATTGGGTGGCAAGACCGGAAGGTCATCGGGGAATACGTCCAGGTATTCATTAACTATCCTCACATCCTCTACCTTCTTTTTCTCCACTTTGGTACCCACCACATAAGCGAGGAATGACGGGTAATTCTTCACTAAGTACTTTCTCGCCTTGATGGATGAGATGAGGACCACTTCACCCTTACGCTTCACAAGATTTTTGCTTGGTGCTTAGCTAACCAGTCCATCCCAATGACGACGTCAAAACTACCGATTTCCATACGGAGTAGATTCACATCGAAGCACTCACCATTAATCTCTAAGCGACAGTTCTTTACAATCTCTCGCAAGACCACTTGTTCTCCATTTGCGACCTCTATGACTAGGGCATCACTAAGAGTACTAACGGGCGCGTTCAAAGCTTTGCAAAACACATAAGACACAAAAGATAAATTCGCACCGGAATCAAACAATACTCTAGCTGGTATGGAGTTGAGTAGGAACGTACCCGACACCACATCTGCGGCCTCCTTAGCTTCTTCGGTTGTCATCTGAAAGGCTCTTCCTTGAGGCCTTAGAACGGCTTCTTTCTTTGATTTGTTCTCCGTGCTAGCTCCTCTCGGACTGTCCTTTAACTTGGGACAGTTATTCCTTACGTGACCCATTTCCTTACATTTGTAGCACATCGTTCCCTGAATGCCGAATGAGGCACACTTGGCTAGTGTGGCCATTCTTGCCACACTTGTAACATACTAGGGCAGTGGGATTGAATGAGCCAAAATGCTTGCTCTTACATGTCGGGCACCAGGTGGGTTCCCAACGAGGTTTCGCTCTAGCATTTCCAATAAAAGGTCTTGGACATTGGGGAGGTCCCGACCGACCCTCCCATCTCCTCTTGTCTCCTACTTGGGCCTTTTCCTTCTTGTTCTGGATGATATCGTCCTCCACTAACTGTGATTCTTCTATCGCATCTGGTAAAGTAGTAACTTTGGCATTCCTCATGGCAGTCTTCATCTCTGCCGCTAGTCCCTTGTGATATGCCTTTATTTTAGCCTTCTCATCAAGGGCTAGATGCCCCACGAAGTTTAGCTTCTCCACAAACAATCTTGAATAATCAACTATCGACCGGTCTCCTTTGTTGAACTCCGAAATTCATCCTCTATTTTATCCAAGGCTCTTTTATTGCAATACTTCTTCATGACTTTCTTCTTGAAGTCTCCCTAAGAAAGTCGTGACAAAATTGTCGGGTCGAGGGTCGATTGAATAACATTCCACCATACCAGATCATCGCCCCGGAACATCTAAAAAGCATATCGGACCTTCTAAGTCTCTCCGCACTTACACGACTCAAAATCCAGATCTAGTTCCCGAAGCCAGTTCATGCATATCACTGGGTTTTTAATTCCCAATAATTCTGACGGCTTGAAAGAGCAAGTCCTCTCCACCCATCTCATGTCGTTTGCCACTAGTTCCACGGTTGGGATCACATTCCCTGTACCCCCGGATCCCGAGACAGTCACATTCTCAGCCACTGCCTCTTGCCTATGGTGGCTAGTATCCCTATCCTCCAATAGCTTCATAAAAAGCTCTTGTTGTTTGGCCATTGCCTTATTCATGACCCGCATCATGTTATCCATCATTCTCGATTCGGGAGTTGCTTCAGTCAAAACCGGGTTTGAGGACGCCAGACTCACCCTCGGTATGTGCTCCAGTCCCCCACCCAACACATTGGTCATAGGAGGAATTTCTCTTTCTTCCACTTCCCTTGGTTGGTTAGTCGTCGATGCAGTAGCCTCATGGCCCTTTGGTGGAGTTGTGGTCTACCCCGAGTGTTAACCATCTCAGTCTGCCACACACATGAGAATATAGGTGAGAAATAGGCTATACGAGATTATACATAAGAAAACGTACTAATACATTCGTCGATCATCACAATCCTAGTAATTCAAGTATGCTCATGTAACAATATATTCATAATAGCAGTAGCTAATTGAAATTATGAACATACTACACATAAGAATTCTCGCAACCACTTTCATAATTCTCAACGGCGTAGTTTCCGTCGACTCTACGACTGTCCCATCGCAAAAGTTCTACCCAATTCAAACAATTCATAACTTAATTGTATCAACTTAAGTATACATCAACCTACATACCTAGTTTACTTAAACTAGGGCTCTGATACCATCTTGTAACACCCTAAAATATAAAGCAAAAAATAGGAAATTTTCCAGAAAAATTTTGCGAAATAGAATCTCTAAATATCGCAACTATAACCCTTTAAAAGGGAAAGTTTGGATAAACAATTGCTAATTTGCTATATGGGACATAATTACAACAACCTGTCTAATCTAGAATTAAATGACTAGATTAAAATGAGTGTTGCTATATCCCAAAAAATGCGCTCCTCTCAAAATCCCAAAAAGCCCGATTTCTTAAGTGCTCCTACATGCACTGGTCGACACATCAAGACCTCCTAGGTTGCTACTAGTAGGACCTGAAAAACATATAAGCAACAACAAGTGTTAGGCTAGAAGCCTAGTGAGATCTTACAAAATATAGAATGTAAATATAGTGCAAGGCGATAAAGTATAAGCCACCGTTACCAATTCCGCAATGGTATTATCAATCCACCATCCATCAAGTCACATAACACTTCAAACCTGAACATATTCATTTACAATATACAATTCTTGCTTTCGGGGGAGACCCATGCCATCCAAGTGACAATAGCAAGAAAGTGAAATCGTTATATTTTTATTTGAGGTTACACCTTAAGTGCTTGGCTTTAGTGCACACAATCCGGTCTCATCTCAAGCCTTTCTAATTCCTTTAGTATCTACTCTGTGGAGTTCCATCTCAAGGTCCGTGAACCTTAGTGCCTACTCAGTCCTACGAGAGTTTCACCTCAAGGGCTCATGACCTTTAGTGCCTACTCTCTAGGCATCCAAAATAAGATTTACAGTTCATCCCAAATGGCACACCCCACCCTCATGAATAAGGGTTGTGTCGGTCCCTTATCTTTGATCAAGTTCTTATCAAACAATAACAATCACAAACAAATATGATTAACCAACCTATTAGATTACAAACCATGGATTACAGATTTGATGTTTGCGTTTTTCTCTTTAAGCTCTCAACCTTTTTCTCTGGACTAACAGTACAACGTAGGCTTGTTGTTGATCTATATTTTTCTTACTCTAACAACAACAACTAATATCTAAAATATCTTAAAATAAAATATCCTAAAATATCTAATAAATAGATATTTAGGAATAATATAAAATACTAAAGACAAACTTTGACATTTTATTACAAACTAACATTAGACTAATATTAAGAGTGACTTTCCAACTTTAGCTTCAGATTTCAATCTTCAGATTGGATGATCTTGAATCCAATAAATCTGTGATCTAACAGGTTGGGACCGACAATACATCATCTTAATAAAACAAGTCAAAGGTACCAACATTCCATAAATTGTAGATCTCTTATGTCAACAAGGCACATATCCTTTTATCAAGAAACCATGTAGTCCCCCATAATTTATTACTCATACTATAGCATGGAGATCCTTCATATAATAAAATAAGTCACATGATTACCATGAGTTTACATAAAGCATCACAATAGATCCAACATGGTTAATGACCCAAACATTCCGAATTGATTCATTTATTCTCAACCCAAGTAATCATTTAATATTTGTATTATCAAGTTCTAAATAAAGATGGAGTTAGAGATAACCAAGCTTTTACCCATAATATTTTCTAGGTCAAATTCCCACGTAGCAAAAATCAAAGATAATAGTAATCATTTAAATATCTATATATATATATATGTGTGTGTGTGTGTGTGTATGTGTATACATGTATATATATGTATCATAGTAGGCAAACTCACCAAAAAGGTTGTATGAGAAAACCCTAGGATAGAGAAAACCCTAGAAGTAAGAGTATGTTCTTGAAGCTTTAATGGCCTTGAAATCTTCACTTGGATGAGGTAGGAATGGTAGATGACATTCAATAAATGTAGCTTGGAGGATTTAGGTTAAGGATTGAATGAGGAGAGAAGGAGGGGAAAGAAAATCGCTCAAAGGGAGGAAAAAGAATCAGGTCTAGCAATAAATGAGGAGAAATGGGTTTCAATGGGGCTAAAAATTGTATTTAAAAGAGACCACACCAGGGGACCGCGACGATAGTTACAAGCGAGAGTGCCCTCGACATTTTCGTCGGGCACTCTCGCGTAGTATATACCGCGGGCACCCCTCGGCTCCATGACTATGACAGGCGAGAGTGACCTCGGCATTGTCATCGGGTACTCTCGTCGAGGATGTATCGAAGCCTTCTCGGCTAGCGCGACAATACCCTTCGCGAGAGTGACCATGGCACTATCGCCTGGCACTCTCGCCAACCCCCTTCCAGAATTACAATTTTACGCCTTTCGCTTCTTGAGCCTCTAGACCAAGGATATAAAATGTAACATTGAAATATTCCCACAAATACCTATACAGATACGAGATTTATGTATTAAGGTATAAAATTATTAAGGTTTAGAATTTGAAGGAACATATGGACACACAAGGAGAAGGAATAAGGATATACACCAAAATTCGGGGTGTTACATATGTGCTTAAGAAAGGGTTGCTGCTTGTGACAATTTTGTGAGGGGACTCACAACAAAAGGATGCTAGTAAATTAGGTGGTGACACAATCTAAGGCATTTAACCCAGAATAAGTGAACACAATCCATTTGGATCTGATCACATTATGTGATAACAATCTTAGCATGAACCTCACAGTGACAACAAAAAAATTTTACCAACCATTAATATTTAATTCTCCCCAGTTCTACCCACTAATAGAAAGTTGGTTCTCTTCCGGTGCTAGGCCACAAGAGTTCTGGAAAAAATAGGTCAGGCAAGATATGTAACAACCCGCATATTCACATAACAAATAACACATAAGTTACATGTATCCAAACACATATGGGATACAGATTGGACTCTCGATACAAAATTCTACAAAATACATTAAAAGTCATTGTTAACTTTTTGCTAAAATAACAATCTTGTACAAAAACTTCACGTTTGCCAAAAGTTTCATAAAAAACTTCATGTCCCAAGCTGACATACTTTAAACAGGCAGATAACATAAGATTAACTCGGACTTTCCCTTTCCCTTTATCATTTACCCGATGCTGACCTAAAATGTACATTTTAAAAATATAATGAGGGTTAGACCATGCGGTGTAGTGAGTAAATCCATTATGGTTCCACAATCTCAAGAAACCAGATAATATGAAATAGTAAATCCGTTATTAAAGATAGGGGTGTTCGCCAAACCACAATGGTGGTTTAGGAAATTTTCAAACCGAGCGGTTTGATAGCAAGTGACCAAACCGGTTAAACCGGACCAAAAAAAAAGCGGTTTGGTCTAACCGGTTTACGCGGTTTGGGCCTCTAATGGGCTTTAAACTAAAAAAAGTAGTGTAGCGAATTATAATATAACGTTTATATATTAAATTAAAAAAAACATTGAGCAAGTTGAAAAAAAGGTTAAACAAGTCCACCAACAATGGTTGAATTTTGGACAAATATTGGGAAAGTCGAAAGATGATTTGGATTTAGATTTGAATTTTTAACGGATTTTAAAATTTTGTCAATTTATATAACACAATCAATAGAGAAAATTAAAATTAAAGACATAATTTTTTGACGAACTTTTTTTAATTGAGTCATAAAAGTTGAGCCTACAACATGAAACTAAATATGATTAAAAATGTGTATTTTTGGCGGTCAGTTCGGTCCAGACCACTCAACAAAAGGGTCAAACCGCAGACCAAAGCGGACCGAGTGGTTTGGCTATTTTTCAAACTGGATCGGACCGCCAAACTGCTCAAACCGCCAAAAACAGTCTGGTTTGACTTGGTTCGACCGGTTTAAGCGGTCCAACGGTTTTTTGAACACCCCTAATTAAAGAAATAGTCACATTGATTTAACATTCTTCCTAGGTAACAAACCACAACAGTCGCCACAATTTAATCGCACACATCCCGATAAGATTAGAATCAATATCGGTTGTGGCCCACCACATGAAATACATTCGTGGGCACTACCTATAACTCCTTGTTCGAACCATTACAATCCTAACACACCCGGTTCTATGGTGAAAATCCCTTTATCTATAAATTCAGTAATCCAATCTCACGTATCAAATATCGTATCACGTTTTAACGAACATAATCCAATCGTACCAATAAGATGCAACATCAAAATGATAAATATTTGATAATATATGCATTTCAATTTGAAAATAGTAATAAAAAAAACTCACCTCGATTACGATATACGATAATGCGAAGTTAACCAATAACGAAACTCGAAATTGAACGAGAATCTGAATCAAATAAACATGGATCACAAACTAAGAAAATAACTTTACCAAAGCTCTTAACATATTCTAAGGTACCTAATCAATACCCTGAAAGACCCCAAAACGACCCAAAAGATAAATGAAAATTTTTCAAATTTTGCAACCACAGTGGACCACACAACCTACCATGCGACTTAGGTCATGGACAAAGCCGCGTGGCTCACTACCCACGACCAAAACCCCTGTTTTTGATCTACAACTTTTCTTCTCCCCAACCTTACTCAAAAACTCATCCAAAACCACTAAGATCCAAATTTTGAAAGCATAAATGTTAAGAACGAATAGTTTCTTTTGAACCATAAACTTTTCCATCAAGGATTAACAAATTCATAAGCCATAAAATCATCAAAATGATCATTTTTATTTTTTAACTAAAAAATGATTAAAACTCAAATACTCATAACATGGATTTAGAACACTAGATAAGATTCAAAATAACCCAAAAGAGTTCCAATTCCAAAGGAAATTAACCTTATAAACCTTACACCCAAAAACTCATACCAAATCCATAAAGACTTCACTTACATTTTTGCTAGCGGACTTCTAAAATCCGTCAGCAATTGTAGTTTAATTTCATTATTATTTTTTATTTGTACTTTTATCAATGAACTTCCCAAACCCTCTACAAAAATATTTTAATTTAGAGTAAACTTTAATTTTGGTCCCTGTGGTTTACTAAAATATTTGAAAGTGAGATATAAACTTTGATAACACTAGAAATTGTCCCCGTGGTACTCATTTTGCTCTGAAAGTGGTCCCCGTCAATAACTCTGTTAATTTTCTTTGTTAGTGGCATGGATAATTTTGTGTTTTCATTTACTTCAGTAATTATATATAAAAATTAAATATATAATATTATATATATAAATATGTTGTGATCCCAGAATTCAAGCAATAACAATCAAAATCAAAGAATCAAAGATGGGCTCAAAGATTGTAGTCATATATCTCTTGATGAAAGGTTACAATACGTGAATGACAATGACATACATGACTTACACAAAAGACTTACTCACATGCTTTAAAAGAAGACAAGGAAATGCTATATATAGGGTCAAACAAGCCTTGACCTCTATACAAGCTTACATCAAAAGTCAAACATACAAAGGTAAACTAACTATACAAATTGACTTAAAACATGATCTAACAATCTCCCCCTTTTTGATCAATTTGCTAGTCTTCAACTGGTCCACTTCTTCATGCACGTCCTCCTTATTCCCATGTAATTTTTAAACCTCCTGATGGCTTGTCTGAATCTGATTCTGTCTTTAATAGCATCGATTACATGCTCTGTCCAAATCCTTTCCATTCTGGTCTTATGATCATTCTCAACAAGTCTTTGTTTTTCACTTTATTCATGCTTAGCTTGCAATTCCTCAACAACATCATTTAGAGTAACATCTGAATACTTAGGAATTTCAGCTACTCTCATGAACCTTTTATGCTTCTTGTCAACATTCTCATACACAACTCCTAGTTCTGGATTTCTGAGAACTGTGTAGAGAGGAGTTTCTTCAAGCAAAGGATGAGTTATATCAGGTGCAACCAGGTTGATTCTCTTCTGGTTGGTCTCAATACCTAGCTGAAAGTCATAGCATTAGGTAGAGTAGATATGTCTTTTGATGAACCTTTTGATAGTATCTAGAGCATACACATCTTTAGGAAATCATCTGGTTTTTCCTCTGAACTCATGATACATAAATTCAATATCTCTAGAGTTCAGGTTTGCATAATCTTCAAATCCTTCCTTTGAACTATAAATTCAGGATACCAGATCTTTTGATACCTCTTTAAAGTAACTCTATCGACTTGCAAAATTTCAGCTATACTTCTTACTTCCTTACAGGTTCTTCACACAACTTGAAGTAACCTGACATATTCTTGCTGAAATTCAGGAGATTTGTCTTGAATCCCCAAGAATTGGACTTGATCTATCTGCCTGATGTAGGTTACAAATATCTTAATACCTTCATCAAGGTACGGAACTCTTAAAGATCTTCTGATCCTTTTGATTTCTTCCAAAGTAGGACCAAATTCATCATAGCCTATGTATGGAGTAGAACCCACTACAGTAGTACGTGAAGGACCTGCTTCTGGTTCTTGAACAATAGGCTTATGTAGCGGCTCTCTCTCAAACTCTGGTTGATTTACAAGACTATTAGACTTTCTTTGATAAGGCAGTTCTTCTTCAACATTAACATCAGAATTCAGATTGACATTTGGCTCAACATCATCTGCTTGTCTTACATCAGCTTCAGGAAATTCAAAAGTACTAAAGGATGGAACAATTGGAATGGCAGTTGTACTTGGCTCGGGTACTTGTTCATGAATAGGACCTGTTAAGTCAGATTTTATAGTAATTATTGTATTTATAGACTTGGTCTAATACTGTGTTTTTAGAGCTTGTATGTCTTGTATTGGCCAAGGGTATTTAAGTCCCTTGTGGCCTTTGTTCCTTGTAACTTTGGAAGCACATATTGAATACAATTCTAATTTCACGTCTCAACTCTCTCTCTACTTTCTCTCTCTAGGATTTAGAACGATCTTGGATTATCAATTGGTATCAGAGCCTAATCTGAATCTGAGAGATTAGAGAGAATCATTTATCAATCTGAATTCATAAATAATTCAGAGAATTTGATCGATTTTCTTGATTTTTATCAAGAAAATCTCATTTTCTGAATTTTTTCACAAATTCTTGGTGAAATCTGATCGAATTGTCTTGTATTTTGGTTCGTTGGATTCGATTTTAATAGAAGAACACTTTTGATTCACATCATTTCACAAGAAATTCAGTTTTTGAAGTTCAATTTTGAGAATTTTCGAGTATCTGGAAAAGTTCGTTAAATGTACTGTTCATTTCAAGATTTTACGATTTTGTGAAATTTGTTCAAATTGTTTGTTTGAAAGTGGTTAGAAACCTGTTTTCGATCGGTTCTGTATGTAAAATTTTCATAAATTTCGATTCTGTAATCAATTTTGGAAGTGTTTCTTGATTTTATGTGTTTTGCGCCAGATCTGGATTTTGCGCCAGTTCATCCGAGGTTTGCGCTAGTTCATCCAGGCTTTGCGCTAGTTCATACTAAGGTTGCCAAAGTTTTCACCAAGTTCAGGTTTTCCCTAGCAGTTCATCGTGCAAGTTCATTTTGCGTGACATTTGTCTCGCGCAAAAAGTGAAAGTTTGCGCCATCTTAAGCTCGCGCAAATCAGTTTTGCGCCATCTCTGTCTCGCGCAAGTTACTTTTGCGCCACCTACTTATCACGCGAAGAAATGTTCTCGTCATCAACATCTCACGCAAAGTAAAGTTTGCGTCATTTCTATTTCGCGCAAAGTTAAGTTTGCGCCAGCTTCATCTCACGCAAAGTCAAGTTTGCGTCATCTTCTTTTCGCGCAAAACAAGTTTGCGCCAGTTATTGTTCGAGCAAAGTTTAAGTTTTCGCCACTATCGTCTAACGCAAAGTTCATTTTGCGTCATCAACGTCTCACGCAAAATATTCTTTGCACCACCAACATCTCGCGAAGTTCAAGTTTTGCGCCATCTTCTGTTCGCGCAAAATCTGGTTTGCACCAGTCACAGTTAGCGCAAAACCTAGTTTGCAGCAGTCACTGTTAGCGCAAATCTCCAGTTTTGCGCTAGATTCTCTCTGCATCAAGACTTGTAATTTTTTTCTCAGATTTTCTGAAGATATGGATATGTCAAAGTTCTCGTTTCAAGCTCAGTTTTACAAGAACGATCTTATGATGTCGTTGGGAACAGAAACTCGTCCTCCTATTTTGATCAATGAAAATGAGTTCACCCAATGGCAAGATCGGTTCATTAACTTCATCGAGCGTCAAGCTAACGGAGAGAATATGATGAAGTCATTTACTGAAGGACCTTTTGTCAGACCTAAGAACGATACTCCTTTGACTGCCAAAGAGGTTACACGAGAAAAAACAGATCGTGAAGCAAAATCTAATCTGATGTTAGCATTGCCTAATTCTATCTACAATCGAATTGATTGTTTCAAGCATGATCCGAAGATGATGTGGACTCAGTTAGAAAAGATTATGTTTGGTTCAACAGTTGCTACTCAACTTCGGCAAACGCGCTACATGAATAATTTTGAGGAATTCAAAGCAAAGGATGGGGAGTCTTTGAAAAGTGTCTTTGACAGGTTATAGGTAATAATGAACGATTTGCAAAAGATCAAAGTGACTAAAACTGAATTAGAAACTAATCTGAAGTTTCTCAATGCTCTTCAACCGGAATGGAACAAATCATGTCATCGTTTGAGGTATGATGTCCGGATATCTTCTATGCAAATCCAAGAGCTGTATGAGATTCTGATGACAGATGAGAGCATAGTCAAGAAGAAGAAGGATAAACTTGACAAAAAGAACAAAAAGACAGTGGACCCGATTGCACTTATCACGAGTCAATTAGCTGAACAAGCATTGACTGAAAATGCTTATGACGGGGCCACTGATGACGATGGTGAATCTCTTCAGAAAGCGATGATTCTTCTCTCTCAGCACTACAATAAGAAGTTCCAACCTCGTTCGGGTGCCAACAATCTTCCCTTCACTTTAGGGTCTAAGAATAATGAGCTTGCCAAAGTGCCCGAGACTACGAAATCTACTACGTGCTTCAACTGTGGAAAGACGGGTCACATTGCCAAGGAGTGTCGAGTAAAGGTAGTTCGGGATTCTGCGTCTAGCTGAGAAAAGAGAGAATGGAACTGCTTTGCTGGTTGAAGAAGAATTATGGTTAGATCACTCCGACGATGAAGCTGACAATGTGGAAACTGCTCATATGTGCTTCATAGGAGATGATCAGAGTGATGATGATGATGAAGATTCAACTGATGAATCTGAGGTACCTTCTGAATTCGATTTCAAATTTATATCCTCACAGATGAATATCATTATAATTGCTTTACATGATCTTCGCTCAAAGTTATTATCTGAAAAACATTTAAATTCAGAAAAGTCAAATTTGATTGATAAATTACAAATTTCTTTGAAAGATGAAAAATCTATTTTGGCTCATACAAAAGAAATCTTTCAAAAGAAGTTAGATGATTTAGAAAAATCAAATATGACTTATCTTGATTCTTTGACAAAAATGACCAAACAAAAAGAAAGTTTTTCGGATAAAATAAATAAGTTGAAAGAAAAATTATATCTACGGAAGCAAACTGAACAAACTATTTACTTGAATAAACCACGGAGTTATGAGTCTATCAAAGAAAAATGGGGACTTGGCTTTGAAAATCCACATTTTTTAGACAAAGCTAAAACAGAAGTTCCTACTTTATATGAATACGATTATCTAACTCTTGCAAAAATATGCTCCTCAGTTCAAATTTCATTGGACTAGTGAAAAGCAAGTTTTAGAAATCGAAAATGAAAAAAGAATGAACAACTCGAAAAAGGAAATTCCTTTTGTTTACACACGCGAAAATGCCAAATATTTTCCCGAAAAATCAAAGAAGGGCAGAAACAGGTTAAATGTTGAAACTCCCATTAAATCTTCATTGTCTGATGATTATTTTGATATATGTGCCACTAACACTGATAAAGAAAATATATCTCCAGTTTCTTATGATTCCAAGAGATATATTCCTCCATTAGTGTTAGAAAGCAAAATCATTGATCTTGAAGATAAAATGGAAGAACAAAATATTCAAAGAGAAATTGAATCAGATGTAATTATTTCTTTCATGACGTCAAGTCTTGAAGAAAAATTAATTTCTCAAAAACAAGATTCTGTTTCTGGTATTTTTTCTGATTTTAACGAAAACAAAAAGGAAGTTTTAAAATCTGAAAACTTTTCTCAAAAATTTTCTGACTCCGAGGCAAGTTCAGGTTTATTGTCTGATCAGTTGGGCTTCTTAGGTAAAATTGTTTCTTCAGACTCAATTCTTAAATCGAAAATTCTTGATGAATCTTTTACGCTAAATGATGATTATTATAAACCAAAGCGTAAAAGAAGAAGGTCAAAGAAGTCAAAGAAACAAGATACTGTTATTTATGAAAATTCTAATTCTTGTGATTCAAATATTTCAGATAGGACTTTGAGGACTCCTACAAGGCAGATATGGAGGATCAAGCAAAAATCTGATGAATATGTGACTGATGAGGATCGAAATGTAGACAAACTTTGTAGAAATGATTCATTTGCTACTTGTAATAAAATTTTCAAATATTCAATAAAGCAAATGATTCAAATTGCAAAAGGTGTCTCCTGTTCCTCCTCTGGTTCAAGTTCAGATGATTACGCTTCGTCCTCTACTGATGATTCTGTTCATTCATCTGATTACTTTTCTCGTGCTTTCTATGTTAAATCTAACAAATTTTCTCCCATAAGAACTGCAACTAACAAACATGGACCCAAATACAAGTGGGTACCAAAACCAAAGATTAATTCTGAGTTGCAGGCACCTAATGTCAAGGGCGAGTAAGAGAACGATGGCTTCTGAGTAAATCAGCTCAGAACCCGTACTTCAATGGACTTCGACTTCTAAACATATCAGTTTAGGACTCGTTTTTCAATGCATTTAGCTTCTGGACAAATGAAAAACTGTGAGTGCATCTACTTTATTCCGCTGCATTTATCTCTGACTGTGATGTTGTTCCAGTTATCTCAAATTTTTTTCAAGAATCTGAGCAAGTTCGACCAGATCTAAAACTTTGATATGAGACACCAATTCATTATACATTATGTGGAAGAAGGCATTATTGAATTTTATTTTGTTCTGACTAAATATCAATTTGCCGAATTCTTTACAATAGTCTTAAATGAAAAATATTTTTTCAAACTCGGCATGTTGAATTTAAAAGTTTAAATTTTTACAAATTTTATTCTATACAGTAAAAGTTTTACAGTTTTTCTTTCTTTTGAATAAAATGTGTGTCTAGGATAAATTTTCTAGTTGCTTTGTTTATATCGAAGTTTTATATGTTCAAATTTCAAGTCTTACAAAAGTCGAAAGGTCAGCAACATCTTTGAAACTTTTGATACTGCTTTAAAGTTATATGATTCGGAATATTTATAGTTTACAATGCTTAGAAATCCTAAAAAGTCAGAATTATGGGTTGTAATGAAAATATGGGCTAAGCACTTAGATGTAAAACTGAGTGATTGAGATGAAAATTTATATATCTAAAATACCAAAATCTCTAAGTTTAAAAGTTTGTACCTGTGACCTTTCTGGTTTGGGAAAGTAAGTTACGTGGGATGCTTGTCATCTGGTCCCCTAAGGTCAATTGGTCTGGGAGTGATTGAACCCAAATCCTTCTATAGAATCAGATCGAAAGTCATGTTCTACTAGTATGAATGGGTTTAGGATGTGTCGATGTAGCCTTTCTGATCTGGGAGAGTAAGTTCCAAGGGGTGCTTGACACCTAGTCCCCTAAGGCCAACTGGTCTAGGAGCGGCTGACCCAAATCCTGCAATAGGATCAGATAGAAAGTTACGTTTACGGCATGTTCTTTACTTACCAAACTTCTTGATTAAAAGATGCCAATGTGCACAAGCTTAAAAGATGCCAAAGAGCACACTCATGTGAAGATGCCAATGTGTACAATGCTAAAAGATGCCAATGAGCACACATCTCATGATACTTAGTGATATGTTTGAGTTGTGATAAACCTATAAATTTGTGAAAGTCTTAATTCTTGACAGCTTAGTGTGAGTAAAGGCAAAGTTCTCTATTATATTTTTAGAATTGCATTTTCTTGAAGCTAATCGAAGTTCGCATGCTAGCACACTGAATAGATTGATGAAAGTTTTTGAAACTGAACATGTCTTAACTTGATATGCAATGAAACTTGTATCTATATCCAACAACATACACTTGATTTAATTTGATGGATTAATCTGTGATATTTTACTAAGTAGAATTTAATTTGTATAGTGTTTAAAATTTTATATGTTTAGTTGTTTCAAAATTTATATTCAGTATATTTTTCTGTTTACATTGATGTTGTTATGTTTGTGTATCTATATCTCTGTAAATTGGTCTGTGCATTTTTCGAGGGGGAGTGAATAAGGAGAATATTCTGAAAGATCATATCTCATTTCGAGGGGGAGTATCTGATTTTCTATATGAATGCTAACTTGCATTGTCATATTTAGTGCATTTGTGTAGGGGGAGTCAAAGAGCTTAACAGGTGAAATTTTTCAGATTTCAAGTCATATTTGCGCCAACAGTTGGTAGCACAAAACTCAACTTTGCGCCTCCTTAAGCTAGCGCAAAACTAAGTTTGCGTCACCAACATGTAGCGCAAACCTTCCCTTTTTCTCCTTTATTCTGTTTTTTTCAGATCTAAAGTTGTCTCGTCTCCAAAGTAGGCATGACCAAGTTGATCCAGATCATCAAGGTCATGAGGGGAAGAATTTAAGGAGAAGTTAAAGAGACAAAGAGTTCAAATGTTTATCTGCTGCTCAAGATTCGCTCAAGATTCTATTTTTTCTCAGCCATACTAGTCCTTCTGCTTTTCTAGCTCCGACCACCACAGCTTATTCGAGTACATTTGAAAGAGGTGTGTCGTTTAGAGCACAAGCTGATGAACCGATTGTTCTTTCAAGCTTATTTCAAACAGGTCCAGTCTTGTAAAGGCAGCAAAGACAATATAAATTGAAAGATGCTGTGAAGAAAAAAATTTTAGTCAAGAAGCTTCACTAAGTCGCTTAACAGGTCTGATTAAAGTTCGAAGATGGATATAACAGCTTACATGGAAGACAGGAGCGGCAATGATTACTAAGGGGGAGATTGTTAAGTCAGATTTTATAGTAATCATTGTATTTATAGACTTGGTCTAATACTGTGTTTTTAGAGCTTGTATGTCTTGTATTGGCCAAGGGTATTTAAGTCCCTTGTGGCCTTTGTTCCTTGTAACTTTGGAAGCGCATATTGAATACAATTCTGATTTCACGTCTCAACTCTCTCTCTCTCTACTTTCTCTCTCTAGGATTTAGAACGATCTTGGATTATCAGGACTGAGATGAAGATCATCTGGAGTACTCTGAGTAAACATAGCATTCAAAGATTCAGTATCTTTGTCCTCAAATAAGTCATCAAGTACACTTTCTTCATTAGCTGGCACCTCCTTAGCTCTTTTGACAATTTCAGTAACTTTAACTACTTCATCATCTGAAACTATGTCAACAAAATCATTCTTTTCTTCTTCCTCCTTAATCTTCCAGTACATCTCATATTTGGCATCAACTTCATCATCATCATCATTTTCAAGAACAATGATATCAGCATTTGGCATTCCAGTAATCTCCATAATCTCCTGCCTAGTTGAAATCTTAGGCTTTTCAACCCTTGATTCAACTCTTTCATCAATGTATAAAACTAACTCCATTTGATCATTCTGCTCATTACCATGATCAACATTCCTTTCAACATTTTCAGCACTTTCAGCTCTTTCCTCAAACAAAACAACATCATCAGATCTAGCAGCTGTTTGTTTCTCCCTATTCTCCCCCTCATGATCATTATTAGGATCATGATCATGTTTTTCTGTAGAAACAGCTGCTTGGGCTTTTCATGAAGTTTGCACGACCTGTTTGGGATCAGATATAGCAAACAAAATGTCAGATTTAAAAGAATTGAACTAAGTGGCACTAACCAAATCTGCTGGTTTCACAGATTGTGGCGGTTGTTGTTCAAGGTGGGATTGTAGAAGGGTAAGAAGATTTGCATCGTGCTGGTTATCTAGAGCTTGTGCTAAAAGTTTGGCAAATAGCAACGACTTCAGCTCATCAATGGATAAGTCAGCAGGCTGGGTATTTGGAAGTGAGTTAGATTGTGGAGCAGGTTCAGGTTCAGGTTCGGATATCGGATCCTTCCCTTTCAGTAAACGTTTAACTCCATTCATCTCCTCCTCAAACTTCTGATAAACCCTAGTTTCAACATCCTTTAAGGCGCCGTCGAGAGTTTCCTTAAACATAAAGTCTGGGTGAGTAACACCGGAATCACATAGATTATCCGTTTGTATAACAGAGGTAGAACCAACTGCATGGCATGTGTTCATTGTTGGCAATGACGTGTCAATGACAGGGCTTCCATCCGGTCCTCGTAGTCTGGATTTTGGATCTACTCTGGATGTTCCAATCGGGTCACTAAGACTTCCGATGGTAGCCATTTCAAAAAGTGTCCTAGGAATAATAATAGGCAACTCAAAGGGCACTAGACTCACTTGTGCATTCAAAGAAGTCGAGAACGGGGGTTGTTGTTCTCTTTGTTCAATACCTTTAATCTCCGAACGACAAACCGGTAGATTATGAGCTAATTCCCCGTGAGAAGTTGAAACTAACTCTTGTTGAGAACAGATAGAGTGGTTGGCTGTGGTGTGCAAATGCATAAGTGGGCTACTTATGTCTTTTTCAACACCTGCACGCAACAAATGCGGCGAAGTGGTAGATTTGGCTGCCCTTTGGATAGCTAGGTTCGTCTGTACACACGCTCTCCATGTTCTTTTTCTACAATCTCACTCTCTCTCTCTCAAAATTTTCAACTAAAGCTCCCTCGGTTCTCCTTATGTCTCCCACAACATCACTAAGGATGGTATCAACTTGAACTTGATCTTCCACTTCCATGGCATCAGTACTATAGAATGGTTCAAAAACATCAGTTTCTTCATCAACATGAACATCAACTTGTTCCTCAGTTTGAATATCAGCACCACCATCATTGTTATCATCATTATCATCATCACAATTACCAACAACATCAGTCTATGTTTCCTCATCATCTTTTGAAGCAATCTCTGTATCACTAGTAGCTGATGGAACTTCACTAGAATTATTTTCATTCCCAGCCAAATTAGCATGATCCAGTTCATTGTTAGATCCTTGACCTTCATCAGCAGGAGGTGTCACTGAACGTGGGGTAATCACCCGTGACTCTGATGCCTCCAGTCAAGGTCTTCGACCCCCTCCAGAGCCCCTCTCGGTGTTTTTCCTCTTCACACCCCGTTTCTGTACTTCCGCAGTAGCAGAAACCCTTACAGACTCCGCTCTCCTAGGGTTTGAGCCTTGGGTAGGGTCAACCTAGTTGTCCCATAGACTCTCTATACTCTACAACACTATCACACTCTGGATTATCGTAATCAAGTAAACTTTCTGGCATAGGCATAGAATAGGTGAAGTTTCTCTTTTGCTTCATTAAGTACCTCATCTCACTTACCGGTGCAAGTGGATGGTTAATACTTGTAGGAATCTGTCTGTTGCGTCGCAACATGCTTTTGACAATCAAATCCATGAACCTCTGGTATGGAATGTAGTTCGAAGTTGTGGAAGTCTTCTTGGCAACTACCTTCTCATAAAGCTCAGTCCAGAAGATGCTGACATAGTCAATATGAAGATCATGAACTATGGAGTACAACAACTTCAGAATGTGGATGTTGGCATTGTCAGTTCCATAAATTTTGGCAGTCAGACATCTGTTGATAACAGAGAACAGGGTGTAGTAGAACGGTGGCAGATTGTTCTTCTTGAAGTGATTGGCCTGTGTAAGATGGCCAATGTATCCCATATCTCTGGTTCATTTGAAGACCTCAGTGTCTGATGGTAGCTCAACATAAGTAGTTCTGCCTTTTCTTGCAGTCTCAGCAGGTAAACTCAGAATGAATCTCAGTATGTCAAGAGTTAATACTGAAGTGAAGTGATCAATCTCCAACTTAAAGATAGTAATTCTTTCTCCTTGTTCCTTGATGTGACTAAACCTAATAGTCTTCCAAGCTTGCTGGACATAAAGTTCAGGAACTGCTGCTTGAGTTTTTAATGCATTCCGAAGAGGATGATTTCTCAGGATATCCAATACCAGTGGATCAATGTTTATGGTGAACTGAAGATGATGATTATTTGGCTGTTGTGGCTTCATCTCAGATGGTGAAATGAGAAAAAGATTAGGATTGGCATTCTGTGGAACTTGGAAGTCTGATCTGGATGATGGCATAGGATATTGTTCAGATGCCTCATGTGGTGAATTTTCTCTCGTTTGAACATGTTGATCAACTGATGGTTCAACCATTTGTACCTGAAAAAGATTAACAAGTTTGAACAGAATACAATTTGTTAGTACAAAATCAGAAGATTTGACATTGAAACCCACTTTTTGAAAAACTCTAAGTATAGAATTCGCATGTATCAATTATGCGAATTCCTCACTTAGGAAATTTATGAAATGAAACTTGACACATAATTCGTATGGATCAATCATACGAATTCTTTACTTAAAAAGAATTTAACATGGTTAACCAAGAAATTCGTATGGACAAGTATACAAATTGTACACTTAGAAAAATTTGACAATGAATTTCAGGAATTCGTATGGCACTGAATCATCAAGAATTCGTATAACCCTGAATTTTCAAAAATTCAAACTTTGAAATTATTCTAAGTATGAAGAACACAACGAATATTCATACGAAACTCAGATCTTGAAAATCAAGATTTATGATTTTTAACCCAAAAATTTTGTTTATTAGAATCGATTTTGATTATTGATCAAGTAATTAATATTTAATCTGGGATTATGATTCATTAAGAACACCAAGTTTTGAAATTTAATCAAGAACAGTTGAAGTTCTTCAAGAACATACGAACAATCATAAATCGAATCAAGTCCCAAATAATCAAAATTAGGGTTTGAGTTTGTTAGATTAGGGTTCGATTTGTTCAAAGAAAAGTTCCTTTCAGTTCAATCAACACATAGAATAAGAACAAAGAACAATTTTTTAAGATTTCAGAGTTCATTCGAAAAGAATGAACAATCCATAACATCCTAAGTCTAATCCAGTCAGGGTATAATCCTGCAAAGAACAATGATAGACAAGAAAGATAACAAACACAATACAAACAAATATACCCCTTCAAATCAACGAAATCAAGAAGAAAATCGAAAAGACTTCAGAGTCGTAGACTAGGGTTTAAGAACTTGTGCTCTGAAGAATTCTTACACTCAAAGGATTTTACGAAAAGTGAGGATTTCGTAGAAAACAACCTATTTATACTCTGGAATGATCATGACATGTGGCACGAGTATATTGGACCTCTCACTTTTCGCATAAGACACATATATGAATTGTCTTGAAAGAATAGACAATGTGTGTGAGAATTCGCATGAAACAATATACGAATTCTGTGTAAAAGAACACAATCCGTATGACACACACATGCGAATTCCTAAGATTTCGCATGATATTGTTATGCGAATTCCAACAATTCGTGTAACACACACATGCGAATTCCTTAGATTTCGCATGATAGTGTCATGCAAATTTTGGACTTGCAAATTTTCCAACTTTTTGAAAAACATTTTAAACATGGAAACTTGCTATTTTAGGAAACTTTTTCAAATTTTTCCAAAAATAGAAACTTTCCATAAATGGAAACTTTCCAAAAATGACATTTTTAACTGATTTTAAGTTCCAAAAATATTTACACACACTATCACACTTACAACCCTTTTGAAGATTTATCTGTATTCAGCTCCCCCTTGACTTAATATCTATCTCTTCTGAATCTTGACTTGAATTTGTTCTTTCTTGGTATATCTTGTTGTATTCTTTTGCTGGCTCCCCCTTGACATGATATGGATCTTGTAGACAATGTATGGATATGCTCCCTCTTCATATCTACATACATAGAAAAATATGACAATTTGAATTTGTTTCTCCTTATTAAAAATATAACAAGTAATATATGTTTCTTCCTTATAAAGAAATATTCTTTGAAAAACATTCTCCCCAATCATATAAAATGAACAATTAATGGTTAGAAAAACTCCCTGTATTGATTTAACATTCAAAGCTTCTTGTTACTTGAACAGTGAGGAATGAGTCCTAAGATGTTGTACTTAGAAGTCATCTTGATCTCTGAGGTACCAGTTCTAGACTGCTTTGTCTAGAAGTCATCATCCTTTGACATTGAAGTCCGAGTCCTGAGCTGATTTACTCAGAAGTCATAATCCATTCACTCCTTCTTTAGTGTAGATTCCTACAACACAGGTTGAACTGGTTTTGGTACCCAGATGAATTTGGGTCCATTCTAGTTAGTATGTGAAAACTTCTTTGAGTGGTTTTCACCTCTGTGATATGCAGTATCATAATGTTTCTTGTGAGAATAATACCTTTTGTTGATGTGTGTTTTATGTACAAAATCATCATTACAACAGTAAGAACAACAAAGTTTTCTTTTAGCTAACCTAATCAGATGCTTAGTATACTTGACATGATCAGGAGTAAAATATTTATCTTTTGCAACTATGTTCTTGTTTTTCTATGCAACTTGTGCAGATGATATCTGGTATTTCACTAATTTTGGAGATCCCTTTACAACCCAAATCATATTTTCTTTCTTAGAGGCTTTAAATTCAGAATTTAAAGAATAAGCAACATATTTATCAGCAGATTTCACATAAAATGAACTAGAAGATTTAGTTTTATCTGGTTTCAAGATTTCATATTTGACATTCTTTTTCTTGAAAACCATCTTTTGAAATAGGCTAGATACTGATTGAAATGAACATACTGATTCAACTGAATCATCATCATAAGAAGATAAGTCAGGTGTTTCAGATGTTATCTTGTCAGATAAATCATCATTAGCTTTCTCAAATTGTTTGATCTTGTCATTCAACTTGGTTTTCTCATTGCAAAGTTTATCAAATTTGCTTTGCAAATCAGATCTACTCTTCTGTCCTCTCTGTATATCTGAAGATAAAGTAGCCAACTTGTTAGTGAGTTTAGAAATCTCAGTTTCAGAAAAACTTCTTTCAGATTCAAACTCCTTTTCCAGGTTCTGATTTTTCTCAGAAATCTCTTGGAACAGTAAAGTATTTTTCTTTTCAGTATTTTTCTTTTCAGTATTTTTTTTTTCTTTATCAAAGATATCTCTTTCAGAAATGACAATTTTCTCAAATTCAGAAACTTGTTTGGAAAGTTTGGCACATCTGATTTCTAACTCTTTCTTTTCTAAATCAACTTTCTTAGAAAGATCAGAGATTTTTGGTTGAAATATTTCTCAAATTCAGCTTTCTCCAGCTTACTTCTCTCATCAACTTTCTTCGGCCAATCTTTGCCTTTTGTTTGATATGTAGATACTTGTATCTCAACTTTTGTCAACTTGACATTCAAAGTCTCTATATCAGCTTTCAGTTGTGAGTTCTGACGTTTAAGCTTTGCATTCTCTTCTTCAATCAAAGGTATTTCTGGCATGTATCTAACAACACAATCTCTATTGGTTAGAGCAGTATGACCTTTTTCATCAATGTAAGGGATGATTAGTATTTATCTGAAAAGTATTGCTTGAAAAGATCGTTAGTCAGATAATAAAAAAAATCAACTGTAAAAGTCACAGAAAATCACAAAAAAAATATCACAAGTATAGAATTCGTATAGCACTCACAAAGAACAATTCGCATGCAATAATTCGTATGAACTAATACAATTCGCATAGACACATAATTCGCATAAGAAAAATAAGAAAACTCTACTTTTCGTATGAGCTTATATGCGAGTTCTGAGCTTTTCGCATAAATCTATGTGCGAGTTCTGAGCTTTTCGCATAAAGCTATGTGCGAATTCTACACATTTCGCATAAACGAGGATGCGAATTCTAAGCTCTTCATATGAATATATGTGAAATCCTCCCTTGGAATATTTTCTAAGACTCAGATGCAAATTCCACACTTTTCGTATGTTGCTCTGTGCGAAATCTTCACTTCTCGTATGAACCCTCGTGCGAATTCTGTCCTTAGAATAATAAACGTAACTATTCTACGAATTCTTCAGCCTGCAAGTTCTTCATGCGAGTTCTTTATCACTTGTGCGAATTATGTGGATCTTGAACACTTTTTCGAGAATTTCAACACAAATCCACTCAAAACTTCAAATTTGCCTCTGAAACTTGGTATGATTGATCACTGTAGCATCGAAAAAAAACCCGTGGAATGAATTTCTTAAAAAACAACCATGATTGAAACCCTTCGATCTTTGACAATCCACGAATGGAAAGTTTCTTGAAAATGAAAGATGAATCAAATTCGTCCAAATTGTTATTCAATTGAGTTTCCAATCCAAACAAGAGTTGTTCAGAATCAATGAGCGATCACAGTGTTATGGAATTCATATTCAGAACACCACTAAATCAAACTTTTGATCAATGAAATAGTGTTCGTGAACAGTGAACTTTCCACACTTAGAAATTAAGTTTTTCTGTGAAATCTTGAATAGATGTTGATTAATCTGTGCAGACTCTGATACCAATTGTGATCCCAGAATTCAAGCAATAACAATCAAAATCAAAGAATCAAAGATGGGCTCAAAGATTTTAGTCATATATCTCTTGATGAAAGGTTACAATACGTGAATGACAATAACATACATGACTTACACAAAAGACTTACTCACATCCTTTAAAACAAGACAAGGAAATGCTATATATAGGGTCAAACAAGCCTTGACCTCTGTACAACCTTACATCAAAAGTCAAACGTACAAAGGTAAACTAACTATACAAATTGACTCAAAACATGATCTAACATGTGTATATGTACGTGTGTATATAAAAGATCTCACAAGGATAAACGAAGTCACCGACCAAGCATTCCCATCGTTGGCTCCTCTTCATCCCTTTAGGTTTTTGCTCTTCCATCTCCATCCCCTTCGGTTATGATGGGTTTGAATTTGTTCATAAGTTCGGGTAGAGTTGTTCACATTATCGATCATTAATTTTCCCATCTATCTCTATCTCTCTCTCTCTCTCTTTCAACTTTTATAGCCGACATGCCCTACAACTGCCCCAATTACAACTCTACCTTTCTGTTATTTCAAGAAATCTTGATAAAATTTCATTCTTTAACCATACCAACTATCATTTGATACGATCTTTACCACAATTCATTCAAAATGGAATATGGGTATGTTATTGAATTCAAACATGACTTAGAAAGAAACTGGGTTTGAGTCAAAAAAAATTTGTGTGTGTGTATGTGCTTGGTGTTGTTGCAGGTGGAGGTTGTTTATCTCCCATGGAGGCTAAGGATACATCATCATCATCTCTAACAAAAATTCACTAAAATATATAGATAGCGATTCAAACCGACATAACTGAAGGGGATAGAGATGGAAGAGAAAAAACCGAAGGGGATGGAGAGGAACCGACGATGGGGAATGCTTGGCCAGTGACTTCTTTTATGTCTGTGAGTTTTTTATATACACACATACATATACATATACATATACATATACATATACATATACATATACATATACATATACATATACATATACATATACATATACATATACATATACATATACATATACATATACATATACATATACATATACACATACATATATAGGGAAAAGTTCAAATGAGAAATGCTAAGTGTATGAGAAATAGAGAAATGATCATAACCCTTCATCTGGTCAACATTTGCGCCTTTAACCGTGAAGCATCAGATAATTCCTTGCGTGGTATGTAGAAGATAGAGGGGTAGTTTCGTAAAATATGTGGGGCGAGTTCATATGTAAACCTATGTGATTCACATATGAACTATACGTTGATATGTGAATTACTTAATTAGTTCATTTGAGAATCAGTTAATTAATTCATATGTGAATCTGTTAATTAGTTCAACTGATTCACATATGAACCTACAGTTAGTTAGTTCATATGTGAATCAGTTAATTAGTTCATATATGAATCACAAATGTTCATATATGAATAAGTTAAAAGAGTTCATATATGAATTACACTGATTTACATATGAACATATAGTTCATATGTGAACTCGTCCCGCGTATTTTTAAAAATTACGAAACTATCCTTCTATTTTTGGAATAGCCCCAACTTTTGACAGTCAAAGCCGCAATTCTTGACCAGTCAAAGACACAATATTTGACCAGTCAAATCCGATCTTGACCATATGAATGGCTAGGATTACTTCTCTATTTCTCACACAGTTAGCATTTCTCATTTGAACCTATGGCTACAACACACACATACACACACACACACACACACATATATATATATATATATATATATATAGGTGGGTTCATATGAGAACGATATATATTTAAGAAAATACGAGAACAGTCGAGTACATAAAAAATCATATATAATTCACGTATAAAATAACATATGATTCACACGACTTTTCCTCGCGACTTATGTCGTGGCCAAAGTCGCCCGCGTCCAGTTTTTGCCGGTTAATGTAAAATCACATATAATTTTGTACATGATTTGTTGTTTTCTTGTTTTCTGAAATAGTTAGCGTTCTCGTTTGAACCTTCCTCTCTCTCTATATATATATATATCCTCATTTTCTAACGTATTTTGTTTTTCACTTTATGTTCATTTAGGGTGCGTTTGGTACACAGACAAGACAGGACAGGACAGGACAAGATGGAACAGGACGGGACGGGACAGAACAGAATAGGATAGGACAGCTGTCCAGCGTTTGGCAAGACATGACAGAACTGGACAGAACATGACTATACTGATTAAATGACAAATTTACCCCTGATGAAAAATCATAGATTACATCACATAAAACTAATTTACATTACTAATACATAGTGCAATGGATTATCAAAAACATACAACTAATTTATCACGATTGGATTTTGGATATGGAAATCAAAATCCAAATTTTAAGTTTCGGATTTTAGATTGTTTCGGGTTTGGGTTGGTCGGGTTTTGGATTGATGTCGGTCGGGTTCGGGTATTATATAATGCAAAAGTTACATATGAATTCAATCATTTTTTAGGATGATTACAATCGATTGATAGATTGCTGAAATCGATAGCAAGTTTAAAATTTAGAAAATATTTCAACAGACTATAATTTACGATTTTCAAAAGATAATTAGATATATATATATATAATATTTAAAATATAGATGTATGTTATTTAGGGTTTTCGGATGGGTCGGGTGGCCAACGATCAAACCCAATCCGAGCCTAGATATCCTCCCAAATAGTGAAAATAAAGTGAATTTTTAAATAGAATTAGTGAAGTAAATGAAAAGACAAAAGTGTTGCTCCCACTTACAGAGAAAATTAACAGGGTTGGTGACGAGGGACCACTTTTAGCTCAAAATAAGAACTATGGAGGCGATTTCTAGAGTTATTGTAACACCCTCAAATCTGGAAATAACAACTTATTTAAAATTTTCTAAATACATCGATAACTGATTTACCTACAATAACAATTTACGGTTTAACTTCGAAAGCACAAATCAAACCTTACACAAGGTCTATAATAGGGACGGGTGTTACTAAAAATCTAATACCAGTCGCTATCTCTAAAATGCGGAAGACTTCACCCAAGTTACTCTCTCACGTGCATATAACTAACACTCATCCTTTCATAGTGTCGCTAGAACCAATTCCTAGTCGTACCTGATGCACATGCCGACAAATAAAAAGGTTAGGCTTAACGCCTAGTGAGTTCAAGAGTTTTTATCATAAACATATAAAGCAATAAAATTTAAGAAGGTTATTTAAATAGCGATTCTCAAAATGAAATGCATTAAGTATGAAAGTAACCTCCTTTTTCAACACTCACCATTTTCATGATTAAGACCCTGAGGCAAAACGTTCCTTCAAATATAATTTCGAAACCCAAAACTCACCCAAGACATAAATGAAAGTTTTAATGTTCAAATACTGAAAACATGGATAACTCTATTATTCAAGATATCCAAAAACATGGATAATGTTCAATACTCAAAACCGCAAATCATGGATAATAACCCATAATCAAACATCACCGAAAACATGGATAATAAAACTCAATGCCCAACACAACACCTTTCGGTAACGTACGAGACCCGATTACATTGACGTGACAGAACACAAAAGTAGGTCATATAACCATGTAGTAAAACCAAAACGCATGGATTATACTCATAAGACATATCGAGCGCAACTCCTCTTGATATTTTGTCTGTGGAGACTCAAATTCAACCCCTCTGGGTCTATACTTTGAGATGTCCAAATCCACACCAAACGTACAAACACATTTGGAATTACACCTTACTGCTCATGGAAGGATGCTAGACCGTGTAGGCCCACATCTTACTTACCATGAATCCCGATGCCTATTTCGTGCTACAATAAGGGAAATTAGCGTCCCATCATTGAACGTAAAAACTCAAGTGCCTATGGATCCATAACAATAAGGTCTAAAACATTGTATGATTCCAAACGAATGAACTAGCGCATTCGCAATATGTAAGTCTCATATAAATATAAATCTTGACTAAAGCCCTATGTTGAGCTATCAAAACTGGACAAATGTCCCCAAGATCCAACAGAGTCAAAAACCGAGCCATAAGCTCAACTAATCAATTGACCATTGGTAAAAGTCATAAAATGCAATAAAACATAAACAACCTGCATTTATGGAAACCTATGCTCCAAAATACATAAATAAACTCCAACATAGCACAAAATCATGCATTTCTCCAAAACACACACTAAAAGTGCATCTATACTAAAAAGGGAAACTTCAACCGTTAGAAATTCCCGTCTGGAAATGGGAACAAATCACGATGGATTTTGTGACTAAGTTGCCTAGAACCCCGAATGGGTACGACGCAATTTGGGTCATTGTGGATCGACTGACTAAATCAGCGCATTTCTTACCCATCAAGGAAACCTACTCCATGGAAAGACTCGCGAAATTGTATATCGACGAGATTGTTGTCCGCCATGCTGTACCCTTGTCGATTGTGTCCGACCGGGATAGCCAGTTTACTTCAGCTTTTTGGAAAAGTTTTCAGCGAGAGATGGGGTCAAAAATCAAGATGAGTATGGCGTATCACCCGCAGACCGACGGCCAGAGCGAACGAACTATTCAGATCCTAGAGGATATGCTGAGGGCATGCGTCTTGGATTTCCAAGGTTCGTGGGAAAATCACTTGCCGTTGATTGAGTTTGCCTATAATAATAGCTATCATGCAAGTATCAAAGTTACTCCCAATGAAATGTTGTATGGAACGAAATGTCGAACTCCCTTGTGCTGGAGTGAAGTGGGAGAGAGACAACTGGCCGGACCTGAATTGGTGCAGCTGACGGCTGATAAAATTGTTCAAGTGCGGGAAAGATTGAAGGTGGTACGTGACCGACAAAAGAGTTACGCAGACAAACGCCAAAAAGACATTGAATTCCAAATTGGCGATAAAGTGATGTTGAAGGTATCACCTTGGAAAGGTGTAATCCGTTTTGGGAAGAAAGGAAAATTAAGCCCACGATTTATGGGACCATTTAATATTACTGAACGTATCGGAGCGGTGGCATATATGTTGGATTTACTCGAAGAATTGAAGGGTATCCACAACACCTTCCATGTCTCCAACTTGAGAAAGTGTTTAGCAAATGTTGATATGGCGGTACTTTGCAAGACATACAGGTGGTTGAGAATTTGAACTTCGCTGAAGAACCTGAATCTATAGTGGATCATAAGGTCAAACGGCTTAGGACAAAAGATATAAATTTAGTAAAGATTCAGTGGAAGTTCCATAAAGGGCGAGAAGCGACGTGGGAGTTAGAATCGGAGATGTTGTCTAAATATCCGTATTTATTCGATAAGGAAATTCCGAGGACGGAATTCTTTTAATGGGGGAAGTGTTGTAACAACCGTAAATCATTAAGAGTTAAAGGGGTAACTTAGTAAATGGTGTAATCATGTGATAATAAGGGAAGTTGGGGGACTTGGTTGTAAATATGGTCCTTAAGAGCTAAAAACCTAAAGTTTTTCCCCATTTGGTATGCTCCTGGAGAAAGAGCAAGGGTGGCGATATAACAGAGAGGCAAAGACGATTGGCATTTTGGGAGTAATTTGGAATCGTGAAAGAGACATCAGTAGCATTTGGTGAATTCTTCAAGAGGTAAGTATTCTAATTAGAAACCCTTGATTTATATCCTTTGTTTTAGATTGATTCATCGATTTAGTTGGGAGGATTGAAATAATTTAAAGTTTGGAATCGAGACCAGGTTGAGACTAGGGGGGGTTAGTGGAATGGATTAAAGACTCGAATCGATGAGTGATTATTGTGGGTGTGTTAATCAATTAATTAAAGAAAAGGGTTTCGATCAATTTTGTGTTACTCTGGGAGTTTTTATGCGAAGGTTGTCGAAGTCGCCCGGTAGGGGTGTGACCGGGATCACCCGGGGAGATATCGACCAGGATCACCCGGGGAGACATCGATCGGGGTCACCCGGTATGAATTCTACCGGGGTCACCCGGTGTGTATTCGACCGGGGCTACCCGGGGGGTGGGTCGACTGGGGCCACCCGGTACGTTCGCGACCGGGGCCGCCCGATGTCATTAGTTAATTCTCAGTTCCTTTGATCGATCAGTGAGTGATGAAATTCTTAGGAAGTAGCATAAATTATAATGGTCATATTATTATATGTAGGAGTTCGTTTTGTCTGGGGATAGTTGTTCGTGTGAGTTGAAGTTAATCCAATCAGGTGAGTTCCCTGATTCTAAAAATTCTTGAAACTGGAAATGGCTTCTGTTGTTGATTTTACTATGCTTATCGCTTTTCGTTAAATATAACTTTGAACTGTGTTAAATTGAGTTATATTTCAATATCAGACATACATACTTTCTCGTTGCTTTTATCATATGTGAATTGGTATTGTTTAAATGAACTAAGTGCCATGGCTTATCTTCAATCATCGGGGATGGTTGAAACCGTGTGTTTGGAATTCGTTTTCTTACACACGGTAACGACATCGACAAGGGGCCGTATGGGGATCTACTGGGGGTCCCCGAGGACGAGTAGTCCTGTTTCTTGACGAAGGATTTTGATGTGACACTAGTCACTTACTATGACATGAGGTTTTGAACTAACCCCGAGATTTTCGATTGTGTATTCTGTTATTGTAAAACGGAAAAGGTTGGGAATTCACTAGACCATTCGGTCTAATCCTCGCTTCCACTTTTCTTAAAACCCATTTTCAGGTAACAGGGTGGCTTCGGGATCTTCCAAAGGAAAGGAAAAGTGTTAGGAGCTAGCTTGAAGGAAAATGGGCCTTAGTTGCGGCTTAGTCACAGCTTTATTATAGATTCTCGGTTGTAATAGACTTGTTATTAGATGATGTAAATCTTTGCTTATTTGATTTTTATTCTGGGACCCATTGTTGGGAGTTGGATCTTATTTAAATTGTTATGTTAAGTTCTGAGGTTGTTACATTTAAAGTGATCCTTCACCTCTTGGCTAATTTTGGAAGTAAGATGGAATTCCTCATCTCATCATCCATCTTTCTAGGGTTTTAAAGTTCCATCAAACCTCTCCAAACCATTTTTCCATTCTTTTGGTGATCTAGGGTTTGAGGCTCATCAAGTTGCCCTAGAAGTGCAATATTGGGGGATTCAAGTGTTTTGACTAAGGTAATCTTCTCTCTTGCTTCTCCTAGGAAATTAGGGTTTTGTCATCTTCCTATTCTTTTCCTTTGTGTTAGAACTTGGTGTGATTTGGAAGTATTTGTGGTTAAGGATCTTGTTGAAAGCTTGAGGCTAGGACTTTGAAGGTTTCAAGTCTTCATCCAATGAGCTAAAGCTTTAGGGGTAAAAACCTAGATTTAGTCTAAATCTAGCAAGGTGAGTTCTAGTTGTTTTACAAAACTATATACATGTGCAAAATATAAATGTTTTGGGTTTTAAACATATAATTATGTGCTCACTTGATATACAAATGGGTTTTGATGGTTTTGGGATTCTTGAGCATATTGGGTTGTTAAATGTTTATAAATAATTTATAAGTGATATTGGGCGTTTAGGCCACCAAAGTGGATGTTGATCTATTAGTAAACATTTTATGGAGTATTTGAAGGATTTGAATAACACAATTCATTGCTTTCTAAATGTGCAATTTGGGGTTACAAATGGGTTTTGATGGATTGATTTTAAGAGTTGGAAACTTATGGGTAATTATTTGATTACGGTTTATTTGATGACTTTACCAAACTAATGAGTTTTGAATGTTGGAACTTAATGACTTTTACTTGGGTTATTGGGAACGGTCATTCTTGACCTTATGAATATTGGTTAATTGCAAGGTTCTAAATGGCGTGAGGTGTGGCGTGGCGGCGAGGCCAAGCCTCAAGCCTTAGGAGCCACGGCGAAGCCATGACGTTTTCAAGGCGTGACGTATGGCGTCATTTTTCTAATTCATATATATCATTATATATAAAGATATATGTTCTATAGTGTTACTCAATGAGTCAATAATAATAAGCAAGTTAAATTATGGTATATATTAAAAAACTTGCAAATAACACATTAAAAACGTAAAGAAAAATCAAATATTGCATTACGAAATTGTGCATTAGGCCATGGCGTGCCACGAACTTAACGTGGCGTGAGACACAAGCCTTGGTGCCATGGCGGCTGTGCGACGAGTTTTTTAGAACATTGGTTAATTGTAAACCTTACGATTTGGCCTTTGGCCAACCATACTTTGGAAAGTGTCATTTTGGAAAAGTTGAACTTTGGCTCATGTAGCAATAATGGTTTTATTATTTTGCCAATATCTTATGATTACCTTATGGCTTGTTTATTACTCAAATGAGTTTTGGGACGTCGTCCAGTTTAAATGGCTCAATGGAGCATTTTATGGAAAGGTAACTATTATAGAAATGTTGGTTATTACATGTTTGAATGCATAAGTTCATTCATTTGGAGTCATGTAACGTTTAGATTGTATTGCAATGGATCCATAGGCATATGAGTTGTTATGTTCATCATGGGGTTTTGATGTCCATGTTTGAGTTTAGTGAGTAGTCCCCAAGTCATGTTGTTATGTAAGCTTGTGGTGGTGCTCTGTAAAGCCGTATACGGAGCTAAGTCTTGCGGTGGTGCCCATGGTGAGCCAGATACGGGGACTTGTGACTCTTGTGGTGACACTCATCTAGAGGTCGAGTAGACTAGGGTCATTTGGGTATCTTGCGGCGGTTGCTCAACGGAGCCGTATACGGGGATCCGTGACCATGGTAAACCTCGTGAACGTCGATAAGTGGCTTAACTTTGTATTCCACCACATCCGATAGAATTCGGGTCTCCCCCATCACCAAAAGGTGTTATTTTCGGGTATTCCCTTACCCACACTTTCGGTGTTGAAACGTACCATTTATTTATACAAATAGCTTTTGATAAAATATTTCATGGGTGCGTTTTGGGAGAAATTGAATGGTGTTTAATTATTTTAAAAAGGCATATTTGGCGTGAGTAGAGACGTGATATGGAAATAAAACCTTTATATCTGATGTTTCAAGTATGGATGCTTTTAGAGGGCGTTATTGGTTTTTCACGTCTTATTAATTATATATGATCAAACTGCCTTAACTCACTAGGCGTTAAGCCTAACACTTTTTCTTATCGACATGTATATCAGGTCTTAGATGGATCTGAGTAGCGAGTTAAGCTGGGTTAGAAGTTCCGGTAGGATGACTCTAGTGACGTACTACGGTTTGAGAAGATAGCGGACTTGGTGATTGTAGTAACACCCATCAGACTTTGTTTCCGTTTGTGGGACTAGATAGTTCCGTTAGAACTCTGATACATGTTGTTGTGTTTCTACCCTTGTAACTTTAGATTTTTGTGTTCCAAGTTATGTAATTAAGGGATTTTTGGAAGTTTTAAATTGTCTGCTATTTTTTTTAAAATTTTAGGGGTGTTACAACCTAGCAGCATCGTCTCCTGCCTCACATCTGCTTCATCATCACCATCGAACCTGCTCCTCTTCTCTAAACGTTCGAACCTGCTTTTGCCTCTCATCTGGAGTTCCTCTCGTCTGCTTCATCATCACCATCGAACATTTGAAACCTCACAGCTTGAAATCACTAAATGGTGTCTAGGTTGGTTGCAAATTTCGAACCTGGTTTGTTGAAACTTCATCATCACCATCGTACCTGGAGCTCGAACCTGAGACGGGATTGGTGTCTAGGTTTGCAGTCCAGGTGAATCAAATGACAGAGGTTTATCCTAGGGAGAGGGCTGCAATGGAGGAAAAAATATGTGGTTTGTAATAGAAAAGTGGGATCGCGAGGGCGAAGAATAAGAAGGAATCAAAGTTTGGTTATTTTTTTAACTGTTCTTCAACTGATTCCTTTGTCTGCCCCTGTTTATGTTACTAGGGTTATTTTTTTTCTTCTTTTTCTGGGTATGAAGATGACGACATGATATATATATATATATATATATATAGGGGGCCCTTCATGGGAGAACTGACTTTTTTGTGGTAACCGTGAGATCCAATCTCAACCACAAATCAAATAATAATTTAGGAAATATATAAATTTGGTAATTTTGATTTAAAATTATAGTTAAAGGACATTTTAGGTATTTTTAAAAACTTACTCTCTCTCCTCTCTCCTCTCCCCTCTCTCCTCTCTCCTGTGAAACTAATTCGTGATATACAAAATAGATTATGATATCCACTGTGATACAAATGTGGTACAAAATACATTGTGATACAAAATACACTGTGATACCCATCATGATACAAAAATGCAATGTCATACATACGATACATACAAGACCCAGTGTGATGCCCACTGTGATATGGATACCCACTATGATACATTGTGATATCCTTCATAAAACAACGATAATAAATATTGTGATACCCACAGTGATACAAAATGCAACGTCATACATACGATACATACAAGACCCAGTTCGATACCCACTATGATACGGATACCCACTGTGATACATTGTGATACCCTTTATAAAACAACAAAAATAAATATTGTGATATACATTGTGATACACTCTATATACACATTGTGACACATAAAGATATCTAAACAAGAAAAGTCCTTTAAAACCTCAGATCTGAACCAGAAAAGTCTAAAAAATTTGGATTTAGGAAACCAAAAAATAGAGAGAGGTTGGGTTTGGAAACCAGATTTGTACCGTATTCTTCGTCCCCATCCATGTTGTATGAGAGAAAAGGGTGAGAGTATGAGAGAAAGTTAGAGAAACGAGTTTCCGGTTCCGGTAGCATCGCCGGTAACTTGTCGAGGTCGTTGGGTCAGATGACGCAGAGAAGAATGATGAGCGAACTGAATACGAAGTAGATCTGTGTGCTTGTTCGGAGACCCTTTTGAGTGTGGGGAACTAATGCTTTTGTTATCACCCTTAAAATCGACACCATGAGACCTGCAAAAACCCGTAAAAGCTCATAAGGTATGTGTATGAGAGAAAAGGGTGAGAATATGAGAGAAGTCAGAGAAAGGTAGGGAGAGAAAATGGGATATTAAAATACCCTTTATGATTATTTAAAACATAATATTAAATATCTTGAATGAGTGACTTAGATTGGATCTGTTACCACAAAATAGTCAGTTCTTATTTGATTACGCCCCTATATATATATATATACATATACATATACATATACATATATATGATTTTAAATATAATAAAAGATTTTATATAAATAATCTTTTTGATCATTTCTTGATAAGAGAAAGTGGAAAAATATAAAAGATAAATTGTTTAAAGACCACCATGGAAGGGTATTTTATATATGTTTTTATAAATTGTAAATTACATATTTTTTTTCTCATTAAATGTTAATTTTATAATTACTTATAATTAAAAAAATCAAAGAAAGAGTATTTTTGTCATTTTTTAGAATTCCATTCCAAATCCTTTGCAAACCAAACAAACAGATTTCAATTCATTTGACTGATTACATTCCATTTCTACCAATCAAACATTTGGTCAAACCTGATAACATTCCATTCCAATTCCTTCCAGATTCCAATTCCTTTGACAAATTCCATTCTTTCATAAATCATTGTGCGAACCAAACGTCCCCTAAATGTATTCAAAAGTAAATTTCTACTTTCCTATTATACCCATGTGATAAACAACATTTTTTTCTCTATAATTAAGAGTAAAATTAAACTTTTGTTGATAAAAAACTATAATAATTACATATTTTTAAAACTGTGTAATTTTTTTGTTGTGAATATTTATGTTTGGACGGAGAGAGTAAGATTAAAGAAAGTTTAATAGTATATTTTGTTCACATCAATGACCAAACTAAGATATAGACATGTTATAATCCAACAAAATTTGCAAGAAATTAAAGAAAAAAAAAAATATATATATATATATATATATATACAAATTCCATATCCAATCACTGAGAATGTTTTTATCATTCATATTAGTTATTTAAAAGGTGTATTTGCTATTTGAACATTTTTTTAGTATTTCCCTATAATACATAGTCATTTGTACGTTTTAAATGTTTTAATTTAATCCAAAAAATTGTCCAAATATAGACATCGTTATGGAGAATCAAGGTTCTAAAAGGTGAATCATGATATAAGCCCTATAATGGTTGGATAAGGCATGACTCAAGCCATTGCACGTCGTGACATGCGATTTTTATAAGACGTAACCTTTTTTTCAAATTCATTTTTATTTTTGTTTTTTCGGGAAGGATGTCTTAGGCTATGTTTAGACTAATCTCTTGACAAATTATGACTGTAAGATATTAACCCTGATTAAACCTCAGTGGTCACAATTGTTGTGTACATCTGAATTTGAACCTTGGGCAGATAGGATATTCCACCACATACCCCATGGCCTTAACCAATACGTCACAACCCTTGTGGTTTTTTTTTGTTAGCTTTTGTGTTTTTACAGTTTTACATATATACCTAATCAAATAACTTACAGTTTCAGGATGCACATACGTCACATACTCACAGTTAAAACGAAGTCGTAAAATCCTTAAAAACTTTATTTTGATTATTTGATAACAGGCTATTTATATAATACTGATATATATAGGCGAAGTATCGTGTTAGAAGTTGAGATTAATGTAAGAAGAATGAGAAGTGGATCTGAACCGTTGATCACTTTTAATTTTATGTCCTCCCATGAATTACGTCTTAGAAAGGAATTGATCTGATCCATCTCAGTGCTTCTTATCTTGGTGCATCCCATCTTAATCTGCGTTCATTTCTCATCTAACGATTGATAACCACTTCTCACGCTTCTCATGTTGACCTAACTTCACACAAAAAAATCAACCCTATATGTATATACATAAATTTGTCACTTTAGAGCATCTCCAACAGCTTCTCCAAAATGAAGAAAATGAAGATTTTATGCATTTTTGTGTTCCAACAGATTCTCCAAATCTTTCTCTAAAATGGAGAAAGTAGGAGAGATAGTGTAATTTTCTCTAAATATGGAGAACTCTCCAAAATCTCCAAAAATGATTATCATGAGAGAGAAATTGTTTTTTTTTATTATATTCTACCAATAAGATTTCTTCAAATGAGATAGGTATGAGAGATAAATAATATTTTATTAGATTTATACAATATTTTAATATTATAGGTAATGATTTCATCTCCAAAATGGATAATCTGTTGGAGATAGATGTAAATTTTTATGTAAATTTTGACTTTTAATTCTCCATTTTGGAGAAATTTTGAAGATACTGTTGGAGATGCTCTTAATTTACGTCTTGAAAAACAAGTCCTCACCATGACAGGTAAGACTTCAGGTTTGATGTCGTCACCGGGTTATGACCCACGCCAATTAAAACCTTGCACCAAATACATGATATGGATGGTATCCCTGACTACCCAGGTTCAAACCCCGTGGTGAGCATACTGTGACATCCATGATCATGGGCCTGCCACATTGTGGTACCCTTAATTGGGCTAGGTCGTGATCGACGGGGATTAGTCGGGTGACACCCTTAAGTGAAAGCCCGAATACCCCAAGAACGTGTGCTTGTGTTAACTTGTCGTTCAAAAATAAATACATGATATGGAGCCATGATTTCTTGAAAAGAATGAAGAAAGTAATAAAACTATTTTCACCAAAACTTGTTGCAATTCCAAATATTGACGACCTCAAAGTCACATGTGAACATCCTACAAAACCAAAATTCAAGAAATGCTCATTTTGTTTACATAAGCATGACACTATTTATTGGCAGTTTCCTTCATTTGGCAATTCATTCCATCCAGCCCGCCATTCCCCGTCTTTTTTCCCATCACCCTTCGCAGGTCCTTCCACCCACTGCACACGAATCTTCTTTCAGAGATAAACATTAAAAAAATACTCACTGTTTCAATCATCTTTTCAAAGGTTTGACCTTTCTCTTTTTACAGTTATATTCACTCAAATTTGATTCATATATCTTCACCAATCATGGGGATTGTTTAGATGTAGTTTCTTTCTTTCTTATTTCATCATATGGGTTTGAGTTAATTATCAAAATTATGAATTGGGTTTGATGGAATCCATGGTTTTTGCTGCGAAAATTGGGGTTTCAATAAGCAAATCTTGAAAGGGGGAGTGTCAGTTTACAGATCTTTACTGCCTTTTGCCTTTTGTTTTGTGGGTATCAAAGAATCAACTTAACTCATTCAGCTCTTGGGAATCAAACTTTTTTTTCAGTACAAGAGGTTTTAAAGTAGGGTTATGCTTGGTTTCTTGTTTCATCATACATGTGGTTGTGATTCATTTATTTGGGGGAAAGTTGGGATTCTTTATGCAAATCTTGGAACTTTTCTTTATTTGGTGTTGTGGTTATCAAATCTTTTAGGTTTTTGAGCAACAGGATTTTTGATTCCAAGTTTCTTGACATCTGAGCAATTTCTATTTTTGTTTTTTGAGTTCTTTGAGAGCTTCCAACTCATTACCACAAAGATTCTTTACTCACTTCTCACATGGGTAAATTATTTATTGATTAGGGTTCTAAAGACTTCAAGTTGACTTCACCTGTGATTGTGAAATAATTCAGTTGTGTGAACTGGATCACTCCATGATCCTGGAACCATAATATCTGAGATATTAGAGAACTATCCCCATCACATCTGGCTTACTTCTTTTTCTCCGTTCAACAAACTGTTAAACACTATTTATCGATCGATAGTGCTGAAAAGAAAGAAAATCATAAGAAGAACCGATAATCATCTAGCTGTGGTCAGTTGTTAATTAGCTTGATGAATACAGCAATGGCCTCCAAAAAAGATGGGATTCACATATGAAGATGCTACTAGCTGTATTGAGTTTTCTATTGTTGATGCAATTATCGGTCATATCTACCTCTGGATTTTTACATACCGAGGCTTGTGGATCGCATCATATTCGCCATTTGAGTAATTCTAGTCATGAGTTGTTTTTCTTGGATGGTGAATTGGTAGATAAAGATTTCTTTTGCAAATTCATCAAGTTATACCATTCAAGTTACTGCTCCATCAGTAGATTCATTGTGAATCAATGCTTTTTTGAGGGGGATCTTTCTTCAGGTATATAATCTATTACAGAATGCTAACTTTGTAGTTTGTGTCAAAATTGTGTTCTTTTTTCTGGGTCGAAAAAAGGGATTTATATGCTGAATTCTGTGTTTTTGTATAGGTGGTTTAGCCGCGGAGGCTGAGAGGAGATTTTTGCACGATTTAGTTATAAAAAAGAATCGGGAATCTGTGTTTAGAACAAAATATACAGCCATGGGTGCACCAGGACTCTTGCTTCTATGTTGCAGCAGTTTGTTTTGCTGTTTTCGATCTAAAAAGAAGGATATTGATGATGTTGTTCTTGTTAAGGAGTCGAATTCAAGTGAGTGAAAATTATGCTTCATTTTCACTAAAAACCTACCAACGATTATAAACCAAACCAAACGAAGTTGGTATATCCCACCCTAAAGAGTAAAACAGTTGTTTCCATGAGTACCAAGTACCAAAAGTTACAGTCTTTGTTAAAAAAGTTGAACAGCTTCCAAAATTCGAGGAATTGTTAAATATTTTTCGTATAGTACGTGTTAAGTCAAACATTACAATTTTCATAAACGTGTGAGAATTTCATAAGCTGGATTCATGTTTGATTTTGCAGTGGATTCAGCTCCGTCTGTAGAAATGAATTCGGTTTCTGGAAAGATCCCAGCAAGTCCACTACGAGTTCCACCGAGTCCAAGTAGATTCTCGATGTCGCCCAAACTCGATAGGATTGGATCGGTTCATCTAACTATGAGTCAAGTTGCAAGAGCTACACAAAATTTTTCACCATCATTGAAATTAGGTGAAGGAGGATTTGGAACCGTCTATAAAGCTCAACTACAAGACGGTCAAATGGTCGCCATAAAACGAGCAAGCAAGGTAACATGAATACTCGTCATGTCGAATTTATTTGTTTTTGTAATGTTAATATACATTAGGACTTAGGATATGTGAAACCCCATTGAATCTCTCGCGAAACTTGAATATATGTTAATATACATTAGGACTAAGGATATGTTAATATACTTTATTTTCTTTATAAATGATAGTTAATGTAAAATTTTGAATGCAGGAACGCTCCGATGCTCTACGAAGTGAATTTAGAAGTGAGATCGAGTTACTTGCGAAGATTGAGCATCGAAATCTAGTAAAATTGCTTGGTTACGTAGATAAAGGAAACGAGCGCCTTATTATTACAGAATACGTGCCTAATGGTACACTTAGAGAACATTTAGATGGTAAGATTACCAAAAACAATATATATATATAGGATTTTATGGTATCGTTTTACAAGCCATGGGGCTTCACGAAAACAACCTCTCTACTCCTCTACTCAGAGTAGAGGTAAGGTCTACACACGTCATACCCTACTCCGTGTGGGATTCACTGGGTTTTGATTTTACGGTACCTTGATTCGTGATGTTATTATATTCAGGATAATAATTGTTATTTCTTTCGTAGGTATTCATGGAAGTTGCTTAGATTTCAGTCAACGGCTTGAAATTTCCATCGATATTGCCCATGGCTTAACGTACCTTCATTTATACTCAGGTGATGCCCGTTTCCGTTCAGTATTCCACTTGGTTTATCACATGTATAGCCAGTTCAATTTCATCATAAAGCTCGGCAAGTCCAGATGGAGCCAAGCTAGAGTCGATACTGGCTCAAGTTTCGTAGCTTGCTGAGCTTTAAGCCTTTAAAAGGACATTTAGCATTAATCTTTTCGAAGAGGGCGTGTTTGTAATTTTCCATTACGGGTTCGGTTTCAATTTTATGCAACCTCATTAGATATGAGGGCAAGACTCAAATTATGCTTAATTTTGAACAGAAAAACACATAATCCACCGAGATGTGAAATCGTCGAACATTCTTCTGACGGAGAGGATGCGAGCCAAAGTGGCCGATTTCGGATTCGCAAGGCTTGGGGGTACCGAGACCGGTAAAACACATGTTGTAACCAAAGTGAAAGGGACGGTCGGGTACCTTGACCCAGAGTATATGAGAACCTTTCAACTCACCCCGAAGAGCGATGTGTACTCTTTCGGGGTTCTACTCGTAGAAATTCTTACGGGTCGTCGACCCGTAGAATCGAGGCGGTCGCCGGACGAGAAGATCACAATTAGATGGGTAAGTTTCTTTGTTGGTTCGCCGGTCTCTAGTCGAGGCAAGCATTGACAAGTGGTACTAGGTGCATTAAAAGTTGTACCGTATTTGCTTTTGCAGGCGTTCGGGAAACACAACAAAGGCGAAACGATGGATTTGGTGGACCCGCTAATGAAGGAAGCCGTGGATGGGGAGATCTTCGGGAAGATGTTAAGCTTGGCGTTTCAATGCGTGGCCCCCACACGAGCTGATCGTCCGGATATGAAGTCGGTAGGAGAGCAGTTGTGGGCGATACGGATGGACTATCTTAGACATGGAAGAAGAGAGTGATGGAAAAGCTTCGGTTTCTTGTATCGTAGATTATCTTTTTTCCCCTCTTTTTCCCCCTATAACAGTGGGTGTTCGGACCAACTTGTACGATCTCGACTAATCCTCGAGACCCTTAAGATAACAGTCAGAAAAATCAACTGTGGCTCTAAGGAGATTTGGACTGACGATCTCATTGAGAGAAGCCTTAAGACCTAGCCTTTAGTTGCTACTTTTGAACTCTATTTTGTGATTTTAGATATAGTTGTTTTGGTGGGTTGTACCATGCGCAGTGAATTTGTTTGAATGCTACAATTGTGGCAATGTACAAGTGTACAATGCGTGTGTTTTTGCATGGTACAAGAACTTGATGCATAAAAGTAGTTTACTGAATTCGATTGAAGGTGGGTTTTGGTTGTACGGTTGTACATTAGGGGCCGTCTATCTAAACGCTTATCCGGTAAGCACTTATCGATAGGATTCGACACTCTAACTTACTTTCCTCTGTAAGATTATAGCCCATGAAAATGGTATTGTATGCAACAATTCACCTAGTAAACGCTTATCGGGTAAGAGTCGTCACCTTTACTTACCGGGTAAGACTATGCGTCCTTATCATCGCTCTTAACGAGTAAGATCCTTGGCCCTTGCCATATTCATCAGGTAAGGTACATGGTCCGATAAGTGCTTACCGGGTTAGTGTTTAGTCAACGACCCCTTAGAGGAATATTTTAAGGATATTCTAGGCTGCGTTCTAGACTAATCCCGACAGATAACTATTAGGGCGTGTTTGGTTTGCCGAAATGGATTGGAATTGAAGAGATTTGGATTTTAAATTCATTTCAATCCCATGTTTGGTTTGCAAAATTGTCTAGATTTGAAATCCTTTAATAACATAGGATTTTGAAATCCCAAGGGGATTACTAGGATTTCAAGGGATTTCGTAGTATTTTATATAAAAATGTTTAAAAATATGTTAAAAACACCTGTTTTCTAAATTAGTTAAATAAAAGGTAATTTAATTATTTTTATATTTTTCTATAATTTTTTTAATGAACATTTTATAAATAATGGAATTCAAATTCATTTCAATCCTACAAAACAAACACACAAAAGGATTCCAAATCCTCTTTCAAAACCCTCAAAATCCAAATCTCTATATCAAATCCAATCCATTTCATTTCTAATCCATTATTTATAAAAAAAATTCATTAAAAATTATCAAAAAAATATAAAAGTAATTAAATTACCTTTTATTTAACTGATTATTAGAAAACAAGTGTTTTTAACATATTTTTAAACATTATGATACAAATTCTACGATATCCTTGAAATCCTAGTCATTCTCTTGGGATTTCAAAATCCTATGATTGAGGGCTTTCAAAAAAATCATAGGATTTCAAATCCGGACAATCTTTAAAACCAAACATGGATTGAAATGCATTTGAAATCCAAATCTGTCAATTCCAATTCATTCCGGCAAACCAAACGCCCATAAAACTAACCCCAACAGATGACTGTCAAACATCAACACTGATAATCTAGTTATTGTGTGGAAGTTCTTTTGGTTTTAGCTACATTTTTATGGTTAAATATAAAATGCTAATTCATTTCAATTAAATAATATTTTTATTTATTTGATTAAAAGTTAAAAAAAAAACTTTAATCTTTTAAAATTGAGTAAATTACAAATTTCGTCCTTGTGGTTTGGTGAAATTTTGGATTGAGTCCCTCAAATGAAACAATTACAGAGATGGTCACTGTAGTTTCGTTTTTGTTATGGATCAGGCCCCTCATGTTAGCAGTAATTTAAAATCTCTGTTAACTTAGAGCTATTTTCATGTTTTTGCTATTTTATGAAAGTTTTAATTGTTTTAAGGACCTGTTCTGCCAAATTCTAAAACTTAAGAAACTTCATCTCTCTCTCCGACCTCTTCCGAGGTTACCATAAAAAAAACAAACCCAAAAACCATATATAAAATCCATTTTCTAGGATTGAACGTTTGCTTTTGGGGTTCAAATTCATAGCAATATCTTATAAACATACGATCAGACGACTGAAAGATCATCTCGAAACGATACAAATCTGAAACCCCGTAAGCATTAAGAGAGTTGGGTGCCATCCAACATCCAATTGGCCTCATGCAACCGATAGCATATTTTGGTAGGGAAGGGAACCCACTTGGGTGGCGCCATGAAATCCTCCATCATTTTCTGATCATCAGAACCATTTCACCCCATGGGGCCAAAACCTTTTCTCTTCTCAATTCACCACCCCCGCCCCTTCTCCGCCTTCTTTTTCCGACCACCCAAAAATGTCCTCTGCCACCGCCACCTTCCTCCTCCTCCTCCTAACCCTCTCCTCTGCCGTACTCAATGCTTCCCCCACCCACCACCGTCACCGCCACCCCGCCTCTCACAACTACAAAACGCCCTCACCAAATCCATTCTTTTCTTCGAAGGCCAAAGGTCCGGCAAACTTCCGACCAACCAAAGAATGAATTGGCGGAGAAACTCCGGCCTTTCCGATGGTGCCGATATGAAAGTATGCCTTTTTTTCTTCTATTTCCGGTCATCGGAAAAGCTCGTTATATATATATATATATATATATATATATATATATATATATATATATATATATATATATATATATATATAGTGTTTGGTTCATTTGAGAAATGGTAAATATATAAGAAATAGAGAAGTAATTCTAGCCATTCATATGGTCAAGATCGGATTTGACTAGTCAAATATTGCGACTTTGACTGGTCAAAACTTGCATCTATCCCAAAAATAGAAGGACAATTTCGTAAATTTTACAAAACACACGGGTTGTGTTCATATATGAACATGTATAATTTACATATGAACTATATGTTCATATATGAACAGTGCAATTCACAACTGAACTCTTTTAACTGATTCAGATATGAACCTTTGTGATTCATATATGAATCAGTTGAACTAACTAACAGATTCATATATGAACCTTTGTGATTCATATATGAATCTGTATGAATCACAAAGATTCATATATGAATCAGTTGAACTAATTAACAGATTCATATATGAATCTTTGTGATTCATACAGATTCATATATGAAGTAATCCCGTGTATTTTACGAAATTACCCCTCTACCTTCTATAGACCACACAAGGAATTATCCGGTGCTTCGCGGTCAAAGCCGCAAATGTTGACCAGATGAATGGCTAAGATTACTTCTCTATTTCTCATATATTTACCATTTCTCAAATAAACCTCTCCCTATATATATATATATATATATATATATATATAGGGATGGGTTCAAACGAGAACATAGTGTGTTTAGGAAAATAAAGGGACCATTCTCAGCCAATCATTTTTTAAATTAATTCAAAAAATAATAGTTTCTAAAATTAAGAGTAAAAGGGAAATAAAGTCATATTATGTTATGGATAATTTAGGATAATATTAACTTCCAAAAAACATGGATTATTGGTAGCTAAATATCGAATATTGCACAGCAGGGGCACAGTATTACCCAGTGAGAGCATAAGTATATACTTTAACTAGAATCGCTACAAGTAATATATAGGTACAAGTACCGAGTATCGTATCCACAGGGACTGACTCACTGAGAAACAGAGATTTTCATGAACTTCTTGCACAAGTTTCGAGGTGTGAGAAAAATATTTGATTTTGATGGTTGATTAATGCTGAACGTACGGAATAAAGTTTATAATTAAAGAAATGGGTACGGGTGTAAGCTTTTCTTGAGATGGGCGTAGTAACAAATGATTAGGTCTTTTGTAGTACGGAAAATCTATAAAAATCCCGATCTCTCGAAAGTGAATTTTTAAAGACCGGTCCTACAAAATACCCATAAAGTGTCCATCGTTACCAACTCTGAATCTTACCGATTTAATTACGTTGATAAAAAAATCAAGTTCTACCGGTGCGGAGATTTACACCCAAATCTCTTTGTGATATAAATCTCCTCCGACGTGTGAACCGTAATAAATCATGCAGAACCCGTATCTCTACGTGATTATCAAAGACTCTCTCAAATCTTTGTGCATCCCTTAAGCCGTATTTCGAATCCGCCCCTCTCGAGGTCTAGATCTAATATTAACACTTCAAAGTGATCGGCTTATCAGCGTTGAGTTTAAGTCTCGACTTAAGTGACCAAGCTTAAGAGCTAGTAACGATGGCCACACCCAAGTGATGCCTACTAGTCTCAAGTTGGCTCACACCCTTACCCAAAAGATGGTTAGTTCATAATAAAATGCATAATAATAAAAGACATAATAATAAAATGCATAATAATAAAAAGCATATAAGTAAAGAGCATAAAAGTAAAGAGCATAATAAATATAAAAGACTTGGAAATAATAAAAGACGTAAAGGAAGAAAGGAAATACTTGTTACACTACTTGCATAAATTTAAAGTTAAGCTACAGACATGCCCACGGTGGGAAACCGAGGGCAGAAACGAAAATACAAGAAATTAAATGCTTAAAATTAAAAGCAACTTTCTTAGCTCCAAAACTCTTCCAAAGAGAGAGTTAATAGACTGGAGAAGGTTGAGATGTGATTAAATGCTTAAGCTAACAACCTATTTATAAGATAAAATAAGACTTTTACCCAATGGGTAATACCCACAAGTTAAAGGGTTATTAACCACTAGACAAAAGAGTACAATGATTGGGGAATCTTCCAGCTAGAATCCACCCTCTTATTTCCAGATATTTTCCATCCTTGAATACTACAATACCCCCATAATACGAATATGTTGTATACATACCGTATGCATCCTCTGGTGCCCTCGGTGGGCAGACAGTGCCCACAGTCCCACCAAAACGAGATTTTCTTGACAAAACAACATCCTTTGGTGTTTTTATTATATTTGCAAACTTTAAAGACCAAAGGAAAGAGATGGAAGCAAAAGTGGCTAGAAAGGTGAATAAAATGAAGGAAAAGAGTAACAAATAACACTAAAAAATGAGGGTTATCAATTATAATATTTAATTCAAATCAAAAACGTATTTATCCTTTTCCTTTATTAAATCAAATCCGGTTAATCCATTTTAGTAGTTTACCTGGTCTGTTTGTTTTTTCAAGCAAATCCCGAATATGTAACCCAAATCACAGATGATTATATATTGTACAATATGGAATCCAAAATCATTTATGATTATATTGTAAAGAAATTTGACAGATTGTTTAAGTGTAGTATGCATCACATGTGATTATACCTTATAGTAAATGATGTTATTAGTTTGCAACCCTAAATCACATGTGATTTTGTTCTAAATACTTAACACCAAATTCATACTTAACACCAAAATTTGATATATGATTTTGAACTAAATAACTTGGCTATAATACTTGACACCAAAATCACATGTGATTTTGTTCTAAATACGTAACACCAATTTCATACTTAACACCAAAATCATATATGATTTTGTACTAAATAACTTGGCTATAATATTTGACACCAAAATCACATGTGATTTTGTTCTAAATACTTAACACCAAAATCATATATGATTTTGTACTAAATAACTTGGCTATAATACTTAACACCAAAATCATATGTGATTTTGTTCTAAATAACTTAGACAAAATGTTTCTATTAGGTTTGCAACTTTAAATCATATGTGTTCATCCAAATAAGATCATAAATAATCAAAACTAAAAAACAAATATATATAAAAATATAATAAGCACCGAAACCGAAAGCCTCACATTAATTAACAATTCAGAATTATTTTATCCCAAATATTCAAATGATGATGTTTCAATTTATTTTAACCAAAAAGAAAGGCAAAAACCATCAGACGGCAACGACGACGGCGGATCCAATCTGATGGTCGGTCAAAATCAGCCGTCGGCCGTCGTCTTCTCCACCGTGTGTGATTTCATTAGATTCAATAAGAAATCAGTCATTACAGTCTCATAACAAGGCAATTTCTCATAACCAGGGAAGTAATTGATGTCAATCACCAGATACCCACCTCCCTTTTCAACTCCAGATCGCCTCCACCTTACGCCGGAGCAGTGAGAGAGAAACTATACAGTGAGCAGTGAGAGAGAGCCAGATCGTCGGAGCAGTGAGAGAGAGAGCCAGATCGCCGGAGCAGTGAGAGAGAAACCAGATCGCCTCCACCTCTCGTGAGCAGCAGTTCGTCGGAGCAGCAGATCACCTCCAACTCTCGAGTATTCAACGCCTGGACTAGTGTGGATAAGCAGCAGATTTGCGCCTGAACCAGTTCGTCGGAGCAGCAGAACGCCATCTTACGCCACCATCACACAGATCTTCGCCGGAGAAGTTCGCCAGAGTAGATCTTCGTACCTTCCGTCGTCGGAGCGACAGATCACAACACCTTCACGGTAGCAAAAGTTCTACGATTTCGAGATCTAGAGAGAGTCAGAGAGAGAGAGAGAGAATCAGTTTAAATCGAGAGAGAGAGAGAGAGATAGAGATAAAGTTACTTGTCAGGATCTGAATTCTTAACAAGAATAAACACTCAGAAACAATATTAAAGGAGTTTGCGGAATAACACTTTAATATTCAAAGACCAATGAAACAGTGAATCAGAATAACAACTTGTAAACTTTATTGAATGATTGTAAAGCTACAAGATTCAACACTCAACCTCAATATTGATGAACAGGCTCACCAATACGAATTCTACTTCTCTAGAATTAGGATTATAAACCTTGAGGTTGATTCTCTCTATGAAAACAAAAACTCAGAATTTCAGAATTCTAAAAAGTAATTCTCTATCAATTACAAACTATTCTATATATACTGAAGATAAAAGATAATTACAAATAATAAAAGATCTTCAAAATAATCTTCCATCTTTATCTCCAAGCTTTCCATAATCTTCAATCTTGATCTGCACGAATCTTGATTATCTCTTAAGCAACACTAAGTCTTTAGCAGCATTAATACTTTGAGCAGTATTAATGTTCAGCAGTACTAACTACTAGCAGTACTAAAATTGCTTAGCAGTAGTAATTTCTTCTAGCAGTATTAATCTTGACTAGCAACATTAACCTGTATCAGCAACATTAACTTCAGAAGTAGTAACCAAGTTGTGCTAGCAGTATTAATTGTACTTGTGCATTTCTGAATTTCCCAACAATCTCCCCCTAACTTGACTTTTAGGAAGAGAAGTCAAGTTCTTCAGAAGATCTTTTAGATGCTCCCAAAACTTCATAGTTCATACTCCTGTATTTGCATCCATTCCCAAACTCTGATTGATTGTTCTTTGAATCAGATACTTTGCCATTTCTGAATCTTGAACACATCCAAGCTTCTTCTTCAACATTGCATGTAGCTTCAGTCTACTGTGGTTGTACACTCTATCCACTAGGAAGTATTCTATGTGATTTGAATCCATAGTCAAAGCATATACTCCACTAGTTTCATATAGAGTCTAGTTGGTGACCTTTTGAAACACATTTCTGATCAAATGCTCCACTTCTTCAGTCTTGAACATCATACACAGATACTCCATCAAGTTTTGTGATTGAAATCTCTGGAGCTTTCAATTTATCTGCATACAACTTCATTCCTATTTCATACATCTCTTCTAGATCAGACCTGGAACATGTTCTGACAATCTTTGTCCAAGTATTATACACTTCATGCTTTTCATCTCTTCTTTTGAGCCTGATATTTTCTTTTCCATCCACCTTCATTGTATCCCATAGAATGACCTCAGGTGGATTAACTCCAACAGGTTCTGCTGTAATAGGTTCAGACACTTTGTCCATCACTACCATGTACAGATTCACATCATCAGTACTTGATGGTTCTTTCTGTTCAGATGACTTAGGTGCCCCTTCCTCTTCAGCAACCTTCTCTGTTTCTACTTCAGCTACTCTAGGCTTCTTGACTGATTTTCTTCTGGCCATCATCTTAGTTCTTTTTAAAGTCCTCAGACTTTCACCTAGAGTGGCTTCTTTCTTAGGTGTTTCTTGCTCATCTGGAAAAGGCTTTTCTATCAGAAAGTCATTGCTTTCTTTCATTCTCTTCTCCATTTCCACTCTTGCAGTTTCATGCCCTTGAAGCTTGGTCATTTCTGAATTGTACAACTCTTTAATCTGTTCAAAAGTCATCTTTGAGAACATCTCCTTTCTGACTCCTACAACACCTTTAAGAAATGTAATCATCTTATTTCTTTCTTGAGTACCAAGGAATGTCTTTGAGGGTTGTCTCTTCTTTGCAGCTCTTTTGACCAACACATATTTCTTCATGGTTGCAGCTTTCTTTTGTGCTATTTTAGTTGCCAGACTTTGTTGATAAGCTTCATTTAATTCTGCATCCAGAGCCTTAGCCATTTCCCTGTCTTTTTCAACTTGAACCCTTTCTTCTTGCTCAAGATCATCCTGCATCTTCCTGGCCAAAGCTTCATCTGACTCAACCAACTTTTGCTTTTTGATTGGTTGATCAGATTCCACCATTTTAGCTTTGCCTTTATCTTGGTTTATCACCTTCTCAACACTTGCTTTCTTTACAGCCTCACCTCTTTCTTTGATGACAACTCCTTTGGCCTTTGAGGTGACCTTGGGAGTATCATGTTTGGCTTTGATTAAGGTTTCAGCAATTTCAAGATCTGTTAGTACTTCTTGCACTATTTCTGCTGCTTCCTTCAGTTCAGCAGTATTAACAGTTTCTGCTGCTTTGCTTGATTCAACAGCATTAACTGTTACTGCTGCTTGTTCTGTTTCTGTTACTGTTGCTTTCTCTTTTTCTGCTGCTTGAACAATCTTTGTTTCAGTTTCCACTACTTGTTGCTCCCCCTCAAAATCAACTTTCTCTTGCTCCCCCTTATCTTTGGCATTTTCCATGTTGGCATCAGCTTCTAACTCCCCCTTTTTGGGAGCATCAGTCACTGGTTCCCTTCTTTTGAGTACATACTGTTTCTTCTTCTTTTTCTGGATCAATCTCTTCACCATATTCTTCAGATGGACAATCTGTTCTTGTTGAGACAGAATGATCAGCTTCAGCTCTTCTATTTCTTTTCCCTGCTTGATTACATCCATGTTGATGTTTCCCATGGTTTCCATCAATTCAAAATAGTCATATCTGTCCTCACCTTCTCCAGGAGTGTTACCCCCTTTTGAAGGATCATGGGATCTTTTTGTAGTAGAGGTCTTCTGCCTAGCAGAAGCACCTGCTACCCCCATGGTTTCTTGGCACCTGGGACCTTTGGATGATTGCTCACCCAAAGTTGCCATGGGGAAGGTCTTATTTATGTTACCACTGACCTCCTCTGTGCTAGCAGGAGTAGTGGCAGCCTTTGCACCCATATGCTCAGTCATCTCCTCATTGAGCACCTCCTTGGGGTTGGGAGACGCCCCTGTGGTTTCCCTGTAGATATTATCTAATGGAGAATTCTCCATTAGAGGGCTTAAAGGCTTTGTGGGTGAAGGTACAAGAAGGGAAGGAGCCTTCTTTACCTTTTTCCTGATATAAGTATTGGTTATTGGTGCAATTGGTTTTTGAACAAGGGACTGAGGGATTGATATGGTGATGGAAGGTTGGGATTGGCTTTCAGTGGGTTGGTCTAATGAGGGCCTTGACCCTGAAGCCATACCTTCTTCAGTGTGGGACACCACCATCATTGTAGAGAACAATGGGGTCTCAACTCCTTCCGAGCCAATGGAGATCTTTTCATGTTTGAAAAGACCTTACCTTTGGGGATTTTGGGTACGTATACCTCATCAAAGTGAGGCATATCCGTCAATTCATGGGTTATAACTACCTGTACAAAACTTGGGTACATATAAAAACTCTTTTTGTTTCCTAAGTTTGATACAAGATCACTGAAAATCATTCTTGAAAAATTATACTTTCTGGCAGTGGCCAAGCAGACCAAAGCATAAGCAATGGTACTGCTAAACTCACTCCATCCAGTAGTCTTTTTGGAAATACAGTGCATCAGGGTATGAACAAGAAAACGCCATTGGGTATAAAATTTTGCTTTTGAGAATTTGAAACCACCCAATTGGCCTCCATACCCCATTCTTGACAAATTTGAGAACAAGTCCTCATTTGGAATAGAAGTAATACCTGCAGCATCGTCTAGACGTAGACAGATGCGTATCACCTCTTCAGAAACTGACAAGGGTTTGTCACACACCCTTGTCTTGATTATTTGCACACCATTCTCTGTGACTACGGTGGCATTCACCCAGAATTGTCTTTGATGCTCTATGTAGATAGTTGGCGACACAGTAAGAGCATGGGCAATGTGGCTGGACTTGAGAAAATCCACAATCTGGTGAAATCCAGCAGCTTGTTTCGGCTTCTGTAGCATCGCAATATCGTTGTGCTCATCAATGAATGCCATGGATGCCATGTTAGCTTGAGTGTTCTTGCCTGAAACTTACTAGGAACTTGAGAGAAAAGGGTTAGAGAGCAGATGAATAGAAATCAAAGAGTCGTTATGAACTTTTGGGCGGGCAAAAAGGGTATTTATACGATTTGGGACATAAGCAATATTAACTCCTAGCAGTATTAACTAACTAGCAGTATTAACTGAGAGCAGTATTAACTACTAGCAGTATTAACTAACTAGCAGTATTAACTTAGAGCAGTATTAACTACTAGCAGTATTAACTAACTAGCAGTATTAACTGAGAGCAGTATTAACCACTAGCAGTATTAACTAACTAGCAGTATTAACTGTGAGCAGTATTAACCACTAGCAGTATTAACTAACTAGCAGTATTAATTGTGCACTGGCAGTATTAAAACTGCACTGGCAGCATTAACTATACTTCTTCATCAATTGTACCATAAAGAAAGGCACTCTTCACATCCATTTGGTATACCTTGAACTTCATGTATGAGGCATAGGCTAGAAATAGCCTAATTGCCTCTACCCTTGCCACTGGAGCAAATACTTCTTCATAGTCTATGCCTTCTTCTTGAGTGTACCCTTGTGCCACAAGCCTTGCTTTGTTCCTGATCACAATTCCTCTCTCATCCTTTTTATTCCTGAAAATCCACTTGGTGCCAATAGCTCTATGACCTTTGGAAGGTCCACCAAGTCCCAAACTTCTTGCAATTTGAACTGCAGTAATTCTTCTTGCATAGCTTCTATCCAACTGGAATCTTTCATTGCATCATAAACCTTCTTAGGCTCAATCTGAGATAGAAAGCAAGAGAGTACTGTGTGTTGCTGATCCTGCAGCTCTTGAAGTCTGCTTTGATTCCTTGTTATCATAGGAGAAGAGATGTCTCCTATGACCAACTCTGGAGGATGGTTCTTTTGAGTTCTAGTATGATGACTAGGTTCTTCATTGATTCCCAAATCTAGATTGGAATCATTTAAGTCAGCTGAGGGGATCTCATCAGCTGCTTCTGGCTCTTCATGCACTTGATTCTCCTCATCTCTTCCTTCTTCTTCACTCTGAATCAGTTCAGTCATAATTTCCTTTTCACAGACATCAACAGGCTCTATTGTAGGTATGGGAAAGATCACAGACTGAGGAATAATGTCTTGTACTTGTACTTGTTCATCCCCTGATCCTCCACTTCCTGAACCTGCATGATAATCACTACTGAAACCCAAAGAGTTAGTTAGTGAATCAATGTCAAATAACCACTGAGGACCAGACCCAATAGGATTTGGTGTGTTCTCATTGCATTTGACATTGTCACTTTCTTCAATTATTCTAGAAGAAGTATTAAAAACTCTGTAAACCTTACTCTGAGATGAGTAACCAACAAGAAAACCATCATCTGCCTTGCTATCAAACTTTCCTAAGTGAGTTTTGGTATTGAGAATGGTACAAGGACACCCAAAAGGTTTGAAAAATCCAATAAATGGTTTTCTTTTATTTAAAAGCTCATATGGTGTCTTGTTCTTAGGCTTGACTAGTAGAACTCTGTTTTGGACATAGCAAGCAGTATTAACTGCTTCAGCCCAGAAAGTAATTGGAAGTTTTGAATCTGCCAACAGAGATCTAGCAGCTTCAATCAGTGTCCTATTCCTTCTCTCAGCAACACCATTTTGTTGTGGAGTCCTAGGAGCACTGTATTGCCTCTCAATTCCTTTTTCCTCACAAAAGGTGTTTAGGTTATGATTTTTAAATTCAGTACCATTATCTGACCTAATGACTTTTACCTTTTGATTTGTCTGGTTTTCAATTCTTAGAATAAAGGATTTGATCAGTCCACTTGTCTCATCCTTAGTCCTTAGAAAATATATCCAAGTAAATCTAGAGTAATCATCAACAATAACTAGGCAGTATGATTTCTTACCTATACTCATAACATTTGTAGGACCAAACAGATGCATATGCAACAACTGAAGAGAACTAGAGATTGTGTTCAACTCTTTGGACTTATGAGAAGTTTTGTGTTGTTTGCCTTTGAGACAGGCAACACAATGATCATCACATGAAAAGACTTTGGAAGGTAAACCTCTTACAAGGTTGTTTTTAACAATTTTATTCATTGTTTTAAAGTTCATGTGACACATCCTTCTGTGCCAAAGTGATGATTCATCCAAAGAGGCTTTTGAAACAAGACAGTTTAGGGATGAATCAGTTGAAACACTTTCCATATCTAAGCAATATACATTATCCTTTCTGGGAGTTCTTAGTAGTATCATCTTTTCATCAACTACCTTGAATCCAGGAGCAAGGATAATGCATTCAGAATCAGTAAATAATATACTATGTTGTTTGTCACAAACCTGTGATACACTTAACAAGTTGTACCTTAACTGCTCAACATAGAATACATCTTCAAAGGTCATTTTACCTTTGGTTACATCCCCCTTACCACTTATCTTACCTCCATCTGGAGTATTACCAAAGGCAACATGCCCACCATCAATTTTCTTGAAATTCTTGAGGCATGACATGTTCCCTGTCATGTGCCTAGAGCAACCACTATCAACATCCCAGATGCTCTTCCCCTTGAGCTGCTGGTTGCCCTGCACATAATATTAAATAATTAGTATTGATTGGGAACCCAAGCCAAAGTGGTCTTGGGTCTCCCTTTCTCATCAAAGTACTTACATTCCTTTTTGATGAGATTTTTGAAATCAGAGCACTCTTTATTGGAGTACTTTGTCAATATGATTGGTCTAGCAGCACAAACACTAGGAGCAGTACTAACTTTAGAAGTACTAACAGAGTTAGCAGCACTAACAGGTTTAGCAGTACTACCCTTGTTAGAAGCACTAACAGAGTTAGCAGTATTATTGCTTCTAGCAGCACTATCATTGTCAGCAGTACTATTTGGGATAGCAGTACTAACAGTTTTAGTGCTTTTAGGAACCCACATATTGACACTTTCTTTAACAGTCTTTTTCTTCATGTGGCTTTTAGATTTAACTGATTTCTTAGCCACATGGTTCATTTCCTTCTTCCTATAACCCAAGGGTTTTTGCATAGATCTTTGAAAATTCATCCTTTGGTTTATAGGATTGAAATAACAGTATTTGGCAAGATGATTCAATTTGCTACAGATAAAACAAGGTTTTGGTCTATTGATTTTACTCAAATCAATCCCTTGTTTTTGTGCCCACTGATTATTCCAGTTTCTTTGATTTCCCCTCTTTTTATCATGTTTTAGGGGCTCAGATTTCTTGCATGCACACTGTTTGCAAGGAACTGGATTCACAACTGTGGTCTGTTTGTAATGGACCTTACCAGACTTTCCCTCTGTCTTCTCTATGTCCTTTGATTTGACCCAAATCCTTCCACACCCCTCATTGGTAATGATGTGATTCTCTAGGGGAATCTCACCACTCACATTGTTCTCCTTACTCTTACCAACCTCTTTCTCAGTCTTGTCCTCAACAACTACCTCATCTAAGGGATCTATCTCAGTGGCTCCCTCAGGCAAGTCCTTCCTATCTTTGGTTTCTAGCAAATCTAAAGTAGGAGGAATGTAGTTGTTGTTGTATGGTGGTGGTGTGGTATTATACCCAATTCCTCTTCTCAATTTGTCATGAATCTGAGTTTGTAGTAAAGAGTCCATTGCTTTAGAAGCATTGGAAAACTTTTCCACATCAAGCTTAACCTTGGTTAGCTCCTCTCTCAACTTTTCACTCTCTTCTTTAGATTTGGTCAGTTGGAGTTCTAGATCCTTTTTCTCCCACTTCCAGTAATTGGTATCATATGAGTGTTGAAGTTCATTGGCTTGAAACCTTTAATCTGTTCCTCAAACCTCTCAACAATTCTCACATAGTCTTTTATATCTTTTGCTAACCTCTTAAGGTCATCACTCATCTTCTGGTTGTGATCCCTGTACCTTTTGACAGTGTCTATGCAAGTTTTAGAACAGAGATTAGAACTTACCTCAGTTGGGAGATCAGATACTTCTGCCATAAGAGCTTGATTTTGGATAGCCTCTTCTGCTTGATCACTCCAGTCAAACCCCATTCCTTGTTGAGAAACAAGGGCTTGAGCAGAGTTTCTGTTATGGTTGAGGTTTCCAGACTGTGCTTGTTGGTGGTTGTTGTTGTGTGACACTCCACTTCTGCATTCCCTGGCAAAGTGTCCCTTCAGATGGCATTTATAGCACTCCACCTTTGATTTATCAAACCCTGCTCCATCTTCTCTTCTTTGGGAGAAGTTGTTCCTCCCAGTCCTCTTTATGAACTTCTTCACTCGCATGGAAAGCATGGCCATCTTCCATTTAATATCCATCTCTTCAAGATCATCAGGATGAAGTTGTTCCAAATCATCATTGATTAAAGAGGAATTTTCATGGCTGGAAAGAAAGGCTTCAAACACAGATTCAGTGCCTTTTTCTTGATTTGCTCCATTAGCAACATTAACTGATTCAGGGTTAGCAGTAGAATCAATTGATGCTGATAGGAGTGCAGCATTATGAACATATCCAAAAGGCTTCTTCTTTGCCTCTACCTCAACTTCAAATACTCTAAGATCATTGTACAGATCATCAAGTTCTTTCTCTTCCAATTGTTCATTCTGTCTGAATGAAATAGTGTACATGGTCCATTCATCTCCAAGGGACCTTAAGAATTTTCTGTTTACATCATCTTGATCAATCTGTACTCCCATAGTGGCTAGTTCACCAATTAGCTTGTTAAACCTGTCAAAAGTTTGAGTCATTGACTCATTCTTAGTTGACATAAAGTTTTCATACTGTTACTTCAAAATTGCCTTATGATTTCTCTTGGTACTTTTGGTACCAGAGAATCTCTTTTCTAGAGCATTACAAAGCATCTGTGCATCAGTGCAATTACAGAATTGGTGTTGATACTCATTGGGAATGGCCAAGAGCAGTATGCTCAAGGCTTTCATCTCTGTCTGCCTTGTCTTTCTTTCTGCATCCGTCTTTGGTGGGGTTCTTTTTCCATCTTCACCAATCTTTCCTGCATCAGATAGGCCATTCTCAATGATGTCCCACATGGAGTAATCTGTGAGGAGAATGTATTGCTTGATTCTAATCTTCCACATGTCAAAATCATTAGATCTGAGCATTGGAACCTTTGAGACCAGAGTACTGTTTGATTCAACTGTGTTTTCCATGATGAATAAGATTTCTGAGAATACTTGCTCTGATACCACTTGTCAGGATCTGAATTCTTAACAAGAATAAACACTCCGAAACAATATTAAAGGAGTTTGCGGAATAACACTTTAATATTCAAAGATCAATGAAACAGTGAATCAGAATAACAACTTGTAAACTTTATTGAATGATTGTAAAGCTACAAGATTCAACACTCAACCTCAATATTGATGAACAGACTCACCAATACGAATTCTACTTCTCTAGAATTAGGATTATAAACCTTGAGGTTGATTCTCTCTATGAAAACAAAAACTCAGAATTTCAGAATTCTAAAAAGTAATTCTCTATCAATTACAAACTATTCTATATATACTGAAGATAAAAGATAATTACAAATAATAAAAGATCTTCAAAATAATCTTCCATCTTTATCTCCAAGCTTTCCATAATCTTCAATCTTGATCTGCACGAATCTTGATTATCTCTTAAGCAACACTAAGTCTTTAGCAGCATTAATACTTTGAGCAGTATTAATGGTCAGCAGTACTAACTACTAGCAGTACTAAAATTGCTTAGCAGTAGTAATTTCTTCTAGCAGTATTAATCTTGACTAGCAGCATTAACCTGTATCAGCAGCATTAACTTCAGAAGTAGTAACCAAGTTGTGCTAGCAGTATTAATTGTACTTGTGCATTTCTGAATTTCCCAACAGTTAATAATTAGGAAATCAATTATATTTAGTAGTTGAAGATTATCCTAAAATATTTAGGTGTAAAAAAGACCAAAATACCCTTTTATAAATTTCTTTATTTAAAAAATTATTTATTTGTTAAATAATTATGATTGGTCCAAAATTGTCCCTTTATTCCTTTAAATCGTTACCATTCTCGTATGAACCTATCTCTCTCTCTCTCTCTCTCTCTCTCTCTCTATATATATATATATATATATATATATATATATATATATATATATATATATATATATATATATATATATATATATATATATATATATAGGGTGCGTTTCTTTTGCAAACCAAACAATTTGTACAAACTAAGCAAACCAATCTTAGCCGTTCATCAAGTCTAATGAATATATGATTTTATTATGTTTCCTAATTTAAAATAATGCTTATAATGAATAAACTTAACATTTCCTAATTTAAAATCATGATTATAATGAATAAACTTAACATTTTCCATATATATATTACAATCATTATTAATGAATCATAATCATTATTCATAAATATATCTATTGTTTCCTAACATAGTGGTTTGCATAGTTTATACAAATTGCTTGGTTTGCAAAAGAAACGCACACTATATATAAGGGTTCTCCGTTAAACCACTTGAAAATCAAAACATTGACATCAAAATAAAGAAAATAACAAAATAAGAATAAAGAAGGAAAAAGAACAACATAAACAAACAATATAAACAAAGACTATAAAAAAACATAAAAAACTTACAGAGAAGGGAGCGGAAACACCAGATTTTATGTACGACGGTGGCCGGATTATATTAATAGTACACTCTAATTATAAGGAATAGTACTAATTTTTTTTTATAAGGTAAGGGATATAATATGAAGAACTTAAAAAGGATTGAAGGATCAAACTAAGAAGATGAGAGGAGAGGTTTTTAGCAACTCATACTTGTATTATGGATGCTAAGGTGTTGGCTAAGGTGTGCCTTACAATGAACTAGATGAAGGTTTATATAGGCCTTCATTAGTGAGCTACACTATTACAAATTTGAAAATAGGAATGAAAGGTGGCAACTCTAAGTGCCACATACCTAGTCTAGGCCTAAGTTACTTAATTACAAAGTTATTCTAGAAGATACAAAAATACAAAATAAAAAATAAATACAATTTTTCAAAAAGAAATACAGTAACTTGTCGGGATTAAACGTCATCCCTTACGTCAATTGTGTGTAGATGTCATTTTCTTGTGTCACATTGTCTTCTAGAAATCTCTATGTGTACTGTCAATTGATGGTGGCGAGTCTTGATCTTCGTCTGAATCTGTTTCTGATAAGTCGTTATTGATAATATCAATACGACTTAGTAACTCACTTTCTCCTATGAAGGGAAGAAGCATGTTCCAGTTTTTATGAGTCCATATCTGGATGTAATGTCCTTTTGCAATTAATTTATAATTTGTCCATTTAAAAAGATATGGAAGCCCTGGTGTTTCTTTTCCTTGTGTAATCCATTGTTCAATGATATCTGTGCGGCTGTGATCAAAATATAGAGTTGTTGAACAAGCCAAGTTCTTGAGATATGTTTGTTCCGCCTTTTTGTGACTGAGAAAAACTCTTTTTCTTGCAGGTCTATATGTGTATCTATCTGCTTCTGGAAAGGATGCAAAGATTTTACATCCTATTGTGGATGCATCAGAAAAGGATGCCATGTTTCCTGCTGTTAAAAGGAACTTTTCCCCGAACTTGTTGAGAAGATCCTCTGTTTTTGAATTCAAACTGAACTCTAGATAATCAATCAAACCATTGTGGTAAAAATTGAGAATCTGATCTGTTGTAAGATCTGTGGTTTGTAAATCAATCTGGAGTGGAAATGTGTTCCGGCAAGGAAGATCATCATATGATCTTTGTATTACTTTTACACCTTTATGGTTTTCCTCATGGAAAGCTATATCTATGATTTGCTGTTGTAAACCATACAAATGTATAGGAAATTCTGTACAAATTTTTTCAGAAATGATATTTTCCAATTCAAGAATTTTATCCAAAATTGGTTGCATTGTGTTTTTCCAAGGAAGATCTAAAAGTCTTGCCTTGAAGCTGTTATAATCTCTGTAAAAAGTTGTAGATGTGTTCGATTCGGTTTTCTCGAGTTGTTGCCGTAATTGTAAAAAATTTTCTTCGAGAATTGCATTCTTCTGTTTGAGAATCGAATTATCAATCTGGATTTGTGTGTCTTGTTGACTTTTTCCAGCTTGAAGGTGATGTTTCTGTAAATTAGCAATAACATTTTCTTGAGCTTTAATCAACTACTCAGGATTTGTTTTTGCTATTTCTGAAAACGTTTTTACTTCTTCGGGTTCGATGTAAAATTGGTTAACCCCGAAGGCTTCTCTTGCTGCTCTTAAAGCTTCAGAGAAGGTGTAAAATCCTTCATATCTAGGTTCGTAACACTTTGTGTAATTGTCTACACTTTCCCATTTGTTAAAAACTCCTGTTTTTGTTCCTCTGAAAATTACATAGTAAGAATATTTCTTACTTTGTTTCTCAGGGGTTTTTTGACTCTGTTCTTGAAAATATGTACTCAGAGCATTGAGAATGTAAACTTTGTTACTAGATGATTCTGGCAAAGTTTTTAAATGCCAGAGATTATCTAATAAGCACCGTTGTTTTTCTGTTAAAGTTATTCCCTTCATGGGTCGAAATTTTTTATGAATATCAGAACATTTTTGTAATTGATGTTGTCCAAATGCAATGATATTGTCTGTAGGAATCTGTAACTTCTGTGATGTTTTTGATGAACCAGCTTGGTTATGCCGAGTTATAAACCCTTGTAAAAACTGTTGAAGTGTAGGATCATCAAGACCTTGTAAGTACTTATGAAAACGGTCAATTTGAGCTATCTTTGACTTAGTAATTTTTTGTGGTTTAATGGCAGATTGCATCAGTTTTTCTGTAGAAACTGTAGGAATCTCTGTGGAGACTGTAATAGTTGTTTTGTCTTCATTTGAAGAAATACTCATTGATGATGAGCTTTTCTTCATCTGTGAAGGCTGTATGAGCTTTCTTTTTCCCTTGTCCTTACTAGCCATCTGCATAAAATAATCTGTTAAGATTTCTAGATAACATATATGCTATTCCATTATTTTTTCCTTTAATATGTTCAAAATTTATTTTATAGCCACATCCTTGTATAAAATTTTGTAAATTAATCCATCTTGTTCTGTTAACTTTTTTACTCTGGTCATTTTTTATGAAACGTACAATAGCTTCACAGTCTGTTCTAACTGTAAATTCATTATGTAAAAATAATTTAAATTTTTCTAAAGCATTTATTAATGCCTGTATTTCAAAATCTAAACTTGTCCAATTCATGCCAATTTTGTTAAAATTTCCACTAGCATATGAACAAATTTTTTCTGTATCCTTAGGACTGTATTTATTAGGTTTGCAGAGAAGTACTGCTCCCCATCCTTCTTTACATCCATCCTTCTTTTAATGGTTTTATGTTTTTTACTGTTTCTTTTATTGTTTGAACTAATTTTATATCTTCTTTATTAAAATGTCTTTGGCCACTTTTAGTTGTTTTACTGTATAATGGCCCCACTAATTTTGAAAGATTTGGGATACATTTTCTAGCATAATTTACTAGTCCCAAAAAGGCTTGAATTTGTTTAAGATTTTCAAATTTTTCTGGAAAATCTAATTTTTTTGTAGAAATACGTGATTGTAATTCTATCTTTCCGTTTCCTATTTCTAGGCCAAGAAAATATATTTTTCTCTTAAATAATTCCATTTTTCTTTTTGAAACTACTATACCATTCTTTTTAATCTCTTCGAAGATCTTCTGTAAGTGTTTCTCATGTTCCTGCAATGTTTCACTTGCAACTAAAATATCATCAATGTAAACTAAACAACAATCATATTTAAGAAAAATACTATCCATAAATCTTTGAAATATTGATGGTGCGTTTTTGAGTCCAAAGCTCAAAACGTTCTATTCATACTGTCCTTCTGAACATGTAAAGGTTGTCCATGGTTTAAACTGTTCTTCTAATTGTAATTGATTATATCCTGATTTTAAATCAAATTTAGAAAAAACCTTTTTTCTTTGTATAAGATTTAATAAGCTATCTTTGTTAGGTATGTTGTAGCCATCATCTTCTGTATTATAATTTACTCTTTTGTAATTATAAACTATTCTTGCTTTTCCTCTTTTAATTTCGCTGTGATTTCTAACTATAAAAGTTGCTGATCTGTGAGGGCTTTCAGATTTTCTAATTAAACCTTGTTCTAACATTTCTGGTATTTGTTTTTTAAATTCTTCTTTATCTAAGGGACTATATTCTATGTTTGCAGTTCTAATTGTAATATCTGGGTTTTTAAGCTTAAATTTACATATGTATTTTACTTTTGCTTTTTTAATGTCTTCACCAATGAATCCTATTTTTTCTAAGTGTAGAATTATAGGATAATTTATACTTGTTGTGACATCTTTTCCTTTTTCTAATTCATGTATCAAAAAATTTGTGAGTAATTTAAACGCGTCGTTTTCAATAAACGATTTATTTTGATGTTGTTTTAAAAAATCTAGATTTCCTTGTCCACCACGCTTTCGAGCAAACTCTGATGTATTTTTGTATCTTAATGTAGGAAAGCTATAACTATGTTTACTTAATGTAATAAAATTTCTGTTAATTGTCATACCACCATTTATACCAAAAATAAAATTTAAACCTAACACAAAATCTGTAGATTTTAGGGTTAATATTTACCTGTGGTATATCATATTTCACACTGTAATTTCCTGCAAAATCGAGAAATTGTATGCCTGTTGGTTCGATATAATGTTTGATTGAAATCAATCGATCTTCAACTGTTCTTGTTATCAAGTTGTATGGTAATTCTTTATGATATTGTAAAGGTACTAAACTGTAAGAAATTACGCTTTTTGTTGCTCCTGTATCTAATAAGGCTGTTAAATCTAAGAATTTATTGTTGTCTAACCATAATCTACATTGTAAATTGATCATGTTTGTAGATCCTGTAGTTTGAATGAGCGTTTTGTCATCCTGTTTTTTGTATTCTTCACTCATGTTTGTGATCATGTTTTCTTCTTCTTGTCTTTTCTCATTATCTTTGTTTTTAATACTCTTTGCTTTTTCTTCATTCATTTTGGCTATAATTTCTTCTTCCTGTCTTTTCTTATTATCTTGATTTTCAATATTGTTAATTTTTTCTTCTATTTTATCCATTTTTAGCTTATGTATTTCTGTTATTATTTCAAATTTGTCTATTTTATCAGTGTATCTTTCAATATTAGTGTCTTTCTCTTTTATATCTTTTAATTCGTTAATAATTTGATTACTCTGTTTTTTCATATATTCTAATTCTTCTGTTAAGTTACTGATTAATTATGTTCTCTTTTCTATTTTGTTTTCAATTTTCGAAACCTTTTCTGTCAACTGTGCTATCCTTATATTATATAATTCGACTGTCATTTCTACTTTTTCTATTTTATCAATATATCTCTTTTCTATGAGTATTTTATTAATATATCTCTGTTCTATGAGTGCCTGTTTAAGTTTATTATATTCCATATCCATTTTTCCAAGAAATAAAAGAGTATTCAGTAATTAGAGACTCTCAATCTTCTTAAGTTTCACCTTAATCCTTATCCTTTTTTCTTAAGATTTTCTTATATCCCTTTTATATTTAAAAATAAAACACATAACTTTATAAAAATTAAATCAAACAACTTTACATAATTATGAACAAAAAAGATGATTTATCAGCAACCCAAAAAAATTTTCATCAATACCGTCTCAATAATACCATAGCACTAACTAATCCCTTGATTTTCACCTAAGCGGGTTCTCGCATACAAAGGTGGAACTCACATGCCACCACACAAAAAACGAGCATGTCTCAGTCTTTTAAATCTTAGAACCGGTCTATGCTCTGATACCATTCAGGGGGGTAAGGCGGATTTTTTAGGGTTCTCCGTTAAACCACTTGAAAATCAATGTTTGAAAATCAAAACATTGACATCAAAATAAAGAAAATAACAAAATAAGAATAAAGAAGAAGGAAAAAGAACAACATAATAGCCAAAATGAATGAAGAAAAAGCAAAGAGTATTAAAAACAAAGATAATGAGAAAAGACAAGAAGAAGAAAACATGATATCTCTCTCTCTCTCTATATATATATATATATGAAATGAAACTTATGTTGCGAACCTATTGACAAAACCATGTAATTCACTAGCCAAGCCACAAATTTGAGATTTAAACTTAAAGACCACTAGGTTATTAAAGTAAGCTACAAAATACTAATCTTCAATTTAATAAGAGCATCTCCAATGGACCTCCAAAATCACTAAAAACACCAAATTTTAATTCCAACCACACTGTAAAACTCTAAAAAAATTGGTGATGGAAATGAGAAACCTCCATGTGACCTCCAAATTTGGTGTGGAACCGTAGCAACACCAAATATTTTGGACCCACATTTTTTTAATTTTATTACTTATTTAATATATACTTTAAATATATTATGTTTAATAATTATTTATATTTAAAATTTTATTTATTTAAAAAATATTTAAGTTTTTTAAAATGTATTTTTTATAATTATATATATATATATATATATATATATTAAATAAGACAAGGAACACATTAAAAAAAAACTAATAAAATACAAATTCATAACAAAATTAAACATACATAATACTGGATAAACATAATTTCATACCGAAAAATCTATTGCAATCAAGAATTAGTATTATTTAATTATGTCTTTAATTTGTGTTATTTAAATTAATGTAATTTTATTTGAATGTAATATTAATTAAAAAGTTATCATTTTTATTTTAATAAGTCTTTATTTACTTGGTCTTTATTATTATAATATGTATTAATAAATTTTAATTATTGTTATTAAAAATAATTAATAATAAATAAAATATGTTATTTTAATGTAGGATCCATAAATTTGGTGCTTTTTTTAGAGTGTGGTTGGAGTTGAGTTTTTTTTTTGTGTTGATGGGCCCACCAAAATTGATGTTTTTGGTGTTAAAAATGGTGTTAAGGTTGGAGATGGTCTAAAGAAAAAACAAACTTTTAAACATACCTCAACTTCCTAGAACATGTATACAGAGAGAATTTCCAACAAAATGATTGAAAATCCCCAAATTCATACTAAAAACAAAAATTTTAAACTTTATTGCATTGGATCTAAGACAGTAAGCAGATCTGTCTAAAATAAATTCATGAATTCCATATAGTCTCAAATTGTTAAATCAAGCAGAAATACACAGTACGATCAATACATTGATGGATCAAAATTAAAGATCAAATTGGGGTTTGAAAGATAACAACCTCTTGTTCGGACAAGGGTTTGCACTGCATGAGCTGAGAAATATATTCATCGATGTTGCCATGACCGCTAGAAACAGATGTATCCGAACTCATATCGATCCTTTTTGGGTATAATGTTTGGACAATAACTTCAATTTTGAATTTATGGGTGCTGATTTATATGGAATTTTTTGAATGAATTTTTGGTTTGGGGGAGTGAGTGATGAAGACGGTGCGTGAAGCGAGTGGTCGTGATAAAAGAGAAAATGAAATGAAACCAAACCCAGGTGGTTTCATAAATATGCTAACCAAGTGGGTTCCGATTATCGGAAAACGATGGAGGATTTCATGGCGCCACCCAAGTGGGTTCTATTCCCTACCAAAATATGCTATCGGAAGCATGGATGACAACAGTTCTTTTAATGCTTTTGGGGTTTCAGATTTGTATCGTTCCGGGATGATCTTTCAGTCGTCTGATCATATTTTTATAAGATATTGCTATGAATTTGAACCCCAAAAACAAACGTTGAAACCTAGAAAATGCATTTTATATATAGTTTTTGGGTTTGTTTTTATCATGGTAACCTGGGAAGAGAGATGAAGAAAGAAGAGAGATAAAGTTTCTTAAGTTTTAGAATTTGGCATAACAGGTCCTTAAAGCAATTAAAACTTTCATAAAATAGAAAAAACATGAAAATATCTCTAAGTTAACAGATATTTTAAACGGCTGTTAACATGAGTAACCTGATCCATAACAAAAACGAAACCACGATGACCATCTCTGTAATTATTTCATATGAAGGACCCAATCCAAAATTTCACAAAACCACAGGGACGAAATTTGTAATTTACTCTTTAAAATTTGTGCAAATTATTTAAAAATCGTAATTAGATAAATGATATTCGAAATTATATAAAACATTTAGAAATTATTTAAAACATCTATATATATATATATATATACTACTTTATAAAGCATTTGGGTTGCTTTTCTTAATTACAATCTTTTAAGCCAAATGTACTACTACTTATTGCATAATTACTTAATTTTCAATTTTACAAGTCTTTATGCGGCATGTACAACCCTTGTAATAATAAGCGTGATCTACAACTTTGCCAGGCACGCTCCGTTTCCCAAGGTGACCGTTCCCTCCCCAAGAAATGATTCACGCTCCCACCATCTCTCTATTTCTCTCTTCCCAATCCCTTCAACTCCGACGAAACATATGTTCATCCTTTCACACCGCCAAACCAGACTTCGTCTTCTACAATCAAACATGTGATAGGAACTCTAATCTCTCCTTCATCTTCTATTTTTCTTGGCGTCAATTGTAGGTAACAAACGAAACCCTAGAATCTAAATAAACTTGTTTTCTTACCATCTTACAAATACTCCTGGTTGTCAATTAGGGTTCTTTGTTCTTCAATACTTCAATTTTTTCATTCAGCTCCATCATTCTCCTCATTCGATTATCCATTGCTCCTATCTCTGCCAAGGTTTTATCGATTTCATTATCTCCTAATTTTGATCATCTTCAATGCTTGGGACTGCCATTCTCATGAAATCATAGGTACATTCTTTCACCTTTGTTTCCACCATCATGCTCTCTTATGAAATCATGTTAGTCTTAGCTTCATCTTTAACATAAAATCCCATTTCCTTGGTTTGTTCAATGGATTTTTTCAAAATATATTTTCCACACATGTTTTCACTGGAGACAACGAATTGAAGGGTGAAGCCATGGATATCCCTAACAGTTGTGGTCATTAACTTATGGATGCCAAATATCTATTTTCAAATTTTGTGTTAATTATACATTCTTATACATTTTAATATGAATTATTTCTTTATTTACCATTTATTCTTCTACTATCAATATAGATATTGAACCTAAAAGTAATACGTTTGCCATTCAATCTTGATAAAGGACATCTAAACAGCGAAATAAGCGAGTTTTTTTTATTGCTTTTTGGATCATGATGTTGATCAATTTTTACTTCATATGCTATTTGATGTGATGTATTTTGGACGTTTGGGGGTTCTGTTCTAAAGCTTGTATTTATTTATTTTTTAGCATTGATTTGGATATGGATTGGTCATAGTGTGTGAAGGATCCTTCTCCCATGGGTTTGTTTAATGCACCCGTTTCCCCCTTTTATGTCCAAGTTTTTGTGTCTCCGTGCTCTTTCCTCTAGGTTATGTATAATTTTATTGTTTGTTTCTTCAATGTAAAAGACCATTGCAAGATTTAATATGGTAGATATAGAGGAATCAATGTGTACATATTACCCTCCTAGAGTCCTATGCCTCACTTAATGAGGGATTTATTTTGTTTGGTTTATATAAACTTGCTATCACTAACAGAAATAATTGAGCTTATTACATATAGACAGTATGATGTATGACGATTCATCACTCTCCATTCATTGCTCAGGGTTCACCTCTTCTTCCATTCATCAATTTGGTTCACTTTTTTTTGCTTCCTCTCTTAGACCTCCTTTGATTGCACTTTCCTTTTATTCTTATCCGGGTTCTGGGTAATTAGCGCTCTGATTTGGATCATTTAATTCTTGACTGAAGGAGTATTTTCTTTTAATGTTTGCTCCATCTTTACTGATCATGGTTGTATTTTGTTCCATCTTGTTTGCTCCTTTAGTTTGAGCATCTAGGGAAAGTTCTTTTCCGGATACGATAAACTTCTTCAGGATAAATGATATTTTTTTCACAGTCTATGCAAAGTTGGATTTTGATTTTGCTGTATCCCTTGTCATTTCGTAGTTTCAACATCTGGAATTTGTTATTATATTTAGATCGCACCTTAACATATAAATTGGGTATTCTTGATCACGTAGTGCCAAATAATATGATTCTAATTAATGGTGCATGATTTCAAACTGTTTTTAAATAGTAATGTCTAACAGTGTAATTTGAATATATATACAACAAATCAAAAGTGTTAAGATTTCTACTACAAATCTTAGTCTTAACAAAAATTTCATAACTTTAGTTGGTTCATTGCTAATAATAATACTAATAATATATCCTCTATCTAAGAACTAGATACATCTCATGAATTCTTTTAGGTCAAAGTTGTTTGATTTATGTTTCTTCGATGTTTTGGTTTTCTCATTTTTTTTGGTTTTATGCATTCCATGAGTTGTTGATATTACTTTGATAGATGATGCATGTGGTGTGTTGAGTAAACTATGTTTCATCTATGTTATGAAAATTGCTATGTTTGTTCCCATGCTTTTGAAATAATGGTTTTTGTTCTTATTGTTTAAACTAAATTAATGTTTTCGCCCTTTTGGTTGCTAATTGCAGATTCATGTCCTTTGGTGACCTCATTGGCTCTCAGTTTTGGATTCAAATAAGATTAATTGTTGCTGTTGTTATTCTTGTTGTGAGATCAAAATTTTGTTTTTTGTTGCATTGGCCGGTGGCCAGATTGCAATAATTTTTAAAATGGTTTTGCTTTGCTTGTTGTGAGCAATTCTTCAAGTTGGAGTTGTATATCAAAGGATGGGTTTACTCTATTATCAGAAATGCGGTTTTGCTTGTAGAACCACTATATCTTTTGTCAATTCATTTATTTGTTTAAAGATTCAATACACTTCATTTTGGATGTCCTGTAGGATTATTTTATTTTAAATTTCGAATATGTTGTTTTAGTTGCCTCTTTATAGGCTAGAGGGATTTGCCTTCATTTTACTTACTCAGACCATGAATTTGAGTAGTATATAGAGACTATGTTGGATATTGTTTCTTGATTCATCATAAAATTTTACATCCTGCCGCATTGTGAGGGGGTTCATATTGTTTACTAAAAAGTAAATATCAATTTAATAGATGTTTTTGTTCGAATCATTTTTTGTCAAGTGTGTTTTTTAATAGATGAAGCTTACCCATTTTATCGTTTGTTATATTAGGTGAAGGAAGATTTAAGACAAGAGGGAACATGTAAAAGGCAGATAATAATAGAGGTAAAAGCAAAGCAATCAGTTGGTTAAATAGCTATTGCTTGAAGATTTATTATTTGGAGAGTGTTTTTGGTTAACTACTTTTTTTAGTAATAGATAGTAGATCAATCGGTGTAACAAATTTGGAAATATTAGCTTCAATTGATGCAGATTATCAAGGATAATGTGGATGTCATTGGTTTTTACAATATTCTTATGTGGAATAGCTATTGATTGAAGCCTTTGCTATCTACGTCTTCGCTCCTCTTTACTAAAACAAGGTGATAACTAATTTAAGTGTGCTACGGTAAAAAATTGCCATTAGAAAACATTTGAGGTACCTATTTGTTTTAAACTCCACTAATTTCTCATTGAAGTTAAAATCTAATTCTATGAAGTTGTAATACTTATCGTTACTTATCAAGCTTCCTTCTTTTTAATGTCTAATCTTCCTTTTGTGTATTGCCAAATGTAGATATTTCAAAGGAACAAATGGAGTTTGTGGGAGAGATGGCTACAACCTTCAGCTTATTAATGATACACAAGCTTTTGTTTATGTTTGATGGGATGTACGTCCTCAAAATATATTTTAGGATCATTTGAAATGTAATAGGATGGTTACTCATTTTGAATTGGGTTTTGAAAGATGTAATAGGATGTCGAATTATGTCTCATTGGCAAGAAGGAATCAATGCAAATCTTTTTTTTTTTTTTGAGGGATTTGGATTTCAAATCCATTTCAATCATGTGTTTGGTTTGCAAGGATGGAATTTGTTGACAGGATTTGAAATTCTTTGACTCTTCTAAAATCCTTTACTTGATGGATTTGGCATTTCTTTGCAATGGGTCGGGATTTCAAATCCCTCCAAATCCAAATCCTTACTTGAAATCCAATCCATTTCATTCCAATCCCACAAACCAAACGCGCCTGTTCAATAGGGGCGTATTGTCAATTTGAATTTTATTCATTGCACCCCATAAATGCAATAGCAAAAGGTTTGTTTTTATACACGGTGGACAAACAATTAGTTTTTTACGGATGATTGCAAATGCTACTAACACAACATCTTGGATGGATTTATATTTGAATCTATCATAGGAACAAATGTAGTTGGCTTTATGACATCTCAATGAACCTTTTACATCCCGCCGCATTGCGCGGGTACACTACTAGTATATATATATATATATATATATATATGTGTCCTTTGTTAAGAGAGTTATGGAATATTGACTTCCTTCTTTGTTGGTTATGTTGTTATAGACGTATGGAAGTTTATGTATCCGGAAATAATGTACTGAACATTATGAAATATTTGATTTGGTCATTTGAAAAGGATTGGATATTTTTCACTTAGACCTAACGTGTCAGCAAAATATAAGTGATTAATACTTCAAGTCAAATAGTCAAATATAAGTGATTAATACGCCCATGGCTACCGGAACACTTTTAGACGCAGATTTATCTGGAAAATCTGTTGACCAGAAAGTGGACCGAAGTATGATTGGTTCATTACTGTATCTAACAACTAGCAGACCTGATATAATGTGTGCTACATGCTTCTGTGCTAGATATCAGGCAAATCCTAAGGAATCTCACCTGATCACCGTTAAAAGAATACTTAGATATCTCAAAGGCACTCCCGAGTTAGGCCTTTGGAATCCTAAGGATTCTAGTTTTGAATTAACTGCATATATACTGATGCTGATCATGCAGGTTGCAAACTGGATAGAAAGAACACCTCTGGATCATGCCAATTTCTAGGAGATAAGCTTGTTATCTGGAAATCCAAGAAACAAAACTGTGTTTCTATATCCACCGTCGAGGCAGAATACGTAGCTGCAGCTAGCTGTTGTTCGCAAGTCCTCCGGATGAAGACTCAATTGAAGGATTTTGGATATTCGTACAAGCGAGTCCCAATTTACTGTGATTCCAAGAGCGCAATTGCAATAACCGCTAATCCAGTTCAATACTAAAAAACAAAGCATATTGACATGCTCTACCACTTTATCAAAGATCATATGGAGAAAGGAGGCGTTGAAATGCACTTTGTTCAAACCGACTACCAATTAGCTGATCTTTTCACTAAGCCGTTAGATGAAAAGCGATTCAAATTCTTAATCAGCAAATTAGCTATGTTGAATATGTCTGCTTGAAGGTTAGTCTATGATCTGAGGGGGAGTGCATCTTAGTCTTTGATTAAATTGTATGTGTTTTTGGAATTTCTGAACAGTTGCTGTTATTCATCAAATACTGACTAAGGCGGAATCATTTCTATAATGATTACCAATATCTTTTGTTTTGCAGGTTATTTCATGTGACTATGGCTTCTGAATATCTCACTTCAGAACCCGCTCTCAACTGTTTTTTCTTCTAAAGGATGCTTGATTAGTTAACATCTTTCAAAGAAGTTTTTACTGTTGATTCGAGGGGGAGTTTAGGAAATTTTAATTGTTATCTCTTTAAGGGAGAGTAGAGAAAAGTTTATTACACTTTTGTCATATTTGTCTAATGTGTTGACTTTTTATAGATACAGAGGATGAGTATCTAAAATTTTGTCAAGGGTGCTTCAAAGATATTATTCATTTTAGGGGGAGTTAGATTTCTGCATTGAAGGCATATCTTTCTTAATCTCTAACTCCACCATACTTTGAAAGAAGAACAACTTTCAAGTGTGAAAAATGTTTTCTTAAATGTTCAAACCACTTCGTGTTCTCAAAATGTTTTCATGAATTTCGAAGTGTGCTTTTAAATGTTTTTGGATACTTTGATGATTATCTGATCGTATGTTTCTCAAAGATCAATACTTGTGAATTACATTTTCTATATATTGTCAAGTATTCATACACACATCGGTTCAGTACATTCTTATTGACTTTGTTATTACCATGTAATACTACCGGTTGTATTCAATGTTGCTTGAGATCAGACGTCATTTCTACTTTAAATGTGTGTTCATTGTAAATTGTTTATATTCTGTTCATATAAACAAATGTCCGTTCTTTGAGATCCCTTATTATTTTTCTTCATGATATTTGATCTGATTGAATTATTGTAAGTTTCTCAATACAATGAAATTGAATGACAATAAATGATCAAAAGTTTTGAGAGATCTTATATGTTCAATTGCTCAAATTTCATTCTTATCTTTAATGAGCATACATTTTCTGATAATGATATCTTGTGCTTATCTGTCAGGATAACTGTTGAGCAACACATTCTTTTAGGGAAATATACATGGGATTCAGTGTGAGTTCTTAAAAGACTTCCATGGATTCACGTTAACCAGTATTTCCTACCCCGGAAGTAATCCTTGAGTGACTGAGGGGAGAGGGGTCAAAAGATTGAGTGTGGGTGTGTGCTGAGGTAAAATGTAAAAGAGAGATTGGTTAGAAGTGGGATCAAATGATTAAAAGAAAGAGGGTGAGAGATCAGATTAAAAGAATATCAAACTCTGCACCAAACTTTTTCTGAGTCGGGCAGCCGCATAATATGTTGGTTCACACTTCTTCATGACCTTCATTGAAAAAGGCAACTAGCCCATGCCAACTCTTGCATTAAAACCCCACCAGCTACTCATTCTTTTCTTAACAAAAGAATGTTTCATATTTTTTCAAGGGGAAGCAACATATAATCTATTTGATCTTCATTTGGAAGACTCGAATATTGAAAAAGAAGGAAAGTTGTCCCACCTTCGACCCTTTCTCATGCACATTGAGTCCATGTATAACTATTGTTGTCTCAATAGTTTACATAATTTTGATCCTTATTATAAAAAGCAATCACTGTGCTAAATTCTTTCATAAAAAAGCACGAACACACAACAAATTAGTTTTTCTGTCAGAACGTTCATAGATTAGCCTTGTGTGTTTTCGATGATTGAATGGAAGTCCTGGGGAGTAAACATCACTCAATATCCTTATATAGTACATCCGTTGTACTAAGTAACTTTATGTTACTGACAGACATTCTAACTGTTTCATTCGTTGATTCAGGGTTACCACTCCTAATTTGTCTGAATTTGAGAAGATTCGGATGAATACATTTTATGAATTGACGGCAGAATCATTTTATCAGATCAGATTGGGGGAGATTATCTATTTTCCTACATGGAGGAGTTTGTTCATGACGATTACGTTTAAATTGTTATTTGGGGAAGATATTTCAACGACATAATTGACCTTGAAATGTTTTGATGATTCTGATTCTCAAAATTCATCATAAAGGGGGAGAGAGTTCAAGATTTCAAAGTCAGATCCATTTTAAAGCGAAAGTCAAGCAAGATGTTACAAAGGGGGAGAATACAAGGATGAGAAATTAAAGTCAAATGGTTGAATGTGATAAAGGGGAAGAAGTAAAAGTCAGAAAATTAAAATCAAGAAGTGTTTCAAAGTCAAGTCTGAAGATTCTTAAGTTGTCGAGTTTATCTGAAATTGCATTTTTACTCAAAGGGAGAGATTAAAAAGTGTTAAAGTTTTGAAGACGTCAAAGTTTTGTGAAGTTTGGAAAATGTGTTCAAGAAATTCAAAGGGAGAGTTACTTAAAGCGCTATCAAAGATTAATCAAAGCTTCAAAGATTTGAAGGTGTTAAAGCTGTGAAAGAATATTTGTTGAAGATTTTTCTGAAGGAAGAAGACCTGAAGATTAATGTCAAAAAAAATTTAATCTTGAATTCAAAGGGGGAGATTGTTAGAGTTAAACTGTATTCAAGATTAAAAGGAGGGTCTGAAATGTAATTGTTATAGAGTGTGTGGGTTTGTATTGTAAATAGTGTAAAGTGTTGACCAAATGCTAAGGTCATGTTGACCATTTAAATATCATGTCATAGTGTAGTTTTGTCATAAGAACACACGTGCATCACAAAGAGATTACACAGTAAGAAACACACACAGAGCTTATTTGTAATACGTAACAAATAGGGATATGGATTGATTTAGGTGTTGTAATCAATAAAAAGAAAGTGTTCTTGATAATATGAGTGTTGTTTGATAACTAGAAATTGAAACAAGATGTCACGTTCTGAGCACTTATTTATTTTACATTTGCTCTTATTTTTAATCTCCCAATCACCAAATTTGAGTCTTTTAGTCTGTTTTTACCCTTTATTGTAGTTTGGAGCTAAGTAAGAGGAATATCCTATGTTTGTGCTGATTTTTAGAAGAATGTAACAGTTTGGTTTGCTGCAGCAGGATGCTACAACATGTTCGCAGTTTCAGCAAGTACAAGACGTCACTTCATAAACTTTTTGTTAGGGACTCTTTTTGGTATCACCTGGACCCGTTTTGCAAGCTGGAGCTGAAGGCATCTTTTGGACAATATCATCATATTAATGGTCTTGTTAAGGAAGACATCTTATAAACCTTTTGTATTTTGGGTAATGACCATTGGTTAAAAGAATCTTGTACCTTTGTATTTGATATTAGATGCTCTCCCCTTGTATAAATAGGGGCTTCATTTCCAGTAGTTGGACACAACATTTTAGCTTGCCTTTGCAAGTTACTTTAGCTTTAATCTTTACTTTAATCTTGTTGTTGTAGTTTCTTTGACAACGGAAACAACTAAGTAGTCCCTCTAACTATTTAGTAGCTATTGTCATCTTTTAATTGCTTTAATCTAAGAAATCTTTTGGTACTTTATTATTCATGTGTTTACATTCAACATTTAAATTTATGTCTTGTATTTATTTTCAAGTGATGATGGGCTAATACCCCTAGCTTAGGTGTAAGTAAAGGTTGTGAGATAAAGGCCTTTGTGGTAGTGGAAGATTGCTTTCGCTATTGGCTATCCTCCTTGATATTCACCCCTTGTTTCTAAGTTTCATCTAAGTATTTATTGAAAAAGTGACGAGTGTTGTTCACTTAGATGAGTTGGACTTGAATGCAAGCCAACGTAAATTTTAGAACACTAAAGTGTTGTAGTGGTTATGATGGACCGTATCAATTCTAACGGATTGTGAACTATATGAAAAGAGCAGTAAGATTTGCACGACATTGGTTGGGTTACCCGAATGTGTGGTACTACCAGTACATAGTCTCATCTGAACCTTGAAAGAGGACTTCTCAATTCAGTAGTAAGGTCGAGAACCAATGTTGCAGCTTCATGCTGTAGCAATCTACCTAAACACACTATAGCTAAACTCCAGCCTGAACTTACACCCATGCATTTCCTTTACTCTTTAAATCCAATTCAAAGCTGTCAACTCACACAAAGATCATTCCTTCGAATTCTCTAATTAAAATCACCTTTTAAGTTGACTTGGATTAATTGCTTGCTTTAATTGTCTCTATGGGATCGATATTTGGTACATAGTACCACTTTATTACTTGTTTTCAAAATGATACTGGTTTGGCATGTATACTTGTGTGCTATTCCTTTATTGAAAAATAGGGATACATTTCTTTAGAGACAAATGCTTTATAACATTCAAGAGTGCCATCTGCATGAAAGTTATGACAAAAAATCCAATGGCAACGTATGATATTAGCATCACTTGGACGGGGAACTAATTTCCAAGTATTTTGTTTAAGCAAAGCGTTAAGTTAGTTAGTCATGGCAAGATTCCAATTATGGTCAAGAAGGGCGACTTTTGGATTAGTGGGGATTGGTGAGATGGGTTGTGTATGAAGAGAGAAGGGATAATTAGGTTTAAATATTCTACTCTTGGACCGAGTTTTCATAGGATAAAGTGTATTGGTGTTAGGTATGGGTGTAGGTGAGCAAGGCAGAGAGGAGGGATGGTGAACGAACGAATGAGGGGTTGTGTTTGGGTTGTAGGTGAGGTGGTTTTGGTGTTTGGGTCGATGGAGTAGTGGGTGTGGTGATTTGTGGTTGTTGGGTCATGGACGGGGTGGCATAGGTGGTTTAGGGTGGGTGTGATGATCGATGGTGAAGATGATGGAGATGAGGTGGTAGTTTGAAGAGCATGATGAAGAAGATAGGGAGATGGTTCAATGTCCTCTAGAAAGGAGTAAGAGGTTGGCCGAACCTTATGGAGGTTAGAGAATGAGAAGGTGTGTTCATCAAATATAACATGATGGGAGATGATTAGTAGATATGGAGTGGCATAAGTATTACACCTCCTCAAGACAAAAAGCGCACTTTGAGAATTTGGCATAAAGTCTCCCCTTTCTCAACACTTCTTGGACTTCTCGAAGGTGTTGCTCGTGCTCCTCGCTCTTCGAATACACGAGTATGTCATCGATGAACATAATGACCGACTTTTCGAGTAATGGTCGACACACTCTATTCATCAAGTTCATGAACACCACCGATGCGTTGGTTAGGCCAAACGACATTACTAGGAATTCTTAATGACCGTAACGCGTCCTAAAAGTCGTCTTCAGGATGTCGTCTTCCTTCACTCTCACCTGGTAATATCCCTAATGCAAATCGATCTTCGAGAAGCAACTTGCTCCTTGAAGTTGGTTGAACAAGTCATTGATTCTCAGAAGTGAATACTTGTTTTTCACCGTCGCCTTGTTCAACTCCCTATAGTCGATGCACATCCGCATCGTGTGTCAGGATCGAATTCTCAACAAGAATTAATTCTCAGAAACAATATCAAAGAAGTTTGCGGAATAACACTTTGATATTCTATGAAACAGTAAATCAACACATAAAATATGAATAACAAACTGTAAGCTTTTATTGAATGCTTTGAAGTTACAAGATTTCTCACTCAACCTCAATATTGATGAACAGGCTCACCAATACGAATTCTACTTCTCTAGAATTAGGATCTATGCCTTGAGGTTGTTTTTCTCTAAAAGAATGAAAACTAAAGTTATCTAACTATTCTAAACAATACACTATATATACTGAATACAAAGATAATTACAATAAATAAAATATCTTCAGTATATCTTCTATGTATATCTCTAAGCTTCCATGTATATCCTTTCATACGAATCTTTATCATATAAGCAGTATTAATCTTCAGCAGCATTAACTTCCTTCTAGCAGCATTAACTACTAAGCAGTACTAACCACTAGCAGTACTAACTAGCTAAGCAGTACTAACTTTGTTCAAGCAGCACTAACTTTGACTAGAAAAAGGTACAGGGATCACAATCAGAAGATGAGTGATGACCTTAAGAGATTAGAAAAAGATATAAAAGACTATGTAAGGATTGTAGAGAGATTTGAAGATCAGATCAAAGGTTTTCAAGCCAATGAACTACAACACTCATATGACACCAATTACTGGCAGTGGGAGAAAAAGGATTTAGAACTTAAACTGACCAAATCTAAAGAGGAGAGTGAAAAACTGAAAGAGGAGCTAACCAAGGTTAAGCTTGATGTAGAAAAGTTTTCCAATGCTTCTAAAGCAATGGACTCTTTACTACAAAATCAGATTCATGATAAGCTGAGAAGAGGAATTGGGTACAATGCAACACCTCCACCATATAACAACAATTACATTCCTCCTACTTCAGACCTGTTAGACACCAAAGATAGGAAGGACTTACCTGAAGGAGCCACTGAAATAGATCCCTTAGATAAGGTAGTTGTTGAGGATAAGACTGAGAAAGAGGTTGGCAAGAGTAAGGAGAACAAGGTAAGTGGTGAGATTCCTCTAGAGAATAACATTATCACCAATGATGATTGTGGAAGGGCTTGGATCAAATCCAAGGACATAGAGAAGACAGAGGGAAAGTCTGGTAAGGTCCATTACAAACAGACCACAGTTGTGAATCCAGGTCCTTGCAAACAGTGTGATTGCAATAAAGCCAAGAGCCTAAATTCTGGTTTAAAAAGAGGAAATCAAAGAAACTGGAATAATCAATGGGCTCAGAAACAAGGGGTTGATCTGAGTAAAATCAATAGACCAAAACCTTGTTTTATCTGTGGCAAATTGAATCATCTTGCAAAATTCTGTTATTTCAATCCTATGAAACAAAGGATGAATTTCCAAAGATCCATGCAAAAACCCTTTGGTTATAAGAAAATTGAAAAGAACCATGTGGCTAAGAAAACTGTTAAAACTAAAAGCCACATGAAGAAAAAGTCTGTTAAAGAAAGTGTCAATATGTGGATTCCTAAAAGCACTAAAACTGTTAGTACTGCTACCACAAATAGTGTTGCTGACAATGATAGTGCTGCTAGAAGTAATACTACTGCTAACAATGTTAATGCTGCTAACAAGGTTAGTACTGCTAAACCTGTTAGTACTGCTAACTATGTTAGTACTTCTAAGGTCAGTACTGCTTCTAGTGTTGGTTCTGCTAAGCCAATAACATTGACAAAGTACTCTAATAAAGAGTGCTCTGAGTTTAAAAACCTCATTAAAAAGGAATGTAAATACTTTGATGAGAAAGGGAGACCCAAGACAACTGTTGCTTGGGTCCCCAATCATACTAATTGATTTATCTAATGTGCAGGGCAACCAACAGCTCAAGGGAAAGAGCATTTGGCATGTTGATAATGGTTGCTCTAGGCACATGACAGGCAACATGTCATGCCTTCAGGATTTCAAACATATCAATGGAGGACATGTTGCATTTGGAGACAATCTTACTGGTGGTAAGATAAGTGGAAAAGGTAATGTCACCAAAGGTAAGATGACATTTGAGGATGTCTACTATGTTGATCAATTAAAGTACAACCTGTTAAGTGTATCACAGGTTTGTGACAAACAACATAGTATATTATTTACTAAGACTGAGTGTATGATCCTTGCTCCAGGGTTCAAGGTAGTTGATGAAAGCATGATACTACTTAGAACTCCAAGAAAGGACAATGTTTACTGTCTTGATTTGGACAATGTTGATAGTGATTCATCTTTAAATTGTCTTGTTTCAAAAGCTTCTATAGATGAATCCTCCCTTTGGCACAGAAGGATGTGTCACATGAATTTCAAGACTATGAACAATCTTGTTAAAAATAACCTTGTAAGAGGTTTACCCTCAAAAGTCTTTTCATGTGATGATCATTGTGTTGCTTGTCTTAAAGGCAAACAACACAAAACTTCTCATAAGACCAAAGAGTTAAATTCTGTTTCTACTTGTCTCCAGTTATTGCATATGGATCTGTTTGGTCCTACAAATGTTATGAGTATAGGCAAGAAATCTTACTGCTTAGTTATTGTTGATGATTACTCCAGATTTACTTGGGTATATTTTCTAAGGACTAAGGATGAAACAAGTGATCTTATCAAATCCTTTATTCTAAGAATTGAAAACCAAACTAATCAAAGAGTAAAAGTCATTAGATCAGATAATGGAACTGAGTTTAAAAATCATGATCTAAACACCTTTTGTGAAGAAAAAGGCATTGAGAGACAATATAGTGCTCCTAGAACTCCTCAACAGAATGGTGTTGCTGAAAGGAGAAATAGGACACTAATAGAGGCTGCTAGATCTCTGTTGGCTGATTCAAAATTGCCAATTACGTTCTGGGCTGAAGCAGTTAATACTGCTTGTTATGTCCAAAACAGAGTTCTAGTGGTCAAGCAAAAGAACAAGACCCCTTATGAGCTTTTAAATAAAAGAAAACCTTTTATTGGTTTCTTCAAACCTTTTGGGTGTCCTTGTACAATTCTAAATACCAAATCTCACTTAGGTAAATTTGATAGCAAAGCAGATGATGGATTTCTTGTGGGATATTCATCTCAGAGTAAGGCCTACAGAGTATTTAACTCTTCTTCTAGAATAATTGAAGAAAGTGACAATGTCAAATGCAATGAGAACACACCAAATCCTGTTGGGTCTGGACCTCAGTGGCTATTTGACATTGACTCATTAACTAACTCTTTTGGTTTCAGTAATGAGTTTACAGGAACAGGTAGTGGAGAATCAGAGATCACACAAGTTCAAGAAAGTATATCTAAATCTGTGATTTTTCCCATACCCACAGTAAATGAAGACTGTGAAAAGGAATCATTTACTGAACCAAGTCAGAGTGAAGAAGACACTAGAGATGAGGAGACTCAAGAATCAGAAGTGGCATCTGAAAACACTTCAGTTGAGGTGCATGACTCTAATCTAGAGGCTGGACTGAATGAAGAACCTAGTCATAACACAAGAGTTCAAAAGAATCATCCTCCACAGCTGGTAATAGGAGATATCTCTTCTCCTATGATGACTAGACAACAAAGCAGGCTTCAAGAAATGCAAGATCAACAGCATACAGTCCTTTCTTGCTTTTTATCCCAGCTTGAGCCTAAGAAGGCACATGATGCTATGAAAGAATCTAGCTGGATAGAAGCAATGCAAGAAGAACTGTTACAGTTCAAGCTACAAGATGTATGGGATCTAGTAGACCTTCCTAAAGGTCACAGAGCAATTGGCACAAAGTGGATTTTCAGAAACAAGAGAGATGAAAGAGGTATTGTCATAAGGAACAAAGCAAGGCTGGTGGCTCAAGGCTATACTCAAGAAGAGGGTATAGATTATGAAGAAGTGTTTGCACCTGTGGCTAGGATAGAAGCAATCAGACTATTCCTAGCCTATGCTTCTTACATGAATTTCAAAGTCTATCAAATGGATGTAAAAAGTGCTTTTCTCTATGGATCAATTGAAGAAGAAGTATATGTCTGTCAACCACCAGGGTTTGAAAACCCAAGCTATCCAGACAGGGTATACAAATTAAAGAAAGCACTGTATGGACTACATCAAGCCCCAAGAGCATGGTATGACACTCTGTCATCCTATCTCTTGGAAAATGACTTTGAAAGAGGAGTCATTGATAAGACTCTATTTATCAAAAGAAAGAAGAAGGATATCTTGCTGGTCCAAATCTATGTTGATGACATTATCTTTGGATCTACAAGAAACAACATGTGCAAGGAGTTTGAGGATTTAATGCATCAAAGGTTCAAAATGAGTTCCATGGGGGAACTTACTTTCTTCCTTGGACTCCAAGTTCAACAGAAGTCAGATGGCATTTTCATATGTCAATCCAAGTATGTGCAGGATATTATAACCAAGTTTGGTTTCTCAGAATCAAAACCTGCCAGCACACCTATGGAAACACACAAGCAGATCACAGCAGATCTTGAGGGGGAGGATATGGATGTGCATCATTATAGATCCATGATTGGCTCTCTCATGTATCTCACAGCATCAAGGCCAGATATAATGTTTCCAGTCTGTGTATGTGCAAGATTTCAAGTTAGGCCAAAGCAATCTCACTTTCAAGCTGTTAAGAGGATATTCAGATATCTCAAAGGGCAACCCAGATTGGGACTTTGGTATCCTCATAACTCACCATTTGACCTAATAGCATACTCAGACAGTGATTTAGGTGGGGCAAACTTGGACAGAAAATCTACTTCTGGAGGATGTCAGTTTTTGGGTGCTAGACTAGTCTCATGGCAGTGCAAGAAACAAACCACAGTATCCACATCTACAACAGAGGCAGAGTACATAGCAGCTGCAAGTTGCTGTTCTCAAGTCTTATGGATTCAGAATCAAATGTTGGATTATGGGGTAACCTTTCTACACACTCCAATCTTTATTGACAACAGCAGTGCTATTAACATTGTAAATAATCCAGTCAAGCACTCAAAGACAAAGCACATTGAAATCAGGTATCACTTTATAAGAGATTGTAATGAAAAGAAACTTATTCAAGTTGTCAAAGTTCACACTGATAATCAGTTTGCTGATCTATTCACTAAAGCTTTTGATGTGGGTAGATTCACTTTCTTGGTAACAAGTGTGGGAATGATAAACTCTGAATAATCTTCTTCTCAAAAAGTGGTTTTATACCTGTATACTTGTATTCTTGGTGTTACAAATCTTCTTTTTCAGGATATGCATAGCAGTACTCAGTGTTTAGCAAAGTTTAAAAGGAGTAAGTATAGTTAATACTGCTAGTGGTTAATACTGCTTTCAGTTAATTCTGCTAGTGGTTAATACTGCTTTCAGTTAATACTGCTAGTGGTTAATACTGCTTTCAGTTAATACTGCTAGTGGTTAATACTGCTTTCAGTTAATACTGCTAGTACTATTAATACTGCTTTCAGTTAATACTGCTAGTGGTTAATACTGCTTTCAGTTAATACTGCTAGTGGTTAATACTGCTTTCAGTTAATACTGCTAGTGGTTAATACTGCTTTCAGTTAATACTGCTTTCAGTTAATACTGCTAGTAGTTAATACTGCTCTAGGTTAATACTGCTTATATTCCGAATACTATAAATACTCTTTGCCCGCCTAAAAGTTCATAACGACTCTTTGCATACTGTTCTCTTGCGCTCAAAACCTTTTCTCTCTCAAGTTCGAAGTTTTCAGGCAAGTTTTCACTAAGATCAATGGCATCCATGACTTTCATCGACGAGCACAACGAGATTGCGATGCTACAAAAGCCAAAGCAAGCTTCAGGATTTCATCAGATTGTGGATTTCCTCAAGACAAGCCACATTGCTCATGCTCTCATTGTATCACCTACAATCTACATTGAGCATCAAAGGCAGTTCTGGGCCAATGCAACCATTGTTGTGGAAAATGGTGTGCAAATGATCAAGACAAGAATCTGTGATCAACCACTAACAGTTACTGAAGAGGTTATTCGCATCAGTCTACGTCTAGACGATGCCTCTGGTATAACTTCTATCCCAAATGATGAACTGTTTACAACTCTTACAAGAATGGGGTATGGAGGCCCATTGGGTGTTTTCAAATTTTCTAAAGCAAAATTCTCACCCCAATGGCGTTTCTTTGTCCATACTCTTATGCATTGTATATCCAAAAAGACTACTGGATGGAGTGAGTTCAGCAGCACTATTGCTTATGCTTTGGTGTGCTTGGCCACTGCCAGAAAGTACAATTTTTCTAAAATGATTTTCAATGATCTTGTCTCAAACATGGGAAACAAAAAGAGCTTCTTTATGTATCCCAGGTTTGTTCAAGAAGTTATTACTAATCAATTGACGGATATACCTCAACCTGTTGGGGTATATGTACCTAAACCCCCCAAAGGCAAGGTTTTCTCAAATATGAGAAGATCTGCTGGGGACTCTGAAGGAGTTGACACCCCATTGTTCTCTACAATGATGGTGGTGTCCCAAACCAATGAAGGTATGGTAGAAGGGTCAAGGCCCCCATTAGACCAACCCACTGCTAGCCAAGCCCAACCTTCCCACTCAAAAACAATTCCCCAGTCCTTTCTTGCAAAACCAACCTCTCCTATTACCCAAACTTACAAGAGGAAACAGGTAAAGAAGGCTCCTTCCCTTCTTGTACCATCACCCCCCTAAGCCTTTAAGCCCTCTAAAGGAGAATTCTCCTTTAGAGAATATCCATAGGGAAACCACAGGGGTGTCTCCCAGCCCCAAGGAGGTGCTCTCTGAGGAGGAGGAAGAGCATATGGGTGATGAGGCTGCCACTACTCCTGCTAGCACAGAGGAGGAAAGTGGTAACATCAATAAGACCTCCCCCATGGCAACTTTGAATGAGCAATCATTTGAAGGACCCTGGTGCCAAGAAACCACAGGGGTGGATAGTGCTTCTGCTAGGCAGAAGACTTCCACTACAAAAAGATCCAATGATCCATCAAAAGAGGGTAACACTTCTGGAGAAGGTGAGGACAGATATAACTATTATGAATTGATGGAAACCATGGGAAACATCAACATGGATGTACTCAAACAGGGCAAAGATATAGAAGAACTTAAACTCATAGTTCTGTCCCAACAAGTACAGATTGCCAAGCTAAAGAAAATGGTGACAAGTTTATTGCAAAAGAAGAGGAGAAAGCAGTTTGTACTAAAGAAGAGAAACAATGCTCAAGATGCTTCCAACAAGGGGGAGAAGCAAGAAAGGGAAACAGAAAAAGAAAGTTCAGCTGAAAAGAGAGTTGAAGTTGAGGGGGAGACAGAGGATGCAATAGAGGCAGAAACAGAAGTTGCTCAAGCAGCAGCAACTGTTAATGCTGCTGAAACAACAGAAACAGTTAATGCTGCTGAAACAAAAGAAGCAGCAGAAACAGAAGAAGCAGTAACAGGGCTCTCTGTAGAGGAACTGGAGATTGCAGAGACATTGGTTAAAGCCAAGAATGACACTCCTAAGGCTAGTCAAAAGGCCAAGGGAGTGATCATTAATGAAGGAGGAGGCTCAAAGAAAAGAAAAGAATCAAGTAAAGCAATTTTGAAAGATACAAAGGGAAAGGGAAAGGAAAAACTTATTGAAACTGAATTGCCTTCAAAGAAAAGGAGTCAGATTGAAATGGATGAGGAAATGGCAAAGCAGCTTCAAGAGCAAATGGAAAAGGAGGAACAGATTCAAACAGAAACAGATAGAGAGATTGCAAAGATAATGGCCAGAAAACTAAATGCAGAGTATCAAGAAAGTTTAAAAGCAGCAGCTGAAGCCAAGAAAAGCTCTGTGAAAGTGTCTAAGCAAAGAATGCCAGTAATGAAGCAGAAAAGACAACCTTCTAAGACCTTTTTGGCCAATCAGAAAAGAAGAAGAATGATTAACTTCCTGAGAGGTGCAATTGGTGTCAAAGGGGAAATGTTTACCAATATGGCATACAGTCAGGTTGAGGAATTGTACAAGAAAGAAATGGCTAAACTCCAAGGGGACTCATCTCAAAGGGAAGAGGCTGAAAGAAGAATGAAGGAGAGGTATGACCTAAATATTCAACAACCATTCCCTGAGGAGACCACACCTTCAAAGGACAATGCTGAAGAAATGAAGGAAGAACAAGAGAATGCTGGTATAGAAATTAAATCTGCAAAGAGGGTGAAGACAATTGCTTCCAAAAAGCAGTCTAAAAGGCCAAGAGTGGAAGAAAGAGCAGAAACTGAAGCAGAACCTTCAGTCACACCTTCAGCAGAACCTGTGCAGAACCCAGAACAGTCCAAAGAGCAATCAGATGAGCATGTGGGGCTGTATATGACTATAGTAAAACCTGTACAGGCTGTTCCAATCTCCATGAAGGCTCCAGAGATTATCTTTTGGGACATTCTAAGAGATAATGGAAAGGATTTCTTCAGACTTAAAAGAGTTGGTGGTGCATTTGAAGCATATTCAACCTGGGGGAGAGTAATCAGAGGTTGTTCAAGAGCAGACATAGAGGAAATGTACAAAGTGGGAATGAAACTCTATGAGCCTGTGTTGAAAGGTACTGAAGAAAATCTTCTCAAAGTGGCAATGGAATACTTATGTATGATGTTTGATCCAGAGAAGGTGGTGCATAGGATTAAAGATCTTCATCATGAGTATGTGTTCAAAAAGATTGATCATTGGATACTCTTTGAAAACTGTGGTGTGTACATGATTACAATTGATAAATGTTATCATGAATACTACCTAGTTGACAAAATATATGATCATAGCAAGCAGAAACTTGAAGGGATGCTGAAAGCTAAGCTAGTATGTACTAAGGATTCAGAAATGGCCAGAATTGTGGTGAGAAGAACTATCAATCAAAGTCTGGGCCTAGATCCAAATTTGGGAAATTGAATCAGAGGTGTTGAAAGCATCTTGAAGAAGATCTGAAGAACTTGACTTCTTTTCCTAAAAGTCAAGTTAGGGGGAGATTGTTGGGAACTGAAGAAAAACTCAAGTATGGTTAATGCTGCTGGTTCAGAGTTAATACTGCTAGAAGACTTAAAGGTTAGTACTGCTGAGTGTTACTACTGCTAGTACTATTAATACTGCTAGTCAAAGTTAGTGCTGCTTGAACAAAGTTAGTACTGCTTAGCTAGTTAGTACTGCTAGTGGTTAGTACTGCTTAGTAGTTAATGCTGCTAGAAGGAAGTTAATGCTGCTGAAGATTAATCCTGCTTATATGATAAAGATTCGTATGAAAGGATATACATGGAAGCTTAGAGATATACATAGAAGATATACTGAAGATATTTTATTTATTGTAATTATCTTTGTATTCAGTATATATAGTGTATTGTTTAGAATAGTTAGATAACTTTAGTTTTCATTCTTTTAGAGAAAAACAACCTCAAGGCATAGATCCTAATTCTAGAGAAGTAGAATTCGTATTGGTGAGCCTGTTCATCAATATTGAGGTTGAGTGAGAAATCTTGTAACTTCAAAGCATTCAATAAAAGCTTACAGTTTGTTATTCATATTTTATGTGTTGATTTACTGTTTCATAGAATATCAAAGTGTTATTCCGCAAACTTCTTTGATATTGTTTCTGAGAATTAATTCTTGTTGAGAATTCGATCCTGACAAGATATAACTCTGAACCAGCAGTACTAACCTTTAAGTCTTCTAGCAGTATTAACTCTGAACCAGCAGCATTAACCATACTTGAGTTTTTCTTCAGTTCCCAACAATCTCCCCCTAACTTGACTTTTAGGAAAAGAAGTCAAGTTCTTCAGATCTTCTTCAAGATGCTTTCAACACCTCTGATTCAATTTCCCAAATTTGGATCTAGGCCCAGACTTTGATTGATAGTTCTTCTCACCACAATTCTGGCCATTTCTGAATCCTTAGTACATACTAGCTTAGCTTTCAGCATCCCTTCAAGTTTCTGCTTGCTATGATCATATATTTTGTCAACTAGGTAGTATTCATGATAACATTTATCAATTGTAATCATGTACACACCACAGTTTTCAAAGAGTATCCAATGATCAATCTTTTTGAACACATACTCATGATGAAGATCTTTAATCCTATGCACCACCTTCTCTGGATCAAACATCATACATAAGTATTCCATTGCCACTTTGAGAAGATTTTCTTCAGTACCTTTCAACACAGGCTCATAGAGTTTCATTCCCACTTTGTACATTTCCTCTATGTCTGCTCTTGAACAACCTCTGATTACTCTCCCCCAGGTTGAATATGCTTCAAATGCACCACCAACTCTTTTAAGTCTGAAGAAATCCTTTCCATTATCTCTTAGAATGTCCCAAAAGATAATCTCTGGAGCCTTCATGGAGATTGGAACAGCCTGTACAGGTTTTACTATAGTCATATACAGCCCCACATGCTCATCTGATTGCTCTTTGGACTGTTCTGGGTTCTGCACAGGTTCTGCTGAAGGTGTGACTGAAGGTTCTGCTTCAGTTTCTGCTCTTTCTTCCACTCTTGGCCTTTTAGACTGCTTTTTGGAAGCAATTGTCTTCACCCTCTTTGCAGATTTAATTTCTATACCAGCATTCTCTTGTTCTTCCTTCATTTCTTCAGCATTGTCCTTTGAAGGTGTGGTCTCCTCAGGGAATGGTTGTTGAATATTTAGGTCATACCTCTCCTTCATTCTTCTTTCAGCCTCTTCCCTTTGAGATGAGTCCCCTTGGAGTTTAGCCATTTCTTTCTTGTACAATTCCTCAACCTGACTGTATGCCATATTGGTAAACATTTCCCCTTTGACACCAATTGCACCTCTCAGGAAGTTAATCATTCTTCTTCTTTTCTGATTGGCCAAAAAGGTCTTAGAAGGTTGTCTTTTCTGCTTCATTACTGGCATTCTTTGCTTAGACACTTTCACAGAGCTTTTCTTGGCTTCAGCTGCTGCTTTTAAACTTTCTTGATACTCTGCATTTAGTTTTCTGGCCATTATCTTTGCAATCTCTCTATCTGTTTCTGTTTGAATCTGTTCCTCCTTTTCCATTTGCTCTTGAAGCTGCTTTGCCATTTCCTCATCCATTTCAATCTGACTCCTTTTCTTTGAAGGCAATTCAGTTTCAATAAGTTTTTCCTTTCCCTTTCCCTTAGTATCTTTCAAAATTGCTTTACTTGATTCTTTTCTTTTCTTTGAGCCTCCTCCTTCATTAATGATCACTCCCTTGGCCTTTTGACTAGCCTTAGGAGTGTCATTCTTGGCTTTAACCAATGTCTCTGCAATCTCCAGTTCCTCTACAGAGAGCCCTGTTACTGCTTCTTCTGTTTCTGCTGCTTCTTTTGTTTCAGCAGCATTAACTGTTTCTGTTGTTTCAGCAGCACTAACAGTTGCTGCTGCTTGAGCAACTTCTGTTTCTGCCTCTATTGCATCCTCTGTCTCCCCCTCAACTTCAACTCTCTTTTCAGCTGAACTTTCTTTTTCTGTTTCCCTTTCTTGCTTCTCCCCCTTGTTGGAAGCATCTTGAGCATTGTTTCTCTTCTTTAGTACAAACTGCTTTCTCCTCTTCTTTTGCAATAAACTTGTCACCATTTTCTTTAGCTTGGCAATCTGTACTTGTTGGGACAGAACTATGAGTTTAAGTTCTTCTATATCTTTGCCCTGTTTGAGTACATCCATGTTGATGTTTCCCATGGTTTCCATCAATTCATAATAGTTATATCTGTCCTCACCTTCTCCAGAAGTGTTACCCTCTTTTGATGGATCATTGGATCTTTTTGTAGTGGAAGTCTTCTGCCTAGCAGAAGCACTATCCACCCCTGTGGTTTCTTGGCACCAGGGTCCTTCAAATGATTGCTCATTCAAAGTTGCCATGGGGGAGGTCTTATTGATGTTACCACTTTCCTCCTCTGTGCTAGCAGGAGTAGTGGCAGCCTCATCACCCATATGCTCTTCCTCCTCCTCAGAGAGCACCTCCTTGGGGCTGGGAGACACCCCTGTGGTTTCCCTATGGATATTCTCTAAAGGAGAATTCTCCTTTAGAGGGCTTAAAGGCTTGGGGGGTGATGGTACAAGAAGGGAAGGAGCCTTCTTTACCTGTTTCCTCTTGTAAGTTTGGGTAATAGGAGAGGTTGGTTTTGCAAGAAAGGACTGGGGAATTGTTTTTGAGTGGGAAGGTTGGGCTTGGCTAGCAGTGGGTTGGTCTAATGGGGGCCTTGACCCTGCTACCATACCTTCATTGGTTTGGGACACCACCATCATTGTAGAGAACAATGGGGTGTCAACTCCTTCAGAGTCCCCAGCAGATCTTCTCATATTTGAGAAAACCTTGCCTTTGGGGGGTTTAGGTACATATACCCCAACAGGTTGAGGTATATCCGTCAATTGATTAGTAATAACTTCTTGAACAAACCTGGGATACATAAAGAAGCTCTTTTTGTTTCCCATGTTTGAGACAAGATCATTGAAAATCATTTTAGAAAAATTGTACTTTCTGGCAGTGGCCAAGCACACCAAAGCATAAGCAATAGTGCTGCTGAACTCACTCCATCCAGTAGTCTTTTTGGATATACAATGCATAAGAGTATGGACAAAGAAATGCCATTGGGGTGAGAATTTTGCTTTAGAAAATTTGAAAACACCCAATGGGCCTCCATACCCCATTCTTGTAAGAGTTGTAAACAGTTCATCATTTGGGATAGAAGTTATACCAGAGGCATCGTCTAGACGTAGACTGATGCGAATAACCTCTTCAGTAACTGTTAGTGGTTGATCACAGATTCTTGTCTTGATCATTTGCACACCATTTTCCACAACAATGGTTGCATTGGCCCAGAACTGCCTTTGATGCTCAATGTAGATTGTAGGTGATACAATGAGAGCATGAGCAATGTGGCTTGTCTTGAGGAAATCCACAATCTGATGAAATCCTGAAGCTTGCTTTGGCTTTTGTAGCATCGCAATCTCGTTGTGCTCGTCGATGAAAGTCATGGATGCCATTGATCTTAGTGAAAACTTGCCTGAAAACTTCGAACTTGAGAGAGAAAAGGTTTTGAGCGCAAGAGAACAGTATGCAAAGAGTCGTTATGAACTTTTAGGCGGGCAAAGAGTATTTATAGTATTCGGAATATAAGCAGTATTAACCTAGAGCAGTATTAACTACTAGCAGTATTAACTGAAAGCAGTATTAACTGAAAGCAGTATTAACCACTAGCAGTATTAACTGAAAGCAGTATTAACCACTAGCAGTATTAACTGAAAGCAGTATTAACCACTAGCAGTATTAACTGAAAGCAGTATTAATAGTACTAGCAGTATTAACTGAAAGCAGTATTAACCACTAGCAGTATTAACTGAAAGCAGTATTAACCACTAGCAGTATTAACGGAAAGCAGTATTAACCACTAGCAGTATTAACTGAAAGCAGTATTAACCACTAGCAGTATTAACTGAAAGCAGTATTAACCACTAGCAGTATTAACTGAAAGCAGTATTAACCACTAGCAGTATTAACTGAAAGCAGTATTAACCACTAGCAGTATTAACTATACTTACTCCTTTTAAACTTTGCTAAACACTGAGTACTGCTATGCATATCCTGAAAAAGAAGATTTGTAACACCAAGAATACAAGTATACAGGTATAAAACCACTTTTTGAGAAGAAGATTATTCAGAGTTTATCATTCCCACACTTGTTACCAAGAAAGTGAATCTACCCACATCAAAAGCTTTAGTGAATAGATCAGCAAACTGATTATCAGTGTGAACTTTGACAACTTGAATAAGTTTCTTTTCATTACAATCTCTTATAAAGTGATACCTGATTTCAATGTGCTTTGTCTTTGAGTGCTTGACTGGATTATTTACAATGCTAATAGCACTGCTGTTGTCAATAAAGATTGGAGTGTGTAGAAAGGTTACCCCATAATCCAACATTTGATTCTGAATCCATAAGACTTGAGAACAGCAACTTGCAGCTGCTATGTACTCTGCCTCTGTTGTAGATGTGGATACTGTGGTTTGTTTCTTGCACTGCCATGAGACTAGTCTAGCACCCAAAAACTGACATCCTCCAGAAGTAGATTTTCTGTCCAAGTTTGCCCCACCTAAATCACTGTCTGAGTATGCTATTAGGTCAAATGGTGAGTTATGAGGATACCAAAGTCCCAATCTGGGTTGCCCTTTGAGATATCTGAATATCCTCTTAACAGCTTGAAAGTGAGATTGCTTTGGCCTAACTTGAAATCTTGCACATACACAGACTGGAAACATTATATCTGGCCTTGATGCTGTGAGATACATGAGAGAGCCAATCATGGATCTATAATGATGCACATCCATATCCTCCCCCTCAAGATCTGCTGTGATCTGCTTGTGTGTTTCCATAGGTGTGCTGGCAGGTTTTGATTCTGAGAAACCAAACTTGGTTAGAATATCCTGCACATACTTGGATTGACATATGAAAATGCCATCTGACTTCTGTTGAACTTGGAGTCCAAGGAAGAAAGTAAGTTCCCCCATGGAACTCATTTTGAACCTTTGATGCATTAAATCCTCAAACTCCTTGCACATGTTGTTTCTTGTAGATCCAAAGATAATGTCATCAACATAGATTTGGACCAGCAAGATATCCTTCTTCTTTCTTTTGATAAATAGAGTCTTATCAATGACTCCTCTTTCAAAGTCATTTTCCAAGAGATAGGATGACAGAGTGTCATACCATGCTCTTGGGGCTTGATGTAGTCCATACAGTGCTTTCTTTAATTTGTATACCCTGTCTGGATAGCTTGGGTTTTCAAACCCTGGTGGTTGACAGACATATACTTCTTCTTCAATTGATCCATAGAGAAAAGCACTTTTTACATCCATTTGATAGACTTTGAAATTCATGTAAGAAGCATAGGCTAGGAATAGTCTGATTGCTTCTATCCTAGCCACAGGTGCAAACACTTCTTCATAATCTATACCCTCTTCTTGAGTATAGCCTTGAGCCACCAGCCTTGCTTTGTTCCTTATGACAATACCTCTTTCATCTCTCTTGTTTCTGAAAATCCACTTTGTGCCAATTGCTCTGTGACCTTTAGGAAGGTCTACTAGATCCCATACATCTTGTAGCTTGAACTGTAACAGTTCTTCTTGCATTGCTTCTATCCAGCTAGATTCTTTCATAGCATCATGTGCCTTCTTAGGCTCAAGCTGGGATAAAAAGCAAGAAAGGACTGTATGCTGTTGATCTTGCATTTCTTGAAGCCTGCTTTGTTGTCTAGTCATCATAGGAGAAGAGATATCTCCTATTACCAGCTGTGGAGGATGATTCTTTTGAACTCTTGTGTTATGACTAGGTTCTTCATTCAGTCCAGCCTCTAGATTAGAGTCATGCACCTCAACTGAAGTGTTTTCAGATGCCACTTCTGATTCTTGAGTCTCCTCATCTCTAGTGTCTTCTTCACTCTGACTTGGTTCAGTAAATGATTCCTTTTCACAGTCTTCATTTACTGTGGGTATGGGAAAAATCACAGATTTAGATATACTTTCTTGAACTTGTGTGATCTCTGATTCTCCACTACCTGTTCCTGTAAACTCATTACTGAAACCAAAAGAGTTAGTTAATGAGTCAATGTCAAATAGCCACTGAGGTCCAGACCCAACAGGATTTGGTGTGTTCTCATTGCATTTGACATTGTCACTTTCTTCAATTATTCTAGAAGAAGAGTTAAATACTCTGTAGGCCTTACTCTGAGATGAATATCCCACAAGAAATCCATCATCTGCTTTGCTATCAAATTTACCTAAGTGAGATTTGGTATTTAGAATTGTACAAGGACACCCAAAAGGTTTGAAGAAACCAATAAAAGGTTTTCTTTTATTTAAAAGCTCATAAGGGGTCTTGTTCTTTTGCTTGACCACTAGAACTCTGTTTTGGACATAACAAGCAGTATTAACTGCTTCAGCCCAGAACGTAATTGGCAATTTTGAATCAGCCAACAGAGATCTAGCAGCCTCTATTAGTGTCCTATTTCTCCTTTCAGCAACACCATTCTGTTGAGGAGTTCTAGGAGCACTATATTGTCTCTCAATGCCTTTTTCTTCACAAAAGGTGTTTAGATCATGATTTTTAAACTCAGTTCCATTATCTGATCTAATGACTTTTACTCTTTGATTAGTTTGGTTTTCAATTCTTAGAATAAAGGATTTGATAAGATCACTTGTTTCATCCTTAGTCCTTAGAAAATATACCCAAGTAAATCTGGAGTAATCATCAACAATAACTAAGCAGTAAGATTTCTTGCCTATACTCATAACATTTGTAGGACCAAACAGATCCATATGCAATAACTGGAGACAAGTAGAAACAGAATTTAACTCTTTGGTCTTATGAGAAGTTTTGTGTTGTTTGCCTTTAAGACAAGCAACACAATGATCATCACATGAAAAGACTTTTGAGGGTAAACCTCTTACAAGGTTATTTTTAACAAGATTGTTCATAGTCTTGAAATTCATGTGACACATCCTTCTGTGCCAAAGGGAGGATTCATCTATAGAAGCTTTTGAAACAAGACAATTTAAAGATGAATCACTATCAACATTGTCCAAATCAAGACAGTAAACATTGTCCTTTCTTGGAGTTCTAAGTAGTATCATGCTTTCATCAACTACCTTGAACCCTGGAGCAAGGATCATACACTCAGTCTTAGTAAATAATATACTATGTTGTTTGTCACAAACCTGTGATACACTTAACAGGTTGTACTTTAATTGATCAACATAGTAGACATCCTCAAATGTCATCTTACCTTTGGTGACATTACCTTTTCCACTTATCTTACCACCAGTAAGATTGTCTCCAAATGCAACATGTCCTCCATTGATATGTTTGAAATCCTGAAGGCATGACATGTTGCCTGTCATGTGCCTAGAGCAACCATTATCAACATGCCAAATGCTCTTTCCCTTGAGCTGTTGGTTGCCCTGCACATTAGATAAATCAATTAGTATGATTGGGGACCCAAGCAACAGTTGTCTTGGGTCTCCCTTTCTCATCAAAGTATTTACATTCCTTTTTAATGAGGTTTTTAAACTCAGAGCACTCTTTATTAGAGTACTTTGTCAATGTTATTGGCTTAGCAGAACCAACACTAGAAGCAGTACTGACCTTAGAAGTACTAACATAGTTAGCAGTACTAACAGGTTTAGCAGTACTAACCTTGTTAGCAGCATTAACATTGTTAGCAGTAGTATTACTTCTAGCAGCACTATCATTGTCAGCAACACTATTTGTGGTAGCAGTACTAACAGTTTTAGTGCTTTTAGGAATCCACATATTGACACTTTCTTTAACAGACTTTTTCTTCATGTGGCTTTTAGTTTTAACAGTTTTCTTAGCCACATGGTTCTTTTCAATTTTCTTATAACCAAAGGGTTTTTGCATGGATCTTTGGAAATTCATCCTTTGTTTCATAGGATTGAAATAACAGAATTTTGCAAGATGATTCAATTTGCCACAGATAAAACAAGGTTTTGGTCTATTGATTTTACTCAGATCAACCCCTTGTTTCTGAGCCCATTGATTATTCCAGTTTCTTTGATTTCCTCTTTTTAAACCAGAATTTAGGCTCTTGGCTTTATTGCAATCACACTGTTTGCAAGGACCTGGATTCACAACTGTGGTCTGTTTGTAATGGACCTTACCAGACTTTCCCTCTGTCTTCTCTATGTCCTTGGATTTGATCCAAGCCCTTCCACAATCATCATTGGTGATAATGTTATTCTCTAGAGGAATCTCACCACTTACCTTGTTCTCCTTACTCTTGCCAACCTCTTTCTCAGTCTTATCCTCAACAACTACCTTATCTAAGGGATCTATTTCAGTGGCTCCTTCAGGTAAGTCCTTCCTATCTTTGGTGTCTAACAGGTCTGAAGTAGGAGGAATGTAATTGTTGTTATATGGTGGAGGTGTTGCATTGTACCCAATTCCTCTTCTCAGCTTATCATGAATCTGATTTTGTAGTAAAGAGTCCATTGCTTTAGAAGCATTGGAAAACTTTTCTACATCAAGCTTAACCTTGGTTAGCTCCTCTTTCAGTTTTTCACTCTCCTCTTTAGATTTGGTCAGTTTAAGTTCTAAATCCTTTTTCTCCCACTGCCAGTAATTGGTGTCATATGAGTGTTGTAGTTCATTGGCTTGAAAACCTTTGATCTGATCTTCAAATCTCTCTACAATCCTTACATAGTCTTTTATATCTTTTTCTAATCTCTTAAGGTCATCACTCATCTTCTGATTGTGATCCCTGTACCTTTTAACAGTGTCTATGCAAGTTTTAGAACAGAGATTAGAACTTACCTCAGATGGGAGATCAGATACTTTAGCCATAAGAGCTTGATTCTGAATAGTTTCTTCTGCTTGATCACTCCAATCAAACCCCATTCCTTGTTGAGAAACAAGGGCTTGAGCAGAGTTTCTGTTGTTATTGAAACTTCCAGATTGAGCTTGTTGATGGTTGTTGTTGTGAGACATTCCACTTCTGCATTCTCTAGCAAAATGTCCCTTTTTATGGCATTTGTAACATTCCACCTTGGACTTGTCAAATCCTGCTCCATCTTCTCTTCTTTGAGAGAAGTTGTTCCTCCCAGTTCTTTTGATGAACTTTTTAACTCTCATGGAGAGCATGGCCATCTGCCATTTAATATCCATCTCTTCCAGATCATCGGGATGGAGTTGTTCTAAGTCATCATTAATCAAAGAGGAATTTCCATGATTAGAAAGAAAAGCTTCAAACACAGAATCAGTGCCTTTATCTTGATTTGTTCCATTAGCAGCATTAACTGATTCAGGGTTGGCAGTAGAATCAATTGATGCTGATAGGAGTGCAGCATTATGAATATATCCAGAAGGCTTCTTCTTTGCCTCCACCTCAGCTTCAAATACTCTAAGGTCATTGTACAGATCATCAAGTTCTTTTTCTTCCAACTGATCATTCTGTCTGAATGACACAGTGTACATGGTCCATTCATCTCCAAGGGACCTTAAGAACTTTCTGTTCACATCATCTTGATCAATCTGTACTCCCATAGTAGCTAGTTCACCAATTAGTTTATTAAATCTGTCAAAAGTTTGAGTCATGGACTCATTCTTAGTTGAGATGAAGTTTTCATACTGTTGCTTTAAGATTGTCTTTTGATTTCTCTTGGTACTTTTGGTACCTGAGAATCTCTTCTCCAGAGCATTCCAGAGCATCTGTGCATCAGTGCAATTGCAGAATTGATGTTGATACTCATTTGGAATGGCCAAGAGCAGTGTACTCAAGGCTTTCATCTCTGTCTGCCTTGTCTTCCTGTCTGCATCTGTCTTTGGAGGGGTTCTTTTGCCATCTTCACCAATCTTTCCTTCATCAGATGGGCCATTCTCAATGATGTCCCACATAGAGTAATCAGTGAGGAGAATATATTGCTTGATTCTGATCTTCCACATGTCAAATTCATTGGATCTAAGCATTGGAACTTTTGAGACCAAAGTACTGCTTGATTCTGTAAGATTTTCCATGATGAATAACTGTTTCTGAGAGAGTTTTTGCTCTGATACCACTTGTCAGGATCGAATTCTCAACAAGAATTAATTCTCAGAAACAATATCAAAGAAGTTTGCGGAATAACACTTTGATATTCTATGAAACAGTAAATCAACACATAAAATATGAATAACAAACTGTAAGCTTTTATTGAATGCTTTGAAGTTACAAGATTTCTCACTCAACCTCAATATTGATGAACAGGCTCACCAATACGAATTCTACTTCTCTAGAATTAGGATCTATGCCTTGAGGTTGTTTTTCTCTAAAAGAATGAAAACTAAAGTTATCTAACTATTCTAAACAATACACTATATATACTGAATACAAAGATAATTACAATAAATAAAATATCTTCAGTATATCTTCTATGTATATCTCTAAGCTTCCATGTATATCCTTTCATACGAATCTTTATCATATAAGCAGTATTAATCTTCAGCAGCATTAACTTCCTTCTAGCAGCATTAACTACTAAGCAGTACTAACCACTAGCAGTACTAACTAGCTAAGCAGTACTAACTTTGTTCAAGCAGCACTAACTTTGACTAGCAGTATTAATAGTACTAGCAGTAGTAACACTCAGCAGTACTAACCTTTAAGTCTTCTAGCAGTATTAACTCTGAACCAGCAGCATTAACCATACTTGAGTTTTTCTTCAGTTCCCAACATCGTGCCATCTTTCTTCTTGACAAACAGGACCAGAGCTCCATAAGGTGACGAGCTCGGTCTTACGAAACCCTTCTTAAGAAGATCTTGGAGTTGATCCATCATCTCTTGCATCTAAGATAGAGCTAACCGATAAGGGGCTCGAGCAATCGGAGCCGACCCCAAAACAAGATTAATCCGGAACTCTACATAGAGATTGGGTGGTAAAACGGGCAAGTCATCCAGGAAGACATCGGGAAACTCGAGTACCACCTTCACATCTTCAAGTTTCTTCTTCTCGAGCTTGGTGTCTATCACGTATGCCAGGAAGAATGAACATCCCTTCACCAAGCATTTATGTGTCTTAGCCATGACGGTGATCGCCACATCGCCTTTTCTCCTCTTACCGTAGACAATCATAACATCACCACTACGGATGGGGAGTTGGATTAATTTCTTGGAACATACGATCTCGACATGATTTTCTGCTAACCAATGCATGCCAACTACCACATCGAACCCACCAATAACCATGTGCATCAAATTTATCGGTAATTCTCTCCCCTCGATTCCATAAGTGCATTTCCTTAAAACGTCATGAATTAGCACTTGACCTTATTATCTATTTCTACCACTAAAGCATCCTCTAGACTACTAGTGAGCATAGCAAGCTTTTGGCGAAAAGACTCAGATACGAAAGAGAAACTGGCACCCGAGTCAAATAGTACACGTGCAGGTACGGAGTTAGGAGAAACGTACTTGATACCACGTCGGCCGATGCTTTGGCTTCCTCTGTGGTCATTTGGAAAGCCCGTACCGGAACCCTTGGAGGTTCTCCTTCTTCTCTAGAACATTACCCACCTTGAGCTTCGGACAATCTTTTCTCACGTGCCCCGATACCTTGAACTCGAAGCATATAATCCCGTCAACGGGCGGTCTCTTGTAGGATGATCAGTCTTCCCACACTTGGAGCAAGTAATTGGGTTTGAATTGCAATTGCCATGGTCCTTGCTTCGTGTAATACCTGGAATTTGATTAAGATAAACAAGGTGTTCTCATGACCCTAGAAAGGTATTGGTTAGTAGTTAAATGTGGGTTACTGCTTTACGTGAAACACTCAACAAATCGGGGACTTTCTGAAGCGAAAAAGGGTCGAATGTCGGGACGGGAAGCATTGGGCGATAGTGCCAAGGGGCACAATTGCCAGGCATAGTCGCGGTACACTGGGTGCGAGTATGCCCACGACTGTGACAGTGGTCACTGTAACACCCTAAAAATTTGTGGAATAAAATTTCGAAATTTCTGCAATATGACGGCTATAAATAGATAAAAACATGGGTATATAACCTGCTAAAATCAATCCCAAAGTATCATCCCGATAGGACGGGGAAACAATACTATAATCATTACAATGAATCAAATGAAGGATAGATTAACAACCTAATAATCTAACTTAAGTAAGAAAGATTAATATTGGGTGTTGCTATTCTTCCAAAAGGTATGAACACTATTTCAAAATGCCGGTCTATACATCTCCCAAAAAGACCGCTCTTGGCCCCAAAGCTATCCGCTCAGTCCCGACGAATCCCACTGGAGACCTGACCTGTTATACATGTCATTTTAAGAAAAAGTGTTAGGCTAAAGCCTAGTGAGATCAAACATTTTCAATTTAAGAAATTGAATATAAAAATAAGTAAAAAGGTTTCTTTTTATACAACAACAATAATGGTAGTGATAACAATAATGCTCTTTGAAATATAACCAATACCTCTGGGGTTAACGGGGGAGACCCGCCTACTAACCCGAATGACGGAACACAAAAGTAAGCCATTCGATGGGTCAGTAAAGCCAATAAACACATAAAGTACACGCAAGGGATGTCAGGCTCAGTGGCTTTAAACGTACACCCACGGAAACTCGAGTTCAACCCCGCCGGGTTCCTATGTCGAGCTCCTCATCCAATATCGTAATACTTGAGCACGAAGGACTTATACCTCACCCGGTACCTAATGTACAACACGAAGGACTTATACCTCGCCCGGTACCTAACGTGCCTCGATGTGGAAAACTAGTCGTCCCAATGCCGGAACAATAATAAACCAAATACGGGGTCATGACTCCCAATGCATCAATTAAGCCAAATAATGCACATAAGGCCCAACAAATAATCCCAACAATGGTTAATATGCAATAATTGATATGGAGGGTGTTTTCCTCCAAAACCACTCCCATTGTTTATCAAAAGACCGCTAGTAAAAATATAGACAATTCCTCTTTATTTCAAATCCCCAAAATATGAAGTGAGTTTCATATGCAAACTTATCAGCAGTTAACCACAATACCAATATTTCCAAGATCATAAGTTTTGCATAGTAATGCCATTCACTTAAAAGTATAACCCAAGTAGAAACTAGTTAAAGAACATTAATAAAGTTCATAAATCATCATTTCCCCAAAAATCATCCAAAACACTAATATCCCCAAAAGTTAGGTTTAACACAATGTTCTACAAAACCAAGTATATGAAAGGGGAGATATTAGGTATTCAAAATCCACCTTTTGACATGTATAAAGTTTGATAAAACGTGTAAGAACTCACCTTAGTAGTTTCCTTAGGAAGGAAACCAAACCCTAGAAATGGGAGAGATGAAAATCACTTGAGAGCTCACCACCAACACTTCCTAAATGTGATATGGACCACCATTAATGAGGAGAAGTCTAGATGGAAGATACTTACCGAAATCAGTAGAGAGAATCGCTCCCAAACCCTATAAATGAGATAAAAATGACTGAAAATCACGACTTGGCTTTATATACCCGAAACCCCCGTCGGCGATAGTGCCCCGGCGATAGTGACATCTGTCACTATCACGGGCAAGGTCGCGAGCACCTCACCACCTTCGGTACAGATTGGACGATAGTGCCCCGACGATTGTGACCATGTCACTCTCGCGGGCACAATCGCGAGGAACGTATCGAGGCCCTAAGGACTTCGACGATAGTGCCCTCGCGATTGTGACACCCTGTCACTCTCGCGGGCACAATCGCGAACAACCCCAAATTTCCCAAATTTGATGATTTTTAACCCACGATGCTTAAATCCAACTTTCTCGATATTAAGTGAATAAAATCCCAACATATATAAGTTCCAAAGCGAGAAGAATAATACATGGGTTCTCAGAATTCGGGGTGTTACAGTCACTATCATGGGGCATAGTGTCAGGATCGAATTCTCAACAAGAATTAATTCTCAGAAACAATATCAAAGAAGTTTGCGGAATAACACTTTGATATTCAATGAAACAGTAAATCAATACAGAAAATATGAAGAACAAACTGTAAACTTGTATTGAATGCTTTGAAGTTACAAGATTACACACTCAACCTCAATATTGATGAACATGCTCACCAATACGAATTCTACTTCTCTAGAATTAGGATCTATGCCTTGAGGTTGTTTTTCTCTCTAGAACTTAGAATTTTTAATCACTCTAAAACTATTCTGTATCTTCTATACATATACTAAACAAAAAGATAATTACAAGAAAATAAACATATCTTCAGTATATCTTCCATGTATATCTCTAAGCTTCCATGTATATCCTTTCATGCGAATCTTCATCATATAAGCAGTATTAATCTTCAGCAGCATTAAATTTCTTCTAGTAGCATTAACTACCAAGCAGCACTAACCACTAGCAGTACTAACTAGCTAAGCAGTACTAACTTTGTTCAAGCAACACTAACTTTGACTAGCAGTATTAATAGTACTAGCAGTAGTAACACTCAGCAGTATTAACCTTTAAGTCTTCTAGCAGTAGTAACTTTGAACTAGCAGTATTAACCATACTTGATGAATTCTTCAGTTCCCAACAATCTCCCCCTAACTTGACTTTTATGACAAGAAGTCAAGTTCTTCAGAATTAATCTTCAAGATTATTTTCAAGATGCTCCCAAAACTTCATAATGGTCTACATTCCAGTGTTTGCATCCAATCCCAAACTCTGATTGATGGTTCTTTGAATCAAGTATTTAGCCATTTCTGAATCTGGAACACATCTTAACTTTTTCTTCAGCATGGCATGAAGCTTCAATCTGCTATGATTGTACACTCTATCCACTAGGAAGTATTCAGTGTGATTTAAATCCAAAGTCACTGTATATACTCCACTAATTTCATATAGAGTCCAACTGTTGATTGACTTGAATACATCCTTGATCACATGCTTTACTTCTTCAGGTTTGAACATCATACACAGATACTCCATTACCAGTTTTGTAATTGAAATCCCTGGAGCCTTTAGAATATCTGCATACAACTTCATTCCTATCTCAAACATCTCTTCAAGATCTGACCTAAAGCATGTTCTTACAATTTTTGCCCATGTGTTGAACACTTCATAATTTTCATCCTTTCTTTTCAGCCTTATGTATTCCTTTCCATCCACTGTCAATGTATCCCAGTGAATGACCTGTAGATCCCAGTGCAGTGCAAAACAGAATAATCAGCAATCAAAGATGAACAGATTATAGGCCACAGCAACTAGTCATATGATTGATAATACTTCAAAGGGTTAAGGTTTACAGAGAGAATTTCTGATAAGGATATGTAAACCTAATGACTAGAAAACTGAATAATGATTTTTCTTTAAACTATTCTAAACTGTTCTACCCTAATTATGAACTAAATAAGCCTTTATATACTAGGCTTACAAGACCTAATGGGCTTATGGGCTTGGGCCCATCTAACTATTAAAACAACTATTAAGTAATTACAATAAGCACCCTTATAAATACTTTATTCCACTTTCAACACATAGGACTTTCAGTCCTAACAATCTCCCCCTAAAGTTGAATAAAGCATTTAACAACTTGATAAGCTTCAGGCCTTGATCTTCTTTCCCTCTTGAATCTTTGAAGAACTTTGGTGTTGCATGTCTTCATGACTTTCCACACTCCCCCTTGAATAAAGCTCTTGGTCTTCATAGTTTCAACTTTGTAGTCAGATTCAATGTACAGTAGCCTCGACTGAATGCACTATCACGCAGCTTTTAACTGTAGAAACTCAATCACATCGGATCAGCACACATGAAAGATAATGTGAGAGTACCGTGACTTTCCACGGTGCAACTTCAGTTTAAAACAAAGAAGACCAAGAGGAATAATGAAGAAACTTGTAGCACTTTCTTTGAACCCCGCGAGTTGAATAGACTTTCAGCTTAAGAACTTGTTTCAATCAGCTCGTAGGAGGAATAATGAAGAAACTTGTAGCAAACACCACATGATACAGGAAAGAAGAAATAATAAAATCTTTGAAAATCTTCACTGTCTTCAGACAAACAAATTTAGCATTAAAATCATATATTCATCTCCTTGATCTCTAGACTGTCTTCAGAACTGACTTTCTTTCTTTCTAAACATTTCTCCCCCTTTTTGATGATTTTGAACATCATGATCATCAAAACTTATTCAATTTCAGCACTTTCTTTGATCTCCCCTCTATGAAAATTTGGCATTCTTCGCCCGTTGATCTGATTATCCGTCAATTCATGAAATGTATATATCCGAATCTTTTCAAATTCAGACATAATGAACAAAGTAACCCTGATTCAACAGATGAAACAGTTAGTATGCCTGTAAGTAGCACGGAGCCACTTTGTACAACGGATGTACTTTGGAAAGGAGCTTTTGTGATGTTCACTCCCCCAGGGCTTCCATTCAATCATCGAAAAACCACAAAGTAATTTTCTATGAATGTTATGACAAGAAAACTCATTTCTTGTGTGCTCGTGCAAGTGTAGAAATGATTGAAGCTACTTAGCTTGATCAGGCTAAAAAATGTGTAAACTGTTGAGACAACAACATATATTAGACGGACTCAACACGGTGAGTTATCTCCCCCACTCTTTGATTTATGACCCTCACCCCTCAAATCACTCTAGGATAACTTCCGGGGTAGGAAACACTGGTTAACGTGAATCCATGGAAGTACTGTTTAAGTTCTCACACAAATCCCATGTAAGTCCTAAAAAAAATTACTCAACAGTTTAACTTGAACATATAAGCACAGAATGTATGATAACACTGTCAAAATGTATGCTCATAAGATTTGAGCAATTGAAATTTGAAGATTTCTCAAAACAGATATATTGAATGAATGAAATGAAATCAAGAGCATTGTTTTGAGAATCTGACAGTGTATCAATCAGATCACATAAAATGGATACAGTATCAAAGAATTGGATATTTTGTTTATATGAACAAATATAAACAATTTAGCAATGAAAGCACAAATTTAGAAATAATGATAGATGCTCAACAACATTGAATTTCAAGCGGGGGTATTACCATCGAAAAAATTGTTTCGCTATGAGACATGGTAATAACAAATACAAATGAAGTACTGAACATGTGTGTGTGAATACGTTACAGTATAAGGATAAGATAATACGCAAGTATTGATCTTTAGAAACACACAGTCAGTTAAACATTAAAGCTCAAAAAATGAAAAACATTTAAAATCACACTTCTAAATTCATAAAATCTTTTGAGAACCAGAAGTGGTTTGAACATTTCAGAAAACGTTTTTCATGCTTGAAAGTTGTTCTTCTTTCAAACAATCAGAGATCTAGGATTAGAAGATATTTACCTTTTAAGCTCATCCTCAAATCATGATAGAATGATTTAGGTCTTTTAAGCTCCCCCTGGATATTTGCAATAATATCCAAGTCTGAACGTTGAAGAACGGGTCCTGATCTGTCATGTGATCAGAAGCCAAACTTCGTTGAAGTCCGGGTTCTAAGCTGATTTACTTAGAAGCCATTGTTCTTTTACTCCCCCTTGACAGTAGGTGCCTGCAACACAGAATCAGTTTTCGGTTTTGGTACCCACTGGTATTTGGGTCCTCGAATGTTAGTTGCAGTTCTTGTGGGGGATATAGAATAAGAACCATACCAGAAATGATCACTTGTTTTGTGAATGTGATCATGTGTACGACAATAAGAACAGTGGTATTTCTTACCTGACAACTTGAGTAATTGATCTCTTGAGTAGATGTGATCAGGTTTACCTTTACTCGCATTGTTCTTGTTTGCATTAACCGCATGTACACACGATTCTCTTTCTTTCATCTCATCTTTAACTGGTTTCTTCTTCCAGATCAGTTCCTCATCTTTGTATCTCCTTCTTCTTTGATGTATACCTGAACCATCTATATTGCTATCATAGAAAAGGTTAGTTTTACGAATCCGGTCAAAAGATTTAACTGACCTTTGTGTAGAGACAGATTTCTGATTTGAGCTTGATACAGACTTTTCAAGCACTTTAATCGTTGAAGCGAAGTTGTCTCTTTCTTGAACAAGCAGGTCAATCTTCTTCGTGAACTCTGACTTCGTTTTCTGCTCTTTTAGTGCCTTCTCAGATAGTTCAGACAACTTGGCAGTAAGCCTTTTGATCTCCATCTCAAACAAGCTTCGTTCTTCTTCAAATCCCTTCTCAGCATCATTTCTTTGGCCGGATATTTCTTTGAAGACGCTAACATTCTTTTGTTCAATGGCCTTCTTTTCTGTTGCAAACTTCTCTCTTTCAAGAATGATTACTTTCTGAAAATCAGAAACTTGCTGAGAAAGTTTTATGCACTTCAGCTCAACTTCTTTCTTCTCATCAGCACATTTTCTCGAGAATTCTGAGAACTTCTTTGCGAAAGATTTCTCTTTAGTCTCAAAATCAGATTTGTGTTTAGCAAGCAGTTGCTCCAAATCAGATAAACGCTTTTGAAGATCTGCATTTGCATCTTTTAGTTCAGAAATCTTTTCCTCAGAACTTTTAACAGAGACTGTTTGCTGAGTTTTAGCTTCCAAAATAGAGATCTTTCCTTTTAGCTCAGAGTTCTCAGCTTCCAATTCTCTTCCTATTAATAAACCCTTTGTCCCTAACACCAACCATTCAGCACAATCCCACCGCTCTTTTCCTGTCATTTTGTTAGAATTTATTTGACCAATAAGTTCATTAAATATGTCACTAATAAATTCACACGAAATACTATGTTTCATATAATTTCGAGCATTATTATTGGCCCTCTCTCTTTGTTCCTTTTCCACAGGAGAAGCTTCTGGCGGAATTTGGGATTGGTTCTCTCCTTCAGTCAATGATAATCTGATATAGGGGCCCACTTCATTTTCATCTACAAAAGACAAAAAATCAGCTTTCCACTCTTCATATTCTCTTTTGGACCGCAGCCTTGGTATGTACACCATTTTGATCGTTTGAATAGAATGTATTCGCTCCGGCTTTGAAGAGAGATGAAACTTGAAAGTGCAGGGACCAAAAGTGACAAAATGTGAAACTTGAAAGTTTAGGGTCACAAATGACACGCTGAATCCTTGAAGTACGGGGGCTAAAATAAATGCACTGCAAAAAGATCGTGAGACAAAAAATTTGAACTTTTAATTTTTTTTTTTTTTTTTTTTTTTTTTTTGAGAACACCGGTCTAAGCAAAGACCGGAGTATGCAAGAAAAGATATCGGTCGAAGGTATGCCCGGAGGAAGCAGGTATCCGGTCGAATGATATGACCGGGGATACACTTATCCGGTCAAAGGACAAGACCGGGGATACACGTATCCGGTCGAAGGACAAGACCGGGGATACACGTATCCGGTCAAAGGACAAGACCGGAGGAACTCTTATGCGGTCGAAAGGACAAGACCGGAGAAGTCCTATTCAGTCGAAAGGACAAGACCGGAGAACTCCTATTCGGTTGAAAGGACAAGACCGGGGATACACGTATCCGGTCGAAGGGCAAGACCGAGGATGCACGTATCCGGTCGAAGGACATGACCGGAGGAACTCTTATTCGGTCGAAGGAACAAGACCGGAGAACTCTTATTCGGTCGAAAGACAAATTAAGCGATAAACACAAAAAATAAGAGATAAGACCGATATTGTCGAAGAACACACCGATGAACTCGATGATTTCTGGAACTCGATCGAGATCAAACCCAGACAGTTCGACCGAAAAACAGATTTCAACACTACCAAACGACCGAACAAAAATTTTCCAGAAAAAAATCTACCGATAAACAGATATGCAATAAACACAAGACCGGATCTGAGTTGCAAACAGAATTCGGTCGAGAAAAAAATAAACTTTTTCCACAGAAAACTTAAACTTAGACCGATAGAACTTTTTCCGGAAAACAATAGATCGACCAATAAAACTCATAAACACATAATCAATTAATGCAGATAAAAGTGATTATCACAAGTAATTGATTTTAGGGTTTTAGACAAACCTTTTTACTGGATCAAACCTTTTTGTCTATCTGCTCTGATACCAATTGTAGATCCCAGTGCAGTGCAAAACAGAATAATCAGCAATCAAAGATGAACAGATTATAGGCCACAGCAACTAGTCATATGATTGATAATACTTCAAAGGGTTAAGGTTTACAGAGAGAATTTCTGATAAGGATATGTAAACCTAATGACTAGAAAACTGAATAATGATTTTTCTTTAAACTATTCTAAACTGTTCTACCCTAATTATGAACTAAATAAGCCTTTATATACTAGGCTTACAAGACCTAATGGGCTTATGGGCTTGGGCCCATCTAACTATTAAAACAACTATTAAGTAATTACAATAAGCACCCTTATAAATACTTTATTCCACTTTCAACACATAGGACTTTCAGTCCTAACATGACCTCAGGAGGCTTAACTCCTACAGGTTCTGCTGAAATTGGTTCAGGCACTTTGTCCATCACTACCATATACAAATTTACATCATCTGTGTTTGCTTGCTCTTTCTGTTTAGATGACTCAGGTGCCCCTTCTTCTTCAGCAGCCTTCTCAGCCTCTCCTTCAGCTATTCTAGGCTTCTTGATTGACTTTCTTCTAGCCATCATCTTTGTTCTCTTTAAAGTCTTTAGACTTTCTCCCAGAGTGGCCTCTTTCTTAGGGGGTGTTTCTTGCTCATCTGGAAATGGCTTTTGACAATCAAAGTCATTACTTTCTTTCATCCTCTTCTCCATCTCCACCCTAGCAGTTTCATTTCCCTGAAGCTTTAACATCTCTGACTCATACAACTCTTTGATCTTCTCAAAAGACATTTTGGAGAACATCTCCTTTTTGACTCCTACAGCACCTTTGAGAAATATAATCATCTTGTTTCTCTCTTGGGTACCTAGGAATGTCCTTGAGGGTTTTCTCTTCTTTGTAGTTGCTTTTACTACCACTGCTTTCTTCATAGCTGCAGCTTTCTTCTGTGCAATTTCAGTTGCCAGATTCAGTTGATAAGCTTCATTTAGTTCAACAGCTAGAGCTTTTGCCATCTCCCTGTCCTTTTCCATCTGAACTCTTTCTTCCTTTTCAATATCCTCTTGCATCTTCCTGGCTAAGGCTTCATCTGATTCAACCAACCTTTGCTTCTTGACTGGTTGATCAGATTCCACCATCTTTGCTTTTCCTTTGTCTTTGCTCATTGCCTTCTTACTGTTATCTTTCTTGATCACTTCACCTTGTTCTTTGATGATTACTCCTTTGGTCTTTGAAGTGACCTTGGGAGTATCATTCTTGGCTTTAAGTAAGGTTTCTGCAATCTCAAGATCTGTTAATACTTCTTTCACTGTTTCTGCTGCTTTATTTATGTCAGCAGTAGTAACTGTTTCTGCTGCTTCTTGTGTTTCTATTGGCACTGAATTTCTTTGTGTTTCTGCTTCCTACTCCCCCTCAACATCAAATTTCTCTCCATCAAGCTCCCCCTTTCTTGTGGCTTCTTCCATGTTGATCTCCCCCTTTTTGGGAGCATCATTCTCAGTGTTCCTTCTCCTTAGTTGGAATTGCTTTCTCTTCTTCCTCTGTACCAGACTTAGCACCATCTTCTTCAGCTTAGCAATTTGTACTTGTTGTGACAGAATGACCAGCTTCATCTCCTCTATTTCTTTTCCTTGTTTCATAACATCTAGGTTGATGTTTCCCATGGTTTCCATCAAATCCTGGTAACTATATCTGTCCTCACCTTCTCTAGAAGTGTTACCCTCCTTTGAAGGATCATTGGATCTTTTAGTAGTGGAAGTCTTCTGCCTAGCAGAAGCACTATCCACCCCTGTGGTTTCTTGGCACCAGGGACCTTCGAATGATTGCTCATTCAAAGTTGCCATGGGGGAGGTCTTATTTATGTTGCCACTTTCCTCCTCTGTGCTAGCAGGAGTAGTGGCAGCCTCATCACCCATATGCTCTACCTCCTCCTCAGAGAGCACCTCCTTTGGGTTGGGAGACACCCTTGTGGATTCCCTTTGAATATTCTCTACTGGAGAATGCTCCAATAGAGGGCTTAAAGGCTTGGGAAATGATGGTACAAGAAGGGAAGGAGCCTTCTTTACCTGTTTCCTCTTGTAAGTTTGGGTGATAGGAGAGGTTGGTTTTTCAAGAAGGGACTGGGGAATAGATTTTGAGAGGGAAGGTTGGGATTGGCTAGCAGTGGGTTGGTCTAATGGGGGCCTTGACCCTGCTGCCATACCTTCATTGGTTTGGGACACCACCATCATTGTAGAGAACAATGGGGTGTCAACTCCTTCAGAGTCCCCAGCAGATCTTCTCATATTTGAGAAAACCTTGCCTTTGGGGGGTTTAGGTACATATACCCCAACAGGTTGAGGTATATCCGTCAATTCATCAGTAATAACTTCTTGAACAAACCTGGGATACATAAAGAAGCTCTTTTTGTTTCCCATGTTTGAGACAAGATCACTGAAAATCATTTTAGAAAAGTTATACTTTCTGGCAGTGGCCAAGCACACCAAAGCATAAGCAATAGTGCTGCTGAACTCACTTCATCCAGTAGTCTTTTTGGAGATACAGTGCATGAGAGTATGGACAAAGAAACGCCATTGGGGTGAAAATTTTGCTTTAGAGAATTTGAAAACACCCAATGGGCCTCCATACCCCATTCTTGTAAGATTGGAAAACAGTTCATCATTTGGGATAGAAGTTATACCAGAGGCATCGTCTAGACGTAGACTGATGCGAATAACCTCTTCAGTAACTGTTAGTGGTTGATCACAGATTCTTGTCTTGATCATTTGCACACCATTCTCAACAACAATGGTGGCATTAGCCCAGAACTGCCTTTGATGCTCGATATAGATTGTAGGGGATACAATAAGAGCATGAGCAATATGGCTTGACTTGAGGAAATCCACAATCTGATGAAATCCTGTAGCTTGCTTTGGCTTTTGTAGCATCGCGATCTCATTGTGTTCATCGATGAATGCCATGGATGCCATTGATCTTAGTGAAAAGCTTGCCTGAAAACTTCGAACTTGAGAGAGAAAGGGTTTAGAGCGCAAGTGAACAGTATGCAAAGAGTCGTTATGAACTTTTAGGCGGGCAAAGAGTATTTATAGTATTCGGAACATAAGCAGTATTAACCTAGAGCAGTATTAACTACTAGCAGTATTAACCACTAGCAGTACTAACTACTAGCAATATTAACTGAAAGCAGTATTAACTACTAGCAGTATTAACTGAAAGCAGTATTAACTGAAAGCAGTATTAACTACTAGCAGTATTAACTAACTAGCAGTATTAACTAACTAGCAGTATTAACTGAAAGCAGTATTAACTACTAGCAGTATTAACTAACTAGCAATATTAACTAACTAGCAGTATTAACTAACTAGCAGTATTAACTGAAAGCAGTATTAACTACTAGCAGTATTAACTAACTAGCAGTATTAACTAACTAGCAGTATTAAATGAAAGCAGTATTAACTACTAGCAGTATTAACTAACTAGCAGTATTAACTAACTAGCAGTATTAACTAACTAGCAGTATTAACTGAAAGCAGTATTAACTACCTTACTCCTTTAAACACTGAGTACTGCTATGCAAATCCTGAAAAAGAAGATTAGTAACACCAAGAATAAACAATATACAGGTATAGAGTCAATATTTGAGAAGGGGCTTATTCAGAGTTGATCATTCCCACACTTGTTACCAAGAAAGTGAATCTACCCACATCAAAAGCTTTAGTGAATAGATCAGCAAACTGATTATCAGTGTGAACTTTTACAACTTGAATAAGTTTCTTTTCATTACAGTCTCTTATGAAGTGATACCTGATTTCAATGTGCTTTGTCTTTGAGTGCTTGACTGGATTATTAACAATGCTAATAGCACTGCTGTTGTCAATAAAAATTGGAGTGTGTAGAAAGGTTACCCCATAATCCAACATTTGATTCTGAATCCATAAGACTTGAGAACAGCAACTTGCAGCTGCTATGTACTCTGCCTCTGTTGTAGATGTGGATACTGTGGTTTGTTTCTTGCACTGCCATGAAACTAGTCTAGCACCCAAAAATTGACATCCTCCAGAAGTAGATTTTCTGTCCAAGTTTGCCCCACCTAGATCACTGTCTGAGTATGCTATTAGGTCAAAGGGTGAGTCATGAGGATACCAAAGTCCCAATCTGGGTTGCCCTTTGAGATATCTGAATATCCTCTTAACAGCTTGAAAGTGAGTTTGCTTTGGCCTAACTTGGAATCTTGCACATACACAGACTGGAAACATTATATCTGGCCTTGATGCTGTGAGATACATGAGAGAGCCAATCATGGATCTATAATGATGCACATCCATATCCTCCCCCTCAAGATCTGCTGTTATTTGCTTGTGTGTTTCCATAGGTGTGCTGGAAGGTTTTGACTCTGAGAAACCAAACTTGGTTAGAATGTCCTGCACATACTTGAATTGACAGATGAAGATGCCATCTGACTTCTGTTGAACTTGGAGTCCAAGGAAGAAAGTAAGTTCCCCCATGGAACTCATTTTGAACCTTTGATGCATTAGATCCTCAAACTCCTTGCACATGTTGTCTCTTGTAGATCCAAAGATAATGTCATCAACATAGATTTGGACCAGCAATATATCCTTCTTCTTTCTCTTGATAAATAGAGTCTTATCAATGACTCCTCTTTCAAAGTCATTTTCCAAGAGATAGGATGACAGAGTGTCATACCATGCTCTTGGAGCTTGATGTAGCCCATAAAGTGCTTTCTTTAATTTGTATACCCTGTCTGGATAGCTTGGGTTTTCAAACCCTGGTGGTTGACAGACATATACCTCTTCTTCAATTAAGCCATAGAGAAAGGCACTTTTTACATCCATTTGATAGACTTTGAAATTCATGTAAGAAGCATAGGCTAGGAATAATCTGATTGCTTCTATCCTAGCCACAGGTGCAAAAACTTCTTCATAATCTATACCCTCTTCTTGAGTATATCCTTGAGCCACTAGCCTTGCTTTGTTCCTTATGACAATACCTCTTTCATCTTTCTTGTTTCTGAAAATCCACTTTGTGCCAATTACTCTGTGACCTTTAGGAAGGTCTACTAGATCCCATACATCTTGTAGCTTGAACTGTAACAGTTCTTCTTGCATTGCTTCTATCCATCTAGATTCTTTCATAGCATCATGTGCCTTTTTAGGCTCAAGCTGGGATAGAAAACAAGAAAGGACTGTATGCTGTTGATCTTGCATTTCTTGAAGCCTGCTTTGATGTCTAGTCATCATAGGAGAAGAGATATCTCCTATTACCAGCTGTGGAGGATGATTTTTTTGAACTCTGGTGTTATGACTAGGTTCTTCATTCAGTCCAACCTCTAGATTAGAGTCATGCAACTCAACTGAAGTGTTTTCAGATGCCACTTCTGATTCTTTAATTTATTGAGTCTCCTCATCTCTAGTTTCTTCTTCACTCTGACTTGGTCCAGTAGATGATTCCTTTTCACAGTCTTTAACAGAATTCACTGTGGGTAAGGGAAATATCACAGATTTATATATACTTTCTGAGACTTGAGTGATCCCTGATCCTCCACTTCCTGTTCCTGTATAATCATCACTACTGAAACCAAAAGAATTAGTTAGTGACTCAATGTCAAATAGCCACTGAGGTCCAGACCCAACAGGATTTGGTGTGTTCTCATTGCATTTGACATTGTCACTTTCTTCAATTATTCTAGAAGACGAGTTAAAAACTCTGTAGGCCTTACTCTGAGATGAATATCCAACAAGAAATCCATCATCTGCTTTGCTATCAAACTTACCTAAGTGAGATTTGGTATTGAGAATTGTACAAGGACACCCAAAAGGTTTGAAGAAACCAATGAAAGGTTTTCTTTTATTTAAAAGCTCATATGGGGTCTTGTTCTTTTGCTTGACCACTAGAACTCTATTTTGGACATAACAAGCAGTATTAACTGCTTCAGCCCAGAAGGTAATTGGCAATTTTGAATCAGCCAACAGAGATCTAGCAGCCTCTATTAGTGTCCTATTTCTCCTTTCAGCAATACCATTCTGTTGAGGAGTCCTAGGAGCACTATACTGCCTCTCAATACCTTTCTCTTCACAAAAGGTGTTTAGATCATGATTTTTAAACTCAGTTCCATTGTCTGATCTAATGACTTTTACTCTTTGATTAGTTTGGTTTTCAATTCTTAGAATAAAGGATTTGATAAGTCCACTTGTCTCATCCTTAGTCCTTAGAAAATATACCCAAGTAAATCTGGAGTAATCATCAACAATAACCAAGCAGTAAGATTTCTTGCCTATACTCATAACATTTGTAGGACCAAACAGATCCATATGCAGTAACTGGAGACAAGAAGAAACAGAATTTAACTCTTTGGTCTTATGAGAAGTTTTGTGCTGTTTGCCTTTAAGACAAGCAACACAATGATCATCACATGAAAAGACTTTTGAAGGTAAACCTCTTACAAGGTTGTTTTTAACAAGTTTGTTCATAGTCTTGAAATTCATGTGACACATCCTTCTGTGCCAAAGAGAGGATTCATCTACAGAAGCTTTTGAAACAAGACAATTTAGAGATGAATCACTATCAACATTGTCCATATCTAGACAATAAACATTGTCCTTCCTTGGAGTTCTAAGTAGTATCATGCTTTCATCAACTACCTTGAACCCTGGAGCAAGGATCATACACTCAGTATTTGTAAATAATATACTATGTTGTTTGTCACAAACCTGTGATACACTTAACAGGTTGTACTTTAATTGATCAACATAGTAGACATCCTCAAATGTCATCTTACCTTTGGTGACATTACCTTTTCCACTTATCTTACCACCAGTAAGATTATCTCCAAATGCAACATGTCCTCCATTGATATGCTTGAAATCCTGAAGGCATGACATGTTACCTGTCATATGCCTAGAGCAACCACTATCAACATGCCATATGCTCTTTCCCTTGAGTTGTTGGTTGCCCTGCACATAAGATAGATCAGTTAGTATGAATTAGGAACCCAAGCCAAAGTGGTCTTGGGTACCCCTTTCTCATCAAAATACTTGCATTCTTTCTTGACAAGATTTTTGAACTTTAACTCCTCATTCTTAGAGTACTTTGTTACAATAATAGGCTTGGAAATATTTTTGCTAGAGTCAGTACTAGTTTTAGAAGTACTAACTGCCTTAGCAGCACTTGCATGCTTAGCAGTACTAACTTTGTTAGCAGTAGTAACTGTGTTGGCAGCAGTAACTGTGTTGGCAGTATTAACCTTTGAAGAGGTACTAACAGTATTAGCAGCATTAATATTTTCAGCAGTACTAACACAGGTAGCAGTAGTAACCATGTTAGCAGTACTAACAATTTTAGTGCTTCTAACCCTGTCATCAGTACTAACAGATTCAGTGTTTCTAGGCACCCACATTTTGACACTTTCTTTTAAAATCTTTTTCTTCATGGGGCCTTTCCTTTCATCATGTTTCTTTATCACATGTTTCTTTCCAGCCTTCCTATAACCAACAGGTTTTTGCACAATTCTTTGAAAGTTCATCTGTTGGTTAATAGGGTTAAAGTAACAATACTTAGCCAAATGATTTAACTTGCCACATATGAAACAAGGTTTTGGTCTATTGATTTTATTCAGATCAACTCCTTGTTTCTGAGCCCATTGATTATTCCAGTTTCTTTGATTTCCTCTTTTTAAACCATAATTTAGGCTCTTGGCTTTACTGCAATCACACTGTTTACAAGATCCAGGATTCACAACTGTGGTTTGTTTGTAATGGACCTTGTTATTATTTCCTTTTGTCTGCTCTATCTCCTTGGACTTGACCCAGATTTTCCCACATCCCTCATTGGTGATAATATTGTTTTCTAATGGTATCTTTTTACTCACATCATTATCCCTATACTCACTGGCTTCTTTCTCTGTTAAATCCTTAATTACTACTTCATCCAAAGGATCTATTTTAAAGGCTTTCTCAGATAAGTCCTTTTTCTCCTTGGTTTCTAACAAGTCTGAAGTAGGAGGGATATAATTGTTATTGTAAGGAGGAGGTGTATTATTGTATCCAATACCAGGCTTCATCTTGTCATGAATCTGAGCCTTTAGAAGAGAATCCATTGCTTTTGAAGCATATGAAAACTTTTCTATGTCAAGTTTAACTTTAGACAGTTCCTCTTTCAGCCTATCATTCTCTTCTAAGGATTTAGACAGTTTGATCTCTAACTCATTCTTTTCCCACTTCCAATAGTTTGTGTCATAAGAGTGTTGAAGTTCATTAGCTTGAAAGCCTTTGATTTGCTCTTCAAACCTCTCTACTATCAACACATACTCTCTTCTGTCCTTTTCTAATCTTTTGAGGTCATCACACATACTTTGATTGTGATCCCTGTATCTTGTGACAGTGTCAATGCAAGATTTTGTACAAAGATTAGAAATTACCTCAGAGGGAAGATCAGACACTTCTGCCATAAGAGCTTGATTCTGAATGGCTTCCTCAGCTTGATCACTCCAGTCAAATCCCATTCCTTGTTGAGAAACAAGGGCTTGAGCAGGATTCTTGTTTTGATTGTAGCCTCCATTCTGAGCTTGTTGGTGGTTGTTGTTTGGAATAGCACTCCTGCATTCTCTAGCAAAGTGTCCTTTCAAGTGACACTTATAACATTCCACCTTGGTCTTGTCAAAACCAGCTCCATCTTCTCTTCTTTGAGAGAAGTTATTCCTTCCTGTTCTTTTAATGAACTTCTTTACCCTCATTGATAACATGGCCATCTGCCATTTAATATCCATCTCCTCCAGATCATCAGGGTGAATTTGATCCAGATCATCATTAATCAAAGAATTGCTGCTATGACTGGACATAAAGGCTTCAAAGATAGTTTCAGTGCCTTTTTCTGAACTTACTCCACTGGCAGTACTAACTGCTTCAGGGTTGGCAGTAGTATCAGTGGATGCTGAGAGAAGTGCAGCATTGTGGATATAACCAAAGGGCTTCTTCTTGGTTTCTACCTCAGTTTCAAAAACTCTTAGATCATTGTATAGATCATCAAGTTCTTTCTCTTCCAGATTGTCACTCTGTCTATATGAGACGGTGTACATAGTCCATTCATCCCCAAGAGATCTGAGGAACTTTCTGTTGATATCATCTTGTTCCATCTTTACTCCTACAGTAGCCAGTTCACCTATGAGTTTGTTGAACCTATCAAAAGTTTGAGTCATAGACTCATTCTTTGAGGAAGTGAAGTTCTCATACTGCTGCTTTAGAACATCTCTTTGGTTTCTTTTGATGCTTTTAGTTCCAGCAAATCTTTTCTCTAGAGCATTCCAGAGAATCTGAGCATCAGTGCAGTTGCAAAATTGATGCTGATATTCATTGGGGATGGCCAAGAGCAGAGTGCTCAAGGCCTTCATCTCTGTCTGTCTGATCTTCCTCTCACCATCTGTCTTTGGTGGAGGTCTTTTCCCATCTTCTCCTATCCTTCCAGCTTCAGAAGGACCATTCTCAATGATATCCCACATTGAGAAGTCAGTGAGAAGAATATATTGTCTAATTCTGATCTTCCACATGTCAAACTCACTGGGTTTGAGCATTGGAACCTTAGAGACCAAAGTACTGCTTGATTCTGTAAGATTTTCCATGATGAACAGATGTTTCTGAGAGAGTTTAGCTCTGATACCACTTGTCAGGATCGAATTCTCAACAAGAATTAATTCTCAGAAACAATATCAAAGAAGTTTGCGGAATAACACTTTGATATTCAATGAAACAGTAAATCAATACAGAAAATATGAAGAACAAACTGTAAACTTGTATTGAATGCTTTGAAGTTACAAGATTACACACTCAACCTCAATATTGATGAACATGCTCACCAATATGAATTCTACTTCTCTAGAATTAGGATCTATGCCTTGAGGTTGTTTTTCTCTCTAGAACTTAGAATTTTTAATCACTCTAAAACTATTCTGTATCTTCTATACATATACTAAACAAAAAGATAATTACAAGAAAATAAACATATCTTCAGTATATCTTCCATGTATATCTCTAAGCTTCCATGTATATCCTTTGATGCGAATCTTCATCATATAAGCAGTATTAATCTTCAGCAGCATTAAATTTCTTCTAGCAGCATTAATTACCAAGCAGCACTAACCACTAGCAGTACTAACTAGCTAAGCAGTACTAACTTTGTTCAAGCAACACTAACTTTGACTAGCAGTATTAATAGTACTAGCAGTAGTAACACTCAGCAGTATTAACCTTTAAGTCTTCTAGCAGTAGTAACTTTGAACTAGCAGTATTAACCATACTTGATGAATTCTTCAGTTCCCAACACATAGTCGCTGGAAGGTGAGTACTCGCGGTACAAACCTGACGATTGTGACTGGCGATAGTGACACTCTCGCTCGCAGGCTCAAGGAGGCTTTTAAGCCCGATTTTTAGGTGATCTTCTTCATAACTTCTCATCCTCTTTACCCTAAACTCTCCCAACTCTCCAACCCTCAGAAATGTCGGTTTGGGTTGCATCCAAGACTCCATATCCCCTACTCTTTCATGTTTGGACCTCATCAATGGTGAGATTGGAAGCTATACCTAGAGTTCTTCACCTTCATTAATGGTGTGATTGGTAGTTCCCGACTTTGTGAACATTTTAGAAATTGTAACCTTTTTGGGTTTTGGGTCGAAGGCCAATTGTGATTTGAGAAACAAAGATTTTTCGGAAAGGATGTACTTGGTTCACGTAACCATATTGGCTCACGTGTTTTAGCCAAACGTTTATTATGCCTTTGGGCTGATTTATACTCAGATGAATCTTTGGGGTATTCGTTTAGTTTTTAGTAGCTCGTTAAGGATCCTTTGACGTATGGTGTACTTAGTTGGATCTTATTAAGAGTTACATGTTTTGAATGCATTAGTTCATTCGTTGGTATCATGTAACATTTTAGACTGTAATGCATTGGATCCATAGACATATGAGTCAGTCAGTTGGTTTAATTGAGAACCCTATCCCTGTTTTAGGACTGAAAATTATTTATGGCTAGCGGGAAGTCGAGGTATAAATCATGGGTGGTTGAACTCGATGACCGTGTAATCTTTAGTGAAGGGCTCGAGGTATAGATCGTGGGTGGTTGAACTTGATGCCCGTGTAATCTAGTCTGGTTATTCATCGTGGAATTTAGTGTCCGCGTTTGAAGTCTAGTGAGTGTTCCCCAAGTCATATTTTTATGTAAGCTTGCGGTGGTGCTCTGTAGAGTCGTATACGGAGCTAAGTCTTGCGGTGGTGCCCATGGTGAGCCGGATTCGGGGACTTGTGGCTTTTGTGGTGACACTCATCTAGAGGTCAAGTAGACACTTTCTTGCAGTGGTTGCTCGGTAGGGAGCTGTATACGAGGATCCATGACCCTATGTGAAACTCGATAACGTCAACAAGTGGCTTAACTTTGTGTGCCCGCCAGCTGCGATGGAATTCGGGTCTACCCCATCACCGAAAGGTGTTGTTTTAGGTATTGAGTTTTAGTATCTATGTTTTCGGTGACGTTTTGTATATATGGATTTTTATCCATGGTTTATGGGTTGAGTATTATATCCCACCCGTGTTTTGGGTGTTTCAGGATATAAAGTTTTATCCGCGTTTCATAAATTGGGAGTTCGATTTCTATTCTCATTTTGAGTTGAATTTAATTTGCGAAAGAACGTTTTATATTGGGATCTTCGTCCCTAAAATAGTTTGGATTGGAAACCATTTATATTGGTGTTTCCTTCGCCTAAAATGCATGTTATTGGAAAACGAGTCGTTTTCATATTCGAATCATATCATTTTGAAAAATTATGATTTAAATTGCATTTCTACTTTTCAACGATGTATTTATTCACGTTGAAAACTCTTGATCTCACTAGGCGTTAGCCTAACCTTTTTATTTGTCAGTGTGTGTAACAGGTTCCGGTTGGGAATAGTCTTAGTGACACTGCGAAAAGAGGATTGCTAGTTGTGTGCTCGAGAAGTGATTAGCTTGTTGAAGTCTTCCGCATTTGTTTTGGGAAGATAAACTTGTGTTTGGGGTTAAGTAACACTCGACTTCGATTTAGTCCTTGTATATTATTGGAGTTTATATTTGTTGAGGTTAGTTATATGATTTTTAACTTGAGGTATTATGAGTTTTGAATTGTAGGAGGAAGTTTTATTCCTTATTTTGATGTTATATTAAAAATTTTAATCATTTGCTCTTACCAAATTTGAGGGTGTTACAAGTTGGTATCAGAGCTTAAGTTTGAGAGAATTATGTGTTGATTTTGAATGCATAGACTCAAACTATTGTTCTTTTAAGTGAACGAGGGAGAAATTGCACCAATAGGCATTTTGAGATTGGATGTTTTGAAGATAATGGAGTCACTAGGAACGGGAATCACGTCGAGAGTAGCAAGGATGATCGTGTACAGTACGTTCATAATTGCACCTGGCCAGTGTTATGGTGAACCTACAAGTTACATGTGTATACTTGGAATACTTTGATGTGATGACCATTGGGGTAGTGAGGAAGTTTCTAAGTGGGTAGCCGTTAGAAGAGGTTGATGATTTTAACGTTCGTCACTTGGAGTGACAGTAAGCATGATGATTGCATTAAGTGGACCGATTCGGGTTGAAATTATTGGTTGGATTAGAACCATAGACTTTTGGAATCGGCAATATTTGAGGAGAAATTGTAAGGTTAACCGATTTAGTTGCCTACCGTTACCTTAAGATGTGAGCATCCGGATGTCGGTAGTGAGATCGTTGGACTTAGTTGTCAGGATCGAATTCTTAACAAGAATTAATACTCAGAAACTAATATCAAAGAAGTTGCGGAAAAACACTTTGATATTTGATAAAACAGTAATCAAACACAGTATATAATTATCAAACAGTAAACTTGTATTGAATGCTTAAAGTTACAAGATTACACACTCAACCTCAATATTGATGAACAGGCTCACCAATACGAATTCTACTTCTCTAGAATTAGGATCTATGCCTTGAGGTTATTTTTCTCTAAAAGAATGAAAAACTAAAGTTAAACGTTATCATCCTATTCTAAACAATACTATATATATACTGAATACAAAGATAATTACAATGAATAAAATATCTTCAGTATATCTTCCATCATTATCTTCAAGCTTTCCATAATCTTCAGTTTATCTTCCATCATTATCTTCAAGCTTCCATGTATATCTCTAAGCTTCCATGTATATCTCTAAGCTTCCATGTATATCTTCAGATTATCCAGCTGTTATCCTTTCATGCAGATCTCCATCTTATAAGCAGTATTAATCATAAGCAGCATTAATACTCTGAGCAGTATTAACTCTAGCAGTACTAACCATGCTCAGCAGCATTAATCTCTTCAAGCAGTACTAACTTTGAACTAGCAGTACTAATCTTGTTGAGCAACATTAACCATCAACTAGCAGCATTAATAACAGAAGTACTAACTAGAAGTATTAACAACTAGAAGTATTAACTGTTTTCTTCTAGCAGCATTAACTAGAAGCATTAATATCAGAAGTATTAACCATGTTGAACTAGAAGTAGTAACCATGTTGAACTAGAAGTAGTAACCATCCTTGGCATATTTCAGACCCAACAATCTCCCCCTAACTTAACTTTTCAAAACTGAGAAGTTAAGTTCTTCAACATAGGGTCTTTATGATAATTTCAAAACTTTCTGCAACTTCTAGTTCTTCTTGATTCAGTTTCTGCTGTTATCTTCTTTTCTGTTTCTGTTGTAGTTACTGCTTTGTTTCAGCTTCTTCACTTATCTCCCCCTCAAAATAAGATTTCATATCAACTTGATTCTCCTTCTCAATTCTTCTCAAGTTCAGATGTTTAAGTCTCCCCCTTTTTGAAATAATCATGATCTTTTAATCTCTTTTATCTCCATAATTTGATTGTGAACTTTCAGACAAATTGTACCAAGTGAATCCATCAATTCTTTGTAGTTAAACTGTCCTCACCTCCTTTAGATGTGTTTACCACCTTTGAAGGATCCTTGGATCTTTTAGTAGAGATCTTCTGCCTAGCAGAAGCACCTTCTACTCCCTTGGTTTCTTGGCACCTGGGACCTTTAGATAATTACTCATCTAAAGTTGCCATGGGGAAGGTCTTAGATATGTTCACACTGTCCTGTCCTGCACTTTGTGCAAAGTCAGTAGTGTGAGCCTTACAACCCATATGCTCTTACATCTCCTTATTGAGCACCTTCTTGAGGTTGGGAGACACCTCTATGGTTTCCCTTTGGATATTCTCTAAAGGAGAATCCTCCCTTAGAGGGCTTAAAGGCTTAGTGGGTGAAGGTACAAGAAGGGAAGGAGCCTTCTTTACCTGTTTTCTTTATCTGTTTTATTGGTGAACTTGGCTTATGAAGTAGAGACTGTGGGATAGATATAGAGTGGGAAGGTTGGGATTGGCTAGCAGTGGGAATGTCTAATGAGGGCCTTGACCCTGCTGCCATACCTTTTTCAGTGTGGGACACCACCATCATTGTAGAGAACAATGGGGTGTCAACTCCTTCAGAGTCCCTAGCAGATCTTCTCATGTTTGAGAAAACCTTGCCTTTAGGGGGTTTAGGTACATATACCTCATCAAAGTGAAGTATGTCCGTCAATTCATTATTAAGTATTTCTTGTACAAACTTTGGATACAGATAAAAGCTTTTTGATTGATATCCAGGTTTGACATAAAATCAATGAAGATCATTTTTAGGTATAGAAAACTTACATTAGCAGTAGTAGCACTTATCAGCAGCATTAACACAGACTGGCAGTAGTAACACATACCAGCAGTATTAACACAGTCTGACAGTATTCACTGAACTAGAAGTACTAACTACCTTTCAGTATTAGCAACCTGAAACACTTACAGACACAAGGTTAGTAGTACCATATACCATAAAATTTTCAAAAGTTACTTTATCTTTTGAAACTATACCTTTTTCACTTTTCTTACCTTCTGCTGGATCAAAAGTAACATGTCCTCCATCAAATCTTTTAAAGAATTTGAAGGCAATCCATGTTCCTTGTTATGTGCCAAGAGCAATCATTATCTTCATTCCAAATGCTCTTCCTCTTGAGCTTTTGATTGCCCTGCACACTTGATAAATCAGTTAGTCTTTGAGGGAACCCAAGCCAAAGTGGTCTTGGGTTGACCTTTCTCATTAATATAATCTGTCAGTTTGGTCTGAATGAGTTGTTTAGGAATCTCATGACTGGAGTACTTTGTCAAGATTATAGGCTTGGCTGCATTACTACTAGAAGCAGCACTAGCTTTGTTAGCAGTACTAACTTGGTTAGCAGTACTAATCAAGTTAGCAGCACTATTTTTGTTAGCAGTACTATCTGGGATAGCAGTACTAACAGGTTTCTTTGCAATTGGAACCCAAACTTGAACAAAGTTGTTTGCTTTCTTTGTCTTTAAATTACTCCTTGGCTTATTTGGAGTATTTTTCTTTGGTTTAGCAAACTTGTTCTGAGCATGTGATCTTATAGGTGCTCTGTTCTCAGCCATATGATTCCTTCTCTGATTCCTATAACCAAAAGAGTTTTGTGGTTTTCTTTGAAAAGTGACTCTTTGGTTGATAGGGTTGAAATAACAGTGTTTGGCAAGATGATTCAATTTGCCACAGATAAAACAAGGTTTTGGTCTATTGATTTTACTCAAATCAACTCCTTGTTTTTGTGCCCACTGATTATTCCAGTTTCTCTGATTTCCCCTTGGTTTATCATGTTTTTGGGGCTCAGATTTATTGCAAGAACACTGTTTACAAGGGACAGGATTCACAACTGTGGTTTGCTTATAATGGACCTTCTCAGACTTTCCCTCAGTCTTTTCTATGTCCTTAGACTTGATCCAAGCCTTTCCACATCCCTCATTGGTGATAATGTTATTTTCTAGAGGAATCTCACCACTCACAGTGTTCTCATTACTCTTTTCACTAGAGTTCTCTACTTCAGAGTCTGTTTCAACCACCACTTTGTCTAAAGGATCTACCTTAGTGGCTCCAACAGGCAATTCCTTCCTATCCTTGGTCTCTAGTAAGTTTGATATAGGAGGAATGTAATTGTTGTTGTATGGTGGTGGTGTGGTGTTATAGCCTATTCCTCTTCTAAGTTTGTCATGGATTTGAGTTTGGAGCAAAGAGTCCATTGCTTTAGAAGCATTGGAAAATTTCTCAATATCCAGCTTGGCTTTCTCAAACTCACTCTTTATCTTCTCATTCTCCTCTTTAGACTTTTTCAGCTGAAGTTCTAGGTTATTCTTCTCCCACTTCCAGTAATTTGTATCATAAGAATGTTGAAGTTCATTGGCTTGGAAAACTTTGATCTGTTCCTCAAACCTCTCAACAATTCTTATATAGTCTTTTATATCTCTCTCTAATCTTTTAAGGTCATCACTCATTGTCTGGTTGTGATCCCTGTACCTTTTAACAGTTTCCATACAAGTTTTAGAGCAAAGATTAGACATTACCTCTGTGGGGATTTCTGTGCTTGAAGAGTCTGAAACTTTAGCCATTGATGATTTCTGATTTCAAGGAAGAATGATGATTGCAGGTTTCTGAGAATACTAGCTCTGATACCACTTGTCAGGATCGAATTCTTAACAAGAATTAATACTCAGAAACTAATATCAAAGAAGTTGCGGAAAAACACTTTGATATTTGATAAAACAGTAATCAAACACAGTATATAATTATCAAACAGTAAACTTGTATTGAATGCTTAAAGTTACAAGATTACACACTCAACCTCAATATTGATGAACAGGCTCACCAATACGAATTCTACTTCTCTAGAATTAGGATCTATGCCTTGAGGTTATTTTTCTCTAAAAGAATGAAAAACTAAAGTTAAACGTTATCATCCTATTCTAAACAATACTATATATATACTGAATACAAAGATAATTACAATGAATAAAATATCTTCAGTATATCTTCCATCATTATCTTCAAGCTTTCCATAATCTTCAGTTTATCTTCCATCATTATCTTCAAGCTTCCATGTATATCTCTAAGCTTCCATGTATATCTCTAAGCTTCCATGTATATCTTCAGATTATCCAGCTGTTATCCTTTCATGCAGATCTCCATCTTATAAGCAGTATTAATCATAAGCAGCATTAATACTCTGAGCAGTATTAACTCTAGCAGTACTAACCATGCTCAGCAGCATTAATCTCTTCAAGCAGTACTAACTTTGAACTAGCAGTACTAATCTTGTTGAGCAACATTAACCATCAACTAGCAGCATTAATAACAGAAGTACTAACTAGAAGTATTAACAACTAGAAGTATTAACTGTTTTCTTCTAGCAGCATTAACTAGAAGCATTAATATCAGAAGTATTAACCATGTTGAACTAGAAGTAGTAACCATGTTGAACTAGAAGTAGTAACCATCCTTGGCATATTTCAGACCCAACATTAGTAAGCTTGGTCCTAAGATTTGGGTCTTGACCAAAGCTCGGTCCACTTGCACCATGCGGACGTCCACTTCGAGCTTTCCTGAAAACCGCACAAGCCTCTGTTGCTTCTGCGGAAGCATTCGTAATTCCACTTAATGCGGACGTCTACATGCACTATGCGGACTTCCACTTGACACTGATCGCCCGGTTAATCGCCAGATCGCTGTTTTAGCCATAACTTATTTGTTTTGGCTCCGTTTACACTCCGGAAAGGCCCGTTGGATTCATATTTGAATTCTCCATCCAACTAGAATATAAAATCTAGGATTCAATCCAAAATTCTATTTCTTCTATTTCTCTTGAAAGATCGATTTCTACACTGACTTGAAATTATATATAACATCCCAGGCCAACCGTACCAGATATTGTCCGCTTTGTCCACACATCCGAACTCACGGTTTTAAAACGCGTCTGGTAGAGGAGGTATCTAGTCCCTTGCAACTTTCGTTCTCCTCCCCAACCAATGTGGGATCTTACAATCCACCCCTTTGGGAGCACAGCGTCCTCGCTAGCACACTAGTCCGGCTCCCGGATCTGATGCCATCTGTAACATCCTGGGCCAACTGTACCAGATATTGTCCGCTTTATCTACACACCTGGACTCATGGTTTAAAACTCGTCTGGTAGAGTAGGTATCCAGTCCCTTGCAACTTTCGTTCTCCTCTCCAACCAATGTGGGATCTTTACATTATACATACCCGAATATTACGGGTGTTAATCCTCCCCAACTTGGAAATGATTTTGTCCTCGAAATCCTAAACTACACAAATAAATGAGGATATAGACGTTTCATATCCTCCTCCGCTTCCCATGTCACATTGGCACCGCGATGGTGCTTCCATTGCACTTTCACCATTATGACTTCCTTGTTTAAGAGTCTCTTGGTCCTCTCTCTCCATAATGGCTTATATTCTTCGATACAACGGTTTCCGTCCACCCGAATCTCCGACAATGGTATGACGCTTTCTTCTTCCACCAAAGATTTTTGTAAATAACACACATGGAACGTAGGGTGAATTTCGTCCATCTTCGGTGGCAAATCTAACTTGTAAGCTTGCATCCCGATGCGTTCAAGAATGGTAAATGATACAAGGAAATGGGGACTTAACTTCCCGAGCTTCCCAAACCGAATTAGTCCCTTCCAAGGGGACACTTTCAATATCACACGATTTCCCACTTGAAATTCCATCGGTCGCCTTTTCTTGTCGGCATAACTCTTTTGCCGATCTTGCGCCGCCTTCTGTTGCTCTCGAATTCCTTAAACCTTATCAGCCGTTTCTTGAACGATCTCGGAACCTGCAAACAGATTCTTGCCCGCCTCGAGCCAACACACGGGTGTTCTACACTTCCGTCCGTACAAGGCTTCAAACGGTGCCATACCAATACTCGAGTGATAGCTATTGTTGTATGCGAACTCTACCAAAGGTAGGTGAGAGTCCCAACTACCCCAAAGTCAATGATGCAAGATCTTAACATGTCTTCAAGTGTTTGAATCGTCCGTTCACTTTGTCCGTCGGTCTGGGGATGGTAGGTCGTACTCAACTTCACACGCATACCCAATTATTTTTGCAAGCCATCCCAAAAATGCCAAGTGAACCGACTATCGTGATCGGAGACAATAGACAATAGTACACCGTGATGAGATATCACTTCATAAATATACAATTTCGCTAGCTTGTCCATAGGCAAGGTTTCCCGCATAGCCAAGAAATGGGCGCTTTTGGTTAAGCGGTCCACTATAACCCAAATTTTATCGTGGCCCCTTAGTGTCTTTGGCAATTTTGTCACAAAGTCCATGGTGATATGCTCCCATTTCCATTTTGGAATTTCTAAAGACTGTAAACTCCCATATGGTCGTCGGTGCTCGGCCTTCACTTGCAAACAAGTCATGCATCGTTCCACGTAACGTGCCACATCAAGTTTCATAACCGGCCACCAATAATGCAATTTCAAGTCTCTATACATCTTCGTGCTCCCCGAGTGAATGGAATACTTGGACTTATGGGTTTCCTTAAGAAGAATCTATCGATTTCCCCCAATCTTGGCCTCCCACATTCGCCCATTGAATAGATTCACTCCACGGCTATCCTCCGTCAAGAGTAAATGTTGTTTTACCATAACCTCTTCCTTGAGATTATCTTCTAGTAAAGCTTCGGCTTGTGATGTTTTGATTTGTTTGACGAGTGTTGACATCAACTCAATTCTCGAAAAGGTGACCCGAGAACTTCCCCCATAATCTTTTCGACTCAAAGCATCTGCTACTACATTCACCTTACCCGGGTGGTAGAGCAACTCGCAGTCGTAATCCTTTAGTAGTTCCAACCACCTTCTTTGCCTCATATTCAGTTCCTTCTGATCGAATATGTGCTTCAAACTCTTGTGATCCGTATAGAGTGTGCATGTCATACCGTAGAGGTAATGTCGCCAAAACATTAAGGCAAACACTACCGTCGCCAATTCCAGATTGTGGGTGGGATAGCTAACTTTATGTACCTTGAGTTGCCTTAACATGTAGGCGATTACTTTACCTCTTTGCATCAACACACAACCCAACCCCGATTTAGAAGCGTCACTAAAGACTACGAATTCTTCGGTTCCCTCGGGCAAGGATAGGATAGGTGCTTCACATAGATTTTTCTGAAGGGTCCGAAATACCTTCTAGTGGGCATCCGTCCACACGATTTCACGTTCTTCCTTGTGAGGGCCTTTAAGGAAGAAGCGACCTTTGAGAAGTCTTGGATGAATCTTCGATAGTAGCCCGCCAAAGCCAAGAAGCTTCTAATTTCCGACGGACTTTTGGGTGGTTCCCAATTCATCATAGCTTTGATCTTCGAGGGATCCACCTTTACCCCCTCTTTGGTGACCACATGCCCCAAGAATTGTACCTCTTGGATCCAAAAGTCACACTTCGAGAATTTAGCGTATAACTTCTCCTTCCTTAGCACTTCTAGGACTTATCGAAGGTGTCCTTCGTGATTTGCTTCATTCTTAGAGTACACGAGGATATCTTCAATGAACACTATTACCGACTTGTCAAGGAATGGTCGGCACACCTGGTTCATCAAGTCCATGAATACCGCCAGTGCATTGGTTAGGCCAACTGGCATTACTAGGAACTTGTAGTGGTCGTATCGCATCCTAAACATAGTCTTCGGGATGTCGTCTTTCTTCACCCTCACTTGGTGATATCCCGAACGTAGATCGATCTTTAAGAAGCAACCCGCTCCTTGAAGTTGGTCAAATAAATCATCGATTCTAGGAAGTGGGTACTTGTTCTTCACCGTCGTTTTGTTCAACTCTCTGTAGTTGATACACATCCGCATCGTGTCGCCCTTCTTCTTAACGAATAAGACCGGAGCTCCCCAAGGTCACGAACACGGCCTCACGAAGTTCTTCTCAAGGAGGTCTTGGAGTTGATCCATCATTTCTTGCATCTCGGAGGGAGCTAGTTGATAAGGGGCTCGAGCAATCGGAGCCGCCCCTGGCACAAGGTCAATCCGAAACTCCACTTGGAGATCGGGTGGTAGGTTGGGCAAGTCATCTGGGAAAACATTGGGAAACTCACGCACCACCCTTACGTCTTCAAGCTTGGCATCTATCACGTACGCTATGAATGATGAACATCCTTTCACTAGGCACTTCCGTGTCTTAGCCATAAAGATAATTGCTATGTCGTCCTTCGTCCTCTCACCATAGATTACTACCGCCTCTCCATCCGAAATGGGTATTCAGATCAACTTCGTGGAGCAGACGATTTCGACTTGGTTCTCCGCTAGCCAGTCCATCCCAACCACAACATCGAATCCGCCGATCAACATGGGCATCAAATTAATAGAAAACTTCTTCCCTTCAATCTCAAGAGTGCATTCCCTCAAGACACCACGAATCACTACCTGGTCACCATTCGTTATCTCTACCACTATAGCATCTTCAAAACTACTAGTGGGCATGATAAGATTTTGACAAAACGTATCAGATATGAAAGAGAAGATGGAACTAGAGTCAAATAACACGCACGTAGGTATGAAGTTTAGAAGAAATGTACCCGATACCACATCGGCGGATGCCTTGGCTTCTTCTGTCGTTATCTGAAAAGCTCTATCGGGCGCTCTCAGAGGATCCACTTTCTTTCCATTGGCTCCTCCCATCTTCAATTTCGGGCATTCCGACCTAACATGTCCCGACTCTTTGCATTCGAAGCATATTTGTCCCTTGACGGGACAAACTCTAAAAGCATGACCAGGTTTCCCACACTTGTAGCAATTACCGGGAACAAAGTTGCATGGACCAAAATTCTTGCTTCGGCACTTGGAACACCACCTAGCATCGCACCTAGGATCGATTCCACGTTGGTTGTTGTTGAAAGGTCTTGGCTTCTTTGAGGGTACAACACTTCCCTCCCACTTTCTTTTTTCTAACTGACGACTACCTTTCTCTTTACCACGGTTGTAGGAGTCTTCCATCAATTGGGCTTCTTCAACCGCTGTAGATCCTAGAAATTGTGCAATCATGATAATAATCAATAAACAATAGATATTCAATCACAACTACTGGTCATATGATTAGATTTATCAGTAAAGGGTTTAAGGTTTACGGAGAGAATTTCACTAGGATTAGGTAAACCTTCTAATGACCATTAACCTAGAAAACTATGTTAATATATAAATATATATGAGGCATGAAAGAACTTGGGCCCTTAAAGGCCAACAACTAAAACAACTTTCAATAAATTACAGTTTTCACCCCGAACTTCTATTTAACAAATAATTCACCCTAACAATCTCCCTCTTTAAATTGAAGTTCGTAATCTCGCCAGTTGGGAACATGTGTCTTCCGAAAACCGAAACTGATCTAGAAATGTCTCATTGATGTCTTGTACTCCAGTCGTTCTTTGATCTGGCCTAAAGCTTTGAGAATAAGGCATCTGTATTTCGAATCCAAAGACTGGATCCATTTTTCATCTTGATTAATAGAACGCTTTAGCTTGTCTCGAAGTAACATCAGTGTACCATCACAGAATCGAGCAATCTGACTGAATCGGAAGAATCACATATCACCTTTACCATTTGAGTAAGTCATGCCGAATTCTAGAAATTTGACCACCGTATAAGTAGGTACATTCTGAACATCTTAAGGAAGACTGAGATTAGGCTTGAGCAGATTTATCTCTGCTTGATTGCTTTCTAACCCACTCTGGAAGTCTTCAATGGATGCAAGTTTCATAGCACACTTCATGTATCTCTTAACAGTTTTGCAGTGCATCTGTAACTTCTCCTGGTCGAACAATTTTGGTCTTCAAGTCTCGGAGAAAAAATAGAATATCTGGTAACTCGAGACTTACAAAGTCAGCTTCAGAAAACTGCCATTGACTACCATCTTCTCTGGTCACCTCAAAATAAGAATACTATATGCTCATGAAGCGGCAAGAGTAAATCTGGTCAACATATCTGATTCTGAGCTTGTCCTGTCAATGTTTTTTCTGAGACTTTTGTACATAAAAACGTGCTCGCGTTGCTTCTTTCTGTCTATCATTGAATGAAGACCATACAAAGCGACCTCATCATACGGGCGAATCCAATGGGCAAATAGATTTTTCTGACTTTTTACAAGAATTGGAACGTTGATTCTGACTCTTTCCCATTTCAATGGTGGAGCTGGCTGAGTACTTTCAGTTTCATGAACTGGTGAGACTGGCGGAGATCGGATGGGGTGATCTGACTGAGATAGATCGAGATGAACTGATGAATAAGTCAGAAGGGGCATACCTGCAGAAGATTGTTCGGCTGAATGATGATCTTGAGCCACATTTTCGAAATTTAACAACTCATGGATTTCAACTTGAAAAACTACCAAGGCTTTTTCAGTGTTGATCGGTTCTTCTGACGGATCTAGATCTGAATAAGGATCAACAATAATTGCCCAACTGTCCGGATTATAAGATGAACCTCTGTCACATTCCTCAGGATTTTGAACCGTTGGAATGACGTCGTATAGCACTAAATCCATTACCTGATCTTGAGCCTAACCCTGTCCTTTGTTTGGAGTACCTGAACCCAACTCTGTCTGTCCTTCTACAATAACCACTTCCTGTGCTAACTCAGGATCGGATGTGCGTTTGCACTTATCCCCCTCATGGTGATCAGGATCATCCTGGTCATCATGTCTACGCTTGAGCCTGCCTGCCTGTCCACGACAGGTTGCTTCCAAAGATGACACCCTTTCAGTCAGTGCAGCTAGAGTTTGCTGCATTGACTGAATAGTAGTGGTTTGGTGCTGGAATGCTTTAGGAGATATAGTGGGTGGGGGTGGGGGTGTAGGGGTTGATGCTTGAAAACGTAGGAGAGATATTAGGTCGGCATCTTGGGATGGTTCAGTTTGGGATTGGGATAAAAGTTTGGCCAGGAGCATGAATTTGAGGTCATCTATTGAGAAATCGGTGGGTGGAGGTGGTGGTGGTGGAGGTAGTGTTTCAGGCTCAGCCATAGTGGCTTTACCTTTAATTATTCTCTTTAGAGCATCTACCTCCTCTTTCATTTCTGATCGCATAATGGAATGGACAACCTTTAGGGCGTCGTCCAAATAATCCCTTGAGACAAATTCGGGAAAACTAACACCTGGGTCACTTAGACTTCCAGTTGTAGTAACGGTTGTGGAAGTCATACCGCCTACGTTCACAACTGGCATGATGATAGTTCTGGTAGGACTTCCACCCAATCCTCGTAATCCACTAATAGGTAGAGTTACTATGGGTGTTCCGGCTGGGTCACTAAGATGTCCAACAGTAGCCGAAGTAAGTACTCATGTCCTAGTCAAAGAAATGATGTCATCGAGTGGCTCTAGACGATGTGCACTGAAAGAAGTCGAGGATGGGGGCAGTTGTCCTCTAGTTTCAATACTAGAACTCTCCAAGTGAGAGACAGGTAGAATATGTGTTGATCCCCCGTGAGAAATTGAAACCAACATCTGTTGAGAGACGTCGAAGTGGCTAGTTGGGGTGTGTAATTGCGTCGCTAGGTCCACGACGGATTCTTCAATAGCCTGTCCCAACACATGAGACTGGGTAGCAGATATGGCTACCTGGCTGATAGTGGTTAGGGGAAGGTCAACCTGAGGTGGTTGCCTCATCACTCGTGTACGCTCAAAATTATGTTTACTCTTTCTTTCCCTCGCTCTATGTACCTCTTCATTTTCAACTTGTACTCCCTCTTCTCTCCTTATGTCTCCAGGTGAGGGTTGGTCATCGTCACCATCAGAGTCAGATGACTCGTAATTTGGTTCCGTTGACTCGGGTTCAAATTCATCTGGGGTGGTTGACTGGTCATCAAGAGTGCCACATTCGGTATGGGAAGAGGAATAGATCTGATCGGTTTCTGTCGCTGTGTCAGATATAGAATAGGTAGCGACAGTCTCAGACTCGGTATCCTCTTCCGGAATCTGAGGATCTGCCTGAGGTGGGGTAGGCGATCAGCGAGAGATGCTAGCCTTGCTTGGTCTAACGGCACTACCCGCTTCATTTCTGCTTACTATATTTTCTCTCAACACACCCGGTCCGGGAGCCCCAACTCTCCGGACTGTTCCTCCTCTCGTATGTGGATCCTCACGCTGCTCAGGTCGTGCTCCCTGGGGAGGTCCTTTCAGTTCTGGATGGACCATTGGAGCAAATATACCGTGTGTGCGCCTATACTCTATCATACTCAGTGTCGTTGGACTATCATAGGCCAGTAAACCATCAGGAATACGTCTAGCGACTATGTTTGTGATTTCATTTCTAGTCGGAAGACGGTGAGTAGGATGGTGAGGACATACCGGATGAGAGGAGCGCTGAGCTATTGTGGGATGGATATGCATGTAGTTCCTGATAAAGATTTGAAGAAACTGCATAAACGGGATGAAGTTTCGTCGTTTTGTTGCGTTGTCTAAGACCTTTTGATCTAGCTCGAACCAGAGAATATCGGCATAGTATGTATGGAGATGGAATGCAACACCGTGAAAGAGCCGCAATAAGTTGGCACTAGTATGATCTATGCCCTTGGTGATGGCTGATAAACATCTGTTGAGGAATGTGAACAGAGTGTACCCTAGTGGTGTTAAGTGCCGACGGTTGAATGTTGAAGGGAATGGTAGAGGCACCGCATATCCTAGAGAGTGGATATCTGCACACAGCGTGGAATCTGAGACGATGGGGTCGAAACTGTCTCTGCCCAGAACTGAGTCAGCGGTTGGTAAGCAAAGAAATTGTCGAAAGAGATCCTGTGTGAGAAGTATCTATGTATTGTCAATGCTGGCCTTAAGATGGAATCCATCTTCTTCTTCGATGTGAGTGAGAGATTGCCAGAATTGTTGGAGATACAACTGAGGAACATCGACAGTTGCGGTGAGAGCGTACGAGAAGAGGGTGGCCTCTGAGGATCTCCATGATCACCTGGTGTTGGCCTTAGAGCTATGAGAAGTCCAAGTGGAAGTTGTTTGGAGTGAGTGGGAGGTATTGAGCTGGATGGATCAGTGCGGCATCAGCGACTGGATCAATTTCGGGATTTGGATTCTGGGCCATGGTACCTGGTAGTCGATTGAGATGGAGAGAGAGAGCGAGATCGAGATCGACGATAGAAGAACGAAGAGGGAGATACTGGGGGGAGGGGAAAGATGTGATCAAGAGAGAGAGAGAGTAATAGAGAGTCCGGGAGATTGAGAGATAGAGATATAAGGATATATGAGGGGAAGCCGTTTGTCCAAAAGATGACTCTCCCCCCTTAACGCAAGTTATGATCAATTCAGACAAAATAAAGTGATAGAGACTTACCTGCTCCCCTCAGAATGAGAACGAGAATGACTTACAAAATTCCATGCGGTTAGACTCCCCCTTAACACATGAACAAACTGTTAAGTCTACTAGAAATGACAGAAGCTTTAAGCAATTGAAGTAACGAACTGAAAAATGAAATGAAACACAACGAAACGAAGAAAGAAAGGAATATAAACGTACAAAATCTAACTTATTAATACAGAAGTTTGATACTAGCACAGAACTTGACGAGTAAAATGTAAAAACCAATGAGTGTTTACTTGAGCATCCAGAGACAAATCACTGGATCATTAAGTCACATTCATTCATTATTTAATGAGACTCGTACAGGTCTGTAGAAGGTTCAAACTTTCAGATTAAGCATACTTATCTTGGACACTAGATATTGAAAGGGTTTTTCGTCGAAGGCTTTGGTTAAACAGGTCTGCTATCTGATGTTCTGTATTAACAAAGTAGAGTTCGATTGTACCTTTTTCGACATGGTCCTTGATGAAATGATAGCGCACGTCGATGTGTTTTGTCTTCCAAAATATTTGGGGTTGCTTTTTCCAATAAACGTTGGTTACATTTCTTTATGTTATTTGTACCAGTAACTGGTTTATGGATGAGTGCTCTTGGAGTAGTCGGTAAAAATCCGCGGTTCCTAATAGAATAGGTGGTGTGTTGGACGGGATAGCTTGATATGGCAATTACGCTTTTTGAGTCGTAGTAAATGGGGATCTTCGAGTAGTGGAATCCATATTCTTTTAGCTGGGTTCGCATCCAAATCACCTGCGAGCAGCAACTGGCGGCTGCTACATACTATGCCTTAGCGGTAGAGGTTGAGACGCAGTTTTGTTTCTTCGATGCCCAGCTGACTAGTCGATCTCCCAAGAACTGGACATGTCCCGATGTGCTTTTCCGATCTAGCATGTTTCCGGTATGGTCAGTGTCTGAATAAGCCATCAGTTCAAAACCCGTCTATTTCGGGTACCATAAGCCAAGATCAGTAGTACCTTTTAAATAACAAAATATACGCTTAACTGCAACTAAATGAGACTCTTTTGGTTTTGACTGAAATCTTGCACACAAGAATGTCGAAAACATAATGTCTGGCCTGCTAGCCATCAAGTACATCAGGGAACCAATCATACCTCTATAGGTCTTAGCATCCACGTCCTTTCCGTCAGGATCGGAGTGTAGCTTAGTACCTGTAGACATGGGCGTTTTCATGGGTGAAGAATTTTCCATCTGGTATTTCCGAAGAATATCTGATATGTACTTAGATTGATTTATGAAAATTCCTGTGGCTAATTGTTTAACCTGAAGACCCAGGGAAAAATTCATTTGACCCATCATACTCATTTGAAAATGTTTGCTCATGAGGGCTGAGAAGTTATGACAATACTTGGGGTTTGTTGAGCCAAAGGTTATATCGTCGACATAGATCTGTACAAGAATGATATCATGCTTTTCCTTTTTAATAAATAGGGTGGTATCGATCTTACCTTTGGAAAATCCAACTTTAATTAAAAATGAGGATAGTGCATCATACCAGGCTCGTGGTGCTTGCTTGAGACCATACAAGGCCTTGTCAAGAATGTAGACATGATGTGGTTTGTCAGAACTCACGAAGCATTCGAGTTGCGATACATAAACTTCTTCCTTGAGAACGTCGTTCGGAAATGCTGTCTTCACATCCATTTGAAACACAATGAAGTTATTGTGAGAGGCGTAGGCAAGGAACATTCGAATCGCTTCAATCCGAGCAACTAATCAATTCCTTCTTGCTGGTGATATCCTTTAGCTACCATTTCGTACTACGATTCCATCTTCGTCCTTCTTATTCTAGTAGATCCATTTTGTCCCAATCACCGTCTTGTTCTTTGGCCTGGGAACAAGTCGCCACACTTTGAGGCTCTCGAATTGCTTGAGCTCCTCTTGCATAGCTATCACCCAGTCTTGATCATTTAGCGCTTCGGAGACGGTTAAAGGTTCGATGCGGCTAAGGAACAAAGAGAAGAGGCAGTCATTTGTGGTAGCGAATCTAGTCTGAACAGGTACGTTGGGGTCGCCTATGATCTGATGTATGGGTTGAGCTCGTGTCTACTTGGTGGTATGTAGGAGAGGTTGATATGTCTGTTGAGAGGTATCAGGGTCCACATACCCACCTGGAGGTAGATCTTGAACTGCTTCGAGTGATGACGGCCTGTGAAGTGGAAGCTCTTGTGCTGGATTCGTGAGAGTAGCAGAGGACGACTCAGCAGGTGATGTATCTGTAACAGTTTCCGGGATTGCCGGAGATGGAGCTTCTTGAACAACTTCAGCAAGGTTCGGTTCAAGGGCTGCTACTGTTGCCGGTGCTTCAGTAGTAGCTTCAGTGGTCGGAGGGAGATCACACGAGCTTGGTGATCCTGATTTAGTGACAGTAGGAGTGGCAACATCAGACGAGGTTGATTCACTTGAAGTGGATGGACCAGTGACAGTTGTCACGTCTTGTACTTGAGCAGCTGCAATCCTGTTACATGAGATATCATTAGGCTTAGGATTAAAATATTCGTCATAAAAATGCTCAAAAAGTAAATCCAAATCTGAAATATGGGCTTGTGACGTAGACGCTTGATTTGGATTTACTGGATATTACGTAGACCCTGGACGTACCAGAAGCTAACACACCAGTTAAAGCGGGTTCTGAACTGAGGTGTTCAGAAGCCATTTCAGCGGTCTCGTCAAAAGTCACATTCACACTTTCAACGACGGTCTTCGTCCGTTTGTTGTAGACTCTGTAGGCTTGGGCTTGAGATGACTAGACGATGAACACTCCTTCGTCCGCCTTTGGGCTGAACATGTCGAGATCGTCCTTGTCGTTCAATACAAAACACATACAACCGAATGCATGGAAATACTTGATATTCGGAATGCGATTGTTGATGACCTCGTATGATGTCTTGTTGAACCGCTTGTTGATGATAGAATGATTTTGAGTGTAGCATGCGGTTGCAACTGCCTCTGCCCATAAGAAAAGCAGGAGCTTGGAGTGGGATAACATCGTACATGCGGCTTCCACGAGAGTTCGATTAAGGCGCTCTACTACCCCGTTTTGCTGTGGAGTACGAGCAGCTGAGAAGTTGTGGATGATGCCCACTAAGTTAAGGTAACCGTCAAGCACTTGATTCTTGAACTCTGTGTCGTTATCTGTCCTGATGGTCTGAACTGATTGATTGAGTGACTTGAACGCTCTTCAGATGTGAGATGATCAGTTCGGGGGTCTCATCCTTGGATCTAAGAAATTTGACCCACGTGTATCGGGAAAAATCATCGACCATGACTAGAACGTACTTCTTGTGGTTGATACTCTGAACGCGCATCGGTCCACACATATCCATGTGGATGAGTTTGAGGGACCTTGAAGTACTCGGAGCGGCTTTAGGCTTATATGAATAATTCTTCATCTTACCTATTTCGCAAGCGGCACATAGGTGATCCTTTTCAAACTTGAGATCTGGCATACCTTTTACGTGTCCGCCGAGCACCAACTTGTTGATGTTCTTGAAGTTCAGGTGCGAGAGTCTACGATGCCATAACCAATTTTGTTCGGTTGAAGCTTTGGACATCAAATAAACTTCCTTTTCTTCTTTCAGAGATGAGAGATCAATCGTGTAGAAATTGGTGCGACGCGTTCCAGCAAGTATTTCTTTTCCATCTACAGTCCGGACGCTGCACCGTTTGGCTTTGAAGTTGACTTCCAGATTCTTGTCGCATAATTTACCTATGCTGAATAAGTTGTGACCAAGACCTTGATGGTGAGGCAATCCTTGACTATGTCTCCGTAAACCAAGATTGGAGAGTATTGATCATTCCCAAAACGTACATTCCCACAAAACTTCTCGGTGAAGTTCGTGAGAAGCTCCTTTCTTCCGGTCATGTGTTTGGAGCAGCCTGAATCTAAATACCACACATGACCGTTCTGCAAAACCGATTAAGTCTTTTTAGGTACCCATTCGTAAATGGGTCCTTTGGGGTTAGGAGGAACACCCGTCTTGGATACCCGTTTGGACTTGGGTTTATTTTTACGACGTGGTGCATCAAGCTTTGAACGATAATTAAAGACATGATAAGAAGCAAACCAATCAGACGCAAATCTACGATCAACGAAATCATTCAATCCACAGTTTGAACAACAAACACAATCATGAGATAGTTGAAGTAATTATTGAATGGAATAAACTTTCAAAGGAAACAATCCATTACGTTCAACCAAAGTTTTAAAATTAAAAGCATCATGACTGGTATTGTTTTTCCTAGAATTAAAAATTGGATTAACTGATTCCATCTTCGCCGTGCTCTCCTTAGACTTCTTAGCTACCCACTCGTATTTGACTTCTTTCCTTCGACAAAAAGTATCTGAAATACCATTAAACTCATAGTCTGAATTTTTGAACTTTGAGGATTGTCTCTTGTTTGAGCGTCCGGTCTTTTTCTTCTTCTGTGAACGACTTTTTGATTTAGATTTAGAAGATTTGTTTACATAAGTGTTTGGAGGGGCTGATTTGGAACTCTCGCCCTTGTAAAAATTTACCGGAGGCTTACAAGTGGAAATCAGAAAATCAACATGACTTGGAAGTAAATAATTGAAATCAAATTGGTCTAACTGACTGTCTGGACACACCTCGGAATTCAGAAATGTTGAAAATGCTATTTCCTCATTAGAAGGAACCTTATCACTTGTGGGATTCCAGAAACTGGAAGGATTTGTGATTTCAGCTTCAGAACTTGTTTCAATCAGCTCGTAGGAGGAATCAACTTGTAGCAGACACCACATGAGAAGGAAAAGAAGGAATGCAATTTTTGAATCCAAAGGCTTTTCAACCTTCGGAGAGTTGAGGCCTTAGATACTCGGACCATTGAAATCATGTCCGATGGGAGGCCCTTGATGTAAGCCTTAATCTTTTCCTTCTTAGTCAAGACTATATGTCCCAACAATACAATCTTGTCCATGAACTGACGATTGTACTCTTTCACCGACAAATTGCCTTTCTTAAAATTTCGAAAATATTCTTCAATCCAATCCATCGACCTCTCATTGCAATATTCCTCCAAAATCTTCTCCTTAAAGGTCGCCTGATTCAATTTGTCCAAAACCGCGGTTTCTATGGAAGTGGAGTAGACATTTCACCATGTGAGGGTCTCCCCTCTAACCATTTGGGATCCAAACTTGGCTTTTTGGTTCTCACCGCATTCGCTAGTCTGGAAAGCTTGCTCCATTTCCCGGATCCAGTTCATGCAGACAATCGGGTCATCTACACCTTTGAATTTGGGTGGTCGGCAACTGAGAAAGGTCTTGAAGGAACAAGTCTTCCCTTCTAGTCTCGTATCCAAGGTCACGGGACCTTCAGTAAGGATCTCATTTTCGGTACCCCTGGATCCCGCCACTACAACATTTTCTGCAACCGTCTCATGCCTATAGTTGTTGGTGTCTCTGTCCTCCAAAAGCTTTTAGAATAACTCCTGCTCCTGAGCCATGGCCTTATTCATGGCCGACATCACCATTCGAGTCTCCGACGTTACCTCTTCCATAACAGTTCCGATGTTTCCAGGTTGCATTGGGGAATGTGCTCGGTCCTTCCACTCAACACATCGATCAAACGTGGAGGCTTCTCAGCTGCGGTCACCCGACCTATATTCCCGGTAGTAACCATCACAGTCTGCCATACATTCGATGGTAGAGGTGAGAAATAGGCTAAGAGAATAAAACATAAGGAAACGTACTACTACATTCATTAATTATCATAACCACAGTAATCTAAGCATGCTTACATAATAATACATTCATAATTGCAGTAGCTAATTGAAATTATGAACATACTACACATAAGAATTCTCGTTACCACAGTCAGAATTCTCAATTCGTGCAATTCCGTCGACTCTAAGACCATCATATCTTAAGAGTTCTACCCAAATCTCACAAATCATATCTTAACCGTTCTCAGTTTAAGTCTAGGAATCTTACATTCATACATAGATCACTTAAACTAGGGCTCTGATACCAACTTGTAACAACCTAAAAATAGGGGTCAATTTAAACATGGATAATTGTGAAAAAGACATTCTATAATTAAAAGGTGTCACCCAAAAGAGGGGAAATAGTATGGCGTTTACGAACCAATTGAATTAAAGGATATAATTCGAAAACCTATTAATCTAAATCAAACTAATTCAGATTACAGTCGGGTGTCGCTATCCCTCCAAAATGATGTCCAACCAAAACAATTTACGCCGGTCTATACTTCTCCAAAAAGCTAACTCTCGACCACTTGGACGTCCAATCAATACCGAAAAGCCCCGACGCTAAGATGAACTGTCATACATGTCATTTAAGAAGAAGTGTTAGGCTAACGCCTAGTGAGAACAAACATTTATTAGTAATAATCGCAAAATCATTTGGAGGGTGAGTTATTTTGATAGCCGCAACTAAATAAAACAAGCGAGAAATTCATCAATAATCATATCATATTTAATCCAATAACAATCACCTCTATGAGCTCAACTCCTCTAAGTCTATTGCTCAAGAAAACGCCGAGTCAACCCCTCTAGGTCTATTCTCGGAAGTTCCAAAACAGGAACTTATACACCAAGGAATTACATCTTACTGCCCATGGGACGCTGCCCGACCATATTGGTCCACATCTTACTTACCATGGTGACTCGATGCCTATTCCATGCCAAAATGACGGACTCAATGTCAAACTCATAACATTAAGCCCACCGTGCCTATCAATCCATTACACTAAGGCCAAAACCAAAACACAAGGGAATACCCCAACTATTAGGAACATACAAACACATTGACATCAAAATTCAAATCACAACAATACCAAATTTAGATGTAGTAATCTCCCAATCTTGGAGGACGTTTATAAAATTCCAAAACCTTACCAAATACCATGTATGAACATTGTTTTGACATAAATAATCATTAATCCCAATTTGGGTCAAAATCCCAATCGCCATGAAACCCTAGTTTAGTTGAGTTTTCTTCATATTCCAAAATTTATAAAATAAATAGAGAGATAGCATAAGTAAAGATTATTAAATATCTCCCATCCCATTCCAACCACATTTATTGAGGTCAAACCCTAACATCTCCGAAAAACAAGTTATTAGGTCAAAACCACCCAAAATCAAAATATATAAGCTAGGAGATGTGTAGATGTTTAAAATACTAGATTTGACATGTATGAAGTTTAGAAAGATGGATGAACTCACCTTGGGATTAATAGTTTGAAACCCTAGATATAGATATTGGGGACTCTTGGGACTTGACCAAGACTTGATTGAGATCACCTCAAAGCTTGGTAACACCTAAGTATGGAGCATTCAATGATCATAAACCCCAAAAATCGAGTCATAAATGAGGAGAGATGAGGGAGGTAAGAGTATACCTTAGTTGGAGAGAAAATCGCCCAAAAATGGAGAGAAAACGAGTGGGGTTCGATTTGGTAAAGTGAGAGAGGGAAGAGGGAAAGTTTGGAAGAAAAGAAAAATTTTTGTCAGACTTAATGCGGACATCCACTTGCACCATGCAGTCATCCACTTCGAGCTTTACTGAAAACCCCACAAGCCTTTGTTACTTCCGCGGAATCATGCGGACGTCCACATGTATTATGTGGACGTCCACTTGACGCTGATCACCCGGTTAATCGCCAGATCGTTGTTTTGGCCATAACTTCTTCGTTTTGGCTTCGTTTTCGCTCCGGAAAGGCCTGTGGATTCGTATTTGAGTTCTCTATCCAACTAGACTGTAAAATCTAGGATTCAATCCAAAAATTCTATTTCTTCTATTTCTCTTGAAAGATCGATTTCTACACTGACTTGAAATTATACATACCCGAAAATTACGGGTGTTACACACGAACAACGCCGATTCGTACTCAGATGTGGGGGAGGGCACTCGAGGATCCTAGTCATACTCATTCACTAGGACTACATTTATGGCTCATGGCTAGTAACCGGTCTCACATAACCGTACTAAATTGCCCCCGAGGACCCAATGTCTCAACTAGTTACATAGGGGAGAAGTCATCCCAAAATAAGCCGATTCATATTCCTATGGATCCATTAGTAATAGACTACAGCTAGTCACAATTTCATTTGTGACTAAACTATATTAACACATATAATTATCATAAGAGAATCTTTATAAAACAATTTTCCATGCATTTAACCCATATATGACCCAACAAGGGTTGTTCCCATTTTCAATATATGATGCCTCCAAATAAGGATTTTCCAAACATTTAATAAACCCTTGATCAATCTTTGACCAACAACCGTTTACCATCCATTTCCAAGTAAAACTTCAAATCCTAGAAAAAATCCTAAATAGCATCAAGACGATCTCATTTATACATTTAACCATAAATAAGTAAGTAAAACATATGTTATATCTCAAAACATGATTTCTAACAACATATTCCAAAATATAGTTAGAACCCTAAAATCTCCAAAAAATCCATTTTAGGTCAAAATCTTGTAAATAATGAAAGCGTAAACATGGAGATGATTATAGGTTCAAAAGTGTAGTTTGGACATGTATAAAATTTAAAAAGGGTAAGAATGAACTCACAATCTTGGGTTTTGATAAAAACCCTAAAACCCTTGAAATAGTTGAAATAACCTAGAAGATGCAAGTATGGAGGAGGACTCCTAGGCTTGACTTTAGAACCCTAGCTTGAAGAAGAAGGATCACTTAGAACTCTGTTTGGGTAAAACACACATGATCACGACAAAGGAACATTTAATGCATATTTCACGCAACTAGTCTTGGATTAAGATAAGGTTCTGTCGACCGAACAGAACCCTAACCTCCGCCGAGACTAATTTGAGGGTCAGTCGAGCGACGTATGACAGTCGTCGAGACTAATACTTGACCTCGACCATACTAATGTATGACTCAACGTTTCTTTCTTATTCATTTAATGCAGGTTCAATGCCCATAAATACCAACGGTCATAAAGGCTCAACACCATCAAGATCATTTATGAAGCGCGACAGTTACGAAAGAAAAATTTATGGGGAATCAAGACTATAAATACCCAAGATCAACACTTCATTGGGACAACAGAGGCATAATACTCCAAGTATACGTCTACAAGCTCTCCGAAGAATATCTGCAATCTTACATTCACACGACAACATCAATTTACACACGACTATAGTGTTTTTACACACGATGCACATTTATTTTACAATTATACATCTGTTTCCTGTATAGATCGTGTAATACGTTGTAACATCGAAGGATATCACCCCTGATTGGTGATCATAATGCGTGATGACATCTCTCTGTCGTCCTCGTTTTTTTCTCGTTGAGGTTTTTCCGCGTCACCATTGTTTATCAGGGGTTGAATGCTCTTGATTGGTGATCGCGCCTATTGTTGAGGTTTTTTTTTTCTCGTTGATTGGTGATCGCGCCTATTGTTTATCGGGTACTTTCTTTAGTTGGATAAAGCTCCACGTCGACGTTAAGTTATTCATTGAGTAATTTTTGACATTAACAAACTCCTCAAGATTTGGTGCTTTGAATGCTCTTGAGAGCTCAATAAATGAAGAAATCGTATTTGAGAAAGAGAGGATTTGGGGTAGATGAGAAAAATAAATGAGAATGAATGAGAAAATGGGGTTTTAACCCATTGGACCCTGTCGGCGAGAGTGATCGGCGATAGCGCCCTTGTCACCCACGCGGGGCATAGTTGCACAATAAGTATCGCGACCCTCCCCCTTTCGACGAGAGTGAAAGGCGACAGTGCCCATGTCACTCTCGTGGGGCACAACCGCGCAGGGTGTACCGAAGGCTCCCTTAGGCCCGCGACTTTGCCCTTGGGCATTGTCGCTCTGATGGCACCGAACTTGAAAATTCCCCATTTTGACCCCGCATTTCTCGTGACTCGATAAATAACTAAGATAAATCATTTCACGCTCATTAAAACAAAACTAAGGGTCATGAAATAACAAAAAGGATGAGTTTTACTTACAATGATTTTTGGGGTGTTACATTCGATAATGATAACAACAATGGATGAAGATGATGAGACGCAGATCAATCACGACGTTGATACGGAAAGTCCCATCAAAGGAGTTGAAAACGTTGAATCCAATCGAGATGATTGTATGGGTAAGGTTTTTGTATGTGTGAGAAAAATTATGATTTCATAGTTAGGTTCATGTTTATCTTATGCCATGATTTCATAGTAAGGGATGTTATCTTATATATGGCGGTCGGTTTGGTCCAAAACGCCGAAAAAAAACTTCCAAACCGCTGACAGGACCAGACCACTCGGTTTGGCAATTTTTCAAACCAGACGGGACCGCCAGACCGTCCAAACCGCCAAAAACGGTCTGGTTTGACTTGGTTTGCCAGTTTGAATGGTCCAACGGTGTTTTTGAACAACCCTAAGTATATATATTCGTTCAAACATTAAGTGGGTCGAGTTCCATCTTATAGTTGTATCAAATGATGGTTTCTAAGCCGTAATACCTACCTCATGATAATAATGTTATATGCACGAGTGACAATTTTATGTTTACGGAAAAGTCAATTTTAACATTGACTTAAATTTTTCTGGACTAATTTTGACTTGTTTTATCTCATATTGTACAAGATTTTATTGTTAAATTTATAATAAATACAACACAAGTATGGAAACAAAAACACCACCACATCAAGGTCTCAAAGGTAATTTTAATTTTTGAACACATATCGTATTATTAGAAGTATTGTCGAACAAAATGCTTATTACTTTATCTGTCAAATTATAAAAACTGATGGTGTTTTTTAGAAATTTATATCATATAGGATCCCGAGTATTGGTAACCAAATTGCTCAAATGCAAGTATGCATTTTATCATGGTCCACGTTGACGGATCAATTGAATGAGTCATTATAAAAAGATAAGAATATAGTATATTGTGTTGAGCTCTCTAAAGGCACACGTTAGAGCAACACGATAGACAAAGTTTAGAAATAACTCTTTAATGTCCAACTAAGAAAGACATGAGAATTTTAGGTGTCAAATTCTTCTTGTTCTCTTGCTTATTCACATGTCGGGATTCGGGTTGGAACGACTTTTGGATCCATTTTACAATCATTGGGTTATCAAAGTGACCAAATGGCAACCCTAATTGGACCACCAACTTCGTTTGCATCAATTTATTTAACTTGTCATCATAACTCCAAGTGGACCAGGTTAGACCAATTTACCGTTGCGTCAAACTCATGTTCTTCAACGCTATGCAAGACTTTTCCACGTATCATTTTAATGTGGATTTTCCTCCATCGTGAGAAGTGTGCCACATCTTTTACATTGCACATTTCCTTCTCAATGCAACCAAATTACAAAGTCGTAACTGTCTAACTGAGATTTTTCGATTATGTTAGGTCCGAGATCTGGATCATTTCATGTTTGCAACTAGGTAGGATAGGAGTAAACTAATTATTCTAGAGAGAGAAAGTATAAAACTAATCTAGAGAGAGAGAGAGCTTTAGAAACTACATTTTGAAATTATGAAATTGTAATGAATTATTACAAAAAAACTACTATTTATATAGTCCACACTACCTACTACCCTTGTTACAACTTGTAAGCCCAAGCCCATCTACAACTAAGCCCAATAGGCCCAAGGCCTTTTACAAATACAAATCAAATACAATTAAATGCTATTTACTTTCCAACACTTTTATACACTAACATTCTCCCCCTAAAGTTTTGGAAAGTAAATCATCTTCAAGCTCTAATCTCCTCTCCCCCTTGATTTGCTTGAAAAAACTTTAGTGCATGCATTGACAATTGTAGGCTCGGCTCCCCCTTGAAAGTTGCTCTCATTCTTCGTTTTCGACTTTAAAACCGGATCCGATGTACACCGTAAGCTCGACTAAGTGCACGATAAAACATCTCGAAATGTAGAAACCCAACTCGTTCCGATAAGCCCACAAGAATGATAACAAGCGAGTTTGACGTGACAAACCGAGTGCATCCTTAGTTTTTAACAAAGGAACCATCGTTAACCACGAGTCGAGTAGGAATTCAGCTTGAGAGTCATAAACGAGATGCTCGAAGAGGAAACGATAGGCATACACTACAATGGTAAGGGATGAGGAACAAATTTGGACAAATTAACTTACTTTTGGACCAAAAATGTTAGAAAAACTAACTGGACTAAGAGATGTCCGTTAGTACACTATTCACCTTCTTCTTCACATGAAATCATACGATATGCACATTTACATTTCTGAAAAATCACAGCTTGCAGTCTTAAATCTGTTTAAATCTGACCACAACTCAGATTTATTTTGAATCTGAATAATCATATAACCAATAGCAACTTCTAGAATCAGTTTTCTGTTTGGACCAAAGAAACACTTTTCGAAATCTGCAAATTCATGATTTGCGGCACTATCCAATGCATCCATAATTCTGATTACACTTTGACGAACTCATGGACAGATCTGAGATCTGAGATCTATATAGAAATTACATTAAATCTCTGAAAAAAAAACTTTCCAGCGACCTGCTCGATTTTCCGGCGAGTAATTTCAACAGACCATAGAAACTCGATCTTATGCCCAAAATTTCATCAATCAATTAAGAATCAGTCAATATAAATGTTTATAACATATCTGGAACGTAATTTTGACAAAATTATAGCTCAAACTCGTTTTTCCGGTCGATGAACAGTAGCTTTTCCGGTCAACTCGTTTTTCCGGCGAGGAATTTTCAACAGATCACCACACTTGATTTTGTTGCTAAAAAACACATCACATAATCAATATTGACATTAAGTACAGATATGGACAAGATATGACAGTGTTTAAACTCAAACCTCGAAACTCCGGCGAGATTCCGGTCAGATCTAAATTTTCCGGTGATCAACCTTTCGGAGCTCATATCTCACTTATTTTTCATCGTTTTTCGATTCTGAAAATTGTAGAATGCTCGAAATTCGACAAAGAACAGATCTAAGTAAGTTAAATCACCTCATGCACGAAAATTTTCGGATCTAAAATTTGACGCGAAGAACACCGAAAATTTCGAACAAAAATTCGAAAAATCCTCAAAACTCAACGAAATCCGAATCCAAAAATTGTAGTAGATCTGGAATCTAATCAAGAACAAATCATCAAGAGCAATTGAGATATGAAGGCACTTACATGTAGATTGGGCTAAAAAACACGAAATGTCGAGATCGATAATCGTTACGAGAAAGATTTCATCGTTCGGCTCTGATACCACATGTTAGGTCCGAGATCTGGATCATTTCATGTTTGTAACTAGGTAGGATAGGAGTAGACTAATTATTCTAGAGAGAGAAAGTATAAAACTAATCTAGAGAGAGAGAGCGCTTTAGAAACTACATTTTGAAATTATGAAATTGTAATGAATTATTACAAACAAACTACTATTTATAGTCCACACTACCGACTACCCTTGTTACAACTTGTAAGCCAAGCCCATCTACAACTAAGCCCAATAGGCCCAAGGCCTTTTACAAATACAAATCAAATACAATTAAATGCTATTTACTTTCCAACACTTTTATACACTAACAGATTATGGTAAAAAATAGCTTCAGTAACAACTTTAGGAACTGAAGAACCGACTTAAACCCAAAAAGGCGAGAATCTGGTGATCCCATGTTTTTCAGGTTGAAGCTGAAAGTTGAAACAAAATTTTATCGAACAAGAAAATATATCACCAAATTTGAAATCAAATGCCATAATATTTAGATATTTAGGTATAACATTAAATGAGATTTTAATTAAATGAACGACCTTCTGACGAGTATAAGTTCATTTTTAATAGGTTAATAGGTCATTGATTTAATAGTTGGTTTCCTGTAAGAATAACAGTTAGCATGAGAAGGGTAACAACAGATCTCCACCCTTGGATCAAATCTAATTGAAGACCAATTGAAAATATCCTTTGAGGCTAATTCATGGGTTAATATGAACCATTAGATCAACACTAATTAAAGTGATCAAGGGTCAAAATCCCTTCTTATACTTCTCACATTTACTCCTATTGTCACATGATCCCACGTCTGAATTTAACTAATATCATGATTAAACCACACATATATTGTCTTTAATTTATGAATTCATCTATATATTTGCCTGTAATATGAGTTGATAATTTTAAAACCAATCTTTCTAAAAGTAAATTCTGAATACATCCAACCCTCGAGAACATAAAGATATCCATCAACTGCTAAACATTTGTAATAAAGCAAAGCCATGAGTTCATAACGCGTTACATATACTTTAGAGTCATTATCTTCTATTCTAAAGATGTTTGAATTCCACCTTCAAACTTATTCTAGCATAGAAGCTAACATGCAAAAGCTTCGAAAAGCGATATATGCATAATAACAATATTTAATGCTTGATGCCTTCATTTAATAGACGTCGAGATTACCAACAACGTTTCTTAGCCTTTATACTTTATTAAGTTCAAGAGTTGGGACGACTGGATGCACATAATTCTTCTTCAGTTTCCTTCCTCGAAGACTCTTGTTCCTACAATATGTGCATAATGTAGTTTATATCAGAGGAATTTTGATGATGTGATACAAGAAGCAATTAAATTTATTGAAAGCAACAAAATGTTTACGACACAAGGGGAGAGAAAGAGAGGAGTGCTCTGATATTTTTAATGGATTTTATTGGTTTTTTGTATCAGGTCTACAAGATGATAATCTACAACGGTTATCCAATGAAGACAACTTGTCTCTTTTCTATTTGAATCTTCGATTATAAATGGACCAAGACTATTATTTTATGATCTACTAAAGAAATTTGGCTAAGATATACTAGTAATTTTGACATGGAAACAACTTCTCTATCCTTTAGAGTATAAGTCAAGTCTACATACATCATGTTACCCCTAGACCCCACTTTCAGGAGGGATATACCAGACTTGTTCGGTTGGTTTGGTTTATATTAAGTGTAAACTATGGAATTGTCCCTTCCCAGCCTTCTATTCCATGAGTGAATATATAGAGATTACAAAAGAACCTAAATTTACACAAATAAGGAAAAGGGAATATTAATAGAATACAAACAAATATTTTATACATTTATTTATCTATCACACCCCATTAGTCGAAGTGGGAGAAGGAGAAAGTTGAGACTAGAACGGAATTCAAAAAATAGAGATAAAAGGGAGACCTTGGTGAAGATGCCGACATACTGAGAGCTAGTAGGAACATGTAAGTCCTGAACGTGACCAAGAGCGACCTTTTCACGAACTAAATGAAGATCCATTTCTCGTGTTTGGTGTGTTGATGTTGAACAAGATTAGAGGAAAGGTAAATCGCACTAATGTTATCACAATAGACAATGGTGGCTCGACAAAGCGGACAATGCAATTCAAGTAAAAAATTTTGAATCCAAGAAGTCTCAGCAACGACATTGACAACCCCAAGGAATTCTTCCTCGATACTGGAGCGAGAAAGTGTGGGTTGTCGCTTCGAAGACCAGGACAACAAACTATTTCCCACAAAAATGTAATAGCTTGAAGTGGAGCGACGAGTATCATGACAACCACCCCAGTCAGCGTCCGAATAGGCAATCAGACAGTGGTAGGGGAGGCACAAAGGTGCAGAACGTACTCAAGAGTGTCACGGAAGTAACACAAGATACGATTCATGACAGAGAAATGAGATTCACGTGAGGCATGCGTAAACAAACAAATTTGTTGCACCTCATAGCTGATACCAGGACGAGTAAATATTAAATATTGTAAAGCCCCATCTAAACTCTGAAACAAGGGAGCATCATGAACCGGATCACCCACAAGAGCACTTAACTTGGTTTTACTGTCGACAGGCATGCTAAAGGGTTTGCAAGTGCTCATGTTGGCTTGAGCCATAATTTCCTATGCATATTTCTTTTGAGAAAGAAACATAGTATTCGAAGAACGTTGAAGACAAATTGGATCAAATCTAATTGAAGACCAATTGAAGGATAACAAGGGATCTCCACCCTTGGATCAAATCTAACTGAACAACATCAGCCGACACTTTGGCCCTCTCAGCTTCTTCCTCTGCCAACTTCTGAGCTAACTCTTTGGTTTTATCTAGCTCAATTTGAGCTAGGTCAGTTTTCTTGACTTCCTCAGGTGAGAGCCCAAGATCAGATGTAGTCTTTAAAGATGGTGCAAGTTTCAACCCTCCTCCATCGGTAAACCACTTGGTATGTGTTTCCTTAAGTCGCTTGGCTTCGGTAGCTTCTTCTTCTGGTGAGAGTTTTCTCTTTCCTTTATCTTTCTTTGGTTCAGGCTCCCCCTTAGACTCTTCGACCATTTTAGAGGAATGGTCGGTTTATTCACCCTCGACGGATTTGGCAGCTGCAACTCCATCGGTTTCCTTCTTCTCTGTTTCTTTGGTAGAGAGTTCGGTAGTAGGAGAATACTAGGCTTCTTTATTCTTTGGTTCCTCCCCCTCAACAGAAGGACCCTCTTGCCAGTTTTCCACCTGAAGATCCTGTCGGTTTTCAACTTCTTGAATAATGGGGAATTCTTCTCGCCTTGCATTGGTAATTTATATGTATTGAGAATTCAATACATATTGCATCATTTTCTTATCTTTTAGGATTTTAGTTTCCTTTTTTCCCAACAATTTGAGTCATTTTCTTATCTTATTTTCCACTTTTTCTTATTCATGGAGCTAAGTTTATGATTTACCTATATTTTGTTAATTTGTGAAAACCAACTAAAACTTTGTTTATTTTGTTGATGCCAGATTGATGTTGTAGCATTGGGGGCTGTTCTTGGATTGTGCATTAAAGATATTTCAAATAAATTATGAAATCCAGATTTTTGATATCTCCAGATCTTTTTGACAATGGTAGAAGAAGAAGTAGGCATGAGTAGGATAGTAAAGACATACTTGGAGTGTGACTTTGGAAAAAACCTTTAGTTGTTGTACTTTTATTATTATTTTAAGCTTTTTATTTACATCTTTGACATCCTTCTTTTGTATAAATAGGAATGGGATGGTATTGTGTTTGATATGTTTTTCAATCAGCCTTAGAGCTGATTAGGAATCCTCTCTTCAAGTTTTTGCAATTTAATATGAAGTATTTAAGTTTTTCGAATCCTTGTCTTTTAATTCTTTATTGCTTATTTTCTTTATTTTATGCACTTTACATTTTCGTCATTTACATTCCGTCATTTACATTATGTCTTTACTTTATGTCATTTACATTTCTTGCAATTTATTTTATGTAATGAGTAGCTAATTTTATTAGCTTGGGTGTGAGGCAAATGGTGAGTTTTTAAACCAAAAGAAAGTGGACATCGTTTCTCAATAATGATGTTCCACCATTTCATTCTAATTTTTATAAATCCAAACGCACTTCTTGATGAATTGATCACTTTGAAAGTGGTAAAGTGTAGTGGACTCAGGCATGAGCCACATGAATAAACGTCAACTTGGATGATATGGGAAGTATACTTGGAAGAGTTGCTAACAAGGGAACTTGTTATCTATGTTTTTCAAACTGATTGATTCTTGACGGGTTGATTACTAGTCAAAGTGTTAATGTGTGGTGGACTCAGGAATGAGCCACTTGGAACACGTCAACTTGGATGATATGGGAATCGACTCGAAAGAGTGATTTTTAACAAAGGAATTTATCATCCATATACTTTGAAGACACCGTTGGCACTATCACTTGTTCTGATACTGCACCGGAATGTGTCTAGTAGAAGCTAAATACAAGTGTCACAGTGAGAATTCGGAAGGATCACTTTCAAAGTAGATGGTGGAACTAGTTGTTGAAAAATACAGTGTTGTAGCATTCCTACAACATTGGTCCATATAAACTTGTATTTAATACTCACCAAAAGTCTTACACCCTTGCTTTCTTTATTCTCTATTATTTTAATTAAATGTTCACTCAACTCAAACAAAGTCTTCAAACTCGCCATCTGAAGTTAGTTTTTCATCTCGAGATCTTGCAACTTAAGATACCTATCCCTGTGGAATACGATATTTGGTTCTTACCATTTTATTACTTGAAAGAAGATATTGGATCCCATTGTACTTTCTTTGAGATTCAATTATCACATGTCTTAGAGGTGTGAAAACATCCATATGAAGTTTTTGGCGCCGTTGTCGGGGATAGGCGTAAATCTATGGTTGTTGAGAGATTGAGTCTTGATAAGCTAATTTTTCTACCATCTTTGTTGCTACGTCTCCATGTATGTGCAAGTAACAACCTTTTAAATTTATCTTTCTGCGAATATGGATTTCGTGGGATATTCGTTTGGGTCGTACGAAACTGTTTTCTGTGACTATTGTGGTAGAAATCATTTCTCGTATAATTGTCCTTCGAACCCTGAATCTCGTTATTTCATGGGAGATAATAATTGGGATACCTCACACTTCAACGATTACAATCAATCATGGGAGGATCGTCCTAATTTGTTTTTAAGTGATCAAGATCATGACACTTTCACATCACCAACACCTCCCTACCAAGATTGGAGTAACACTTACTCGAATACTTTTGACCAATCTTTGGAGGAACAAGTTGATTTTTCTGGTAGTTTTCAAGGGGATGATTTTAACAACTCATTTTTATCCCCTACACCTTCTTTAGAACAAACTGAAAACTTTGAATCTCATGAAACTTTGATGAATAATTTCTTACAGAACATAAATGGAACTATTATTAACATGTTGGAGAGATCATTAATGAGCGTAATAGACAAAACCAAATTCCTATACCAACTGAGATTGAAAATTTTGAGTGTGTCCGTAAGGATGAGGGTGAGGCAAATACCTTGGAAAATAGTCAAGAGATAGAGAGTTCCGAAGAAGCATCTAAGCATTTGACCAACCCCTCTTCACTTCAAAATAGTAAAGAAGTGAAACAAAATGCAAAGATTGTCACTAACCTATGCTTTGAACCTGTATAAAAAGAACATATTGCTGCAGATACCGCAACAATCATGCAGCAAAGTTGTGCATAAAATGTTCAAGTTGTTTTGAAAGATGGACCCGACGATCAATCTAAGGACTCGGGAAACTTCAGAAAATCAAGTTCTATTGTTGGTGAGGTGATGTGGAAAAATTTTTGTGGGATGAAACGTTCCCCCATCTGTGCCATTAACAGCTTGTGTCATGATCATACAGTGAAGCGAGTGGTGATAAAAGTATATAAGCATAAGTGGAAAGAGGAAACTACAGCTTTGTAAGATGGAGGAACATAGAAACATGTCTTATAAAAATATCAAAATCTAAACAAAACAAGAAATGACATGATCAAAGAACCCTCGGGATGCTAAAGCATTGACTACTGTACACCATACCAATTTTTTGAGAAAAAAATCTGAGTTTTCAAAAATAAAAGATAAGTTTTGAGGGTAAAATATGGAGTCACCAGGTACAAATGGATGAGATGGTAGTTTTTTTTTTCTAGAAGAAGTAATCATGGTACTTTTTCACCAAACCTTTAAAAACTTTTTTGAAAAAGTGACTAGTTGGTATAAGAACCATACTTTTGTACTTGAGTATGCAAGTTTAAAAAAAAAGATTAGAAAAACAAAGAAATATATATATATATATATATAGGGGCGTAATCAAATGAGAACTAGGTAGTTTGTGGTAACCGTGAGATCCAATATTAGCCACACATTTAGAGTAATTAATATTAATTTAAAATAAATAGAAAATGATATTTTAGTAAATTTGTTTAATTCCTAAAATATAACCTAATTCCTAAATTTTCTTATTTCCTTTTACAAAAGGGTATCATAATGTGTTATCACGTATTTTTTATGTTTACAAAAGAATATCATAGTGTACTATCATGTATTTTCGATCTTTACAAAGTGTATCACAATGTGCATCACTTATTTTCGATGTTTTTCGATCTTTACAAAGTGTATCATGGTGTGCTATCACGTATTTTTGATGTTTACAAAAGGGTAAATAGTGTGTTATCATGTATTTTCGATCTTTACATAGTGTATCACAGTGTGCATCACGTATTTTCGATGTTTATAAAGTGTATCACAATGGACATCATGTATTCCCGGAATAATATTTGCTGGAGAGAGGAGAGAGAAGAGATCTCAAAAATACCTAAAATACCTTTAATTAAAAAATTTAATTAAAATTACCAAAATTATTGATTTCCTAATTTATCTTCTGATTTGTGGTTAAGATTGGATCTCACGGTTACCACAGATAACCGAGTTCTCCATTGAATGACCCCCTATATATATATATATGTCGTTTTTCCTTTCCATCAAACGTTTATTAAAATAACCATTTTTGAAAACTTGTCTGGTAAGTTTCAAGAAAACCACCCCTCTCTTTATTTAAAAATAAAAAAAAAACCCAGAAGTTAAAAGACATCAAAGCAGAAAATCAGAAGCTTGCTGGAGAGAACCAACAGTTGCTGAAGGAAAATGTAGAGCTGTTGAAGAACATGGCAGAGGCTGATGCTATAGCATTGGCCACAACATGTGGAGTTGGGACTTCACTACCTACTCCTAATGAGTACGACAGGTTTAATCATTTTCTTTAGTCTCCATTACTTTTAATTTTCAGTTTTGAGTTTGGGATATTTTTACCATTTTTAAGTTTATTTTCTTTGCAAGATTGCATGTGTAGAGCTTAAAATATCTTTTGAGTACATAGCCCTAATAATTATATTGTTGCATGACTTTCACCTAGTGTTGTGTTCTTGCTAGAACTAGCATTTTGTTTTGGGACACAACTTAACTCACACAAACTACACACATTTAGGGATGATCTAGGCCTTCTTTTCAACAATCACATTTTAGCCACTTGTAACTTTTTAGAACAATCCTATGCTTTCATTCTAAGACAATGAGGACATTGTCAACTTCTAAGTTTGAGGTTGAAGGGGTTACAAGTTACTGAAAATGGGAAAAGCATGTTAATACAAAAGAGCAAAGCTCTCACATGACAAGAATACCAAAAATACCACATAGGGGTAAAGTTGCACAAAAATTGAAAAAATGCCCCATAGGGGTAAAAGAGCACAAAGTGCCAAAAGTTGATTTTTTTTAACATTGTGATAAATATTGGTGTGAGAAAAGGCTTGGTGAGAAAAGATATGCCACAAAATGAGTGACCATACAAGCCCTAGTAATCCTAAATGGAGTTTGTATGATGTTTGACAAAGAAAAGAGTTATGCTAGCATATGGTCCATACACACAACTAGGCTATGGAAGTCTAACTTTGGATTTATGAAAGACTATGAATTGTATGTGATATACTTTACACATGGTGTGCACTTATTACTCTTATCTTGCAATCTTTTCAACTTTGAGTCATTATCTTATTTTATTTTTATTGCTTAAGGACAAGCAAAACTTTAAGTTTGAGGTTGTGATATTTATTAAGAATTCAATACATATTGCATCTTTTTCTTATCTTTTAGGATTTTAATTTCCTTTTTTCCCAACAATTTGAGTTATTTTCTTATCTTATTTTTCACTTTTTCTTATTCATGGAGTTAATATTTTGTTATTTTGCGAAAACCAACTATAACTTTGTTTATTTTGTTGATGCCAGATTGATGTTGTAGCATTGGGGGTTGTTCTTGGATTGTGCATTGAAGATATTTCACATAAATTATGAAATCCAGATTTTTGATATATCCAGATCTTTTTGACAATGGTAGAAGAAGTAGTTGGCATGAGTAGGATAGTGATGACATACTTGGAGTGTAACTTTGGAAAAAACCTTTCGTTGTTGTACTTTTATTATTATTTTAAGTTTTATATTTACATCTTTGACATCCTTCTTTTGTATAAACAGGAATGGGATGGTATTGTGTTTGATATGTTTTTCAATCAGCCTTAGAGCTGATTAGGAATCCTCTCTTCAAGTTTTTGCAATTTAATATGAAGTATTTAAGTTTTTAGATTCCTTATCTTTTAATTCTTGATTTCTTATTGTCTTTATTTTATGCACATTACATTTCCGTCATTTAAATTCCGTCATTTACATTATGTCTTTACTTTATGTCAATTACATTTCTTGCAATTTATTTTACGTAATGAGTAGCTAATTTTATTAGTTTGGGTGTGAGGCAAATGGTGAGTTTTTAAACCAAAAGAAAGCAGACATCGTTTCTCAATAATGATGTTCCACCATTTCTCAATAATGATGTTCCACCATTTCATTCTAAGTTTTATAAATCCAAACGCACTTCTTGACGAATTGATCACTTTGAAAGTGGTAAAGTGTAGTGGACTCAGGCATGAGCCACATGAATACACGTCAATTTGAATGATATGGGAAGTAAACTTGGAAGAGTTGCTAACAAGGGAACTTGTTATCTATGTTTTTCAAACTGATTGCTTCTTGACGGGTTGATCACTAGTCAAAGTGTTAAATTGTGGTGGACTCAGGAATGAGCCACTTGGAACACGTCAACTTGGATGGTATGGGAATCGACTCGGAAGAGTGATTTTTAACAAAGGAATTTGTTTATCCATATACTTTGAAGATACCGTTGGCACTATCACTGGTTCTGATACTCCACAGGAATGTGTCTAGTAGAAGCTAAATACAAGTGTCACGGTGAGAATTCGGAAGGATCATTTTCAAAGTAGATGGTGGAACTAGTTGTTGAAAAATACAATGTTGTAGCATTCCTACAACATTGGTCCACAGAAACTTATGTTTAATACTCACCAAAAGTCTTACACCCTTGCTTTCTTTATTCTCTGTTATTTTAATTAACTGTTCACTCAGCTCAAACAAAGTCTTCAAACTCGCCATCTGAAGTTAGTTTTTCATCTCGAGATCTTGCAACTTAAGATACCTATCCCTGTGGAATACGATACTTGGTTCTTACCATTTTATTACTTGAAAGACGGTATTGGATCCCATTATATACTTGCTTTGAGTTCAATTATCACATGTCTTAGAGGTGTTCAAACATCCATATCAATAATATTAACTTGAGGAGTATGTTGCTCCCCCTCGGTTGATTTATCCCCCTCAGTGCGCGATAGAGAAGGAAGACCTGCTTTGGCAGACACACGACCCATTCTTCGATCAATACGGCGAAGACAAACGCGACCATCAGCTCCAAAAGTAGCATCATTGATGTGGATGTCTAAAGAATCAGTAAAGTATTGAGCCACCGAATCAGGCTTAGAATCAAGTTTCCTGTTGATTTGAGAGAGAGCCTCAACAAGCTGAGAATTGATTTGATCTTGAGTGTTGGCCCTCTGTCGAAGAGAAGTTAATTCTTGATCTCTGGCATCAGATGCAGCTTTTAAAGTTGCCACAAAGATTGTGAGATCGGTGTTGGCCTTAAGACGTTTTTCTAGTTGTTGAAGAGTTGCAGTCTATTAGAACAAAAAATGTTCTAAGTTTAGAAGTTTAGTAAAGGCCTCATTAATTGTATTTGGGCCTTGTATTTTAGCATTAGGTTTGGGCTAAATATTGTACATGGGATAAATGGTATAAATAGGAGATAACTTGTAATTTTGTTAGTAACTTTTCATTTACAATGTAGCCTCTAGCGTGTATTGTGTGTTTCTAGAGAGAGAAACATTTCCTCTCTCTAGGTTGTGAATAATACAATTGTTTCATCCCAATCTGTCTCATGTCTTTCTAATTCTACATTGATTTAAATGTGATCATGGACCTAACAAATGGTATCAGAGCCTAAATCGAAGATCTATTCATCGATTCGATCGAGATCGCAATTTCTTCAATGGAACAGTTAACTTCACATGAACAGTATTATGAAGAATTTTTGATTTGTTCGATTTGGTGCAAATTTGGATAAGCTATGATGTTAAATTGATTCTGAAGCTATAGTCGAATCTATTGGAATCAGTTACAATGTTTAATTTCAATCAGATTAGGAGTATTTGTCGATTTTGAGAAGATTTGGTTCGAAATACTTGTCTTACTGTGTGATGATCGATTTTGGATTTAGAGACGTTTTTTGTTGAAAATCATTAACTGCAAAAGTGCTCAGATGATAATTTCGAACATATGTACGAAGTTTGGTCTCAAAATTCGTAGTATTGAAGGAGAATTTGAAAACTTTTTGGATTTCCAGTCGACATCATTCGCTAGATCCATAAAATTTGCACGATTATGAAGAACTCGCATGGCTCAGTATCGCATAATTTTCATGACTCATCATTCTTGGACACAACAATTTTTTCGAAGTACAGAATTCGCAAGTAGCTAGATGTGAAAAGATAGAATTAGCATGCTACTATGCTTAGTTGTGTGCAAAAACAGAAGAATTCGCAAGCCACTTGATGTGAAAAGTAAGATATTCGCACAATGTTATATGCGAAAAGTGGCTTCCAGAATGGAAATTTTTCTAAGTATAGAATTCGCATCGATACGTAAAGCTTTGATGATGACTTTTTTTTAAGTATAGATTTCGCATGAAAAGGTATGCGAAAAGTCAGAATTCCCATGATGCACCCTGCCAAAAGCGAGGAATTCGCACGTAGGCTTATGCGAAAAGCTAGATTTCGCACACAAGCCTATGGAAAAAGTGAGATTTCGGCTTATGCCTCATGCGAATTGTGAACTTAAATGTTTAATGGTCTGCGAATTTGTAAGACTCGGTTTTAAAAACATGTAATTATTACTTACCCGAATTAAACCGTAACTCATATGACAATCAAAGATAGTTAAAGGGTTAAGACTGTCAATTAGCTAAACAAATTATAATTATTAAAAAAGTAATTATTATTATAATAAAGTAAATATATATTATATATCATGACTTTGTCATGATAAGATTACAAATCATCGTCCCTATGTAGGTTTTTCAACTACCTTGAGCTTCATCATCTCATTTCTCTCTCTAGAAAACTCTCTTACTTCTCTCTAAAAATTCTCTCAATTCTTTGAAGTAACCGAAGAAATAATTACATATTTGGAATCTACTCATCGGGCCCTTCCTAGAGGTAATGGAATGAGTTAAAGTTCATCGTGAGTCTCGGTTGATCGCATGTTACATCTCAATTTAGTTAAGGTATGGATTTCATTTCTTTTGAATCGTGGGCAACTATTTGTTGTAGTTGACCCTTCCTAATGGTCGTTCACCGCCTTGTGATTGATCAACTGAATGTGATCAACGAACGTGTAATTATACACACATACATATTGATTTTTGGTATAAATCTTATGTTTGAACGTTTTTGTGTTTTGTTGTCTCATATTGAGATTGGATTATGAATCATTTGTTGAAACTGTTAGCGTTTTATTAAAAATGTGTCTTGTATGGAATTGTTTATAAAAATTGTGAACTATATTGAATTTGATTTTATGATCGCCATTTGGGTAAGTGGCATATGTTTAGGTTTCGTTGATTTTAGAATAACCCAATAAATGGGCACATTATTTGGGATGCCTTCTATGGAGGCTTTGTTGTCATGGCGTCCTGCAATTGAAGGTCCACCAGAGTTAAGCCTTAGTGGCTTACATGAACCCACTCTGGGGGACTAGGCCGACTTTGTTGGCTCCAGGGCGGATGGATCGATCCTAGAACTTTTACCCACAAAATATGTGACCGTGGTTAAATTCACGGGGGATTTTTGTATGCGTGTGCCCGCACGCCGACCCATTAGTTTGGGTGGATGATCACCTCACGAACACAATAGGAATTGACGGGCTTTATTTATATTACGTTTTGAAGTTAAAATGTGAACCATTCTTGAGATTCTTGCTTTTGATTGTGAATATTACTGAACATTGTTTTTGCTATGAACTTGAGTTTCATGAACTTTCGTCGAATAGATATTTAAGTCTTCTGCTTCGTTATTGATGTTTCATTATTGTTTACAAATTTATATTATAATTCTTTCACCGAGCCCTGTGCTCAGCCGTGTTTTTGTTTTCTGAGACGGTAGGTTCGAAGTGACGTTTACAAGGACGGGACTTGAGATCGAGGGTGAAATTTTGGAGTTCTTATACTTGCCTTATTATATAAATGTTTTAAGTTTATAAACAAATTTTGAATTGTACTATTTTGGATTGTAATATATGTTTAGAGTTTATTAGTAGCTCTAAATTAGTTGTGTATTATGTTAAGTTTCGTCACATCACCCGTTCTGGACCACGGGGACGGGGGATGTTACAAATGTGGTATCAGAGCATAGGTATCGACTTGTAGATTAACTAGGCTTGAATTTAATGTGGTATCAGAGCATAGGTAGTGACCTGTGAGAATTGGGTAGACATTAGAATGGGTAGACTAGAATTTAATTCTATTTACCGATTTTCAATCCGTAATCGTTTTGAATTCTGATCTTGATTTTGTTCTGTGTTAGAATGTCGAGACATGGTCGCCCACGCAAATCGGATCTCAACCCAAGGATAACCCAAATCCCAACCCAGTGGGGGGGGGGGTACTAGTGAACCTAATACTTCTGATGTCGTTTATCAGACCATGTCAAGTATAACGCCTACGTACCTTGAGCAAGCCATGTTAACTTAATTGATTTATCTGTTTATGCCATGTTTGATATTGGGGCAACACACTCTGTTGTTTCTGAACAATTAGAATCCCGGTTAAAACCTTATCAACAAACCACCGAATTTCCACTAGTGATATCTACCCCTATGGGTGGTTCAATTTGTGTGTTAACTCGATTATGGAATTGTCCGTTATTTATTGGAGACCTCATATGGGAGGTCACTCAACTTCCAATGCATATGTCCCACTTTCAATTAATATTGGGTATGGAATGGTTTTCACACCATCGTTCAACTATAGACTGTATCACCCAAGACAAACCAGAGGCAATCTTTCAAGGAGGTACTCCAAAAGAAGATGTTAGAGCTTTAACCTCAATTAATGTGAAGCAATATACTTGGAAAAGTAACAAAGGTTTTATGGCCTCGTTACAAGATCCCAAACAGGTATTCCCTACTTTTGCACCCATACCTGTTGTTTCTGAATATCTTGATGTGTTTCCCGATGATCTACCGGGTATACCACCAGTCCGGTAAGTCGAATTTACCATTGATCTAGTCCCGGGAGCTTCTCTTATTTCCAAGGCTCCCTATCGAATGGCTCCAACTAAAATGAAAGAACTCAAAACTCAACTCGATGATTTGTTGAAGAAAGGTTTCATTCGACCCAGTGTTTCACACTGGAGCTCCGGTTCTCTTTATCAAAACAAAAGACGGTACGATGCGTCTTTGTATTGATTACAGGGATTTTAATAAAGTAACGATCCATAACAAGTATCCGTTATCGATAATCGACGATCTGTTCGATCAATTACAAGTGGCACGATACTTTTCAAAATTGATCTTTGGTCCATGTACCATCAACTTTGTATCCGAGATTGTGATATTCCGAAAACCGCATTAAAAACTCGCTATGGGCACTACAAATTCTTAGTAATGCCTTTCGGGCTTACTAATGCTCCAACGGTCTTTATGGATCTTATGAATTGGGTTTTCAAGGATTATCTCGATGACTTTGTTATCGTGTTTATCGATGACATATTGATATACTCAAAGTCAAGAGAGCAACATAATCAATATCTTTAAACCGTTTTGGAAACTTTTCGAACGCACAAAACATTCCAAGTGTGAATTCTAGCTTGATCAAGTGTCCTTTCTCGGACAAGTAATCTCTGCTAAAGGTGTCAAAGTCGATCCAACAAAAATTGATGTCATCACTAAATGGCCTCGACCTACGAATATATCTGAAGTTCGAGGTTTTTTTTGGTCTGGATGGTTATTATATCTCTACCGTTAACTCTATTACTCCGAAAAGGAGTCAAATTCAATTGGGGTTCCGATCAAGAATCTAGTGTCGAGGAACTGAAGCATCAATTGGTTACTGTGCCTGTTCTTGTATTACCGTCTGGCACCGGCGATTTTCAAGTTTACAGTGATGCTTCAAAGAAAGGTTTCGGTTGTGTTCTTATTCAAAACGGTAGAGTGATCGCATATGCATCACGTCAATTAAAGCCTTATAAGGTCAATTATCTGACTCACGATCTCGAATTGGCTGCGGTTATCTTCGCGCTCAAAATTTGGCGTCATTATTTTTATGGTGAGACAGGTGAAGTTTTCACCGACCACGAGAGCCTTAAATATATATTTACTCAAAAAGAGTTAAATATGCGTCAGCGAAGGTGGCTTGAACTTTTAAAGGATTATGATGTTGATATACAGTATCATACGGGTAAGGCTAATGTTGTCGTCGACGCCTTAAGTCGTAAAGTTGTGGAACATGTTTCTTCTTTACTTGTTCCTACAGAGTTGGATTTGGAGATCGAACGGTTCGGACTGGAAATCTATCCGAGTTCGCAAACGAAAATTCTATCGAATCTAATGGTAGAACCGACTCTAATTTATCGGATCAAAGAAGCCCAACAAGACGATAGTGAATTGTGGGCAAACTTCCAGCAGGCACAAGATAATGTTAGTTCGGAATTTAAAATCGATGTTAATCATGTGTTGTGGTTTCGGGATCGTCTATGTGTTCCGAATAACTTGGAGCTTAAAGATTAGACTCTGGCCGAAGCTCATAAATCTATGTTTTATGTTCACCTGGGTACAACAAAAAATGTATCGCGACTTAAAGTCCCATTACTGGTGAGTTGGAATGAAGGGAAATATTGTGACTTTGTATCTCGTTGTCTCACTTGTCAACAAGTTAAAAGTGAACATCAACGTCTGAGTGGTCTTCTCCAATCGCTGAACACTCCAGTATGGAAATAGGAACACGTAACTATCGATTTCGTAGTCGGACTACCCCGCACGACCTTGAAACATGATGCAATTTGGGTAGTGGTTGATCGACTGACGAAATCGGCTCATTTTCTTCCTATCCGACAAACTTAGTCAATTGATAAATTGATATAAGCATTTCAAAGTGAGATTGTACGTCTCCATGGCACTCTTGTGTCGATTACCTCTGATCGAGACACACCATTTACATCTCGATTTTAGGAATGTTTACATAAAGCTTAGGGCTCACGTTTGAATTTTAGTACAACCTTTTATCCTCAAACTGATGGGCAATCTGAACGTACTATTCAAACGTTGGAGGATATGCTCCGAGCATGTGCATTGGAATGGCATGGAAGTTGGGATAGTTACTTGTACCTAATCGAGTTATCCTATAATAATAGCTGGCAGTCGAGTATCGACATGGCCCCGTATGAAGCTCTTTATGGCCAAAAAAGTCGAACACCGACTTGTTGGAATGAAGTTGGAGAACGGAGATGATGATAAAGATGTAAAAAAAGATTTGGATGTACCTAGAGCTGGGTTCAATTTTCGTGGAATTATATCATCTTTCTTTGAACCGCATTTGATGGTATATGTGGAATTAGAAGAGAGAACCCTTACGGAGCATCTGGAGAAGCTTGTTCAGGATGAAACATGGGAGATGGATGATGGAAGTCAGACTAATATACTATCCAATAGCATGCAGGTCTTTCTGATTATCAGAAGGAGCTTGAAACGATGTTGCACCTTGACAAGGAACCAGACACCTCTAAATCTATTTAAGGTTGCCAAAGAGTTCTTAGAGCTTATGCTTCAAAGCTTTTCATGAAGTCGCCTAAAGGTGCCACGGGTATGGATGGACATATTAAGACGTCTGATAAAGATGAAAGGCTGATGTGAGCACTACAAAATATTGTCATAAAACGGCTGGTGAGTTGGATGAGAATGTCTTGAAAATAATAGATTCCCAGTTGATCGATGCATTGGATATGTCAGAAGTGCAGGATGAATTCTCAGCAGTTACAACAAGAGCACTAGTAACGTTAGTGCATGGTGTGGAAACCAAATTTGATGTTGAAATGGGTCCAATGACACGTGTTACCTGGGGTACGCTTGAATGTGTGGGTGATCAATAAACGTATGTGAATAGCATAAATATGATCCCCAATTGTTGTGTCGCCATAGTTGGAAGCCTTTTTTCACCAATTTACTCTCAGTTCTTCTTAGACAAGCTTGCATCATCTCTAGCTCCACGCTTCTACCTCAATATCTTCAGATGCACGCAAATATCAGAAACTGGAGCTCAACAAATGTTGTTGGATACTCAGGCTGTAAAGACGATACTTTTAGATATCCCCTCCCCTGGTAGACAGACTCCAGGAGCTGCCGGCTATTCGAAATTTCTAAGCCGTGAGATGAGCAAAGCGGAAGCACTCTTAAAGGTTATCTTGTCCCCGATTGATTATATGGCAGATACATACGGAGCACTTTTACCCGAGGGAACACCTTCAGAATTCCAGCGCATTCTACAGCTCAAGGAACTAAAAAAAGCAGACCAACAAACTATATTGGACAATTTCAACAAACGTGGTTCTGGGTTTTCTGAATCACCGGTTGCAGCACCAGCCGTCTAGGTGACCTACGTCGCGGCATATCCTGTGCCTCCTCCGTTGCCCAGTCCAGCTACACCTGCAGTTATTGCCTCAAGAGAGGATGTGCTAACTAGAGCAGCTACACTTGGCAGAGGTGCCGCCACAACTGGATTCAGACGGTTTCTTGCTTTGACCGAAGCAGCAAAAGATCGCAAGGACGGGCCTTTCAGAAAAATTTTCAATGCCTAAAATCTACACACTTTCAGATAGGAAAATAAACGAGAAGATACACGAAAAACTTCTCGATTTTGTTATCGATATTTTCTAAATCTTACTTTCGGAAGGCATAGATGCACAAAGCGACCGAGTGACGATCCTTCAAGGACCGATTATGATTACGTCGTAGGCTTTCGGGCCGAGTCAGGTATAGGTTTTGAACCAATGGATGGTCCTTAAAAAGCCCGGTTGAGTTTCAGTTGGGTCAATTAGATCTAGCATTGTCTTAGGACCGGTTGTTGACTATTTCTACCCCTTTTTGAATGATAATTGGATTATGATTACTGCTTGTATCTCAAAATTAAAAAGTTGTAGATTGTATTGCATATTCTTTTTGAAGATGATCTTGAATCCAAAGGGGGAGATTGTTAGTGCATAAATGTGTTGGATACAAGATCATGAAGTCTGAAGATGAAAGTCAAGTCAAGTCAAAAGCTCAAGTCAACTCTCAAGCTAAAAGTCAAAGTCTTTGTAATAAAGTCAAAGTCAAAGTCATTTAGTGTTGTAAGTGTTTCTTTGTTGTAAGTGTTTTAGAGTATAAATAGGTTTTTCTTTTGTAGACTCATATGACTAGAAGAACGCGTATATCATTGTAGAGAGAGAAATTGTGTGAGAGCTTCATTCTGTGTAATCGTTATTGAGAATTGAATAGAAATCATTTGTTTGATTGAGTTGTTTGTCATCTTGATCATTTGCACTTATTGTGGGACACACAATTGGTATCAGAGCATACATGAATTTAGAAATCATGATCTAATTCAAAGATTTTTGGTCGAGTTTTCAAGAACTCACAAGAACACTGTTCAGATTCGATTTTTGTTATACAGTGATGTTTTAGATTTGAATTTAGTATCGTTGTACTCGATTTAACATCTAGAACAAATTTTTATTGTACGGTTTAGCCTAATTCAAAATAGATTGTACGAATTTTGGATTTTTGTTTATTTTTTGTTCAAGTTTGTACTTCGTATTGAGTTTTCATCGAGTTGTAATTTTCAGTGTTATTTTGTGAAATCAATTGCTTGCAATATGTTCGATGTGTGATCAAGGACAAGTCTGCAATGTTTCAGATCGATTGGTGAATGTTTGAATATGATTTCTGTTGAAAAGTTTGAGTTTTTGGTCAAGAAGTTGAGGAACACACAAGATTCAGAAAACTCGCAAAGTTCATCTTGAAGAACACGCATGATTAAGAACTCGCAAGCTTAAGTGTGCGAGAAGTCAGAACACGCACATAACTATGTGCGAGTTTGTATTCTTTGGCTTCTTTGTCTTTTGAGAAGTTGAGTTCTACGAGAAGTTTTTGTTTGCGTGAACGAAAAGTGAGAAAAATATTCTATGTGTCAAAACGCACAGACGCATTGCGCGAAGTGATTCTCTTCAAAACACGCAAGTTGTTGTCTGCGAGAAGCTAGAAACGCACACGGTTAGGTGTGCATGATCCAAGAACTCGCTCGACCCTATTTGCGAAAAGCTCAAACTCGCATCCTTCGGTGTGTGCGAACCAGGAACGCGCATAAATTGTTTGCACGAAGCTCAGTTTCTTTGGTCTGCGAGCTTCAGGACTTAGAAAATTTTTGGAGCTTTTCGAGCGTTTACCAAGTTTGACTTTCAAAGTCCAGTTTGTTTCTTAATTTTGACGATCAGTTCAAATCAGTGCATTGTTAAAAAATGACTTCTAGAGAGGCTCTTGCTATCGGTACTAATGTGAAGCCACCAGTGGTGTTCAAAGGTGAATATGAACAATGGAAGGATAGATTCTTAGACTTAATTGACCGGAATGATTTGGGTGATTATATCAGAATATATTTGAAGGAAGGAGTGATGAAACCCCCTACAACGATTCATACTACTGAAAAAGAAAATGGAGAAGAGCTTGTAAACAAAGAGTACCCATTACCAGTTGAAGAGTACACTGATGAACAGAAGGAAAGACTAAAAGCTGACAGGTTGGCAAGATCGTTTATTCTACAAGGTATTCCAAATGAAATATATGTGAAGATAGACAACTATAATGCTATGGAGAACGAAATGTGGGATCAACTTAAGAAAATGATGCTTGTGTCCAAGATTGGTAACCAACTGAAAGTTTCTAACTGTCTGAACAACTACGAAAAATTCAAAGCTAAGGAAGGAGAGAGTTTAGAGGCTACTTATGATAGGTTTGTGACTCTTCTGAACGATATGAGTTAGAACAAAGTTAAGAAGTATAAGATAGAATTGAATGTCAAGTTTTTGAGCATTTTATAACTAGAGTGGAAAAGATTTACAAGGAAGATGAAACAGATGAAAGATCATAATGAGATACCACTCCATGAGGTATGTGAGACTTTAAGACAGAACGAGGAAGAGGTAAAGGAGATTAAATATGAGAAAAAAAAAGATGAGAAAGTGGTAGCAGATCCGGTTGCTTTGGTTGTGAAGAAGAAAGAGAAAAGATCAGTGAGCTTGAAGAAGAAGAAGAAGAAGAAGAAAGTGATAGTATTTGAATCTGAAGAAGATGAATGTGAGAAGAATTATGATTCTGAGAACCTGAAACAAGCTATGCTACTGTTTACCAAATCTTTTCAGAAGAAATTCTATAAGAAACCAGGGTCAAACAGTCCGAGATATTCATCAGGATCAAGAAATTATGAGAGTGGAAGATAAAAGGTCAGAGGAGAAAAGGCCAGAAGAGAAGAAATATGGGTACATAAATGAAGAAAAGAAAGAATCTGAGCTAGTAAAGTGCTACAACTGCAGAAAGGTAGGCCATTATGCTAAGGATTGTCGGAAACCAAAGGTCCACAATTCTAAATACTACAAGAACAAAATGCTTTTGGCCAAGCAGCAAGAAGCTGGCAAAGCATAGATGGCTGAAGATGAATACTGGCTAGATCATTAAGAGGATGAGGAAAAAGAAGTTAATGCTCATGTGTGCTTTATGGGTCATGATGTTAATGAAGCAGATTCTAATGCTGAGGATACGGAAGAGGTAAATGGTATGACTAAATTCGATTTTCTAAATCAAATGCAAGCCATGATGATAGAACTTCATGAGTTACAGTCTAAGCTTAAACGCGAAAAATGTATCATTAAAGAGAAAAACCAGTCACTACTGAAGCTCAACAATGATATTGCTGAAAAGAATGTATTGATTGAGGCTTTACATAAAAATATTGAAACCAGTGCTAAAGAGAAGACTGTAATCCGTAATCAATTATTTAAAACAACATCCAAATATAAACTGTGTGAACTTTAAATTAAAGAGGTTGCAAAAAAGTGTTTATCTTTTAAGAAAGAAAACAAATCTTTGGTTGAGAAAGTGAATGTTTTGGAAGAAAAACTTTATACTTTGGGTCAAACTGAACAAACCATTCACCTTAACAAACCAAAGGAGAGTAGTGAGTGTTAGGGTCTCGGTTATGAGAACCCACACTATCTGAGAAAGGGTATTTCAAAAGTGCATGCTTTGTATGATTTCAGATTTCTTAAATTGGCACCTCAATACCCTGAACTCAAAGTTAAATGGACTAAACTATCAGATGAGGATGAAACTAAGGAAATTGAGAAAAGAAAGAATAAAACTAAAATGCAACTTCCATTTAGATATGAGATGTTTAATTCTAGTTATAGTTCTACACAATCAAAATTTCTTTCTAATGATTATTTTCAAAGCTATTCTACAGAGGAAATGGACTTAAAACCGGTTGAAGGTAAAATTTATGTTCCTCCAGTCGTGTTAGAAAGTAAAATTTCTGAACTCGAGAACACTCTTGTAGAAGAAAGGATTTTGAATGGGTTAGAACAAATGATATTTTTAACTGTTTTTCTTAACACTGATTTTCAAAATCATTCAAAGCTTCAAAATCAAATGATATTACTGGTGTGTTTGATGAAGAGTTTGATTTTCTAAACTCTGATGGTTGTTTTGATGATTGTGTTGATGAATTTGACTTTAATGCAAAACTTCCAGGTCATTCTCAATTCATTATTAATTCTTGTTTTACCTAGTGTATTTGATAAAGGTGAATCATCAACGAAAGTTGATAAACCAGTGTTTGTAAGTACCAAGGATGCCAAAGGTAAGAAGAAGAGAACTAGGCATTCATAGAAACGGACTACCACTGGTAAATCAAAGAATAAGCAATCTTTCAAATCTCACAGTTCTAACTTTCAAAGTTCATATGTTTCAGATGTGAGAAAGAAAAAGCGTGAAGTGAGATCAGAATGTAGACCAAAGAAGAAAATTGATGAGACTGCAAAATCATCTTCTGATATTCAATGTAATAAAATGACTGATAGTAATACTGATGTAGTTGGTGACATTGCTTTTCACAAACCAAAACTTGTAACTTCTTACACGAGTTATTTAATAAAGCAATTACTCCAATTATCTCCGTCTACTAATAGTCTTCTACTTATCGTCGAAATGGTTTTGTGTCTCGCCTATATTCTGATCATTGGTTTGGTTCATATCATGTCTATCATTCTAATTTTTCAAAGGTTTTTCAAAAGATCAAAGGACCCAAATTCAAATGGGTGCCGAAATCATGTGCTAACGTGCTAGGACCCATCTATAAATGGGTACATAAAATTGTTGTTCATTGATTTCTCTTATGCAGACCCGTCATATGTGGTACTTGGATTCTGGTTGCTCCAACCATATGACAGGCCGGAAAGATATTTTGTCTAATTATATAGAGAAATTCTACGGGAACGTTCGATTTGGAAATGACCAGTTTTCACCGATTCTCGGATATGGTGATGTTGTACAAGAAAACGTAACGATCAAGAAAGTGAGCTACGTTGAAGGACTAGGACACAACTTATTTAGCATTGGTCAGTTCTGTGACAAAGACTTAGAGGTGAATTTCAAGGCCAAGCGGTGTTGCGTTAGAACTGAAGACGGAAAAAACTCTTGGTCGGGACACGAAAGTCAAACCTTTACACGATTAACTTGTTAAAAGTCAAGACCGAGAATGAGGTGTGTCTACTTTCGAAAGCCTCTATGCAACAGAGCTGGTTATGGCATAGAAGGCTATCTCACCTGAACTTTCGATACATCAATAAGCTGGTCACTGGTAACTTGGTGAAAGGACTTCCAGAGCTAAAATATGTTAAAGAACATCTGTGTGTGGTGTGTGAGAAAGGCAAGATGAAAAGAGTTGCTCATAATCCTAAGCCTGAACCGAGTACAAGTTCTTCATTGGAATTGTTGCATATGGATCTCTGTGGTCCGATGCGAACTCAAAGTATCAATGGCAAGAAATATGTCTTAGAGATTGTGGGCGATTATTCTAGATACAGTTGGGTCAAATTTCTAAGATCGAAAGATGAGGTGCCCGATGTCATCATCTCATTTTTAAAGACCACTCAAGTGAACTTGCAGAAGACAGTAAAACTTCTTAGAACAAATAATGGCACAAAATTCATGAACAAGATTGTAGATGATTATCTCAATTCGGTCGGGATAACACATCAATTTTTTGCTGCCAGAACACCAGAACAGAATGGAGTCGTAGAGAGATGAACAGGACTCTTGTGGAGGCTGCTTACACTATGTTGAGTCAGTTGGATCTACCTCTATTTGTGTGTGCTGAAGATGTGTCAAGTGCATGCTATACACAAATATGCTCCATTATCCATCGCCGATTTGGTAAAACTCCATATGCTTTGATTAATAATCGAATACCTAGCATTAAACACTTTTATATATTTGGATGCAGGTGTTTCGTGTTGAATGATAAGGAGAACTTGAACAAGTTCAGTCCGAAAGCTGATGAAGGCATTTTCATTGGATATTCTCAGACATCTGCAGCTTACAGAGTTTATATGAAGAAGTCAAATATTGTTGTTGAGAGCGTAAATGTCACATTCGATGAAGAAATGGCTTCTGTTCAAAACAGTTCAGAACCCGTTTTAACCGGTGTATTAACTTCTAGGCAAATCAGTCCAGAACATGTACTTAATGATACTAAATCTGATAATACATCAACGTCTACATCTCATTTATCTGATTTAGATTTATTGCCTGAATTTTTCAACGATGAATTTCTTGGTTCTAGAGTGACTAAACCTGTTGTGATTGACAGATCGGAAGATTCGAGTAATCATCATCTAATTACTTCAGATATCTCAACTGAATCAAATTCCCCTATTCAGAAAGAATTTCAAATTCAAATGCCTACTCAATCATTTGAAGGTGTACATGAAAATGAAGAGCCAGATATAACTCAATCAGTTGGATGTACCACATCGCCTACTCAACAGACATCCAATGTCCAACCAACTGGAGCTTCTGCATCGAATACTTCAACTAAACCCCTTACTGAACAAGAAGATGATAGTGGATATTTAGATGATCAACATGATCAGTCTACATATAATCCACTCCCTCATGAACATAAGTGGACCAAAGAGCACCCAATACATCAAATCATTGGAGATCCGTCCTTGTCGGTGCAAACTAGGTATGCGACATTAAACCAGTGCATGCATGATTCATTTCTGAGTAAGATAGAGACTATACGAGTATCTGAAGCTCTCACAAATTCAGATTGGATAGCTGCAATGCAAGAAGAGCTTAATCAATTCGAAGCGCTTAAAGTCTGGAGACTCGTGCCATGCCCTGAAGGTAAAACGATTATAGGAACGAAATGGGTTTTCAAAAACAAGAAAGATGAAGATGTTATCCTAATAAGGAACAAAGCAAGACTTGTTACTAAAGGATATAGGCAAGAGGAAGACATAGATTACGATGAGACTTATTCTCCAGTTGCATGCATAGAGGCAATCAAAATGTTTTTAGCCTATGCCGCACACAAGAACTTCACAGTATATCAGATGGATGTGAAGACTGCCTTTCTGAATGGCATCTTAAAGGAGGAAGTCTATGTCTCGCAGCCTGAATGTTTTGTCAATCCAGATAAACCAGATCATGTTTAAATTCTTGACAAGGCTCTTTACGGTTTGAAACAAGCCCCTCGTGCTTGGTATGAAGTTCTATCCAAATTCTTAGTCAAGTCGGGCTTTTCTAAAGGTAAAATCGATACTACTCTTTTCATTAAAAAGGAGAAAGTTGATATTATTTTAATCCAGATATATGTGGATGACATCATATTTGGTTAAACTAATCCAAAGTACTGTAAGAATTTTTCAAACTTCATGGTGTCACAATTTTAGATGAGTATGATGGGTGAGATGAATTTCTTTCTAGAATTACAAGTCAAACAATTTTTTACGGGGATTTTCATTAATCAAGCGAAGTACATTTTCGATATTCTGAGAAAATTTAAAATGGAAAATTGTACTATGATTGGTACCCCGATGGCACCTGGAACTAAGATCGGAGCTGATCTTTCGGGAAAAGTTGTCGATGTTAGAACCTACAGAGGTATGATTGGTTCTTTGATGTACTTGACGGCTAGTCGTCCAGATATAATGTTTTCTACATGCTTGTGCGCTATATATCAGGCTTCACCTAAAGAATCCCATCTTTCAGCAGTTAAGCGGATTTTTAGGTATCTAAAATGCACTGCAGATCTTGGTTTGTGGTATCCTAAAGATACTGGTTTTGAGCTCACAACATATTCAGATGCAGATCATGCAGGTTGTATGCTTGACAGGAAGAGTGCTTTGGGATACATACAATTCTTGGGAGATAAGCTCGTGAGTTGGGCTTCAAAGAAACAATTGTGTGTATCAACTTCAATAGCTGAGGTAGAGTACGTAGTTGCAGCTAGATACTATTCTCAAGTGTTGAGAATGCGAACACAACTCCGAGACTAAGGTTTCAAGTACAACAATATCCCGATTTATCGTGATTCAAAGAGTACTATCTCTATATCTGCAAATCTTGTTCAACATACGAAAACCGAACATAGTGACGTGATATATCACTTTATCAAAGATAATGTTGAAAAAGGTACAATCGAACTTTACTTTGTAAACACAGATTATCAATTTGCTGATTTGTTTACCAAGCCACTTGATGAAAAGAGATTTAATTTTCTCATTTCAAAACTTGGCATGTTAAACCTCAAGGCTTAATTTGTTGTTACCTAGTACAGTTTCTTTTAGTTATTTTTCTTCATTTCTTTATGATTAATTTGTACGATATCTGCACTTAAGGTTGTTCATGATTTCAGGGGGAGTGTGAGACAAAGATAAGATGATCTACATTTTAGGGGGAGTTAATACATTTTGCATATATTCTGTTACTGACAAATTTTATGATGTATGTTTTTAGGGGGAGTAAGGACAATGACTTCTGATTACATCTGATCATAACTCGTTCTTAAAAAGTTTCACTGCTTTCATGTCTTTATTTTTCAATAAAGTTTGTGAATAAAACTTTGTACTTTGACGACTTTTTGACCGTTGAAGATTTTGAGAGGGAGCTTACATGATAATATGAATCATGACTTTCGTGCTGACTTCATGAGATTTAAGACTGAGCGTAAGGATCATTCTAATCTTAATCTCATACATGTATGAAAGAAGGACGACTTTCAGATATGAAAACATGTTCTTAAACGTTCAAACCACTTCTCGATTCTTAAAAATATTTCATGAATTTCGAAATGTGATTTTAAATGTTTTCATTTTATGAGCTTAAATGTTAATAAACTGTGTGTTTCCAAGATTAATACTTGTGTATTATCTTTTCCATATATTGTCAAGTATTCACACACACCGGTTAAGTATTTTGTTGAATATGTTATCACCATGTCTCATATTGAATCAACTTTTCAATGGTGATACACCCCGTTTGTAATCATAGATATTTGAGCATTGATTTCTTTCAAAAATGTTCTTTCAAGACTTGTCTATATTTTTTTCGTATAGACAATATCCATTTTTCATGACCTAAGCCTTAATTGCTAAATCATTAATATTTGATCTTTTCATACAATGTCAGATTTTCAAACAAGTTTATTGTATTCACTTCATTCATGCAGTATACTTGTGTTGAAAATTCATTCATGTTTAAAATGCTCAAATATTCATGATTATCTTTATGAGCATACATACATCTGACATGTATTCTATTTATGTGCTTTAACTGAAAAGTTAAACCAATTTGAGCAACATATTTTTTTAGGACTACATGGGATCATTGAGTGAGGACTAATGGAACTTCCATGGATTCACGATAACCAGTGTTTCCTACCTAAGAAGTTAATCTTGAGTGATCGACAGGTGAGCAGTCAAAATATCTGAGTGTGGGTATGAGTGCTGAAATAAAATGAAAAGAAAGATTGGTTAGAACTGAGCTAAATGTTTAAAAAGAAAGAGGGTGTGAGATCAGAGTAAAAGAATATCAAACTATGCACTAAATTGTTATCTGAGCCGGGCAACCACATTACTGATTGTTTCACATTTTTTCGTGAACATCATTGAAATAGGCAACTAGCCCATGCCAACTCTTTATTAAAGCCCCACCGCTACTCATCTTTTTCTTAAAAAGAATATGTTTCAATTTTTCATGGGGATACAACACATAATCTATCTGATTTTCATTTTGGAAAATCTGGATATTGAAAAAAGAAGGAAGTCTGCCCCACCTTCGCACTTTAATCATGCACAATTTAGTCTGTATAACTGTTGTTGTCTCAATGGCTTACACATTTTGAGCCTGATAAATCAATCATATGATTAAATTCTTTCATACATAAGTAGGAACACACAGGAAATTCGTTTTTCTGTCTGAACATTCATAGAATAAACTTGTGTTATTCGATAATTGAATCAAAGACCTGGGGGAGTGAACATCAAAAAGCTCCTTTCCAATGTGTATTTGTTACACACAGTAGCTTCGTGCTACTGACAGACATTTTTTAACTGATTCATTTGTTGATTGAGGTGTTACACTCATAATTTGTCTAAATTTGAAAAGATTCGGATAAATACATTATGAATTGACGGATAATCAGAGGCTCTATGACAAAGATCAATGGTAGATCAGATTAATGACATTTCTTGTAAAAGTTTTGATGATTTCTATGCCATACATCATCAAAAAGGGGGAGAAGTTATTGTTAGGGCAGTTTATTTGTTAAATAGAAATTCAGGGTGTATTTTGTAAAGTTCTTAATAGTTTTATAGCTTGTTGGGCCTAAAAGCCCATAAGCCCATTATCTTGTAAGCCTGAGTATATAAAGGCGTTATTAGTTCATTTGTCAGGTTACACACAAGTCATTTGTTAGATTGCTAGTGTATAGGTTTACATATTCTGATCAGATATCCTTTCTGTAACCTAAACCCATTGATTTCATATTAATCTTATGACTAGTTGTCTCATCAAAACTTCTTGTAAGAAATGTCAATCACTTGGAGCCTTTGATCCGTCAATTCAAAAGATATTCATACAGATCTTTTCAAATCCAGACAAAATAGTCGTGTAACACCTGAATCAACTATTAAATCAGTTAACATGCCTGTCAGTAACTCTAAGTCACTGTGTGTAACAAATACACATTGGAAAGGAGCTGTTTGATGTTGACTCCCCCAGGACTTCCATTTAATCATCGAAACACCACAAAGGTAATTTCTATAAACGTTATGACAAAGAAACAAATTCCTTGTGTGTTCGTGCTTGTGTTTGAAAGAATTAAGCACGAATGATTGCTTATTTGGCTCAAAATTGTGTAAACCACTGAGACAACAGTAAGTTAAACACAGACTCAATGTGCATGATTGAAGTGCGAAGGTGGGGCAGACTTCCCTCTTTTCAATATCCATATTTTCCAAATGAAAATCAGATAGCAAATGTGCTGTATCCCCTTAGAAAATGTGAAACACTTTCTTGTTGAGAAGAAAATGAGTAGATAGTGAGGTTTGATCAAGAGTTGGCATGGGCTAGTTGTCTGTTTCAATAATGTTCACCAAAGAATTGTGAACACTAGTAATGTGGCTGCCCGGCTCAGAAAAAGTTGGTGCAGAGTTGTGATATTCTTTTAACTCTGTTCTCACATGCTCTTTCTTTTAAACTTTTTGCTAACTCTAATCACACTCATTTCTTTTCGCTTTGCACACTCAATCACTAAGGATTTAACTTCATGGGTAGAAATCACTAGTTAACGTGATTCCATAGAAGTTGTGTTACTTTCTAGCATAATGATTCTTGTTTTCCTATGATTGACGTGATGCTCAGATTGGTTTAACTATTTCAGTTAAAGCACAATTTAGATCATGAAAAACATTTAAAAATACACTCCCAAAATATAAAATCTGTTGAAAAATCGGGAAGTGGTTTGAACATTAAAAAACAATGTTTTCAAATGATTGAAAGTTGTCTTTCTTTCAATCATATATGAGATTAAGATAAAGGATTATACCTTTACGTGTGATCTTACATCTCATGAAGCTAAGCTTAAAGTCATAAACATATGAACTTGTAAGCATCTCTCAAAAATTCTGGAAAAGTCTTATGTCAAGTCAAAGTAAAAGTTATTCACTTAAATTGAAAAGACAAAAAACAGTAAAACTTTTTAAATACGAGTTCTGATCAAAATAATCAGAAGTCATATCCGTACTCCCCTTTTGTCGTGAAGAGCTCCCCCTAAATTCTTGCATTACAAAAAAAAAATTTGGCATTAAAAGGTACATGCAAAATTTTATGAGCTACCCCTCGAAGTAATATTGACCACTTGTCAATTTCTTCTCATACTCCCCCTTGGTTCATGAACAGAATAGAGAAGTGCAGATATCAAATCAGAGTTAAGAATGAAGAAATGATGAAAAATTATACAATTTAGAAAACTTTTATAGGTAACTGTTGATTAGATTTTAAGATTTAGCATACCAAGCTTAGAGACAATAAAGTTGAACCTCTTTTCATCTAAGGGTTTGGAGAACAAATCGGCAAGTTAATAATCAGTTTTTACAAAGAAAAGTTCAATTGTTCCTTTTTCAACATGATCTTTAATAAAATGATATATGACGTCTATGTGTTTTGTCTTGGTGTGTTGAACAGGATTCGTTGATATTGCGATGGCGCTCTTGGAGTCACAGTATATCGGGATCTTGTTGAAGTGGAAACCGTAATCGCGCAATTGAGTTCTCATCCATAAGACCTGAGAACAGCAGCTAGCAGCAGCTACATATTCTGCTTCGGCCGTAGAAGTTGAAACACAAAGTTGCTTCTTTGATGCCCAACTTACAAATTTGTCACCGAGGAACTGTACATGTCCCGACGTGCTCTTCCTGTCTAATATACAACCTGCATGATCTGCATCTGTGTAGGCTGTTAGTTCAAAACTAGTATCTTTAGGATACCACAGACCAAGATCTGCAGTGCCTTTCAGATACCTAAAGATGCGCTTCACAGCAGACAAATGGATTTCTTTAGGATTGGCCTGATATCTTGCACATAAGCATGTTGAGAACATTATATCTGGCATACTAGAATTAAGATACATTAAAGAACCTATCATCCCTCGATTAGTCCTAACATCAACAGCCTTTCCCGAAGGATCGCTGCCAATCTTAGTACCTCGTGCCATTGGGGTACCAATCGGTGTTGAATTTTCCGTTTTGAATTTCCGAAGAATATCCATAATGTATTTTGATTGATTGATAAAAATACCCATAGAAAACTGTTTGACTTGCAATCCGAGAAAGAAATTCATCTCTCCCATCATGTTCATCTGAAATCTAGACACCATAAGGTTTGCAAAATTCTTACAGTACTTAGTATTTGTAGAACCAAAGATAATATCATCTACATAGATTTGAATTAAAATGATATCTCCTTTTTCCTTTTTGATAAACAAAGTGGTATCCACCGTTCCTTTTGAAAACCCAGACTTTAGTAGAAAAGTGGAAAGGACATCATACCAGGCTCGAGGTGCTTGTTTCAGACCGTAGAGTGCTTTGTCGAGAATGTAAACGTGATTCGGCTTCTCTTGATTGACAAAACCCTCTGGTTGAGAGACGTAGAATTCCTCCTTTAGAATTCCATTCAGGAATGTTGTCTTCACATCCATTTGAAAGACCGTGAAGTTCTTGTGGGCTGCGTAGGCTAGAAACATTCTGATTGCCTCTAATCGCGCCACAGGAGCATATGTCTCGTCGTAGTCGATTCCTTCCTCTTGTCTGTATCCTTTGGCTACTAGTCTTGCCTTGTTTCGGATAACGGTACCATCTTCGTCTTTCTTTATCTTGAAAACCCATTTCGTACCAATAATTGTTTTACCTTGAGGTTTTGGTACGAGTCTCCAGACTTGAAGTGCATCGAACTGATTTAGCTCTTCTTGCATTGAGATCACCCATTCTGGATCCGCAAGTGCCTCTGATACTCTTGTTGGCTCGAACTTGCTCAGAAAGGAGTCATGCATGCACATGTTCATTGATGCTGACCTAGTTTGCACCGGTTTTGAGGGATCGCCTATGATCTGGCTTATCGGGTGCTCTTTGGTCCATTTAAGTTCATGAGGCAGTGGATTAGATGATTGTATGTCAGTTGTATCATCTACAAATCCACTTGTACCTTCTTCAGCTTGTTCAGGAGGATTGATTATTTCAGTTGAAGTGGTAGGTTCAGAAGGCTCAGCAGGTACAACTTGTTCTGGCTGTAGATTGATCTGAATAGAATCTCCTACTGTTTCAGCTACTTCTGTCTCTTTATCATTTGTCTCTTCTTCAACTGTTGGAGTTGCCATTTGAATTGGAATCTCTTGTTGAATCGGGGCTTTGGATTCAATAGGAACATCTGAACTGGTTGGATGAGTAGTTGTTAAGTCTTTCATCCTGTCAACCACAACAGATTTCTTTACATTACATCATAAAACAATTCAAATAATAAGTATAAATCAGATAAATGGTTAGTAGAAGTTGATGCTTCATCTGATTTATTCTGTTGAGACGTAGGTTCTGGACTGAGTTGCCCAGAAGCTAGTATTCCTGTTATAACGGGTTCTGAACGTTGTTGTTCGGAAGCCATTTCTTCATCAAACGTGACGTTGATGCTTTCAACCACCGTCTTTGACTTCTTTAGATAAACACAGAATGCAGTTGATGTCGAGGAATAGCCAATGAAGATTCCTTCATCCGCCTTAGCACTGAACTTATTTAGACTCTCCCTATTGTTTAGAACGAAACACTTACACCCAAATATATGGAAATATTTTATTGTCGGTGTTCGGTTGTTGATTAACGCATAAGGAGTCTTCTTGAATCTACGATGTACCATGGAGCGATTCTATGTGTAGCACGCGGTCGATACAGCTTTTGCCCACAAAAATAGCGGTAAGTCTGATTGACTTAGCATAGTACGAGCAGCCTCGACTAGCGTTCGATTTCTTCTTTCGACCACTCCATTTTGTTGAGGCGTACGAGCAGCAGAGTATTGATGTGAAATCCCGACAGATTCGAGATATTCTTCAACTTTATTGTTCTTGAACTCTGTGCCCTTGTCTGTTCGTAGAAACTTTACTGGTTTCTGCAGATTCACCTGGGTCGTCTTTAGGAATGTGATGAGGACATCTGGTGTCTCGTCCTTTGAACGTAGAAATTTGACCCATGTGTATCGCGAGTAATCGTCCACGATCACGAGTATGTACTTCTTTCTGCCTAGACTCTGAGTTTGCATCGAACCGCATAGATCCATATGCAATAACTCTAATGGAGCTCTTGTACTTGGTTCAGGATTTGGTTTATGAGGTGCCCTCTTCATCTTGCCCTTTTCACAAGTTGCACAAAGATGTTCTCTTTCATATTTGAGTTCTGGAAGTCCTTTGAAGAGCTTTCCACTGACCAGATTGTTGATGTACCTGAAGTTGAGGTGAGAGAGCCTTCGATGCCATAACCAACTTTGTTTCATCGAGGCTTTCGTCAGTAGACAAACTTGCTTGTCAGTCTGGACATCTGATAAATTGATTGTGTAGAGGTCTGATTCACGAGTACCGACCAAGAGTTCTTCGCCTTCTTCATTGCGAACTGAACATCTCTTGGCTTTGAAGTTGACCTCTAAGTCTTTGTCACAGAACTGGCCTATACTGAACAAGTTGTGTCGTAAGCCTTCTACATAGCTCACCTTCTTGATCGTGACATTGTCATGTTGTACATCACCATATCCCATGATTGGAGAAAAATGGTCGTTGCCGAATCTGACTGTTCCGTAATATTTGTCTTTAAAATTGGACAATATCTCTTTTTGCCCTGTCATGTGCTTGGAACATCCGCTATCCAAGAACCATGTACGACTAGTCTGCATAAGAGAAATTACAAATTTAGATATGCATACGACAACATTGGAATATTCACTTTGATTATCGAAGTGCGGGTCTTGAACTGATTTGTTCAAAAGCCTATTTTGACTTTGATGTTCGGGTTTTGAACTGCATTATCCAAAAACCTATTTTGACATTGAAGAACGAGTCCTGATCTATACATAATCAGAAGTCGGTTTCTCTTTAAGCTTTGTGTGCCTGCAACACAGATTTAGCCTTAGGTACCCACTGGAATTTGGGTCCTTCTGTGTTAGCACAAGATTTTGGTACCCATTTCAAATTGGGTCCTCTTTTCTTTTGAAATACATTAGAAGAATTAGTATGAGATGAATGCACATGATAATTGCCAAACCAATCTCCAGAATCTTGACAAGTGATAGAAACATGTTTATCATAAATAGAAGACTTTCTAGCAGATAAAGATAACTGAAATAATTGCTTCATTGTATATTGTTTACGAGAAACAACAAGTTTTGAGTTCAAAACAGCAATATCAACAATTAAAACATCTTTACTAAGCGAAGTCTTATTACAATTAACACTACTAAACGATTTAACAGTCTTGTCAAGCTTCCGTTTGGGTTGCCATTGAGAATTTACTTCTGGCCTTTGGTTGCTCAGATCTGAAACATGTGAAACTGGTGAGTTAGACCTTTGAGCAACAAGCGAATGCTTCTTTTTAGAATTACCAGTAGTGTTCGGTTTCTGTGAATGCTGAGATATATTCTTACCTTTAGCATTTTTAGCTTTCACATAGACTGAGTTATCAACTTTCGTTGATTTTGCACTGTTAACAGGCATACTGGTTTTTCTTGAAGTTTTCTTAACAAAAGATGAATTGTTAAGAATTTTTGCATTAAAGTCAAATTGTTCAGAACAATCATCTAAACCACAGTTAGAGTTCAGAAAATCAAGCTCTTTATTTGCTAAACCAAACATATCCTTAGAGTTTGAAGCCTTAGAAATAATAGAATTTGAAAACACAGTTGAAAAAACTTTTTGCTCAATATTCATCAGAAGTCTTTCATCTGTTAAAGAATTCTCGAGTTCAGAAATTTTACTTTCTAAAACGAGAGGAGGGACATATAGTTTACCTTGACTAGGCTTCGCCTCCATTTCTTTTTCAGAATAACTTTGAAAGAAATCACTTGAAAGAGTTTTCTTCTTTTGATATATTGGATTTTCATTATAACTATTATTCATCTTCGCATAATAAAATGGAAGATGAACTTTAGATGATTTCAAACGTTTTTTAGTTTCGTTGGCTTCATCCTCTTCCGACAGTTTAGTCCAGAAAGTTTTAAACTCAGGGATTCTTCGAGCTAGTTTCATAGAAAGATGGTCATAAAGTGCTGGAACTTCAGACATCCCTTTTTGTAGACAGTGAGGATTCTTATAACCGATTCCCCATCTCTCTATTTCCTCTTTGGGTTTGTTCAGATGAATAGTCTGTTCAGTTTGACCCATTTTATATAACTTATCTTCCAAACTTTTTAATTTTCCAAGTAAAGAAAAGTTTTCTTTGATACATGAAGAATGTAATCCTTTAAGCTCATATTTATCAATCTCACTTTTTAGCAGTTTAGACTTGAGATCAGAATTCTCTTTAAGAATTATTGTCTTTTCCTTTGCGTTGGTGTCATTATCTTTATGTAAAACCTCAACCAATACTTTCTTCTCAGCAATTTCATTGCTACGTTTCTGTATCAGTTGGTTTTTGTCAGTATTAACACCATTTTCTCGCTCAAGATTAGATTCTAACTCTTTTTGTTTTAAACTCATGGCATGCATTTTATTCATGAAATCTGAATCTGATAAATTACATACCTCCTCGTCTTCATTATCTGAATCAGCATCAGCATCTGATTCTATCTAACCCATCAAGCACATGTTGACGGCTTCATCTTTTTCTTCATCCTCTTCTTCCTCATCTGAGTGATCAAGCCAGTATTCATCTTCAGCCATCAGTGCCTTGCCCGCCTCCTGTTGCTTTGCAAGAAGCATTTTGTTCTTGTAGTAATCGGAGTTTCTGACTTTTGATCTGCGGCAATCCTTGGCAAAGTGACCTGTTTTGCCACAGTTGTAGCATGTCGGTGGTTCTGGCTGACTTGATCCTTCTGCTTTAAACTTTCTTTCTTCCGGATTCCTCTCCTCTATCCTCTTTCCTTCAGACTGATATCTTCTCTCTTCCGGTTTCCTCTCCTCTGTTCTCTTCCCTTCAAATCTCTTTCCTTCATACCTACTACCTTCAACTCTTTCTTTATGAGCATAGTTGTTGGGTCCAGAAGAATATCTCTGACTATTTGAACTCGGCTTCGTGTAGAACTTTTTCTGAAAAGCATTTGATAGCAGAATCATTGCTTGCTTCAGTTGTTCATTTTCATCCATGTCAGAGTTTGCATAACCTTCATCTTCTTCTGATTCATACACAATTGTCTTGTTTTTCTTCTTCCTGACAACAAGAGCAACTGTGTCTTCAACTGTCTTTCCTTTCTCCCTCTTTTCATCTAGAATTTCATCCACCTCTTCTTCATTTTGTCTGAGGGTTTCATACACCTCGTGAAGTGGAATCTCATTCAAGTCTTTGATCTGCTTCATTTGTCTAGCAAATCTTTTCCATTCCGGTTGCAGAATAGTTAGGAATTTGACGTTCAGCTCGATTTGAGATTTGGTGACTTTGTTCTTGCTAAGTTCGTTCAGCAAAGTCACAAACCTGTCATAGGTTTCTTCTAAATTCTCTCCCACTCTGCCTCTAAATTCTTCGTAATTATTTAGGCAGTTTGAGATTTTCAGCTGATTCCCAACCTTTGAACCCAGCATCATCTTTTCGAGCTGATCCCACATTTCTTTGCCAGTGGCCTTGTAGCTGTCAATCTTTATATAGATTTCGTTCGGAATTCCTTGTAGAATATATGACTTAGCTAATTTGTCGCCTTTAGCTCTTTTGAGATTATCATCATCTAGCTCATGAAACTTAAGGTCAACCACAGTCGACACATTATCAACCAAGCGAGTCGTCTTAACTGGTTTCATAACCCCTTCTTCTAGAGATTTCCTGATGAATTCACCCACCTCATGTCTGTCAATAAAGTTTAGGAACCTATCTTTCCACTGTTCGTATTCTCCTTTAAAGAGAACTGGTGGCTTGGTGTCAGTTCCTATTGCAAGCGCTTCTCTGGATGTCATTCTGAAGAAAATTCTAAGTCTGGAATAAAGCTTTGAGTATCGAGAAGGTTTGCATATGAGGTATGTTGCGCAAATGGAGGTTTGCGTATCAAGCACAGTGCGCAAAGTGAGGTTTGCGTATCAAGCGGGATGCGCAAAGTGAGGTTTGCGTATCTAACGGGATGCACAAAGTAGACTTGATCTTTTCGTGAAGAGACTATCACTTGAACTTTGCGTATTGAGAGGGTTGCGCAAATTGAGCTTTGCGTATTAGGAGGGTTGCGCAAACTGAGTTTTGCGTATCCTTCTTGATGCGAGAAGTGAAGATGAGGTTTGCGTATGCTTTAGGATCCGAGAAGTATGCTTTGCGTATGCTGTAGGATCCGAGAAGTGGACTTTGCGTATTTCTTGAGATGCGCAAAGTATAGTTTGCGTACCACGTTGGATGCGTAAAGTTGGACTTTGAGTATGTTCGTCTTCTGGTTTGCGCAAGTTCGTCCTGTACTTCGAAAATCAACTAAAAACTGTATTCTTCGATGATTAGCAGTACCAAACACTACCAATAAGTCTAAAAACACTTCTATAACAGAATGTGACCACTTGATCTCGTTTAAACACACTTTTTCGAATATAATTTGATGATACAGTAACTTTTTCCACTTGACGGTTTTCTCACTTAAATCACAAAATGGAACTCGATTAAAGCTTTATAGTGAAATCAAACAACAACAAATCGATCTAGCATGCTAATCGATCACAACCTGATCGATTTTAACACCTAAAACACTTAAAAACTCGAAATCGATTTTTCAATAAGAACACATAGTCGTTTTTCTTTAAAAACTTGATTTTGATCTTAAATCAGGCTCTGATACCAATTGTCGGTCCAACAATACTTTATATCAAGTTTTATAGAACAACACAATAAGATTACCAACCTGTATTGATTATAACAAATGGTTACAAGGTTGATCGATTCAAGCTATTTTGTGTTCTCTGTTTTTCTCTCTGATTTACACCTTTAAGTGTGTGTTTTTGTGTGTGTCGATAATATCTGATCTGTTGAGAGAGTTGTTGAGATACACCTAATATCTAATCTACCTAACATACATAATATCTAAACTAGATATTATGTAAATAAACATAATATCTATTTTAGATATTATGTAAACTAACTAAACTAAATAACTAACTTTATCTAACTATGTTACTAGATCTAATATCTATTAGAAATAGATATTTAAACTAAGTTAACTAATATAATAAACAAACAATTACATTGACATTTATTACAAACGACATTGACTTTAATATCGAGAGTCGACGTTTCGGTTTTAGCTTCAGATTGCGATCTTCAGATTGGATGATCTTGAATCCAATAAGACTGTGGTCTAACAATCTCCCCCTTTGGATCAAGATAATTACGAAAATGATTTTAGCAATTCAGTCTTCTCTTTCAGCTCAGAAGATGCAATCTCTTTCTCTAGCTCTGAAATCAGCATGTCTTCAGAATAGTTGCTTTTGAAGATTTCAATCTTGGACGTGATTCTTGAAACATGTGATCTTTGCCAATTCTTGTGTAGTCACTAGCAGTTGTGGCTTGATTATTGTTCTACATTGAATATTTACTATTGATTGCACTGTACTGGGATCTAAAATTGGTATCAGAGCAAAGAGACTAAAGGTTTGATCCAGAAAAAGGTTTGTCTAAAATCCCTAATCGATTATCTGTTTAATCTGCTATATTTTTTGTTCGATCTGGGTTGGCTGTTTTTATCGAATAATGTTTCTGGTTTAATATCCTCATCGGTCGAATTTTTCTGAAAATCTGATTTTATTATCGATCGAAGATTTTTTTTTGCAAATCTGATTTTTTTTTCGGTCGAAGTGTTCAAAGTTTTTCAATCTGATCGTTTTCTGCAAAAGTGTTTATCAGTCGATTATTGGGTGTGTCTAAGTTTATCGGTCTGAGTAATTGATTGAAACTGCATATTTGTTTAAGCCTGATTAATTGATTAACGACTTCAATTTCTGGGTTTGATTTCGATCAAATTCCAGATTTAATCGTGTTCTTCGGTGTGTTCTTAGTGTTAATCGGTCGATTTATCTGTTTGATTTTATCGGTCATTATCTGATTTTATCGGTCTTATCTGTTTATCGGTCTATATCTTAGTTTGTTATTTATCAGGTTCGACCGATAGTTTGTTTGACCGGGACATATTCCTTACCGGTCCTTTGGTTCGACCGGTGCATTGTCATTATCGGTCGTTTATTCGACCGGTACCTTGACATTATCGGTTCTTTGCTCAACCGACTCACACCTTCGACCGATACCCTGCATTACTAGTCTTTGGATTTGACCGATATGTTGTTTATACCGGTCCTTTTGGATTCGACCGATAGTTTGTCTATACCGGTCCTTTGCTTGACCGGTACGTTGTCTATATCGGTCTTTTGTTTGACCGATACCCAACTCGACCGGGTCCTTGTCCTTTTATGCTTATTTTTGTTATTGTGTTTGGATCATTCTGCTTGTCTCACGATCGTTACAGTGCTTTTACGTTAAGAGATTTAAGATAAATTCAAGAGACGCGTTAGCTATTGGTTCGGATCAGAAGCCCCCGGTTCTCTATCGGGGGGAATATCCTCAGTGGCACGATCGCTTCATGAACTTCATTGAAGCGAAATCAAACTATGAAGCCATATACAAGTGTCTGACAGAGGGTCGACCTGAACGCAGTGTTCCAAAAACTATTACTGACTTTACAACTCAAGAAAAGGATATGTATTATGCTGAAAAGCAAGCAAAGACATATCTTCTACAAAGTCTACCCAACGACATCTATGCTTGCATCGACAGTTATAAAGAGTCTGCAAAGAAAATATGGGACCAAATTGAGAAGATGATGATGGGGAGCCACATCAACAATCAGCTGAAGGTGACAAACTGCATCACCAGATATGATGGCTTCAAAGCAAGAAAAGGCGAGACACTGACAGAAACCTATGAAAGGTTCAACATGCTTCTGAATGACCTCCAGAAAAACAAGATTACGAAGACGAACACTGAGAACAACATCAAGTTCATGAACAACCTCCAGCCTGAATGGAAGCCGTTTGTCTCTCATATTCGTCATACTCAGACCCTGGAGAAGCTTTTTCTACATGAACTTTATTAAAATGCTTCTCCAGGATGAAGAGGAAGTTATGGAACTAATGGGGAATCAGAAAGCTGAAGAAAAGCCGGTAGTTGATCCGTTAGCACTCGTATCTGAGAAAAGAGTGAAGTATGTCGGTCGTTCGTCTGAAAAGAAGCCAGTGCAAAGTGAGTCTGAACACGAAGATCCTGATAGTGATTCAGATCCTGAACTCACTAAGATGAAAGAAGCTATGGTATTCTTGACTCAACAATTCCAGAAAAGGAAGTTCTTTAACAAGTCTTCCAACAAGCAAAGGTTTTCCACTCGCCGTGACCATCAAGAGAAGTCTGAAGGTAAGAAACGTGTTGAAGATGGAAAGAAGTCTGACAAGAGACATGAAGAAAAGCCAAAAGATGAGCCGATCAAATGCTACAACTGTGGTCGGTTAGGCCATTTTGCCAAGGATTGTCGCAAGCCTGTTGTGCGCAATTCCGATTATTACAGAGCCAAGCTTCTACTAGACAAAGAGAAGGAAGCAGGTAAGGATCTCATGGCTGAAGATGACTACTGGCTACAAGTCTCTGATGAAGAACCTGAAGATGCCGAAGCACAATTGTGTTTCATGGGCAAGCATTCATCACCTTCTGACACTGATGATGAAGATCGAAACTCTCTATGTCAGGTATGTGCTCCTTATCACGAAGCTTTAATTGATCAGATGCAACTTGCTATGAATAAACTAGACTCTTTCAAGCTACTCATAAAAGAAAAAGAACAACTCATCTCATCTCTAGAAAAACGAGTTGCTGCACAGTCTGAATGTATTGAAAATCAGAGTTTAGAAATCTCAAGCAATCTGTAATATCCGGATCCGAAATTTTTATTAATTTTGGAAGTTGGGTGAAAAGTGAAGCGAGACCCAAAGTTCAGGGGGGTTAATTGAAACATTGGTTATATATAACCTAAATATCAGATATTTGAGATTCATATCTCAAACTATCAGCCGACTTAGAATTCTTAGAGAGAAAGAGAGAAAGCAAGAGACAGAGAGAAAGAGAAAGAGATCATGAAGGATAGATCCGTTTTTGGCAAATAGAGGTATGATTTTAGCGTAATACTTCTATCTGCATGTTATAGTCGGTAAATAGTCTTGTTAATCAAGCTTTTAACCGTGTATTTGATCGATTTAATGATCAAAAGTTTTCTGGGTTCGAACTGTTAGTCGCCGACTTACAGTATGAGTTCGACCGGGAAGATGATGTGTAAGACCGATAGGTTGAGTTCGACCGAAAAAGTGTAAAGGACCGATAGTTGTATTCGACAGGTAAAAGTGTAAAGGACCGGTAGTTGTATTCGACCGGTAAAGTGTAAAGGACCGGTAGTTGTATTCGACCGGTAAAAGTGTAAAGGACCGGTAGTTGTATTCGACCGGTAAAGTGTAAAGGACCGGTAGTTGTATTCGACCGGAAAAGTGTAAGGGACCGGTAGTTGTGTTCGACCGGTAAAGTGTAAAGGACCAGTATGTTGTTTGACCGGTAGGTTGTAAAGGACCGGTATGTTGTAAAGACCGGTATAGTGGCTCGACCGGTATTTTGTTAATTGGTCCTAAGAAGTTTTGATGAATTTTAGAAAGAAAGAGTTTTAGTTGCAAGTTAGCTTACCTATATTTTAATACCATCGTAGGTGGTGTTAATCAGTAGAAGTCAAAGTTAATCAAGAAGAATCAGAGGTGAGTCTTTCAAACTAAATCTTTTATGATTTGAGCAGTTAATTGATAAATGTGAGTTTTATATACTACGCATTTATAGTATTGAAGTTATGCAGAATTATTTCAAAAGATTGATTTAATCAGTTTGACATGTTTATGCTCAGGTATATAAACTTGTTTTATATACAGTCAGGACTAGGTGTATGCATACATTTGAGTCAGAAGTCTGACCTAAGTCGGGAAGTGTGACCCGCCTGCTCTTACCGGGGAGTGTGGCCCGTTTATGCCATTAGGGTGTGTCCCTAAAATAAGGCAGTGCGAGACAGACATATCGTCTTTGACGGCAGTGTTGGTAAGTAGCTTAAGGTACGCTTGCGAAGCGTAAACAGTGGTCAGTGATGGCCAGTAGATTGAGTTATGCTTGCGAAGCATAAAGTATTTTAAAGTTTGATAAAAAGAGCAGATTATGTTTTGAGATATAAAGTTTAGTTTAAATGTTTTAATTAATATTTGAACTGTTGAAGTAGTAATTGGAGGGGACTCACTAGACCTTTGGTCTAACCCTCACTATTTCAAAATTTTAATCCTGTTTCAGGTTATCGAAAGGTAGCAGGTACAGATAAAGGTAAAAAGAAGATATGAGAAATTAGCAGGAGATAGAAGACTTCCTGCAGTAGTTTACCTTTTGAACTCAGTTGTGTAGTAAGAAGAGATAGTTGTACACCTTGTACTTTGAAATTGTAAGCCTGGGGCAATATTTAGAATAAAATGTTATTTTATTGTATATGAAAATGTTCAGGTTGTTACAATTGGTATCAGAGCATTAGTTTAAGGGATCTAGGTGACCAGATGGGCCTAGACTTAAACTGAGATAGTAGAAGCACAACTGAGTAGTAGGGAGACCTTAAGAAGATAACATTAAGGTAGTAAGGACTAGCATGTAAGGTAAATTTGGAATTCCATCTGGCCAGTGTAATTGTGAATTTACAAGTACATGCTTTTGCTTAAACTGCCATAATGTGTAGCATGTTAGATTGAATATCTTATGTTTCTTCTTATCAGAAGTATGTCTGAGCGAGTGACCAGGAGTAGATCTATAATGAATCCTAAAATGGAGCCAGATAATGAAGTCATTGCTGAAGAGCGAATGACTAATGTCAACCTGACTGCTATCCAAGGAAAGAGTCGAGGTCGACCTAAAGGTAAGACAGTTCAGAAAGCAGCTACTCAGGCAGGAGTTTCCAATGTGGGAACTCGAGGTGGGAAGACGAGTCGTGGTATTCGTCAGAATGAAAGTGTATATGTAAGAGTTGAGCAAGAAACTTCTAATCAAGAAAGTTCGGCTTCTGTGAGGGGTCGAAAACATACATGAAACCGTGGTAGAGGTAGAACGCAAGGTTTTGTTACACAAGAAACCTTTACTGTAGAAATGGGAAAGTTATAAGAAACGTTGAATGCTTTGTTAGCTCAGCGTACTAATGAAGTTTCAGCAAGTAAAGAAAAGAGTAAAGATAAAGTAGTAACTGAGGTAGCAGAATCACCAGTAACTGGAATGGGTAGTCATCCTCAGTCAGGTCCCATTGTATCAGTAAAAGCTGTAGCTGGAAAAGGATGTAGTTTGAAGGAGTTTGTTGCTTGCAAGCCTCCTACATATAAAGGGGAATGTGATCCCGTAGTAGCATTAAGATGGATAAAAGGTATGGAGCTAGCATTTGATACGAGTAAGTGTGCGGAAGAAGATAAAGTAGTCTATGCTTTGTCAGTGCTGAAAGAGGAAGCGGTAATGTGGTGGGATGTGGAATCCGGAGGCCAATATTCGGCTGTAGCTAAAGAAATGGTTTGGAGTGAGTTTGTAAAAAGATTTAAAGCACAGTTCTACCCTCTGGCGGTAGTTAAAAAGTTGGAAGAAGAATTTATGGGTTTAGAGCAGAAAGGAATGTCAGTTAGAGAATATGCCACAAAGTTTATTGAAAAGTCTAGATTTGCAGCAATTTATGTACCGAATGAAGAAAGACGAGTAGAACGTTTCGTCTTTGGATTACGAAGTGATATTCGGGAATTTGTCTCGAATAAAGAACCGTCTACTTTTCAAATGGTAGTAAATGCAGCGGAAATGAGAGAGAAAGAAAAGAATAGGCAAGCCACTGAAAGAAGTGGAGATAAAAGAAAGTGGGAAGGAACAGTTCGTGATTCCAAACCGTTTAAGTCTGCAAAGTTTGAGTAGCGTTCTATAAATAAGTTTGAAAATAAGCCCTGTAGCAAGTGTAACAGAATGCATAAGGGAGAATGTAAGACTAATCAAGAGGACTGTTATAAATGCGGAAAGATTAGGCATTTGGGCAGGGATTGCCAGAGTTCTAGGTCTTATTATCAGTGTGGATCTTCTGATCATATCAGGACCAATTGTCCACAGTTAAAAAAAGGATCGATTGGAGGAAATGTAGATAAAGGAATTGAGAAAAAGGGAGAGCCAGCTAAAGAGAGAGCTAGAGTGTTCAATATGTCAGCAGAAGAAGCGGCGGAGATACCTGATGTAGTGACAGGTACTTTCTTTATAAATTCGAATTATGCAAAAGTATTGTTTGATTCTGGCGCAAATCGTTCGTTTGTGTCTCCAAATTTTGTGCATAAATTGAATGAGAAACCTAAGAAACTTAGGCATGAATTGAAAGTAGGAGTGGCTGATAATAGTCAAATCTTAGTAGAAGAAGTGTATGATGGGAGTAGTATTGTCATTGATGGACAATCATTTCCACTTCGACTGTACCCGATGGGTATGGGAGAATTTGATGTTATTGTGGGAATGGACTGGTTGGCGTCTAATGATGCTCATATAGTATGCAATAAGAAATTGATTCGCATAGCGCAACCAGGAAAAGAAGAGATAGTAGTATTTGGAGATCGAAGGGATAGAAAGTCATGTTTGATTTCTATGATTAAGGCTAAGAAATGTTTAGTAAAAGGGTGTGTGGGGTTCTTAGCTTATGTGATAGATGCTAAGAAGGAAAATAAGGGATTAGAGTCAGTTCCGGTAGTAAGTGATTTTCCAGAAGTATTTCCGGAAGACTTAACCACTTTGCCTCCTGATCGGCAAGTGGAATTTCGTATAGATTTAGTACCCGGAGCAGCGCCGATTGCAAGAGCACCGTATAGACTGGCACCGGCAGAGATGAAAGAAATGATGACTCAACTGCAGGAGTTGTTAGACAAGGGGTTTATTCGCCCTAGTACCTCACCTTGGGGAGCGCCAGTATTGTTTGTTAAGAAGAAAGACGGGTCTATGAGAATGTGCATAGATTACCGTGAGCTCAATAAGATGACTGTCAAGAATAAGTATCCGCTTCCCAGGATTGACGATCTTTTTGATCAACTGCAAGGAGCGAGTTACTTTTCGAAAATAGATTTACGATCTGGGTATCACCAGTTGAAGGTGAGGGAGGAGGATGTATCTAAGACTGCATTTCGTACGAGGTACGGACATTATGAGTTTCTAGTTATGCCATTTGGTTTGACCAATGCGCCAGCAGCTTTTATGGATCTGATGAATAGAGTGTGTAGTCCGTTTTTAGATAAATATGTCATCGTCTTTATAGATGATATATTGATCTATTCACGTTCCAAAGAAGATCATGAAACTCATTTGAGAGCGATTTTAGAATTGCTTAAGCGTGAGAAATTGTATCCTAAGTTTTTAAAATGTGAATTTTCGCTGAAAGAAGTTCAATTTTTAGGACACGTGGTGTCAAAAGATGGGATTCAGGTTGATCCAGCTAAAATTGAAGCCATTAAAGGGTGGGAAGCATCGAAATCACCATCTGAAGTAAGAAGTTTTCTGGGATTGGCTGGTTATTATAGAAAGTTCATCCAAGACTTTTCAAGGATAGCTACGCCATTAACAGCATTAACCAGAAAGAATGTCAAGTTTGTCTGGTCAGAGGCTCAAAAAGAAGCGTTCGGTAAGTTGAAAGGGAGTTTAAGTAGTGCTCCTGTTTTGTCTCTACCCAACGGAACGGAAGGATTCGTTATTTATAGCGATGCTTCAAGGTTAGGTCTGGGATGTGTATTAATGCAAGAAGGAAAGGTAATTGCTTATGCATCTCGACAGTTAAAAGAACATGAAAAGAATTATCCAACGCATGATTAAGAGTTGGCAGCTGTAGTCTTTGCTTTGAAAATTTGGAGGCATTACTTGTATGGGATCAAGTGTCAGATTTACACAGATCACAAGAGCCTTCAATATCTTTTCAATCAAAAGGAGCTTAATATGAGGCAGCGTAGGTGGATGGAGCTGTTAAGCGATTATGACTGTGATATTTTGTACCATCCAGGCAAGGCTAATGTGGTAGCAGATGCTCTAAGTCGTAAAGAGCATGGAGAAATAGCAGAAGTTGTAGCATTTCGAGTTGATGTGGATTCTAATTTCTTGGAAGAAGTTATAAAATATCAAGAAGAAGCAGTGTCAAAAGAAAATTTGAAAAGTGAAAGAATAGTTGGGATTGTTAACTCGTTAATAGTTGACAATCGCGGAGTAAAGTGTTTCAATAAGTGAGTATGGATCCCAAAAGCAGGAGATCTGAGGCAGAAAGTGTTGGAAGAAGCGCATAGATCTCGTTATTCAGTTCATCCTGGAACTAATAAGATGTATAGAGATTTGAAGCAAAGCTATTGGTGGCCAGGTTTAAAGAAAGATATTGCTCACTTCGTTGAACAATGTCTGACATGTTTAAAGGTTAAAGCTGAGCATCAGAGACCTTATGGGGAGCTTCAGTCGTTAGAAATTCTAGTTTGGAAGTGGGACGAGATTACGATGGATCTTGTTACTGGGTTACCGTGATCACCTAAGGGGCATGATGCCGTTTGGGTGATAGTGGATAGACTCACAAAGTCAGCTCACTTCCTACCGATCAAGGAGACGTACTCACTAGAAAAATTGGCTCGATTGTATATCGACGAGATAGTAACCAGACATGGAGTACCGTCGTCCATTGTATCAGACAGGGATGCTCGTTTTACATCAGCTTTCTGGAGAGGTTTGCAAAGGGAATTAGGCTCTCAACTTAAGCTGAGCACGGCCTATCATCCGCAAACTGATGGTCAGAGTGAAAGAACTATACATACATTGGAAGATATGCTTCGTGCATGTGTTATCGATTTTAAAGGTTCGTGGGAGATTCATTTGCCGTTGATTGAATTTTCCTACAACAATAGTTATCATGCTAGCATACAAGCGGCCCCGTTCGAAGCTTTGTATGGTCGTAAATGTAGAACACCTCTATGTTGGAATGAGGTGGGTGAAAGACAGTTAGCGGGACCAGAAATTGTACAGGTGACAGCTGATAAAGTCGACCAGATTCGAGCAAGATTGAAGATTGCTCAAGATCGTCAGAAAATGTATGCTGATAGACGAAGGAAACCGATAGAGTTTCAGATAGGAGATAAGGTAATGTTAAAAGTTTCACCCTGGAAAGGGGTAATCAGATTTGGGAAGAAAGGAAAGTTAAGACCAAGGTTTGTTGGACCATTTATCATCACTGATCGTGTTGGTGAAGTGGCCTACGAACTTGATCTACCAGAAAGTTTGTGTGGGATTCATTCCACATTTCATGTGTCAAACCTGAAGAAGTGTTTGGCAGAAGCAAATATAGTTGTTTCTTTAGAAGATATTCAGGTAAATGAAAAACTAAGTTATATTGAGGAGCCTGTAGCAATTACGGACCTCAAGATAAAGAAGTTGAGGAACAAAGAGATTCGCTTAGTGAAAGTTCAGTGGAATTTTCACCAACGGCAAGAGTCTACGTAGGAAGTAGAGGCAGATATGAAATCTCAGTATCCCCATTTGTTTAGCGATAGAATTCCGGGGACAGAATTCTCTTAAGGGGGGAAGATTGTAATATCCGGATCCGAAATTTTTATTAATTTTGGAAGTTGGGTGAAAAGTGAAGCGAGACCCAAAGTTCAGGGGGGTTAATTGAAACATTGGTTATATATAACCTAAATATCAGATATTTGAGATTCATATCTCAAACTATCAGCCGACTTAGAATTCTTAGAGAGAAAGAGAGAAAGAGAGAAAGAGAGAAAGCATGAGACAGAGAGAAAGAGAAAGAGATCGTGAAGGATCGATCCGGTTTTGGCAAATAGAGGTATGATTTTAGCGTAATACTTCTATCTGCATGTTATAGTCGGTAAATAGTCATGTTAATCAAGCTTTTAACCGTGTATTTGATCGATTTAATGATCAAAAGTTTTCTGGCTTCGAATTGTTAGTCGCCGACTTACAGTATGAGTTCGACCGGGAAGATGATGTGTAAGACCGATAGGTTGAGTTCGACCGGAAAAGTGCAAAGGACCGGTAGTTGTATTCGACCGGTAAAAGTGTAAAGGACCGGTAGTTGTATTCGACCGGTAAAAGTGTAAAGGACCAGTAGTTGTATTCGACCGGTAAAGTGTAAAGGACCGGTAGTTGTGTTCGACCGGTAAAGTGTAAAGGACCGGTATGTTGTTTGACCGGTAGGTTGTAAAGGACCGATATGTTGTAAAGACCGGTATAGTGGCTCGACCGGTATTTTGTTAATTGGTCCTAAGAAGTTTTGATGAATTTTAGAAAGAAAGAGTTTTAGTTGCAAGTCAGCTTACCTTTGTTTTAATACCATCGTAGGTGGTGTTAATCAGTAGAAGTCAGAGTTAATCAAGAAGAATCAGAGGTGAGTCTTTCAAACTAAATCTTTTATAATTTGAGCAGTTAATTGATAAATGTGAGTTTTATATACTACGCATTTATATTATTGAAGTTATGCAGAATTATTTCAAAAGATTGATTTAATCAGTTTGACATGTTTATGCTCATGTATATAAACTTGTTTTATATACAGTCAGGACTAGGTGTATGCATACATTTGAGTCAAAAGTCTGACCTAAGTCGGGAAGTGTGACCCGTCTGCTCGTACCGGGGAGTGTGACCCGTTTATGCCATTAGGGTGTGTCCCTAAAATAAGACAGTGCGAGACAGACATACCGTCTTTGACGGCAGTGTTGGTCAGTAGCTTAAGGTACGCTTGCGAAGCGTAAACAGTGGTCAGTGATGGCCAGTAGATTGAGTTATGCTTGCGAAGCATAAAGTATTTTAAAGTTTGATAAAAAGAGCAGATTATGTTTTGAGATATAAAGTTTAGTTTAAATGTTTTAATTAATATTTGAACTGTTGAAGTAGTAATTGGAGGGGACTCACTAGACCTTTGGTCTAACCCTCGCTATTTCAAAATTTTAATCCTGTTTCAGGTTATCGAAAGGTAGCAGGTACAGATAAAGGTAAAGAGAAGATATGAGAAATTAGCAGGAGATAGAAGACTTCCTGCAGTAGTTTACCTTTTGAACTCAGTTGTGTAGTAAGAAGAGATAGTTGTACACCTTGTACTTTGAAATTGTAAGCCTGGGGCAATATTTAGAATAAAATGTTATTTTATTCTATATGAAAATGTTCAGGTTGTTACACAATCTGTGCACAATTTCTAATTTAAAAGAAAAGTGTGAGAGTTGTTCAAAAGAATCAAAAGAGCTAAAGACCAAAGTAGATGATCTGACCGATGAGCTACGCATGTCCGAGAATGAGAAAATTGATATTGTGTCTCAAAACATGGCTTATAAAAATGAAAATCAAAGATTATCTAATCAGTTAAAGGAGATTGAAAAGAAGCTTTATAGAATTGGTCAATCTCATCAAAGGCAAAATCTAATTGCACCAAAGGAACCCAAGTATGCGAATACGGGTATCGGTTACGATAACCCATATTATCTGAAAAAGGCCCTATCTAAAGTTCCTACGATTTATGCGTCCGAATTTTTTGGAATAGACAAGACATATCCAGAATACAAGATCAATTGGACCAAACCAATTGAGGATGAGGACTGGGAAGAGGATAAGTTGAGAAGGGAGAACTCTACTAAAATGAAACTTCCTTTTGTTTATGATTCATTAAATGCATCTTACAACGAAGAAAAACCTTGTTTCCTATCAAATGACTATTTTAGAAGTTATACTCAAGATGAACTTGATGCTAAAACAGTTAAAACTAAGGAGGAATCTCTAGATCATAATTTTTATGTTCCACCTCTGATTTTAGAAAAGAAAATTGTTCAGCTAGAAACGTCATTTGAACAGGAGAGGGACTGTTTTCAAAAGAAAAAACAAGACCTTTTATCTCAACTTGAGTGCCTCACTTCCAATAAAGAGGAATCTGTGTCCGACAAGGAAAGATAATACTTTCAGACAGAAACAAATAAATTAAACTCACAACTGGCTGCCTTGGCAGCAGATCGTCTGAAGGAACAATTTCACAAGGCTGAGCCTCAAGCTAAGCCTACAATTCTCCAAAGTGAGAAACCTACCCTGTCTGACAATTCTTACCGCCTTTTTGGGTGACTCGTCACCAAATCTTTCAAATAAAGGAAAAGAGCCTCATGTTTTAGAAACGGATCATTGTTCTGATTTTAAACATGCTTCCACCTATGATCCACTTCAAACAAATTCTTCCGATGTCCTAAATTTCTCAAGCGATAAGGTCCTTTCTGATGAGGAAATGGATTTTTCAGCATTCTTGAATTCCGAGGTGTGTCTTGATTTTAATCCGTCTCTACCAAGTCACGTTGATTTTCTAAACTCTTCTTGTGAGCCTCCGGTAAAATTTTATAAGGGTGAATGTTTCACATCCGCCCCACAAAAATCTTCTGTGAACGATTCTTCAAAGTCAAAATCCAAAAAGCGTTCACAAAAGAAGAAAAAGACCGGTCGCTCCAAAAGACAACAATCTTCATGTTTCACATCTTCTGACTATAAGTTTAACGGTCTTTCAGATACTTTTGGTCGGCGCAAAGAAGTAAGATATGCTTGGGTAGCTAAGAAGTCTAAAGAGAGCACGACAACAGCAGAATTAGTTGATCCAGTTTTAAAGTCTAGGAAAAACAATAACAATCATGATGTTTTTAATTCTAAACCTTTAGTTGAATGTAATGGAACTTTACCTTTAAAAGTTTATTCTATTCCGCATTTACTTCAACTGTCTCATGATTGTCTTTGTTGCTCATATTGTGGATCGAATGATTTTGTTGATCGTCGTTATGCAACTGATTGGTTTGGCTCGTATCATGTTGCTCGTTATCAGTCTCAGTTTGATATTACCCGTCATAGAAAAAGACCCAAGTCTAAACGGGCATCCAAAACGGGTGTTAAATCTAACCCTAAAGGACCCATTTACGAATGGGTACCTAAAAAGAAATAACTTGTTTTGCAGGACGGTCATGTGTGGTATCTAGATTCAGGCTGCTCCAAGTACATGACTGGAAGAAGGGAGCTTCTCACAAACTTCACCGAGAAGTTTTGTGGGAATGTACGTTTTGTAAATGATCACTACTCTCCCATCAGGGGTTACGGAGATATCGTCAAGGATAATCTCACGATCAAGAAAGTGTCCTACGTCGAAGGACTTGGTTACAATCTCTTCAGCATCGGTCAATTCTGCGACAAGGATCTGGAGGTCACCTTCAAAGCAAAAGGGTGCAGCGTTCGGACTGAAGATGGAAAAGAGATCCTTGCTGGAACACGTCGCACCAACCTCTACACGATTGACCTCTCGTCTTTGAAACCAGATAAGGAAGTTTGTCTGATGTCCAAAGCATATGCCGAACAAAGCTGGTTATGGCATCGTCGTCTCTCGCACCTGAACTTCAAGACTATTAATAAGTTGGTGCTCGGTGGACACGTCAAGGGAATGCTTGATCTTAAATTCGAAAAAGATCATTTGTGTGCCGCCTGGGAAATGAGCAAGATGAAGAAGGCTTCTCACAAGCCTAAAGTCACTCCTAGTACTTCTCGGTCCCTTGAACTCATTCACATGGATTTATGTGGACCGATGCGCGTCCAAAGCATCAATCATAAGAAGTATGTCCTGGTGATGGTTGACGATTTTTCTCGCTACACATGGGTCCGATTCCTCCGATCAAAGGATGAAACTCCTGAATTGATCATCTCTCTCATGAAGAGTATTCAAGTCAGTCTCAACCTATCAATCCAGACCATAAGGACGGATAACGGCACAGAGTTCAAGAATCAAGTGCTCACCGGTTACTTGACTTCAGTGGGCATCACGCATACCTTCTCAGCTGCTCCTACTCCTCAGCAAAACGGGGTAGTAGAGCGCCAGAACCGAACTCTTGTCGAAGCCGCTCGCACAATGTTATCTCAGTCCAAGCTCCCGCTATATCTTTGGGCAGAAGCAGTTGCTACCGCGTGCTACACTCAAAACAAGACTATTATCATCAAGCGGTTCAATAAGACTCCGTACGAGATCATCAACAAACGCATCCCGAATATCAACTATTTCCATGCATTCGGGTGCACATACTTCGTACTGAACGACAAGGATGATCTCGGAAAGTTTAGCCCAAAATCAGATAAAGGAGTGTTCATCGGATATTCCCAGCAAGCCAAAGCTTACCGTGTCTACAAAAAACGGACAAAGACCATCGTTGAGAGTGTGAACGTGACTTTTGACGAGGCCACTGATATGGCTTCTGAACACCTCAGTTCAGAACCTGCTATAACTGGTGTGTTAGCTTCTGGACAATTTCGTTCAGGAGCTACACAATCTACAGTTGATCCAAATCAAGCATCTACGTCAAGAGCAAATCTTTCTGATTTGGATTTACTTTTTGAGCATTTCTATGATGATTTGTTTAAGTCTTCGCCTAATGATATATCTGCTAACAGGAATGACACTCAAGTCCCGGAAGTGACTCAAGTCATAGGACCATCTGACTCCGGTGACCCCACCTCGCCTAATGTTTCCCCCGCTACTGTTTGCGTATCAGCGTCATCAAGCTCGAGTGAACCCCCTCTGATCGTCCAAGATACTACTGTTGCACTGGCAATAGAAGAACCTCCTGAACCGACACCTGTTGAAGGCACTTCTGCAGTTCCCATTCTGGCAATCCCGAATCCTGCACTAAATGCATCTCCTGCTGAGTCGTCTTCTGCTGCTCATTCGACTCCAACAAAGGACCTTCCATCTTACAGGTCGTCATCACTCGAAGCAGTTCAGGATTTACCCCCTGGTGGTTATGTGGACCCCGATACTTCTCAACAGACATATCAACCTCTTCCACACGCCACTAAGTGGACTCGAGCTCACCTCCTTCATCAGATAATTGGTGATCCCAAGACACCTGTTCAGACTCGATCTACTACTGCGAACGACTGCTTATTTTCTTCGTTCCTCAGCCGTATCGAACCTTCCACCGTCTCCGAAGCGTTGAATGATCCAGACTGGGTGATCGCCATGCAAGAGAACTGGAATCTGAAAACTCTGAACTAAAAGGAAAGATCTCTGATTTGGAGCAAAAGATTGCGAAAGACAAATCCGATTTTGAGAATAAAGAGAAATCTTTTGCAAATAAGTTCTCAGATTTTTCGAGAAAATGTGCTGATGAGAAGAAGGAAGTGGAGCTGAAATGCATAAAACTTTCTCAGCAAGTTTCTGCTTTCGAGAAAGTAATCATTCTTGAAAGAGAGAAGTTTGCTAAATAGAAGAAGGCCATTGAACAGAAGAATGTTGGATTCTTCAAGGAAATATCCGGCCAAAGAAATGATGTTGAGCAGGGATTTGAAGAAGAACGAAGCATCTTTGAGACTGGGATTAAAAAGCTGACTGCCAAGCTATCTGAACTATCTGAGAAGGCACTAAAAGAGCAGAAGACGAAGTTTGAGTTCACGAAGAAGATTGACCTGCTTGTTAAAGAAAGAGACAACTTTGCTTCGACGATTAAAGTGCTTGAAAAGTCTGTATCAAGCTCAAATCAGAAATCTGTCTCTACAAAAAGGTCAGTTAAATCTTTTGATCAGATTCGTAAAAATAACCTTTTCTATGACAGCAATATAGATAGTTCAGGTACACTTCAAAGAAGAAGGAGACACAAAGATGAGGAACTGGTCTGGAAGAGGAAACCAGTTGAAGATGAGCTGAAAGAAAAAGAATCATGTGTACATGCGTCCAATGTCAAAAAGAACAAAGTGCATAAAGGTAAACCTGATCATATCTACTCGAGAGATCAATTACTCAGGTTGTCAGGTAAGAAATACCATTGTTCTTATTGTCATACACATGATCACATTCACAAAACCAGTGATCATTTCTGGTATGGTTCTTATTCTATTTCCCCCACAAGAACTGCAACTAACATTCATGGACCCAAATACCAGTGGGTACCAAAGCCGAAAACTGATTCTGTGTTGCAGGCACCTACTGTCAAGGGGGAGTAGAAGAACTATGGCTTCTAAGTAAACCAACTTAGAACCCGGACTTCAACGAAGTTTGGCTTCTGATCAAATGACAGATCAGGACCCATTCCTAAATGTTCAGACTTGGATATACTGCAAATATCCAGGGGGAGCTTATCTGATATATATCTTTTTATCATGATTTGAAGGGGAGCTTAAAAGGTAAACATCTTCTGAACTAGATCTCTGATTGTTTGAAAGAAGAACAACTTTCAAGCATGAAAAACAGTTTCTGAAATGTTCAAACCACTTCTGATTCTCAAAAGGTTTCATGAATCTAGAAGTGTGAATTTAAATGTTTTTCACTTTTTGAGCTTTAATGTTTAACTGACTATGTGTTTCTAAAGATCAATACTTGTGTGTTATCTTATCCTTATACTGTAACGTATTCACACACACAGGTTCATTACTTCATTTGTATTTGTTATTACCATGTCTCATAACGAACCAATTTTTTCGATGGTAATACCCCCGTTTGATATTCAATGTTGTTGATCACCAATCATAATCTTGTGCGTTCATTGCAAAATTGTTTATATTTGTTCATATAAACAAAATATCCAATTCTTTGATACCCTAACCAGTTTAGTTGATCTGATTGATACATTGTCAGTTTGTCAAAGATCAATTGCTCAAATCTCCTGAGCATACTTTTTGACAAATCTTATTTGAGCTTAAATGTTCAAAGTTCAACTGTTGAGCTACTATTCTTTATAGGAATTACATGGGATTTGTGTGAGAGATTAAACAGAACTTCTATGGATTCACGTAAACCAGTGTTTCCTACCCCGGAAGTTATCCTAGAGTGATTTGAGGGGTGAGGGGTCTTATATCAAAGAGTGGGGGAGATAACTCATCGGGTTGAGTTTTTCTCATTGTGTGGAGCGGAAAAATTGAAAAGAGAGTTTGGTTAGAAGTGAGCTTTAATGTTAAAAAGAAAGAGGGTATGAGAACAGAGTTAAAAGAATATCAGAACTCTGCACCAATCACTTTCTGAGTCGGGCAGCTACATATTCTGATTGGTTCACATTCTTTGGTGACCATCATTGAAAAGGCACCTAGCCCATGCCAACTCTTGCTATAACCCCACCAGCTACTCGTTTCTTTTTTAACAAAGAAATGTTTCATTTTCTTTGGGGACGCAACATATAGGCTATCTAATCTTCTCTCGGAAGCTTTAGATATTGAAAAAGAAGGAAAGTTGCCCCACCTTCGCACCTCTTTCATGCACATTGAGTCCGTGTAGTATCTGTTGTTGTATCAACAGTTTACACATTTTTTAGACTAAGAAAGCTAAGTAGCTTCAATCATTTCTAAACTTGCACGAGCACACAAGGAATAAGTTTTCTTGTCATAACATTCATAGAAAATTCCTTTGTGGTTTTTCGATGATTGAATGGAAGCCCTGGGGGAGTGAACATTACAAAAGATCCTTTCCAAAGTACATCCGTTGTACAAAGTGGCTCCATGCTACTTACAGGCATACTAACTGTATCATTTGTTGATTCAGGTTTACCATTCCTAATATATCTGAATTTGAAAAGATTCGGATGTATACATTTCATGAATTGACGGATACTCAGATCACAGGTGGGAGAGTGTTAATTTATCATAAATGGGAGATCAAAGAAAGTGCTGAAATTGAAGAAGTTTTGATGATCATGATGTTCACAATCATAAAAAAGGGGGAGAAAAGTTCAATTTATTCAATTTCAAAGTTTTAAAGAAAGAAAGTTATTTCTGAAGACCAAGAGCTTTATTCGAGGGAGTATTAGTTGAAAATATAGAGGTGAGTAGAGAGAAGGAAAGGAGGACCAAGATTCATCATGAGCGTACACGAGTGATGGGGCAACCATCAACGGTTGTACCCCACCTAGCCAAATCTAGCCAGGTAGCTACATCTACTATCCAGTCTCATGTGTTGAGACAGGATATTGAAGAAGCCGCCGTGGACCTAGCGGTGCAACTGCACACCCCACCCAGCCACTCCGCCATCTCTCAACAGATGGTGGTTTCATGGTCACACGGGGATATAGCACATAAGCGACCAGTCTCTCACTTGGAGAGTTCTGGTATTGAAACAAGAGAACAGCAGCCCCCGTTCTCGACTTCTTTCGGTGCACGGTGTCTAGAGTCCTTTGATGTAATATCTCCCATTCCTAGGACACAAATACCATTTTCGGCTACTGCCGGTCGCCTTGGTGGCCCGGCCGGAACACCTATAGTAAATCCAATTTCGATTGGTTTACGAGGATTGGGTGGAAGTCCTACCACAGCTATCATAACGCCAGTTGTGAACGTAGGCGGCTCGAATTCTACAGTCGTAGCTACAACTGGAAGTCTGAGTGACCCAGGAGTTACCCAAACTAAGTTCGTCTCAAGGGAATATATGGACGACGCCCTAAAGGCTGTCCAAACCATGATGCGGGAGGAGGTAGATTCACTGAAGCGAATGATCATAGGCAAAGGTCCAACTACTGAGCCTGAACCACTACCTCCTACACCACCACCTTTCATTCCAGCTACCGAGATGTCAGTCGAGGACCTGAAATCCATACTCCTAGCCAAACTACTGGCCCAATCTCAAACAGAACCCTCCCAGGATGCCGATCTTCTATCGCTTTTACGTGCTCAAGCATCCACACCTACCCCACCACCCCCCAACCCATTATATCTCCCGAAGCCTTCTAGCTGCAGCAAGCCATGCTTCAGTCTTTGCAGCAAACCGTAGCTGTATTGACTGAACGCCTATCAGCCGTGGAGGACACCTGCCAAAGCCAGGCAGACAGGCTCAAGCGCCGGCATGATAATCAGGATGATCCTGATCACCATGAGGGGGAGAAGCGCCAACGCCTAACAGAGCCGGAGACACGGTCTGTGGAAACAGTTCAAGTAGGAACTGTTAAGTCTAAATATTGTATCCAAGATTTAATAGGAAAGTCAAATGTGTAAAAGTCAACATTGACCTTGTAATATTTAGTCAAAGTAAGTTTAGTTTCCTTAGCCGTTAAGGCTTTGTATTAGATGTGTGGTATATATAGGTTTGCCTTTGTAATCTTGTGGTAACAAACTAGTGGCTAATGCATATTGTAATATTCTAGAGTGTGTGTAATACAAGATCTACTTTCTCTCTCTAGATTCTCTCTCTAGTTCTTGAGCTTATTTGACATATATTGAGTAATTAGCTTGTTGTGATTGGGTTTTATGATTTACAATTGGTATCAGAGCCGTACCAAACTGTTCAGGAATGATTAGATCATGATTTGAATTGAAATTTGTGTGTTTTTGGATTGAAAATCGTTATTTTTCGAATTTTCTTTCAAGAAACGAGTTTGTTACTGTTTCATCTGAATTTTTTTTTGTGAAAAATCGGTTTTAATGCAAGAAACTGGATTCATTGTGTTCGATTTATGTTGGTGATTGATTGTTGTTTTGATTCCATCTCGAAATTCGAACAAAATCGGTTTCAATTTTTGATTTTTGAGATTTTCGTGAAAACGTGTTCAGTTACTGTTCTTGATTGAAAATATTCGATTTGATGTTTTTAATCGAAAATTTATTGCATGTGTGTGTTTAGAACTGTTTTTCGATGATGCAAACAAATTCTTGAAGTTTAATTGTGCAGGAATCAATCGATTTGAGAAAGTTTATGTCAAGAAATCGACTTTGCGTGTCATTCATACAGACCTGAGAACCATACTTTGCGTTTCAAGTGAGACCCGCATACCATACGTTGCGTTTCAAGTGAGACCCGCATACCATACTCTGCGCTTCAAGAAGGACCCGCAAAGCTCATCTTGTTTTTCAAGAAGGACCCGCATTCTATACTATGCGTTTCCTTCAGCACCCGCAAACCTCTACTTTACAGCTTTATCTAGGCAGCAAAGGCAGAGAAATCTACAGCAGAGATATATGGCTTCTAGACTCAGAACAGCTTTTCTTGAAGATATTCAAAGCAACATCTTTGTTTCTAGAAGAAGGACAATCAATATATATGCCATACTCGGAGTAGAGAAAGAATCAGAAGCTTATCAGTATGAATACTTAGCGTTTATCAAGTGCCAGCGCAAAAGGAATAACACAGTTGCTTCTCCTCATCTAATAGTTCGAGTTCTCAGTGTCACATTTAATAAGTTTCTGAACATCTGGTATCCAGACCTTGAAGTGGAAAGAAGATACTGCAAGCGGTACAACTTTTCAGAGGCTGGCTTTGATGATGTTGAATTCTTATATGATCACTTCAGGAATCTTTATCACCGGACTCAGGATGTTTCTCAAACTCTTTTTGTTATTAAACGGTTCATTCCACGACAGATTCGATTTTATCGAGTTTTTGACTTCCAGATGGCCGTCGAAAGCTTTCAGCCTGTAGTTAATCTTGAAAGGCCCAACCGGAGTTTGCAGAATCTAGAGTCTTATCCGTTATTCACCATTATCGAAGATCCATACGGAGTAGTATATAAGAACAGCTCAAGTGAAAAATGCTTTCTACGATTTGATGAGATTGAACATTACTCTGATGGAACTCTAAAGGTGATCAAACTTCAGTTGGAGCATCGTCTACAAGAAGCTAGAAGAAAGTTTTTGGAAACAAGAAGAGAGTCATATCTTTTTGAAAATGATGAAATTCGTCTGATCCGTAGAACTTTGGTCACTATTCAAGATAGATTGAATCTCCGTTCAACTCTGCGACGTTTGGAAGTGTTAGTTGGGCTGAACAGACTACGTCAACGAGAAGATCGTCAATGATCCTTCAAAGTCGCCTAGATGGTCAATGTTGTTTTTGAAGATTGATTTTTTGAAGACCTCGGCGCCAATGATTACTAAGGGGGAGATTGTTAGATCTGATTTTATAGTAATCATTGTATTTATTTCCTTTATCTTTCAGTACTTTTAGTTCTTTTCTTTTTTCTTTTTCAAACATTTATTTTTCCAAAAAATCTGAGACTGATCAAATAAAGCATGAACATCATCACATATTAATGAAGAAACGCAATCATCCGAATCAGAACTAGAGAGACAATATGAGATATTCTTCGAAATTTGAAACATTTGCTCTACAGAATATTTTGTAGTTTTATTACAAAAGGCAAATGAGTCTTGTTTACAAAGAAAATCTACACAATTATCCTCTACAGAAACAAATTCTTCAGATCTCTGTTTCTTTAACCAAACAGACTTCACAGACTTCTTCAAAGGCCTATCTGAAATAGAGGAATCAAAAAAGATAGAATTTTCAGAAATATCAAACTCTTTCTTCTTTTTCTTCTTTAACCTTCTTCTTTTACGTTTTGTTTTATAGAAATGATCATTTAACGTAAAAGTGTCATCAACAGTTTCAGATAAAATATTTGACTAGAAGAGGAAGTTTTATCAATAAAACCAAACTGATCAGTTATTTTATTTGGATAAACCTCAGAGCAAGAAACATCAGATGAACACAAGTTGATGGAAGATTTGAGAAGACCATAATTATTTTCTTTAAAACTCGATGTCATAATAGAAAAAATGACATCGTTTTCAATTTTTCTCAAAATTTCGTGTTCTTCCAATTGTTCTTCTAGATCAAAGATTTGGCATTCTAATACTAATGGAGGTATATATCTCTTAGTATCATAAGGTACTGGAGATATATTGTCCTTATTAGGATTAGTTGTATTTAAATCAAAGAAGTCATTCGATCTAGAAGATTTAGTAGAAGAAACAATGTTTAACTTTTGTCTTCTCTTCTTTATTTTTTCAGGAAAATATTTTGCATTTTCTTGAGTGTAAACAAAAGGAACTTCCATTCTCTTGTTGTTTATCCGTTTTTTATCTTCCTCAATTGTAGTTTCTTTAGCACTTGTCCAAAGAGGTTTGTATTGAGAACCATATTGAGAAAGACCAAGACAGTCGTAATCATAAAAATTGGGAATCTCAAATTTAGCTTTCTTTAAAAACTGAGGATTTTTAACTCCAAGACCCCAATTTTCTTTTAACGACTCATAGCTCCTTGGTTTATGCATATGTATTGTTTGTTCAGTTTGATTTTGTTTATATAACTTTTCTTCTAATTCAAATATTTTATCCGAAAACTCTTGATTTAAAATTGACAAATCAGACAAAGAATCATGAGAAGTCTGTTTTTCGATTTCTAAATCTTCTATTCTTTCTTGAAATTTTTCTTTTGTAAATTTTAAAATAGCTTTTTCATCTCTCAGAGAAATCTTCAATTTTTCAATTTGAACAGACTTTTCTTGATTTTCGCGTTTTTCGGATAGAAGCTGTGAACGAAAGTCATGTAAAGCCTTTGTAATGACATTCATTTGCGATGAAATGAAATTAAAATCAAACTCAGATGGTACCTCAGATTCATCGGTTGAAGTCTCCTCATCCTCATCATCACTGTTGTCGTCTCCAATAAAACACATAGCAGCAGTCTCTTCATTATCAGCTTCATTGTCTGAGTGATCTAACCAGTATTCCTCCTCAGCCAACAGAATTGTTCCACTAGCTTTATTCTCAGCCAAAGCTAATTTCTTCTTATAGAAATCAACATCTTTCACAATCTTCGTTATGCACTCCTTTGAAATATGCCCGGGTTTGCCACAGTTGTAGCAAGTCACAATCTTCTTATCTTCTTTCTTTGGTTCAGCTGCAGTAGCAGGCTCATATTTAGATGAGAAACAAAGATTGTTTGAACCTGACCGTTTCTGATATTTCTTTTGATAGTGTTGACTTAGAAGAATCATGGCTTTTTCCAATGCTTCGCCATCGTCATCTGTTGACCCGTCATAAGCAGACTCAGTCAAGGCTTGCTCAGCCATTTGGCTAGCTAAAAGAGCGATTGGATCCACAGTATTTGGCTTCTGTTTATCCAGCTTAGCTTTATTCTTCAGTACCATGGCTTCATCAGACATCAGAATTTCAAACATTTCCTGAATGGGCATTTTGGAAATTCTAGGATCAATCCTCATCCGATGACAGGATTTTTCCCATTCAGGTTTGAGTGCATTGAGGAACTTCAGATTTGTCTCCAGCTCATTCTTTGTTACCTTGATCTTATACAGATCATTAATAACAGTCTAAAACCTGTCGAAGACACTTTTCAGACTTTCCCCATCCTTAGCCTTGAACTCTTCAAAGTTGTTCATATATCTTGTCTGACGAAGCTGGGTAGACATTGCAGTACCAAGCATGATTTTCTCCAGTTGTGTCCACATCAGCATAGGATTATGTTTGAAACAATCGATTATATTATAGATGGAATTCGGTAGAGCAAGAATCAAATTCGACTTGGCTTGATTGTCAGCTTGGTATCTTAGAAGTTCATCAGCCTCATATTCTCTCAGGGCTTTTTCTATAGTAGTGGCTGGAGTGTTTCCAATAGCTGGTATCACTTTCATTGGCCTGACCATGGGACCTTCAGTCAAAGCTTTCATCATATTTTCCCCATTTGATTGCCTTTCGATGAAATTAATAAACCGGTCCTGCCATTGTTCAAATTCGTTCTCATTTATCAGCACAGGTGGACGAGTATCAGACCCCAACGACATCATGAGGTCATTCTTGTAAAGTTGAGCTTGTAGAGACATTTTTGATGAAATCTGGTATTCAGAAAAATAACCAAGTCTTGAAGACCCGAACACCCAAGATATGCGTTTCTGACTTGAATCACAAAAGAAACTATTCGGGTCCTTGATGATATGCAAACAAGGACTATCCGGGTGATAGGAGGACTATGCGTGTTCTGAGAGATACGCACTTGATACTTTGCGGGTTCAGAGTGACACACACTTGATGCTTTGCGGGTTTAAAGTGACACGCACTTGAAGCAATGCGTGTTTAGAGAGATACGCAAGATATACTATGCGTGTTCAACAAGACACGCACTAGATGTTATGCGTGTTAAAAGAGACACGCACTTGATGATCTGCGTGTGTCGATAGATACGCAAGAGAGTTTGCTTTTCCAAGAGAGACCCGATAACCTGAGACAAACACTAACACCCAAAAATTAGTTACACAATGAATATATGATAGAAGCGCATACTAATAATATGAATATGAATAACCCGCATACTTCATTAATCACATGCATACTTCAAAATCTATGACTAACATACAAACTATAATATCAACCCGCACAACATATGAATCACACGCACAGTAAGATGAATGACCCGCATACTACTTGAATCACACGCATACTTACACTCGATGATAAATCTGCAATATCAATTATATCAATGAAATTACACCCAAACACATTGCACACAATCGATCGAAAACAAGTTTTTAATACAATTCTATTAACAAATTCGATCAAAACACTCCAAATCTCAAAAAAACTCAAATAGAACAAAACACAGAACTCGACTTTTTCAGAACATATTCAAACTCAAAATTGAAGTACCAAATCACGTTTTTATACAAATCAACAATAAACAAACTAGATCGACTATCTAAAATACATATAATAACATCAAATTCATAGCAATTCGATCACTAAATTGACTGAAATTGGTGAAAATCCAGAAAACGAGATTTTTCTTGAAAAATCAACAAAAATCGATCAAATTTTCGAATTATCCACACAAATCAGAAACAAAATTACACTAATCTCAATCCTCTCAAGATCTTGAAGGCTCTGATACCAATTGATAAGCCAAGATCACAAGATCTGTAGAGAGAGAATCTAGAGAGAGAAAAGTGCGCTTGAATGTAACAGTAACTTGTATTCAAAATGTGTAAAAGTTCTTACAAACAAATAAGCCAAGGGGACTTAAATACCCCAAGGCACTAACAAGACAGAAAAGAACTAAAAGTACTGAAAGATAAAGGAAATAAATACAATGATTACTATAAAATCAGATCTAACAGGAACAGAACGGGGTTCGGGTTCTGGGACTCGAACAGAAGGGCAGGGACAGGCACGGGAACAATGTATGGATTTAGTGTTGTATGATATTCCAAGGGTTGAAAAGCCTGAGGAGTTTGATGAAGGTTTTCCGATTGTTCCTGAAGACTGGGCGTTAATTCTTGATCCTTATGAAGTTTCTGACCCGACAGAAGAATGTGCCAACACTGAAAGAGCGTTGGTAGTCATGCAAGCCGAAATAGATGAGATTCTTCATCCGGATTATCAGCCAGATGATCAGATTTCTGTTGCGGTTCCACTTTTGACTTATTCTGTTGATCACCCTGATCTTCCTGATACAAATATTCCCGTCAGATCTCCTCCAGCGTCACCAGATATGGAAACAGAAAGTACTCCACCAGTTCGTCCATCCAAGTGGGAAAGAGTCAGAATCAAAGTTCCTTTCCTTGAAGAAAGCCAAAAGAAGATCTTTGCCCACTGGATTCGTAAGTATGATGAAGTTGTACTTCACGGTCTACAGTCTGTGAAAAACAAGGAAAAGCAGCGTGAGCTTGTATTCGTGTATAAGAAGTTTCAAGGCAAGCACTTCAAGACAAAGCTCAGGATTACATCAGTTGACCGGATTCAATCTGCCTTCTTCATGAAAGTAAAGTATTCAGACTTCATGGTAACGAGAGAAGATGGTCAGAAGTATTGTTTTTCTGAAGCTGACTTTCCGTGTCTTGAACCACAAGATCTGCTGTTTATACTTCGAGACTTAAAGACCAGAACCATCAGACCCGGGGAAATCATTGATGCACTCGAGACCGTAAAGAGATATATGAAGTGTGCGATGAAACTTGCCTCGGTGGAAGACTTTCAGATTGGGTTAGAAAGCGACCAACCGAAGATTAATCTGCTGAAGCCTGATTTGAAGATTCCATCTGATGCCCAGAATGTACCAGCGTTTACTGTGTTAAAGTTTCCAGAACTCGGCATGACTTACATGAACAACAAAGGTATTATGCGTTTCATTCGTTTCAGTCAGATAGCCAGATTCTGCGATGGTACGTTGATGTTGCTGAAAGACAAGTTGAAGCGTGCACTGAGTCAAGATGAAAAAGGGGTTCAGCTTTTGGATCCTAAATACAAGCCACTTGTTTTTGAAGCACTGGGAGTTATTGAAGAGCGACTGGAGTACAAAACACAGATTCGTTACTTCGAGATCAGCTTTGGTTTCTGAAAGATTTATGTTCCAAACTGGCGTGATTATCAACTTCTATTTAAAGGGGGAGATTGTTAGGGCAGTTTATTTGTTAAATAAAAGTTTAGGGTGTATTTTGTAAAGTTCTTAATAGTTTTATAGCTTGTTGGGCCTAAAAGCCCATAAGCCCATTATCTTGTAAGCCTGAGTATATAAAGGCGTTATTATTTCATTTGTCAGGTTACACACAAGTCATTTGTTAGATTGCTAGTCTATAGGTTTACATATTCTGATCAGATATCCTTTCTGTAACCTAAACCCTTTGATTTCATATTAATCATATGACTAGCAGTTGTGGCTTGATTATTGTTCTACATTGAATATTTACTATTGATTGCACTGTACTGGGATCTACAGTTATATTTCAAGAAATGTTATCTGAATAATAGTTGATTCAGCTTTGGAGATGATCATGAAATTGAAAGGAATTTAAAGGAGAAATTATTTCAAGAAAGATGATTTGAAGAAAGTTCACTGCAAGATTTTGTCAAAGAATGCAAGTTATGTGAAGATTATTCGGTAGTGAAAGATAAAGTTCAATTGTTTCAGGGTATTTGTGGGAAGTTACTGAAATTTTCTTTGAAGATGATCTGATGAAGCAAACTGAGCTAAATCTGAAGATAATTTCTTTCCGATGTCTGAAAGAGGTTTTATTATCTTGTGGGAGATTGTTATAATTTTTGAAGAGCATACTCACAGAATATGGGAAGATTACAGAAAGTGTTGAAGATTGATTTTGAGCACACAAAAAAAAGATTGTATAATTTATGCCAAGGGTGAGATTGTATTGCATATTCTTTTTGAAGATAATATTGAATCCAAATGGGGATATTGTTAGCGCATAAATGTGTTGGATACAGGATCATGAAGTCTGAGGATGAAAGTTAAGTCTAGTCAAAAGCTCAAGTCAACTCTCAATCTAAAAGTCAAAGTCTTTGTAATAAATTCAAAGTCAAAGTCATTTATTGTTGTAAGTGTTTCTTTGTTGTAAATGTTTTAGAGTATAAATAGTTTTTTTCGTTTATAGACTCATATGACTAGAAGAACGCGTATATCGTTATAGAGAGAGAAATTGTGTGAGAGCTTCATTCTGTGTAATCGTAATTGAGAATTAAATAGAAATCATTTGTTTCATTTAATTGTTTGTCATCTTGATCATTTGCACTGATTGTGGGACACATAGAACATGTTCTCGAAGGCCCAGAATTGGTACAAGTTACTACCGAGAAGGTCAAAATTACACGTCAAATGATGAAAGTGGCTCAGGCTCGTCAAAAGAGCTACACAGACAAGCGATGGCGACCTATCAAGTTTCAACCGGGAAATAAACTTTTCTTAAGGGTTTCCCCAACTCATGGCATCAGACATTTTGGTCTCAAAGGAAAGTTGAGCCCGAGATACATTGGTCCCTTTGAAATTCTGTAAAGGGTTGGAATTGTGGCTTACCGGTTAGCTTTACCGCCGAATATCCATTGGAGCACATAGAACCTAATCTTTCTTATCGTGAGGAACCTGAAGTAATTATTGATCGTGATGAGAGGGGTACACGGAAGAGAGTGATTCCTTTTGTAAAAGTTCTTTAAAAAAATCACTCGGAACGTGAGATGACGTGGGAAACTGAGGAACATATGTGACGGAATTACCCCGAGTTCTTTAGTCGATGTAAGTCTCCTGTCTAAATTCAATTTCGGGGACGAAATCTCTTTTAAGGGGGGAATAATTGTAAGACTCGGTTTTAAAACCATGTAATTATTTTTTACCCGAATTGAACCGTAATTCAAACTATCAATTAGCTAAACTAATTATAATTATTAAAAAAATATAATTATTATAATAAAGTAAATATATATTATATATCATGACTTTGTCATGATAAGATTACAAATCATCGTCCCTATGTTTTTTTTCAACCGCCTTGAATTTCATCATCTCATCTCTCTCTCTCTAAAAAACTCTCTTAGTTCTCTCTAAAAATTCTCTCAATTCGTTGAAGTAACCGAAGAAATGATTACATATTCGGAATCAACTCATCGAGCCCTTCCTAGAGGCAGTCGAATGAGTTAACGTTCATCTTGAGTCTCGGATGATCGTGTGTTACGTCTCAATTTGGTTAAGTTATTGATTTCATTTCTTTTGAATCGTGGGAAACTATTTGTTGTAGTTGACCCTTCCTTGTGATTGATCAACTGAATGTGATCAACGAACGTGTAATTATACACACATAAAATTGATTTTTGGTCTGAATCTTATGTTTGAACGTTTTCGTGTTTTGTTGTCTCATATTGAGATTGGATTATGAATCATTTTTTGAAACTGTTAGCGTTTTATTAAAATGTGACTTGTATGGAATTGTTTATAAAAATTGTGAACTATATTGAATTTAATTTTATGATCGCCATTTGGGTAAGTGGCATATGTTTAGGTTTCGTTGATTTTAGAATAACCCAATAAATGGGCACATTATTTGGGATGCCTTCTGTGGCGGCTATGTTGTCATGACGTCCTGCAAATGACGGTCCACCATAGTTAAGCCTTAGTGGCTTACGTGAACCCACTATGGGGGACTAGGCCGACTTTTTTGGCTTTAGGGCGGATGGATCGATCCTAGAACTTTTACCACAAAATATGTGACCGTGGTTAAATTCACGGGGGATTTTTATATGTGTGTGCCCGCACGCCGATCCATTAGTTCGTTTGGATGATCACCCCACGAACACAACAGGAATTGGCGGGCTTTATTTATATTACATTTTGAAGTTAAAATGTGAACCATTCTTGAGATTCTTGCTTTTGATTGTGAATATTACTGAACATTATTTTTTCTATGAACTTGAGTTTCATGAACTTTCGTTGAATAAATTTTTAAGTCTTCCTCTTCGTTATCGATGTTTCATTATTATTTACGATTTTATATTATAATTCATTTACTGAGCCCTATGCTCAGCCGTGTTTTTGGTTTCTGAGACGGTAGGTTCGAAGTGACGTTTACGGGGACGGGACTTGAGATTGAGCGTGAAATTTTGGAGTTCTTAGACTTGCCTTATTATATAAACTTTCTAAGTTTATAAACACTTTTTGAAGTGTAAGATTTTGGATTGTAATATATCTTTAGAGTTTATTAGTAGCTCTAAATTAGTTGTGTATTATGTTAAGTCCCGTTCGTGACATCACCCATTCCGGACCACGGGGACGGGGGATGTTACAGAATTGTTGTTATCCGAAAAGAACGTTCATGTAGTGTGCAAAAAGTGACTGTTCCACCCATTTTACGACAAGATGCCTTAAGAGAATTAATTGTCAAAAAAACAAAAAATTCTCTTGGGGTGCTGCCTCCAGACCCCGCAAGGGCGTTGCCCCTTGACCCCACCCCGTAACTGGGTAGCGGGACCCCCGTGCCAAGTCTCGGGAGGGGGACAATATGTTCATGGGATTTACGCTCAACGAATATGTGACATCACTCTTATCATCACTTGGTCACATATTTCTAGCAACTGATCATATTTTCACGGAGCTCATGCCAGTCAATATTTTCAGTGTTCTGGAAAGCAGTTACAAAATGAGCATCTTTCATCAGTTGTTGAACAGATATCTAAATTTTCTTCTAAGCCTTGCCTATTAGTGTTTGCTACCAGATGCTTCCTTCTATGAGCATATCAGATTATGTTCTTAAGTTGTTAGAACTTATAGAGGTATGATTGGTTCTTTAATGTATCTTACATCGAGTAGACCAGATATTATGTTCTCAACATGTTTATGTTCTAGATTTCAAGTTGCTCCCAAAGAATCCCATTTGGCTGTTGTCAAAAGGATTTTTAGATATCTGAAGGGGACTGCAGACCTTGGTTTGTGGTATCCTAAGGATATTGGGTTTTCAACTGACTGCTTATTCAGATGCAGATCATGCAGGTTGCATGTTGGACAGAAAGAGTACTTCAGGTCACATTCAATTTCTTGGAGACAAGCTCGTTAGCTGGGCATCAAAGAAACAATTATGCGTTTCCACATCGACTGCTGAAGCAGAGTATGTAGTTGCTGCCAGTTGCTGCTCTCAAGTCCTGTGGATGCGAACACAGCTACGAGACTATGGATTCAAGTTTGACAAAATTCCAATCTATTGTGACTCGAAGAGTGAAATCGCAATATCTGCTAATCCTGTCCAGCATACGAAAACCAAACATATTGATGTCAGGTATCCTTTTATCAAAGATAATATAGAAAAAGGAACAATTGAACTTTATTTTGTAAAAACAGATTATCAACTTGCAAATTTATTTACCAAACCCTTAGATGAAAAGAGATTTAATTTTCTTGTCTCTAAGCTTGGTATGCTAAATCTTAAGACGTAATCGGTTGTTACCTAATAAAGTTATGTATTGTTATTTTTCATCATTTTCTTTATCATTATGTCTGAAGGATATCTGCATTTTAATTGTTTGCTCATGATCTCAGGGGGAGTAAGAGAAGATTACAGATGATCTAATTATTTTGAGGGGGAGCATAACTAATTTATGCATTTTATTTCACTGACAAATTTTTGTGATGCGTGTTTTTAGGGGGAGCTTATAAGTCAAAAGGAGTAAGACTATGATTTCTGTTTATTTCAGAACAGAACTCGTACTTTAATCGTTTTATTGCTTTATGTCTTTTAATTTTTGAATAAATTTTTGTGAATAAATTTGTTTTGACTAGACTTTGAGACTTGTGCAGGATGAGAGGAAGCTTACAAGATCATATCATTATGATTTTTTTTAGTTGACTTCATGAGAAGTAAGATTGAGCAAACAGGTTAATTTCTTATCTTAATCTCAAATGTATCTGAAAGAAGGACAACTTTCAGATATAGAAAACATGTTCTTAAATGTTCAAACCACTTCCTGGTTCTTAATCAGATTTCATGACTTGGAAGTGTGATTTTAAATGTTTTCATTTTTATTTGTGCTTCACTGATTAATAAACCATGTGTTTCCAAAGATAAATACTTGTGTATTGTCTTTTCTACATACTTTCAAGTATTCACACATATCGGTTTAATTTTTGTTCAAATAGTTCTTACCATGTCTCATAGTAAAACAATATTTCGATGGTAAGACACCCCGCTTGTGTTCAAAGAAATTTGAGCGTATTTTCATTTCGAAGCGTTTAGTTCAAGAATGTCTATATTTTTGTTTCATATAGACTATATTCATTATTCTTGACCATAAGCCTTGATTGTTATATCATTCATTTCTGATCATTTTTCATACAATATCAGATTTTCAAACAAGTCTTTTGTATTCATATCTATTCTTTCAATATACTTGTTTGAAAATACTTCAATGTTTAAAAAAAATGCTCATATTTTCATGATTATATCTCTGAGCATATTCACATCTGACATTTGTATATGAGCTTTAACTGATAGAGTTAAATCATTTTGCGCAACACGTTCTTTTAGGATCATACATGGGTTCTTTGTGCTAGGACTTAACTAAACTTCTATGAAATCACGTTAACCAGTGATTTCTACCCAAGAAGTTAATCCATAAAGATTGAGTGTGAGGAGTCTAAAAGAAATGAGTGTGGGTTGTGTGTTTAGATAAAATGAAAAAGAGAGTTTGGTTAGATGTGAGTTTAATGGTTAAAAGAAAGAGGGTGTGAGAACAGAGTAAAAGAATATTAAACTTTGCACCAACTACTTTCTGAGTCGGGTAGCCACATTACTAGCGTTTCACAACTCTTTAGTGAACGTTATTGAAACAGACAACTAGCCCATGCCAACTCTTGATTTTAACCCCACCAGCTACTCATTTTCTTCTCAACAAGAAAATGTTTCACATTTTCAAGGGGACGCAGCATATATGCTATCTGATTTTCATTTGAAAAATCTGGATATTAAAAAGAAGGAAGTCTTCCCCACCTTCGCACTTCAATCTTGCACATTGAGTCTATGTTATATTACTGTTGTCTCAGTGGTTTACACAATGTTGAGCTTTTAAAAAGCAATCATTCATGCTTATTTCTTTCTACACTTGCACGAGCACACAAAGAATTTGTTTCTTTGTCATAACATTCATAGAAATTGCCTTTGTGGTATTTCGATGATTGGATGGAAGCCCTGGGGGAGTGAACATCAAAAAGCTCCTTTACAATGTGTATTTGTTACACACAGTGACTTCGTGTTACTGATAGGCATTTTAATTGATTCATTTGTTGATTCAGGGGTTACATGTTCTTATTTTGTCTGGATTTGCAAAGATCTAGATGAATACTTGGTTTTGGATCACAGAATCAGAGGCTCTTGGAAAGATCAGAATGGTTAAATGACATTTCTTGGAAGAAAAGTTCTGATGATCAGATGCTCTATTCATCAAAAAGGGGGAGATGGTATCAAGAAATGATAAAGTTTTGAGAGATGATTTTAAAGAAATGTCCAAGTCAGAAGATTCAAAGTAAAGATTTTCTGAAGATGTGTGGATTTCACTGAAATTTTCTTTGGAGATTATTTGCTGAAGCAATTTGAGCTTATTCTGAAGATAATTTCTTTCCAAAGTCTGAAATTATTTTGTGAAAGTTTTGGGGAGTTTTTTAATAGTTTGAAGACAGTTTTGGAAAGAATCTCATCAAAGAAAAAGTGGAGATTGTACTGACAGATCTTAAAAGAGAAGACTGAATTGCTAGATCTTTCAATAGTGATCTTGAATCCAAAGGGGGAGATTGTTAGAACTTAAATATGTTGGATACAAGATCAAGAAGACTGAAGGTGAAAGTTCAAGAAAGTCAAAGCTGGGAAAGTCAACTCTTATTAAAGTCAAAGTCTTTTGTAATAAAAGTCAAATTGTATTTGTATTTGTTTTAGTTTCCTTGTTTTTAGATGTAGGTATAAATACCTTGTCCTTGTATTTTCTGTAATTAGTTGTATGTACGTTCAAATATAGTTGAGATTCAGAGAGAGAGATCTGTAGAGAGAGAGAGAGAGTTCTAGAGAGAGAAAGTTTGTAATTATGGAATTTGAAAGTGAAATCAAACAGGTAATTGATTCTTGTTTGTGTTTGTTTTGATTAATTGCATTTAGGAACTAGAATCTGGGAATAATATAAGTTGAATTCCTATTCAAGTCGCGGTTAAAGACAGATTCATTGTTATAAACTGAAGATACACTTTGGTTGTCATGTCATGATTCACACATTTCTTTCTTGTGGGCATAACGAATGTGTTGAATTTACTACAGATTAAAGATGTCTTTTGTGCACTCAGTCGAGGTTATTGTCGACATCAAATCTGGTATTAAAGTTGACATTGCAAAGGATAAGAGCTACTTTCAAAAGGGAGCCGGAGCTGTATTGAAATTTAAGCAACACTAAGTTTTCTAAAGAAATCAAGGGGGAGAAGATCTGAACCTAAAGAGAATGAAGAGTTGAAGCTAAAGAAAATGAATATTTAAAGCTAAAGAGATAGATTCCTTTACAAAACATAGGGGGAGAATATTAGAACATAAGTTGTTCTAAGTTTAGAAGTCCTCATTAATTGTATTTGGGCCTTGTATTTTAGCATTGGGTTTGGGATAAATATTGTACAAGGGATAGATGGTATAAATAAGAGATAGTTTGTAATTTTGTTAGTAACTTTTCATTTACAATGTAGCCTCAAGCGTGTATTGTGTATTTTTAGAGAAAGAAACATTTCTTCTCTCTAGGTTGTGAATAGTATAACTGTTTCCTCCCATCTATCCCATGTCTATCTAATTCCACATTGATTTAATTGTGATCATGGAGCTAACACTTCCAAGGCATCACCGAGTGGATCAACTATGCCTTTCTGATCCTGTTCCAGGGCTTCTAGAGATTTGAAGAACGAGGTCTGAACTTTGACGATCTCGTCACTCTGATCCGTGATGAGATCAAGCACTTTAGCAAAAGACTAATTGTTGGCCTCTAGAGTATCAGAGATACGCTGGTCGCGAATCGACCCTTCCTCAAGAAGACAAACCCGATGGCCGGTGTGAGCAAGAAAGCAATCAAACTCCCCCTGTAGGTTGGCGAAATGAGTGCCAACAAATCGGTGTTTCCGATTTGCATCCAAAATGTCGGCAAACAGATCAGAGGGAAGAGGGACATGGGGTTGAGAGGGGTTCGGCACAAAGGGTGGAGTTGAAGGTCGTGGTGCCAAAGTACTTGGTATGTCGGCTGTAGGTGTCGGTGGGTGGTGAGGAAGAATTCGGTGAGGATCAAGGGCTTGTCGGGTATGTGGAAACTCAGGTGAGGAATCAGTTGAGGACGAGTGGGAGTGTTGGGTGAGTGTTTGGGAGTGGATTTGGGGGAAGGGTTTTTCTTTGTAGGTGAGGGTTTCGGTGAAGTCCTTTTGGGGGATGGTTTCTGTTATCCCAGATAACAATGTGTAAATCAAGATGACTATCAATTTCAATCAATTTCACTTTTTATTAATCTATAAAATCGATTACAAAGACTTTCTCTCTCTAGCACTTAATCGTATAATCAACCTGAATGGCACTACACGCACAACACGAAACCATATACCTATTTATACTCATGGTACAAACTCTCATAACACTAAACACGCACGACACTTAAAACGCGCAAGATACATTCATTTTACAATGACATTGACTTTGAGTTTATTACAAGAGACTTTGACTGTATGCTTGAGGGTTGACTTTAGCTTTGACTTACTATCTTCAGGCTTCAGTCTTCATGATCTTGTATCTAAACAGATATATGCTCTAACATTCTCCCTCTTTGGATTCAAGATCCCCTCTAAAAGATTTTGTAATACAATCTCCTCTTTAAGTTCATATTGTGCATTCTCTCCATTTGTGTTGATCTTTAGCAATCATTGAAGCTTAGTCTTCTCTTTACGCTCAAAACAATATGTATTCTTCCCAAAGTCTGTCTTTAAAAGTAATAACAATCTTCCCAAGGTTGTACGAACCTCATTTAGATAACGGAACAAAAATTATCTTCAGGATTTGCTCGATTTGCTTCTGCAAATTATCTTCAAAGAAAATTTTGTAACATTCTGCTAGTCTTCAAAATTCTTTGACTTTACTCATTCAAACTTGTACAATCTTTGTCACACATTGCAATTCTTTGAACGTTTCTTGATCGTCTCTCATATTTCGGATACAAATTTTCTTTCATGCAACATTTCTTGAAATCTTCTCCGCCTTTTTGATGATAGAATACTGAAATCATCAAAACTTTCAACAAGAAATGTCACGTATCTGTCCTGACCACTGATCTTTGCAAGAGCCTCCGATTCTCCATAAATTCATAAGAATGTATTCATCTGAGTCTTTGCAAATCCAGACAAATATGAGAGAAAACCTGAATCAACAAATGAAATAGTTAAAAATGCCTATCAGTAATACTAAGTCACTGTGTGTAAGATATACACCTTGGAAAGGAGCTTTTTGATGTTCACTCCCCCAGGTCTTACATTCAATCATCAAAACACCATAAAGGAATTTTTATGAACGTTATGACAAGAAAAATTATTCCTTGTGTGTCCGTGCAAGTGTTTGAAAGAATTAAATCATATGAATGATTTTCATAGGCTCAACATTGTGTAGACCATTCAGACAACAATAGTTAAACACATACTCAATTTTGCATGATCAAAGAACGAAGGTGGGACATACTTCCTTCTTTTTCAATATCCAGATTTTTAAATGAAAACCAGATAGATTATGTGTTGCGTCCCCTTGAAATATGAAACATTTTCTTGTTGAGAAGAAAAAGAGTAGCTGGTGGGGTTTTTATCAAAAGGTGGTATGGGCTAGTTGCCTGATTCAATGATGTTCATGAAGAATTGTGAAACACCAGAAATGTGGTTGTCCGACTCAGAAAAAGTTAGTGCAGAGTTCGATATTCTTTTACTCTGTTCTCACACCGTCTTTCTTTTTAAATCATTGAGCTCACATCTAACCAAACTCTCTTTTCATTTTACCTTATCACTCAACCCACACTCAGTTATTTTAAACTCCTTATCACTCGATCACTAAGGATTAACTTATTGGGTAGGAAACACTGGTTAACGTGAACCCATAGAAGTTTCGTTAAAGTCCTCACATAATGAAACCATCTATTCCTAAAAGAATATGTTGCTCAAAATGGTTTAACTTTTCAGTTAAAGTCCATATAGACAAGTCAGATGTTTGTATGCTCATTGACGTAATCAAGAAGATTTGAGCATTTTAAACATTGAAGATTTTTTCAAACAAGGATATTGAATGAATGAAATGAATACAAGAAACTTGTTTGAAAATCTGACATTGCATGAAAAATCAAATATAATGATTTAGCAATCAAAGGCTTTGGTCAAGAATAAAGAATATTGTCTATAAGAACAATTATAGACAATTCTTAAAAGAAACGTTTCGAAATGAAATCAACGCTTAAAACATTGAATATCAAACGGGGTGTATGACCATCGAAAATTTTGTTCAATATGAGACATGGTGATAACATTATCAACAAAAGATTAAACCGATGTGTGTAAATACTTGAAAGTATATAGAAAAGATAATACGCAAGTATTTATCTTTGGAAACACATAGTTTATGAATCATATCAGCACATGAAAACATTTAAAATCACACTTCTTCATTCATAAAATTAGTTAAAACTCAGAAGTGGTTTGAACATTTAAAACATGTTTTCATATCTGAAAGTTGTCCATCTCTCAGACAAATATGAGATTAAGAATAGAAATAAACCTTTTTCGATCAGTCCTAAATCTCATCAAGTCAGTTGTAAGTCATATAAGATATGATCATGTAAGCTTCTCTCAATCTGCAAACAGTCATAAAGTCTGTCAAAGTACAAATTTATTCACAAAATTTATTGAAAAATAAATGACATAAAGTAGTAAAACTTTGAATGTACGAGTTCTGATAAGAGGTAATCAAAAGTTATATTCAGTACTCCTTATATCTTAACTTGTACTCCCCCTGAAATTATGGATAAATAAAATTTATCAGTGAATTATATATGCAAAAATATATATGAACTCCCCCTCAAATGTAGATCAATTTAATGCCTTCTCACACTCCCCCTAAAATGATGAACAAACTTTAAAGTGCATATATCTTTCAGAATAAAAGTAAAGAAATGAAGTAAAAGAACAATAACACAAACTTTAGTAGGTAAACACTGTTTAAGTCTTGAGATTTAACATACCAAGTTTTGAAATGAGAAAATTAAATCTCTTTTCATCTAGAGGCTTGGTAAATAAATCAGCAAGCTGATAATCAGTGTTCACAAAATAAAGTTCTATTGTACCTTTTTCCACATTGTCTTTGATGAAGTGATATCTGACATCAATGTGTTTGGTCTTCCTATGTTGCATAGGATTCGCATATATTTCAATTGCGCTCTTTGAGTCACAGTATATCGGGATCTTGTTATATTCATAGCCATAATCTCGGAGTTGTGTCCTCATCCCCAACACCTGAGAATAGCAGCTCGCCGCAGCGACATATTCTGCCTCAGCTGTTGATGTGGAAACACAAAGTTGTTTCTTTGATGCCCAACTCACGAGTTTATCGCCTAAGAATTTTATATGTCCCCACGTACTTTTCCTGTCAAGCATACAACCTGCATGATCTACATCTGAGTATGTTGTTAGTTCAAAACCTGTATCCTTAAGATACCCAGACCAAGATCTGAAGTGCCCTTTCAAATATCTAAAAATCATTTTAACCGCAGACATATGGAATTCTCTTAGAGAAGCCTGATATCTAGCACATAGACAAGTAGAGAACATTATATCTGGCCTACTAGAAGTTAAATACATCAAAGAACCAATCATACCTCTATAGGTTCTAACATCGACAACTTTTCCCGAAGGATCCATGCCGATCTTAGTTCCTAGTGCCATCGGGGTTCTAATTGGTTTACAATTTTCCATTTTGAACTTTCGAAGAATATCAAAAATGTACTTAGCTTGATTTATGAAAATCCCCGTTGAAAATTGTTTGACTTGTAATCCTAGAAATAAATTCATCTCTACCATCATACTCATCTGAAATCTGGACACCATGAGGTTAGAAAAATTCTTATAGTATTTTGGATTTGTTGAGCCAAATATAATATCATCCACATAGATCTGAATTAAAATGATATCGACTTTTTCCTTTTTAATAAAAAAAGTAGTATCGATCTTACCTTTCGTGAAACCCGACTTGACTAGGAATTTAGATAGTACTTCATACCAGGCTCGAGGGGCTTGCTTCAGAACGTAAAGAGCTTTATCCAGGATGTAGACATGATTTGGTTTCTCTCGATTGACAAAGCCTTCAGGCTAAGAGACATAGACTTCCTCCTTTAAAATGCCATTGAGAAAGGCTGTTTTCACATCCATCTGGTAGACAGTGAAGTTCTTATGGGCCGCGAACGCAAAAACATTCTGATCACTTTAATGCATGCCACTGGAGCATAAGTCTCGTCATAATCAATACCTTCCTCTTGCCTATAACCTTTTGCGACAAGTCGTGCTTTATTTCTAATCACGATACCATCTTCGTCCTTCTTGTTTTTGAATACCCATTTCGTACCAATAATGGTTTTTCCTTCTGGCTTAGGTACTAGTCTTCGGACTTCGAGTGCCTCGAACTGATTTAGCTCATCTTGCATCGCAGTCACCCAATCTGAGTCAGCTAGAGCCTCGGATATGCGAGTTGGATCTATTTTACTTAGAATGAGTCATGCATACATTGAGTTAATGTAGCAGACCTAGTTTGCACCGGATTTGATGGATCTCCTATGATCTGATGTAACAGGTGCTCGTTGGTCCACCTATGTTCATGAGGGAGTGGATTAACTGTATATTGATAATGATTTTCATCTTAAAATCCACTTTCAGCTTCATCAACTTGTTCAGTATTAGGGAGGGGTCTTGTTGAAATATTATGTGCAGAAGTTTCAGTTGGTGCATTATTCTCTTGCTATTGAATAGTCCTTGTAGCATAACTAACTGATTCAGCAACTACTGGCTCAGCAATTTCTTGTACAACTTCAACTACTGGAGTAGATGTTTGAATTGGAATTTCTTGCTGAACCGGGGAGTTTGATTCAGTAGAAATTTCTGAAGTGGTTGGATGATTATGCATTAAATCGTCTAATCTATCAACCACAACAGGTTTTGTCACTTTAGTACCAAGAAATTCGTCATAAAACAATTCAAACAAAAGATCTAAATCAGATAAGTGAGAATTTGACAATGATGCTACATCTGATTTCTTCTCAGTAAGTACAGGTTCTGGACTGTTCTGCCCAAAAGCTAAGACTCTGGTGATAACGGTTTCTGAACTGCTTTGTTCAGAAGCCAACTCCTTATTGAATGTGACATTAACTCTCTCTACCACGATCTTTGACTTCTTCAGATACACCCAGTAAGCAGTAGATGATTGAGAATAGCCGATGAAAATGCCTTCTTCAGGCTTTGATCCAAACTTATTTAAGCTCTCTCTGTCGTTCAATACGAAAGACTTGCATCCAAAAATATGGAAGTGTTTAATGCTAGGTATTCTATTGTTTATTAACTCATATGGAGTTTTATCAAACCGGCAATGGATCATTGACCAATTCTGTGTGTAACAAGCCATCGATACAGCTTCAGCCCATAGAAACAGAGGTAGATCCGATTGACTCAGCATAGTTCGAGCGGCCTCGACTAGCGTTCGGTTACGTCTTTTTATGAATCCATTCTGTTCTGGCGTTGTGGCAGCAGAAAACTGATGTGTTATCCCAACCGATTTGAGATAATCTTCCACAATTTTGTTCTTGAATTATGTGTCATTATCCGTTCTAAGAAGTTTGACTGGCTTTTGCAGATTTACTTGGGTAGTCTTCAGAAATGTGATGATAACTTTGGGCGTCTCATCCTTTGTTCTCAGAAATTTGACCCATGTGTACCACGAATAATCATCCACAATCACTAAAACATACTTTTTGTCGTTAATGCTTTGTGTATGAATAGGACCGCAGAGATCCATATGCAATAACTCCAAGGATGAACTTGTACTAGGCTCAGGCTTCGGATTATGTGGGGCTCTCGTCATCTTGCCCTTCTCACATGTTGCACATAGATGTTCTTTCACGTATTTAAGCTTAGGAAGTCCTTTGACTAAATTGCCCATGACCAGTTTATTGATATGAAGAAAATTCAGGTGAGAAAGCCTTCGGTGCCATAACCAACTTCGTTGTAGCGAGGCTTTTGACAATAGAAACACCTCATTGTCAGTCTGGACTTTTGACAAATTAATGGTGTAGAGATTTGACTTTCTAGTGCCAACCAAGAGTTCTATACTGTCTTTAGTACGAACACAACATATCTTGGCCTTGAAATTAACCTCTAGATCTTTGCCATAGAATTGTCCAATGCTGAAAAGGTTATGTCCTAAACCTTCAACGTACTCACCTTCTTGATCGTTATGTTCTCTTGAATCACATCACCATAGCCCAAAATAGGTGAAAACTGATCATTTCCGAAGCCCACTGTTCCGCAATATTTCTCTGTATAATTAGATAATAAATCTTTCCGCCCATTCATATGTTTGGAGCAATCGGAATCCAAGTACCACATATGACGGGTTTGCACAGGAGAAAATAAGGGAACAGTAGGTTTAGGTACCCATTTATATATGGGTCCTATAGTGTTAGCGCAAGATTTTGGCATCCATTTGTATATGGATCCTTTGATCTTTTAAAAACATTTGAAGCACAAGAATGATAAGAATATACATGATATGTACCAAACCAAACATCAGAATATTGCCGAGAAGCAAAATAATTTTGACGATAATTAGAAAACTTTCTAGCAGACGGAGATAATTGGAATAATTGCTTTATTGAATATTTCTTGTAAGAAGTTACAAGTTTTTGTTTATTGAAAGCAATATTCTCAATTACATCGGTTTTACTATCAGTATTTCTATTACAAGAAGTATTAGAAAATGATTTTGCAGTCTCGTCAATCTTCTTCTTTGGTAGCCATGCTGATCTGATTCCAGATTTTCTTTTGCTCACATCTGAAACATTTGAATCTTTAAAGTTAGAACTGTGAGATTTGGAAGATTGCTTCTTCTTTGGCTTACCAGTGGTTTTCTGTTTTTATGAATGCCTAGATCTCTTTTTCTTACCTTTGGCATTCTTGGTATCCACAGAAACTGGTACATCAACTTTCGTTGATGTTTCACCTTTTTCGTATACACTAGGTAATCCAAAAGAGTTTATAACAAATTGGGAATGATCAGGAAGTTTAGCATTAAAGTCAAATCGACCAACACAATCATCTAAATCACCTTTAGAGTTTAAGAAATCAAAATCTTCATCAAGTAGACCACTTAAATCATTACATTTTGAAGCTTTGTTAGATTTAGAATAATCAAAATTTAGAGCCACAGTAGAAAACACAGTTTGTTCTAGATTAATCAAAATTCTTTCTTCTACCAGAGTATTCTCGAGTTCAGAAATTTTAATTTCTAACAGGAGAGGAGGTACATAAATTTTACCTTCAATAGGCTTAGCCTCCAACTCCTTTGAAGAATAGCTTTCAAAATAGTCATTAGAATGAAATTTTGATTTATCAGAACTATAACTATAATTCAACTTCTCATAGCGAAATGGAAGTTACATTTTAGTTGTGTTCTTTCTGTTCTCTCTCCTTATCTTCATCCTCTTCAGACAGTTTAGTCCACTTATTCTTTCTTTTCTCTCTTTCCTTATCTTCATCCTCTTCAGAGAGTTTAGTCCACTTAACTCTGAGTTCGGGGTATTCTGGTGCCAATTTTAAAAATCCAAAATAATAAAGCGTAGGCACTTTAGAAATACCCCTTTTTGAGGTAGTGTGGGTTCTCATAACCAAGACCCCAACACTCACTACTCTCTTTAGGTTTATTTAAATGAATAGTTTGCTCTGTTTGACCCAAAGTGTAAAGTTTTTCTTCCAAAGCATTCACTTTTTCAGAAAAAAATTTGTTTTCTTTTGAAAGAAATGAACACTTTTTAGCAATCTCTTTAGCTTCAAATTGACACAGTTTATATTTCGAAGTAGTTTCAGATAGTTCATTGTGAATTATATCTTCTCTTTCGCGTTGGTATCTATGTTTTTATGTAAAGTTTCAATCAATACATTCTTCTCAGCAATGTCCTTGCTAAGTTTTAGTATTGACTGATTTTTCTCTTTATTGATACCTCTCTCACGCTTAAGTTTAGACTCTAATTCTTGGAGTCGAACCATCAAGACTTGCATTTATTTAATAAAGTCTGATTTAGACATATCACATACCTCTTCATTGTCTTCTCCATCAGAATCAGATTCATCTTCAATCGCTTCTTTACCCATGAAGAAAAAATGGGCTTTCTTTTCTTTCTCTTCCTCCTCATCTGAATGATCAAACCAGAACTTGTCCTCAGCCATAAGAGCCTTGCCATCCTCCTGCTGCTTGACCAAGAGCATCTTATTTTTGTAATATTCGGAGTTTCAGACTTTGGGCTTTCTGCAATCCTTCGCAAAGTGTCTGAGTTTTCCGCAGTTGTGACATTTTTTCGGTTCTGGCTCTTTCTTCTCTTCAGTTCTATATCTCTTTTATTCAGGTTTCTTCTCTTCTGTCCTCTTTCCTTCTATTATCTCCTTGTGTTCATAGTTCCGTTAACGCGTAGAATATCTCTGACTGCTCGAACTAGGCTTCGTGTGGAATTTCTTCTGAAAGGCTTTTGGCAACATCAACATAGCCTGCTTTAAGTTCTCACAGTCATCAGAATCAGAATTTTCTTCACTGTCAGCCTCCTCGGACTCAGAAACTATAACTTTCTTTTTCTTTTTCAAACTCGCTGACTTCTTCTTCACTACTAGAGCCACAGAATCAGCAACCACTCTTTCAGCCTTTTTCTTTTCATCTTTTATCTATCTACCTCATCCTCGTTTTGCCTCAAAGTCTCATAAACTTCGTGAAGTGGAATCTCATTAAAATCCTTCATCTGCCTAGTGAACCTCTTCCACTTGGGCTGCAAAATACTGAGAAATTTGACATTGAGTTCAATTTGTGACTTCTCTACTTTATTCTTGCTAAGCTCGTTTAACAAAGTCACAAAACTATCGTAAGTAGCCTCTAGAGATTCACTCTCCTTGGATTTAAACTCTTCGTAGTTGTTGAGGCAGTTGGAGACTTTGAGCTGATTGTCGATCTTGGATCCGAGCATCATCTTCTCAAGTTGATCCCACATCTGTTTGTCCGTGGCATTGTAGTTGTCAATCTTGACATAGATCTCATTGGGAATCCCTTGAAGAATAAATGACCTCGCCAATCTATCAACTTTATGTCTTCTTCTCTGCTCGTCAGTGTACTCCTCAAGTGGTAGTGGATACTCTCTTTGTTCTTCTTCTCCATTCTCTCCTACAACAGTGTGAGTCTTTGTTGGAATTTTCATGATTTCTTCCATCAAAGATATTCTGATATAGTCTCCCAAGTCATTACGGTCAATAAAGTCCAGAAAGCAATCTTTCCACTTCTCGTACTCGCCTTTAGAGAGTACTGGCGGCTTTACATCAGTTCAAATGGCCAATGCTTCTCTGGAAGTCATCTTTGCTTTTACACTGCTTGTTATGATCGTCAAAATTCACATATAAAAACTGGATCTACAAAAATCAAACTTTGTCAAATTTCATAAACAACAGAAAAATATTCTAGGTATAAAAAACGCATAACAAAGAAAAGAAACACTTCGTGCAAAGCCCTTTATGCGTGTTTGAACTTCGCGCACAAAACGGGCTGAGTGATCACACTTCTCGCACACAGGGTTGTGCGAGTTTATGCTTCGCGCATAAACAAAGATGCAAGAACAAAAGTTCACGCAAGCAGGCTTATGCGAGTTTCAAATTCTCGCACGATACTATGTGCGAGTTCTACCACTTCTCGCAAAACCTTTGCGAGTTCAAGACTTAGAAAATTTTTAGAATTTAAGTTCTCGCTAAATGCAAGCGCGCAAAACACTTCTCGCATAACACTTGCTAGTTTTGGACTTAGAAAAATTTTCGACAAAGAACTTCTCGCTAAAAGGAAACGCGCAAACAGATCACTTCTCACAGGTTACACTTCGCGTACACCACTGGGAGTGAATAGCATAAACTCGCACCTAATCATGTGCGAGTTTCTACTTCTCGTACAAAACACTTTGTGAGTTCTTCAACAACTTGCGAGTTTTTCACTTAGCATGTCTTGGTCTGCGTGTTCTTCCTTAGCGAGTTCTCGAGATCTAGCGAGTTCTTCACTTAACGAATGAAAACTTCATTTTCTCACTGAATCTGATTCAAATCTTCTCCAATTGATCTCAAAGTTTGTAAAAATTGTCTAGAACATCTCACGAACACATTACAATTGAAGAATATTTGACTAAAACACTAAAATTACAACTTTGATCTTATAACAGTGCATTCTGTAAACTCGAACTCAAAACTTACAGAAAATCGAAATTCACATTAATTGGATGTGAATTAGATTAATTGAACCAAACAGAAACTATTCTAAACAACAATTCGAGTATCACTATCCCAATTTCAAGTCAAAAACAACACTAAAATGAAAAACTAGATCTGTCCAGGTCGATTTGCGAGTTCGTCCAAACAATTTCGAATTGATCCTTGTTTTCTTCTTAATTCTTCTGCTCTGATACCAATTGTTATCCCAGATAACAATGTGTAAATCAAGATGACTATCAATTTCACTTTTTATTAATCTCTAAAATCGATTACAAAGACTTTCTCTCTCTAGTACTTAAGAGTATAATCAACCTAAATGGTACTACACGCACAACATTGAACAATATACCTATTTATACCCAAGGCACAAACTCTCACAACACTAAACACGCATGACACTTAAAACGCGCAAGATACATACATTTTACAAAGACATTGACTTTGACTTTATTATAAGAGACTTTGACTTTATGCTTGAGGGTTGACTTTAGCTTTGACTTGCTATCTTCAGACTTCAGTCTTCATGATCTTGTATCCAACCAGATATATGATCTAACAGTTTCGGTGAAGATTTTGGCCATGGAGACTTTTCGGCACAGAGGGCCATTGCCGAATATTGTTCCTTAGAAGAAGGAAGTTGTTGTTCGGTAGCATCATAGGAGGTGGTGTCCTTAAACAACATTTCCAGAAAGTCACCGTTACTCTTGGAGCTGACCCTTGGAAAGGCCGATTCTTCATTGAATCGTGCAGAAGCATCGAGCATAGACCCGGGTGTTAGATCGTGCAGTAGAGAAGAGGAGCGTTGGTCCGGGGAGGAAACCAACTCATCTTCATCAACCAATTGAAAGTTTTATGAAGGTTTGATCCCACTCGGAGGTATTGTGTGAGATACAATAGATGGGATGAGAAAAGAAGAAATTCCATACCCCGCCCATGTTCTGGCCAAGAAGAGTGTCGGTTCCTTTGGTCTTCCCATCGTGAATGTAGTTGAGAGCATCAATGACTTCTTCGTGCTCATGACCAGTTGGAAAATTAGCATATGGGGTTAAGACAGGAAGTTGAAGAGCTACGCGAACATCCTTAACCCCAAACATGAGATTGGGTTATGAATCAGATAAGATTGAGGCGGAGACAGTGTGACTGGATTCATCGTATGCACAAGTAAGCCAGAAACTCCCAAGGAGTATCTTGCTCATTTTGGGAGAACCAGTAAGAGCAAACTGAAGGGGCGATCGCTGAAGGAAAGTGGATACTTGATTGAACTTAGGATGGTCGATATCTGCACTAAGATGTGCAATGTGGTTTCATGTAGGAAATAGAAGAAATTCCCTTGTAAGAGGGGTGTTCTTGCTGGCCTTAGTCGACTTAGAGGATGCCATTGAAGAGGATTAAAGCTTTTGAAAATATGCAGGTTTCTAGAGAGTTTTCTTTGAGGAAGAAGGTGATAAAAAGAGAAAGAGAGATTGAGCGAAAATATATTTTGGTGGAGGGAAACCGGATTTCAAGTCATGACACGTACCACAATGTGTGGAGAGGACAGAGGTGTTGAAGAGAGTTTGGCAATCGAAGGGATAAGATCAACCACGTCATCATGGAATTCGATAAAGAATAGGTTCGGTAAAGAAGATTTCGGTAGCCATGAGACTTGCCAAAAATGAGAATTCGGTATTTGGACATGGTTGTCGAAGTTCGATAAGTAAAAGGTTCGGTAAAGGTGACACTTAACTTAAAGAAGAGAGTTCGGTAGGAATGGACCTTACGAAAAATATCTACATAAGGTTTGCCAAAAAGAGTTTCGGTAGGAATAAGGGAGTGCCGAAGATAGAACTTCGATAGAGAAGAGGATTACCGAAAGGTCTTAAGGCTGTCGGTGGGAAAAGATACTGAAACACGACTTTGGTAGAGAAGGACTTAGAGATCCAATAAGATAGTTGAATCTTGCTTCATCCAGAGGCTTGGTAAAGAGATCTTCTAACTTAAAGTCAGTAGGAATGAAGTGCAACTCAATATCACCTTTAGAGATATGATCTCTGATAAAGTGATATCTGATATCTATGTGCTTGGATCTAGAGTGAAGCACCAGATTGTTTACAGTGTCAACTGCACTTGAATTATCACACAGAATGGGGACTCTAGTAGAACTGATCTTAATCCTGTAGTTGATTCTTCATCCACAAGATTTGAGAACAACAGCTTCCGGCACCAATATATTCAGCCTCAACAATGGAAGTAGAGACTGAGTGTTGTTTCTTGCTTGACCAACTGACCAAATTTCCACCTAGCAATTGGCAGCTTCCAGTTGGGCTCTTCTTGTCTACTTTAGATTTTGCAAAGTCAGAATCTGAATAGCCAATTAGATCCAAACCTGAGTCTTTGGGATACCAAAGACCCAGATTCATGGTACCTTTTAGATACCGAAAGATGTGTTTTACAACAGCCAAGTGAGATTCCTTAGGATTGGCCTGATAGCGTGCACAAAGACAGGTAGCAAACATAATATCTGGTCTGCTAGTACTAAGATAAAGAAGAGAACCAATCATTCTCTATAATTAGTGATGTCAACTGATTTACCAGCTAGATCAGCATACATTTTAAGAGGTGGTGCCATGGGGGTTTTCATGGTAGAGAAATTTTCAAAAGTAAACTTTTTGAGGAGGTCACGAATATATTTGGTTTGATTTATAAAAATTCCCTCAGAAGTTTGTTTAATTTGAAGACCAAGAAAAAATGTGAGCTCACCTATCATGCTCATCTCATAATTACTCTTCATGAGAGAGGCAAACTCCTGACAAAGAGATTCGTCAGTAGCACCGAAAATGATATCGTCCACATAGATTTGAACAAGAATAATATTATCTCTGTTCTTCTTGAGAAAGAGATTGTTGTCAATATTACCCCAGGTATATTTGTTGGAGAGAAGAAAGTCTGATAAGGTATCATACCAGGCACGAGGATCCTGTTTGAGACCATAAAGAGCCTTATCCAGTTTGAACACTTAGTCTGGATGAGTAGGTTCTTCAAAGCCAGGAGGTTGCTTCACATAGATTTCTTCAGCAGGCTCTCCATTTAGGAAAGCACTTTTGACATCCATTCGAAAAACTCGAAAGTTATTATGAGCAACATGAGCTAGAAAGATTCTTATTCCGTCAAGTCTAGCAACAGGAGCAAAGGTTTCATCATAATCAATTCCTTCCTCCTGTCTATATCCTTGAGCAACAAGTCTAGCTTTGTTTCAGATGACAGTACCTTCTTCATCCATCTTACTTCTAAAAACCATCTTAGTGCCAATGATGGTCTTTCCTGAGGGGCGAGGAACAAGTCTCCAGTCCTTATTTCTTTCAAATTGAGAGAGCTCTTCTTGCATGGCAGTGATCCAACATGGATAACTAGAGCTTCTTCAAATTTCTTGGGTTCCATGACTTAGAGAAAGTTCACATAGAGACAAATATTTCCAATCCCTCTTCTTGTTTGGACACCTTCCTGTTGATCACCCGTGATTTGTTCAATGGGATGATATTTGGTCCATTTCGTGGCTGGTGGAAAAGTGTAGGAAGGGATTTTGGAGAGTAGGAAGAAGAAGGTTCGGTAGAAAAAATGTAGGTAGGTTGATGAGGAGTATTTCGGAGTATTGGTTCGGCTGGAGTTTCAGATACTAAAATTTGAAGATTTGGTTCGGTAGGAGTTGCGGAAGAAGGTTGATTGCTTTGAGAAGGAAGCTCTGCCGAAAAAGGGGATAGAAGAAAGTCCTGCCGAATATTTGCCATTTATGTCTCATCACCGGCAAAATTAAATTCTATTTGTTGATCGATTGGAGATTAAAGACCCACCATAATATATAAATTTATATGATTATATACACCGATAGAGGAAGGATCATGCGAAAAGTTAAACATTTTGCGAGAAAGCGAGAAATGTATCATATATGATTACACGGCCTGTGGGTGTGTTTAATCATATATGATTAACGTCTATGTAATGCCAATATAACATGTGTTTAATCATATATGATTAAGTTTATGTATCATATATGATATCACACTTCTCGCATTCTCACAAAATGTTTAGCTTCTCGTTTGAACCACCCCCTACACCGATATATAAAACGTTTATAATATTTAAATTATATAACTATGTAACATTGACCAATCCAAAAAAAGTCAAGATTTGATATATTCTGTTCATTTTAAACTTTAAAATTTTGAGTGTACTCAAACAATTGCAACATTTTTATTGGGTAAATTTCTTGTAATATTTCTCTATTTTTTTCTATAAAATTAAAATTTATGTGTATTGTGTAATATTGTGTAAAATTTATACAGCTAGATACATTACAATTTTAATGTTTTATTTTATTTTCTGTTTTTTGTCGATTTACATTACGATTTTGGATGGTTTTGAGAGAGTGGTAATGATTTTTTTTTATAAATTTGTTTAATTTAGACTAATAATATAATGTTTTTTATAAAAAAAAATATAAGTATTTTGTTAGAATTCAATGATTATCTTATATATTTACAAAATTTTATATTTAAATTAAGATGTTTATCGTGTTTTGATCATGTTTATGAGTTAGTTATTAATTCAAACTTATAGCTTTAGAAAAATTTGTACTCATGCATCATGACTTGTATTCTTGAATTTTAAGTAATGTGTATCAATAAACAGTACTTAATGCATAAAAATACAAAAACGACGACCAAAAAATCAAATTGGTTCTAAAAATATAAAACCATAACTTATTACAATAAATTAAAAATTTTAAAATACATCAATAATAATCGAAAGAGATATATAAGATAATAAAACATAATAATTGAACTTAACTACAAACTTAGCTACAACATATAATGTAATTTATTTTGGTTTAATAATATAATGTTTTTTTATAAAATATTCTGTTAAATTTTCTTAATTATATTTTAGATTTTTTATATTTAAAATTTGATTTTTATCCTATATTTAATTATGCTGTGAGTGATTTTAGGGGAGTTACAATGAGAAATGATTTTAGGGGAGTTAAAGTGGTTAGTGATAAGGATTGAAAGTTAATAAATGTAGTACATTCAGCTTTAATGATTGTTTTTAAGAGATTTTAAGTAATTAACATTAAATAGCGGTACATTAAGTTGTATGACTTGTTTTTAAGATTTTTTTTATGTCTGCTTTATGATATAATATAGATAATCCATTAGTCCAATCCAATTCAACCCAAATTGCAATAATTGGTTGGGTTGTGTTAGGTTACACTTTTAATATTTTGGTTGAAATATTTCTAAACCATTAAAAATTTGGTTGAGTTGTTCAAATGATGAAAATCATCCCACCCAAAAAAGGTAAAAATAATAATAATTAATAATATCTTATTTCCTATGCTAAATTTAAGGGAATTTAATTAAAATACCCCTTTTTGAAAAATCAGTACCCAAAGTGCCTAAAATCTTGTAATTTTTGCCAAAATATCCCTTAGGTCCGCGTTTTTGGCCGCGTTTTTCCAAAAAACGTGGACTGGTACTGTTTGGGTCCGCGTTTCTACTATTTGACGCGCCTTTCCTCTATTTCACGGTGGGTTGGTGCAATGAATTGAATTGTGATATTTATTATATATTTACAGTTTATACCCCTATAATTATTTAGTTAGTTTACTTTATACCTTTTACTTTTCTATTTTTCATTTTTTATTTTCATCATATTAACACATAAAATCGTATATCAACTAAAATACGTTAAAATAATACGTTTTAATTTTAACAAGTTACACCATTATAATCGTCTATTCGAAACCTTCGAAATGAGCTCAATATTGAATATTTTTAGATTTAATTATTTAATTATATATCATATATACTACATAAAACGTATGAAACGTATGCATATGCTATTTTTATTTTTACCATAAAACATAAAACGTATTATATATCATATATACTACATATTTTTGAACAAATTATTCATAATTTATGTTATTCTTTTTTTTACCATTTTACTAATAACGATATTTTTAGTCCAATGGTAGAATATCGTTATTTTTACTAAAATATCGTTATTAGTAAAATGGTAGAATATCGTTATTTTTACTAAAATATCGTTATTTTTAGTCCAATGGTATAATATCGTTATTTTTACTAAAATGGTAGAATAGCGATATTTTTAGTAGAAAAACGATTATTTTTACGATAACGTTATTACTATAATATCGTTATTAGTAAAATGGTAGAAAGAAGAATAACACAAATTATGAATAACTTGTCCAAAAATATGTAGTATATATGATATATAATACGTTATATGTTTTATTATATCATATATATTAAAAATACGTTTTTATATATCATAAAATAACTTAACGTATTTTAGTTAATATACGATTATATGTGTTAATATGATGAAAGTGAAAAATAAAAAATAGAAAAGTATTAAGTATAAAGTAAACTAACTAAATAATTATAGGTGTATAAAATTTTATTATATATTATATATAATAAAATAATTAAATCAAAAAATATTCAATATTGGGCTCATTTCGAAGGTATCGAAAAGACGATTATAATGGTATAACTTGTTAAAATCAAAACGTATTTTTTAACGTATTTTAGTTAATATACGATTATGTGTGTTAATATGATAAAAAGATAAAATGAATAATAGAAAAGTAAAAGGTATAAAGTAAACTAACTAAATAATTATAGGGGTATAAACTGTAAATATATAATAAATATCACAATTCAAGCACCAACCCACAGTGAAATAGGGGAAAGGCGCGTGAAATAGTAGAAACGCGGACCCAACCTGCGTTTTGACCCACATGCGGACCCAAACAGTACTAGTCTGCGTTTTTTGGAAAAACGGGCCAAAATCGCGGACCTAGGGTGTATTTTGACAAAAATTATAAGATTTGGGGCACTTTGGGTACTAATTTTTCAAAAAAGGGTATTTTAATTAAATTCCCTATATTTAATTTTCCATATCTTTTTTTTAGGGAATTTAATTAAAATGCCCTAAGTTGAAAAATCAGTACCCAATATACCCCAAATCTTGTTATTTTTGCCAAAATGCCCCTTATGTCCGCGTTTTTTGCTTGAAACGAGGCCTTGGTCCGCGTTTTGTCCTCGTTTCACTGTTACACGCGGCCTTGGTCCGCGTTTCACTGTTACACGAGGGCCTCGTCCGCGTTTTTGGCTTGACACGAGGGTTGGGGCCGCGTTTTTGCTTAAAAACGAGGGTTGGGGCCGCGTTTTGTGCAATTCACGGCGGACATGGTCCGCTTTTTGTGTGTGCAATTCAATTCATTGAATTGTAATTTTTATTATATATTTACAGTTTATACCCCTATAATTATTTAGTTAGTTTACTTTATACCTTTTACTTTTCTATTATTCATTTTATACTTTTATCATATTAACACACATAATCGTATATTAACTAAAATACGCTAAAAAAATACGTTTTAATTTTAACAAATTATACCATTATAATCGTCTCTTCGATATCTTCGAAATGAGCCCAATATTAAATATTTTTTGATTTTTTGATTTTATTATATCATATATATTAAAAATACGTTTTTATATATCATAAAATTATTTAACGTATTTTAGTTAATATACAATTATATGTGTTAATATGATGAAAATGTAAAATAAAAAATAGAAAAGTATAAAGTATAAAGTAAACTAATTAAATAATTATAGGTGTATAAAATTTTAATATATATGATATATAATTAAATAATTAAATCAAAAAAATTCAATATTGGGCTCATTTCAAAGGTATCGAAGAGACGATTATAATGGTATAACTTGTTAAAATTAAAACGTATTTTTTTAACGTATTTTAGTTAATATACGATTATATGTGTTAATATGATAAAAGTATAAAATGAATAATAGAAAAGTAAAAGGTATAAAGTAACTAACTAAATAATTATAGGGTATAAACTGTAAATATATAATAAAAATTACAATTCAATGAATTGAATTGCACACACAAAACGCGGACCATGTCCGCCGTGAATTGCACAAAACGCGGCCCCAACCCTCGTTTTTAAGCAAAAACGCGGCCCCAACCCTCGTGTCAAGCCAAAAACGCGGACGAGGCCTTCGTGTAACAGTGAAACGCGGACCAAGGCCGCGTGTAACAGTGAAACGAGGACAAAACGCGGACCAAGGCCTCGTTTCAAGCAAAAAACGCGGACATAAGGGGTATTTTGGCAAAAATAACAAGATTTGGGATATATTAGGTACTGATTTTTCAACTTAGGGCATTTTAATTAAATTCCCTTTTTTTTATCAAATAAGGAGAATTTTTTTTTCTCTTTCATGTTTTCTTGGTTTGAGAGAATGTTTTGAAGATTTTGTTTAATCAACAAATGCTAAAAAAATCTTTTATGTTTTATTATAAAAAGTTTGTTGAAGTGCAAAAGTTTCTTTAAATTGGAGAAGTAAATATCGAAATCTCATCAAAAAACTCACATTCAATTATAACAATATCTCTGTTTTAAAGATTCCAACATCAACATTATTATTAAAATATTTATTACATTTAATGCTCAACTAACACATTTTTATATAAAGTAATAGTAATTTTATGTTATCCCTTCTAAAAAGAACATTCAATTTACATGTTCTAAAAATATTAACCTAAGGCCGAGTAAGTATAAGTTCATGGTTAATTTATGATGCTTAAAAATATCAACATCTCATGACAATACACCTCTGGCCAACAAATATCTTTTTATTATCAATGGGTCTTTGGCCTAGCAGTAAAAGAGCCTTTGGCTTCGTAGGAGGTCAGGGGTTCAAACTTCACCAAAAGTGAGAAGGGTATGTGAGTTTATTTGTTGCATTTGTCGCATATAAATATTATATGTTTAAAAAAATGCCGTTTTATTTACTCTTATGACATATTTATTTACACCTTACCCTCTTGGAAGCTATGTCATGGGTAATATCATAGAGTTATTTTTGAGTCTGACGCCCAACAAGTTGTTGCTGCTATCAGTTTCGCTAGAGATGATGAAACGGAATTCGGAGATATTATCTCGAGGTTTTGTGGGTTACTTCTACAACATTATTCTTATTCAGTTTGTTTCACTAGGCGGCAAGCTAATGGAGTTGCTCATGCGTTAACAAAGACAACTCGGTTATCTTCTTGTCCCATATTATACTTTGATACGCCAAGTTTTCTTACTTGTTTTATGAACTATGTACGCCCTTTAAATGCTCATTAATATAATCTTTTGTTTACCTTAAAAAATAAAAAAAAAACAATCTCATACAAATATCATAGTATGACATGTGCACCACACATGAACTTAAAATAGCATTTCATAAAATTCGTAGGTCACATTTCAGAAATACAAATGAACTTATTTATTGGCTCTAAATGATGAAGTAATCTTTATAATATATAAATACGCATACAGTAAATGACACGTTTAGTTCTTGTAGTTGTCACTTACCATCAACTCTCGTACTTAAAATGAAATAACTAAACCGATGTTCACTGTTTCGGATTTGGTCCCTTTAAGAAACTCCAATTAAAAAATTTGTTAACTCAGAGGTATTTTGTCTTTTTTACCCTTCCTCTAGTTTTCTATTAATAAATTAAACAAATATATTATTTATGTGCTATATTATAGTGAATGTCATGTTGGTTATTATGTTTACACGATTTAACATTGTATTTCCGCAAAATGAAATAACTATGAAAAAGGCCATGTGGTTTACATTTTTAACGCCTTAGGTCATGTCAATAATTCCAAGTAGGGTAGAAGCTCTTAACAACAATTTTCGGTACCATGGCAGAGATAACAAAGAGTTACAAATCGGGTTTCAGAGACTCTTTGAATTCCCCATATATTATTATTTTCTAGGGATTTTTTTGAGGTTGATATGTGATTATGATATGGGGTTTATTGAGGTGGTGGTCGGTGGTCGGAGAAAAGCGACAGATTAGAGGTTCTAGATGGGTGGGTTTCATCGGAGATGGACTTGTGGTTTTTCATTAGAGATTGAGGGATTTAGTTGGTTTTTCACTAGAGATTGACGGGCCGACGGGGAAGGATGACGAAGGGTAGTGGTGCTGGAAGATGAGGAAATGAGGTAGGCATGAGAGGACGACGACTAGGTGGCAGAGGGAACCATGAAAGGGTTTTCGGTCGATGAGGGTAGATATGAACGATGCTTTGTATTTGTGCAGTGTGTGATATATAATGACCCGAACACCCTTGAGATCACTAGGGATGGAAAAATTGACCATGATGACTATTGGATTGTAGTCGGGATATGTGTTTGTGTTAAGCGTAGGTGCTATGAGCTGAAAGAGCTACACGTAGATCTTCTTATCAAGCCTATGTGTCAAAATAAGCATGATGTTCATGCTAGTTTTATAGGCTTGAGGTTGTCAATTTGATTAATAATTTTAGTAAATTTTAAATTATCTTGAACATTAAAGCATTTACCTGTTATGCTATACTGGGTATGAGCATATACATTAAACATTTTTGTGTTATTTATTAGCATGTTTAAGTATCCTTAAATATATATGATGATCATATTATTTAAAATTGTCCTTTGTCAATTATTACTAGGGGGCTGGTAATAAATCATAATCATAATCATTGTGAGGTCTGGTCATACTCCAAGACTCCAAGTTGGAAGTGCACCGGGTATAACCAGATTCAATGCACAAGGCATTGTACAAGATGCATAGTCAGTATAACCTCATAGATCGGTGTCATAAGGTTAGTCCTGAAATAGTAAACACTCTTTTCCTTAGACGTGAGATGTGTATTGGGATCTAATGCAAAAATAGTGTTATATTTTGATATAGTCTAGCGTTACTTTTAATTGTGTTCTCATGAGGGTTATATTGGGTATAACATGAATTGTGTAGTTAGTCATGTACATGCAATATGGAATTTGCTCCTCTCAAGATGAGAGAGATATTTTTCACACCTAGATGACATAATTTGATTTACATTGGCATGAACAAGTGAATTAGTTAACCACAAGGGTTGTGGCGTACTGGTTAAGGCCTTGGGGATGTGGTGGAATAGCTCATCTAGCCAAGGTTCGAATCCAAGGATACACAACAATTGTGGCCACCGAGGTTTAATCAGGGATGATGTCTTATAGTCATAATTTGCCAAGGGATTAGTCTAGGCGTAGCCTAGGACACCCTTCCCAAAAAAAACAAGTGAATTAGTTGAACTAATAGCACTTGTATAATCAAAATATGTTGGGATCGAGAAACATAACTTTTTGAACTAACAGGATGAGTTAGATCTATGCCTTAAAGTTCAAAACAAAATATCGTGAATCAAAAGGATAATGAATGATTCTACTATATGATTCATTGGATTAATCAGATTAATCAAAAGGGTCAGTGACGTGTTGCTAGACGCTTACCACCATTGGCTTTACTGTGTGTAGAGTGCAAGTGGGAGAATATAAGTTATTATATATGCCCACGATTTCATTGAACTCTTTGTAATGATAAACTTTATACATAAGAGAAACCATTAGTAACAGTTGAGGTTTTTCGAAACAAATGTTTAAGCTTGCGATTCATTATTTACTTAAATCAATGCATATTCTTTAGGTCCATTTTAAATACTTGATGGATCTAGTATATATCATTCATAAGTAGGGAAGTAGTGTATAGGGGTAAGATGTACTCTTACTTTTCTTATCTGCAAGGCATAGAGAGAATGAAAGAAAGAACACTCGACTAATATACAAAAATGAGAAACAATAGACTATTTATCATATTTGAATTTATTGATAAAAGTACATTGCTCACGACCAATCATGTAACTTGTACCATCCATCTAGAAATGGATGACCAAGTTGTGACAAATAAAATCCATCGTCTCTAAACAACCAATAAGGATGTAAATTTTTTGGAATTAGAAATGAAACTATATCATTAATTAGTCAAAATGAAGTTAACACTAGATTAAAATTGAATTTAAAAATGAAACTATAACAGTAATTTAAATTTAAACTTAGATGTAAATCCCCTTTTTTTGGGATTACTATACACGATGGATTTTTTTTAATTTATTATAAGTATAGATATGTACGTATGTATCTAAAGATAATTGTAAAAGTATAACTCTTCAGGTCGATATACCATATCAAATTCTTAATTTTTAATTTTTACCTCTCTCTCTCTCTCTATATATATATATATATATTATAAGTTAATCTAGATAAATTGGAAACATTTATAAATTTATAATAAACATTTCTTTTCGAAAAATAAAAAATATAAACTATGAGGTTGGATATGTTATTTTGCTTAAAATAACTTTATAAAATATTTTTTTTTAAAACGAAAAGAAAATATAATTTGTTGAATATGATAATTAATTGATTATATGTCAAGTTTTTTAACTAACTATATGTAAAGATTTCCTAGAAGATAATCATAAGAAAATAAAATAGAAAATCTTGTGAGTTTTTAAATTTTGAATCGATATGGTCGGTATTTAATCATCCACAAATTAGCAAAAATACATAAAAACGCTTGATTAAGGTGTCGTTTACCCGAACACTTACCCGTTAGGCACTTATCGATAAAATCCAACATCACTTACTCAATGGGTAATATTTTAGTCACCTAAACGGCATTGTATGTACAGTTTACCCGGTAAACGCTAACCGTGGTAAGATTTTTGGTCCTTTTATATTTATCCAGTAAGATGATGTGACTTGGTGAGCGTGACGCCTTAAATATCTATATCAATCGTATACTTATATTTTGTAATAATATCAATCAAAATTTTTTATATAATTATAACCAAATCAACTATTATGAAAGATTAATTTAAAGTCAATTGACGAGAAGCAAAACAATTTGACTTCGAAACTATCATTACCTAACCATCTGTTGATAACTGATATTATGTAGTTCAATTAAAATTAGAGGAAATAATATAATCATGATTGAGAAAATATAAATAATTAAATATAATATACTAAAATATTTTCATGTGGTTTACATGGTGATATCTTTTTTTCCTAGTAATTAAATCTTTTATGATAATTGTAAAGGTGTTTAGTTGATAGAATGAAATTTGATAGAAGTGTAATTCGTCGAAAGAATTTGACTTTGAAGTAAAAATTGATATGAAATTGCAAAAAGAAAATCACAACAATTTAGTGATTATTTGTATCAAATCCCATACTAATTTCAACAACTCTCAAACTAATCACGACACATTAATTCGTATATATTTATGATATTTAATAATATAATTAAATCAAAAAATATTCAAAACTGGACTCATTTCGATGGTATTGACGAAGCGATTACAATGGTATAATTTGTAAAAAATAAAAAAGTTTTTTAATGCATTTTAGTTCATATACATTATTTATGTTTATATGATAAGAGTCTAGGATGAAAAATGAAAAATGAAAAATGAAAAATAAAAGTAAGGGATTAAAAGTAAACTACATACCAAATTATAAGAGTAGTAAATGTGACGTATAAACTAAAAAAATTGAATTAAGGAAAGATTTAAGGAATGAATGTGGATGTGCTAAATGAATTAACCTATAATGTAAAATGCGTCCAGATGTATGTTTAGGCGGAAAAATAAAAAAATGGGTTCACCAGAGGACGGCACGTGTCATTCTAGTTACTTATTTATTATATGTATAGATATAGTAATATCAAGAATATTTGTAAAGCACAATTTATAATGATGTTAAAAAATATGTATTTTTAGAATATGGAAATAAGAAGTGTTATATTTTTATTTATGCAACGAAACCAGAATGACGTTCATCCACATCGTCTCATTTAAGCCATGTAAGAAAAAAAAAGGGTTAATTGGTTTAAAAGATAGCATGTTATCCATTGCTTTAAAAGGTAGTTATTTCAAAGTACAATGTTGGTGATCCAAACTCTCTCAGTGATTTGATGATGATCCTTATACTTAATGAAAATCACTTAATACTGTTTTAGTTTATTTGTTTCGGTTTCAGCGGTCAACACTGAGTTTTTTTTGTGATCGTTGAACATGTAATGTAACAGATAGCTAAGTGATCTCTGAAGACAAAACAATCACCGTGAAAGAAACCTTCAGCGACTATCGAAGACATAGCTAAAGAAAGAGATAGTCTACTGATGATCTAAAACGGGATTCAGTAAAACCTAGAATACTATGCGTGACAGTCTAACGAAGACTCTACGATAGCTGAAAAGTTTCTCAACAGTTCAAGCAATCATTGATCAAGAGTCTTGCTCTACAAGTTTGTCTTATCCTATTTGCACACGAAGGTACATAGTACGATTGTTTTTTTGTCTACAATTGTGCTTACCAACTTTTACGACCACCTTCTTACACATGCGACTCAAAACATGCTCAAGAAAATAGAAAAGGACGTGCATCTCCTAGCCCTTGACACGTGGATTGTACCCTTTAACTTGCATTAGATGCATTGGGTATAGATAGCATGGAAGACCCCTCTTCCATGCTAAGCCTTATTCTTAGCCTTCATTCTGCTTATTTCTTTCTTATCTCATTCTTGTGCAAAGAACTTAGTGTAAACGTAAAATTAGTGTGTTTGTATTCACCCCCCCTTCTACAAACTGTTTAACTCTTGTAAACCCCTTTGGTACCAACAAGTGGTATCATAGCAGCGTTTTTCTTATTTCTACTCTAAGATCTTCAAAGATTTTTTCTATAAAATGGTTTTAGCTACAAATAACTATCACGACAATGGTTCTCCTGCATAACCACCACGATTTAGCAGGGATAAGTTTTCTCTCTGGAAAAGTTGTACGTCTATCTTCCATGAAGGTCTAGATTATGAGATTCCTCACTACATCACAAATAGACCTTATGTTCCTTCAGTCCAATACTGGAAATGTATGTTGCTAAGCAAGTTCATCAATAGAATGATGAAGATAGGAAGAAACTGGCTATTGACACCAAAGCCAGAACTGTCATTGCCATGACACTCCCTGATGAGGTATATCACTCTATTATAAACCTCAAAACCTCCAAAGCTATGTGGGACACACTTTGTGTCTAAAATGAAAGTACTAGTGAAATACAAGAGACCAGAAAAATAAATCTGGTAAGACAGTATTAGAGTTTTATTTGTGGTAATAATGAATCTATGTCTGACGTACATCAAAGGTTTATTTGCTTATTAATTGACCTTAGAACTGTTGGTCGGGAATATTCCAACGCTTAAACTCTGACAAAGTTTCTGGAATGTCTCCTTGAAAGCTAGGAAAGTTATTTAATATGTCTCAAGTTGACAAAAGACCTCTCTCACTTATCCCTCAACACTCTTTATGGGATTTTGCTCAACCATGAGAAATCCCAACAGTTGAAGCAGAATCTCGTAAGAGATTCAAAAGACACCAAAAGCAAACTTGTTTCTTTAGTCTCCTCAGAGATGGTTCCTCCTCCTCAGTGCTCAACTCTTACCATAACTGATGTAACAATCCCCCGTCCCTGTGGTCCGGAACGGGTGATGTCACGAACGACACTTAATATAATACACAATTAATATAGAGCTACTAATAAACTCTAAACATATATTACAATCCAAAATCTTACACTTCAAAAAGTGTTTATAAACTTAGAACGTTTATATAATAAGGCAAGTCTAAGAATGTAATGACCGTATTTCTACTAGGAGTTTAAGTTGGATAAAGTGAATAACTAAGAGTAAATGGTGGCTCAAGGTGAATAAATGGAAAATTAGGGACTTGAGTGAAATATTAAGAAAATATAAAAGGGGTAAAATTTTCCCTAATTTCTCATAAGGAGAACCTAGTGGCGGCTAAACACATGAGAGCAGAGAAGGGAGTAAGGGATAGAGACGTAGTTGAATTGAAGAAGGCTTGTGGATTGTTGGGAACATTGTATTCGATCTAAGTTCTTCTTAATTCTTGTTGCTTTCTATATACTTGCTTGTTAATTTTTCAAGAGAACCTTTGATTTGGTCTTTAATGGAGCTCTTTGGAAATGGTGGGTGTAAATCCTTGAATTGGGTTTAAGTTAGGTTGTTTTCCTCCTGTTTAATAAAACCCTACACCCTTAATGATTCGTCTTGATTAGGAGCGAATACTCCATTTCTGTCTGTGCGATTGATAACACATAGCTTGTCCATCGGGGAAGCCCTCGGACAAGATACTAACTGAAAAGGGTGACTCGGAACCCCATCCATCAGAGGACCGGGAGCCTGCTCAACCGGGGAGACCCGACAACGGCTTATACCGGGGTGGCCCGGGAGTTTGCTCAACCGGGGGAGTCCTGGGAGCTCGCTCACACCGGTGGGACCCAGGAGCTTGTTCAACCGGGGGAGATCCGGGAACATGCTCACCTAGGGGAGGCCCGGTAGTGGTATGCACCAGGGGGACCTGGGAGCCTCTCAACCCACCAAAGATCGGGGTTTAACCGGGAGGCGGTGAGTTAGTCGATTAGATTCTGGGAGGTTGGGACGATACAAAACCTTTGAGAATTGGGAATGGTTAGAGCAAGTTGTGTTAGATTCTGGGAATTGGTTAATCATATTCGTCTGTTGAAACTTGTAAGAAATCCGTGTTGCCTTGGGGTGAGACCAAATCGCTTGTTAAATCCAACGCAATCAGGTGAGTTCCATGTCCTAATCTTTTTATAAAATGGAAATGGAGTATATTGAGAATTATCTACCATGATTCATTTTAATTGAGTACAATGTTATGGAACTGAAAGGTGAGTAGCTCGTTATTAATATCTGCTTATAATTGTTCTCATGTGCTATTTTAATTGTGAAAGTTTGTTATGTTGTAAAGTTGTGCGCCATGGCTTGTTACCATCGGGGATGGTTGAACCGTATGCCCGGAATTCATTTCCTAAGCACACGGAGACGGCATCGAGTAGGTGGCCGGCTGGGGATCTATTGGGGGGCCCAGGTGTGGTGATTATGGAGTTATTCGTGAATCGATTCCGGACGCGGAAATTGTTCATGTAACACCCTGAAATTTTATCCCAATTGAAGAAAAATGTTGAACTGGGTGAATAGGTAATGGAAGAACCACATATAGAGTATGCATGTAGTGCCATGTGGTTGTGACTCCTGTCACAATAGCACCAATGGTACTGAGAGTATAGTCGTCTCGGCTATAGTGCCATGTAGTTGTGACATCTGTCACAATAGCACTAGTGGTACTAAGAGTATAGTCCTCTCGACTATAGTGCCATGTAGTTGTGACATCTGTCACAATAGCACCAATGGCACTGAAAGTGTGGTAGTCCCGATTATAGTGCCATATAGTTGTGACATATGTCACTATGGCACCGGCGTCACCGAGTATTTGGTCGTCCCAACGAATATGCCAGGTAATTATGGAAATGGTAGGATAACAGGTATAATAGCATCAAATGTTTCGAGATAACGATCGAGGAATGGCCAGGATAAAGGTCGAGGAATGTTCGGAAAAACGGTTGGGAAAGCCGTCGAAAAAGGCCTCGACACATTCCGCGCGACAGTGCCCGCTACATTGACAAATGGGACTCTAGCATGGTAGGGTTGTGCGAGACAAGGTTCTCTCGGTACATTTCGCACGACAGTGCCCGCGACAGTGACAAATGTCACTGTTGCATTTCAGGGTCGCGCCAATCTTAGAGTGCATAAAATCGGGATTTTCTTCATTTGGTCATATCTTGCTCATTTCTTCTCCGTTTTGGGCGATTCAAAGTGCCATGGTTTGGTATTTGAGAGCTTTTCAAGGATAGATTATTAGTTTTGGGAAGATCCAAGAGTATTTGGTGGTGGATTGGAAGCAAAGATCAAACATTCATCATCATCACCTCCATCTTTGAGAATTTTGGGGTTTTCTAGGTTTTCACCAAAAACTATATGGTAAGTTTAATTTCTCTATCTATAAACCTTGTTAGGTGATATAAATACTCCATTGATGGTTTCCTAGTGTTTGATTCCTTCGATTTCGGTTTGTAAGATTTTGAAAGATTTGGGTCCAAAATTAGGGTTTTGCCCAAAATGGAGGATTTTGATGTAACATGTTCGGGTATCGATTATATATGATTTTGGATGTATATTTATGGTGGAAAATATATGGATCTAGGTTTTGAAGGACTTTGCTAGTGGACTCGGAATTCTTCAAGGAAGCTTAAAGCGGGGTAAAATCTAGATTTAGCCTAAATCTAGCAAGGTGAGTTCAAGATGCTTTGTAAAAACTATGTACATGCCAAAATGTGTATTTTAAATTAAAAATATATTTTACTTGGTATTTGTCAAGTGTGAGATTTTAATAAGTTTTCATATTTGGTAAACTTGGGTTGTTTAGTTCCATGAAATGCTCATATTTGGGTTTTGAATGTTTCAACAAGTAAATGACATGTTTTACATATTCTTAGCGATTTGGTACAATTCAATCCCATTTTATGAATTATGCATCTTCGGTGATTTTTGTACAAATGAAGTCTAATTTATGACGTACGACATTTTGGGATATTTGAGTTCATAAACTATTTGGTTAATCCTTGGTCCCACTACGTGATGAGTTTTGGGTTAATCACATCTTTGGGGTATATGTCTGCATAAACGTCGTTTAAAGCATTTCATTATTTTGGGGGACCGTTATTTGTTGCTAAAATGGATTTCGAGCATTTTAGCTCGGTGTTGACTTAAAAGAGTCTTGAGGACATTTTTACGGATTTAATGGCTCGATTTAGAGTCCAAATTATGTTTTACAACTTAATGCATTTTATTTCATAATTATGATAATTACAGGCTGGAGTGCTTTAGTCATTCATGTGTAGTCATGCAATCTTAGACTGTGTTGCATTGGATCCATAGGCACGTAAGCCAGTCTTATTTGATGGTCAGTTGGGTGGTACGGGGTGGACTCCGGGACTCATGTTCTATGACCTTGTCTTTTCAAGTGTACACTAGGAGGGCTGAGTCCGGGTTGTGCTATCATGATGATGGGTAGTCCGCTTATGGGCATTTATGGGGCCTTCGCCTTGTTGGGGGCAATGCCATAGTTGTATCCCCCTTGTGCCGAGCCTTTGGCGTATTCTCGTAATATTAGCTAAGGTCAGTTGTCTCTTTTGGTGTAGCTTGAAGGGAGTCGTAGGGGCAATTGGGCTTGAGTGTCGTGAAGTGTCATACGTTTAACGTTGTTTGAGTGGCATACTTTTGTGTTCCTCCACTCTCAACGGATACGGGTATCCCCCGTTGTTGGCCCGTAGTATTTTGGATATTTAATTGTCCATGCTTTAATATTTGGATTTCATTCTATTTTATGGTCGCATGAGTATTAGTTCGAGTTACATGTTTTCGATGACGTACCATATCTTTATGGATTGTTTTCCGCTATTTAAGGGTCGAGTATTATGCCCCACCCGTGTTTGGGTGTTTTGGGATATGAAGTGTTATCTACGTCTTCACAAATTGGGTGTCGAATTATAATCCCGTTTTGGGTGAGTTATGGGTTGCATCGTTTTATAAAGAATGTGTGTTTGGGAGCATTGTCTTTAAAAATGCATATTATGGGGAAAATGTGTCGTTTCCATTTTAAAGTAAACCATTTCTAAGGACCTTGATTTGAACTGAATTCCTTTCTTTTAAAGATATATTCATTCATGCTAAAACTCTTGAGCTCACTAGGCGTTAAGCCTAATCTTTTTATTTGTCGGCATGTGCATCAGGTTCCAGTTGGGGGTTCGGACTCTAGTAGCCTCATGAAGAGTTGAGCCTTAGCTTTATACAAGAGTAAGTTATTGATGAAGTCTTCCGTAGGTTGGAGATAGTAACTGTTATTGGGTTTTAGTAGCACCCGTCTTTATTATATATTGTGTGTATTGAGGTTAAATCTTAAATTGTGATTGTAGATTAAGCAATTATCGATGTATTTAGAAAATTTTAAATTAGCTGCTAATTCCAGATTTGAGGGTGTTACAAGTTGGTATCAGAGCTTAAGTTTGAGAGAATTAGGTATTGATTTTTGGATGCCTAGACTCAAACTAGCGTACTTTTAAGTGCTTGAAAGTGATATTTCACCAATAGGCACATTAAGATGGGATGTTTTGAGGATGGAGTCACTATGAACGGGAATCACGTCGAGGGTAACAAGGATGATCATGTACAGTACGTTCATAATTACACCTGGCCAGTGTTATGGTGAACCTACAAGCTACATGTGCATACTTGGACTACTTTGATGTGACGACCGTTGGGGTAGTGAAGAGGCTCCAAGTGAGTAGCCGTTAGGAGAGGCTGATGATCTTAGTATTCGTCCCTTGGAGTGACGGTAAGCATGGTGATTACATTAAGTGGACCTTTTCGGGTCAGAGTGATTGGTTGTATTAGAACCATAGAATTTTGAAATCGACATTATTCGAAGAAAAAATTGTAACGTGAACCTATGAAATCCTTGGTTATTGTCCTAAGATGTTAAGCATCCGGATGACGGTGATCAATTTCATGCACGAAGTTTATTTCTAAAATAAATTTGCATCAATTGTTCTCACATTTTCAAAGTATAAAGTGAGTTAAATTATAAAGCCTTGATAAAGCATTTAGCACTCATCTGATTTTTAGACCATGATCTTAAACAAGCATGAAATTATTTTATTGCACGTGGTTGCAAGCTTTGTTGAGACTTGTTTATTCTCATTGCTTCATAACGCTATTTTCAATTATTGTGATGTTCGTATTTTGACGTTGCGTAGAGTCTTGGACAAGTAACTAAGACTATGACCTTAACATTAGATATCCTCTACATATGTTAAGGCCTTGGACGGAGAGTTGTCTTCCACTATTTTAGTGTTTGAGTTTCTTGGGAATTATATTTCGTGTGGGTTTTGTTAAGTTTTATGGAGTATTGTTTTACGACGTTCACGACGCTTGGGTGAACCTCAAAATACACAGTTTAAGTTATTTGCGTGCGTTTTGTACGGGTTGTTGGGAAATTTATTTCATAAGAATTTTGTTGGTGGATGTCACCCATATGTTATTTTGGTATTTCAATGTTGTGTGGGTTCATTTTTGAGTTTTATGCAAATGTAGGACGTTGTGTACAACTTAGTGGGTGAGTTGATTTAAACTTTTAGTATGAGTAAACTTATGAAAAACCTAGAATGGGTTCGTGTTGAACTGAGGCTTTGAGCATTTTTTGATTGTCGTTTTATCATTGTTGTTTCACGAAATTTGTTATATTGCTTTTCTTGCATGCATGAAATAATTGTCACTATGTTGGGTCAAGGAGCGTTTTATCCGTTCGACTAAAGTCGAAGTCGATTTAAATTATTTTATATTTGGCCAAATCGCATGCACTTCTCGTTTTACTATGTTTGAGAAATAAACTGGTGTATGTGGGACATATAGGAGTTTTGACTCCACATCATTTTTTTTGGTTAAATGAGAAATTTTGGAAATTTGATTACGTAAATTTCTCCCTCCGGAATATATACAAACTTTTGTTGCACGCCGCCTTAGTGCGGGAAATTATTTGAGGTACATAATATAAGTGATGCATATTCGGACCATAGCGGTCCATCTGAAAAGGTTGTTGCGCTTATTTTATCATTGTCGTTAATAGCATGAGTGGTGATCAAATGATTTCGAAATATGTGACGTTGTGACCGCTTTGTACACTTGCCGAGTAAACGGTAGTGGATTTTTACTCGTATGTTTAATTGTATAAAGCTTATGAACTTGGAAGTTTTATAAAATGTTAAATTGGCATATTTAGCTTGGAAAACCCTTGAACTCATTAGAACCATAGTTTTAATCCCTCCTTGCGAAAGGACTGTAATAAGGACTAGAGCCGTCCTTGGGGATTTGAAGCGTCGGATGAGACGATCTGTGGTCAGTCTGAATTTTGGGACTTCGGGTTCATAGATTGGTTTACGCGGAAGTAATGGAGACGTTAGGCTTGTGCCTTCTCTTAGTTAATTAAGTGATGATCTTCCCATCTCGATAAGCCTTTGGGTTAAAATTGTGTACGGTCGTGTGGGTATGGTTGGTTTTGAATTTGTGGGTTATTGGTACGTCGACAAATTAATTATCTGTGGTGTGCCACCTTATTAGGTATTGGTGAATAATGATGATGTTATGTTTTGTATATAAAGATGTATGATTTGGGGTTTTAATTCCATATTAGGTGTCAACTTTAAATATTTTTGGGTATCGGCTCAGTGCAAGACGACTTGTTCTTTGGAGGTCAATGAATCCTTGGGATGATTGGAAGTATCCCCGTGGGATCATGAGAAATGTTAGTGTCACCGTGGTGGAATTTAAAGAAAATTAGATGTTGGTAATTAAGTATTGATGTACATGATATTCTTGATAGGGTAAGGCTCGTATTGATGGAATGTTTGGAGTTTGAGAATAGATCGGGTTGTGTGATAGCCTAATCTGAATTAACCAACTTCCTGAAAGGCGTATTGGTACGTCCTTGGGAGTAAGACTTTACCAATATCAAGGGTGAATTATTAATAAATTTTGGGAATTCTTTCGGTTCATGTTGGTCATTGGAATACGGATTCAGAATTGAGTTGAGTTGGGTCAGATTAGTCAATGAGAAGTTGAGATCACGAGCTGCCCTTGGGGTAGTACGTGTCACCAAAGGTTGGGAGGCAACCGAGATCATGTGGTTAGAAATTGATCCAGTAAGATTCTATGTTTTCTCTGGTATAAGTGTAATGTATCAAGGTGGATATTAGATGCGAGAATCTTCACGAAAATCATCTTGACAGGTTTTGTAAAGTGGTCATCGAACATCATTTACGGATGAATTGGGACAGGGACGTATCCTTGGAGGGAATGAATTAGCCGATTTGTGAAAATGATGTTATTTGAGGCTTATATCTTCAGAATGTTACCCCTTTTGGAAGTGTATATGATAAGACAATTATCGGACTGATACTCAGTATTGTGTATTATTAAGATGTTTTGTGTATAAATTAGATTTCGAGGACGAAATCTCTTTTAAGGTTGGGAGGATTGTAACACCCTGAAATTTTATCCCAATTGAAGAAAAATGTTGAACTGAGTGAATAGGTAAAGGAAGAACCACATATAGAGTATGGATGTAGTGCCATGTGGTTGTGACTACTGTCACAATAGCACCAATGGTACTGGGAGTATAGTCGTCTCGGCTATAGTGTCATGTAGTTGTGACATCTGTCACAGTAGCACCAGTGGTACTAAGAGTATAGTCATCTCGGCTATTATGCCATGTAGTTGTGATATTTGTCACAATAGCACCAATGGCACTGAAAGTGTGGTAGTCCCGATTATAGTGCCATGCAGTTGTGACATATATCACTATGGCACCGGCGTCACCGAGTTTTTGGTCGTCCCAACGAATGTGCCAGATAATTATGGCAATGGAAGGATAACTGGTATAATAGCATCAAATGTTTCGAGAGAAAGATCGAGGAATGGCTGGGATAAAGGTCGAGGAATGTTCGGGAAAACGGTCGAGAAAGCCGTCGAAAAAGGCCTCGGTACATTCCGCGCGACAGTGCCCAATATAGTGAGAAATGGCACTCTAGCATGGAAGGGTCACGTGAGGAAAGGGTCTCTCGGTACATTTCGCGCGACAGTGCCCGTGACAGTGACAAATGTTACTGTTGCATGTCAGGGTCGCGCCAATCTCACAGTGCATAAAATCGGAATTTTCTTCATTTGGTCATATCTTGCTCATTTCTACTCCGTTTTGGGTGATTCAAAATGACATGGTTTCGTATTTGAGATATTTTCAAGGATAGATTATTATTTTTGGGAGGATCCAAGAGTATTTGGTGGTGGAGTGGAAGCAAAGATCAAACGTTCATCATCATCACCTCCATCTTTGAGAATTTTGGGGTTTTCTAGGTTTTCACCAAAACCTATGTGGTAAGTTTACTTTCTCCATTTCTAAGCTTTGTTAGGTGATATAAATACTCCTTTGATGGTTTCCTAGTGTTTGATTCCTTCGATTTCGGTTTGTAAGATTTTGGAAGATTTGGGTCCAAAATTAGGGTTTTGCCCAAAATGGAGGTTTTGATGTAACATGTTCGGGGATCGATTCTATATGGTTTTAGATGTATATTTATGGTGGAAAATATATGGATCTAGGTTTTGAAGGACTTTGCTAGTGGACTCGGAATTCTTCAAGGAAGCTCAAAGCGGGGTAAAATCTAGATTTAACCTAAATCTAGCAAGGTGAGTTCAAGATGCTTTGTGAAAACTATGTGCATGCCAAAATGTGTATTTTGAAGTAAAAATATATTTTACTTGGTATTTGTCAAGTGTGAGATTTTAATAAGTTTTCATATTTGGTAAACTTGGGTTGTTTAGTTCCATGAAATGCTCATATTTGGGTTTTGAATGTTTCAACAAGTAAATGACATGTTTTACATATTTTTAGAGTTTTGGTACAAATCAAGCCCATTTTATGAATTATGCATCTTCGGTGATTTTTGTACAAATGAAGTCTAATTTATGACGTACGACATTTTGGGATATTTGAGTTCATAAACTATTTGGTTAATCCTTGGTCCCACTACATGATGAGTTTTGGGTTAATCACATCTTTAGGGTATGTGTCTGCATAAACGTCGTTTAAAGACATTTAATTATTTTGGGGGACCGTTATTTGTTGGTCAAATGGACTTCGAGCATTTTAGCTCGGTGTTGACTTAAAAGAGTCTTGAGGACATTTTTCCGGATTTAATGGCTCGATTTAGAGTCCAAATTATGTTTTACAACTTAATGCATTTTATTGCATAATTATGATAATTACAGGTTCGAGTGCTTTAGTCATTCATGTGTAGTCATGTAATCTTAGACTGTGTTGCATTGGATCCATAGGCACGTAAGTCAGTCTTATTTGATGGTCAGTTGGGTGGTACGGGGTTGGACTCCGGGACTCATGTTTTATGACCTTGTCCTTTCAAGTGTACACTAGGAGGATTGAGTCCGGGTTTTTCTATCATGACGATGGGTAGTCCGCTGATGGGCGTTTTGTGGGCCTTCGCCTTGTTGGGGCAATGCCATAGTTGTATCCCCCTTGTGCCGAGCCTTTGGCGTATTCTCGTAATATTAGCTAAGGTCAGATGTCTCTTTTGGTGTAGCTTGAAGGGAGTCGTAGGGGCCCTTGGGCTTGTGTGTTGTGAAGTGTCATACGATTAACGTTGTTTGAGTGACATACTTTTGTGTTCCTCCACTCTCAACGGATACGGGTATCCCCGTTGTCGGCCCGTAGTATTTTGGATATTTAATTGTCCATGCTTTAATATTTGGATTTCATTCTATTTTATGGTCGCATGAGTATTAATTCGAGTTACATGTTTTCGGTGACGTACCATATCTTTATGGATTGTTTTCCGCTATTTAAGGGTCGAGTATTATGCCCCACCTGTGTTTGGTTGTTTTGGGATATGAAGTGTTATCCACGTCTTGACAAATTGGGTGTCGAATTATAATCCCGTTTTGGGTGAGTTATGGGTTGCATCGTTTTATAAAGAATGTGTGTTTGGGAGCATTGTCTTTAAAAATGCATATTATGGGGAAAATGTGTCGTTTCCATTTTAAAGTAAACCATTTCTAAGGACCTTGATTTGAACTGAATTCCTTTCTTTTAAAGATATATTCATTCATGTTAAAACTCTTGAGCTCACTAAGCGTTAAGCCTAACCTTTTTATTTGTCGGCATGTGCATCAGGTTCTAGTTGGGGGTTCGGACTCTAGTAGCCTCATGAAGAGTTGAGCCTTAGCTTTATACAAGAGTAAGTTGTTGATGAAGTCTTCCGCAGGCTGGAGATAGTAACTGTTATTGGATTTTAGTAGCACCCGTCTTTATTATAGATTGTGTGTATTGAGGTTAAATCTTAAATTGTGATTGTAGATGAAGCAATTATCGATGTATTTAGAAAATTTTAAATTAGCTGCTATTTCCAGATTTAAGTGTGTTACAGTTCACGATTATGTGATAACTGGTTCTTGGTTAATTTTAACGTTGCCTTTTTGTTTTTTTAAAATTATTTTAAGTTGTCCGAGGCTGGGAATTCACTAGACATTCCGGTCTAACTCTAGCTTTCAATTTCTTTTCTTTTAAAACCCATTTTCAGGTAATGGTGCCGTTGGTGCTTCATTCAAGGGAAGGGAAAATATTGTGTGCTAGAGGTTGAAGGAAGTCGGATTAGAAGCGGTGGTAGATATTGAATCATAGTCTCTCGGTTGTGATAGAGCTTTTTACTTCTTATGTCACGTTTATTTACCTTCTTTCGTTCTATATTGGGACCCATTTTGGGATTTACATTATTTTACGTTGTGGATTTGTTTTCGTGCTTTTACAATTGGTATCAGAGCCATGGTTTAAGGGATTTAGGTGACCGGATGAGCCTAAACTTAAACTGTGGGATAGAGTTGGGGACACAGCCGAGATGTAGGGTGCTTTTAGGAAGATCTCTATAAGTGCACTAAATTTAAGGTAGTGAGCATTGTCATGTAAAGTAATTTTACATTACACCTGGCCAATGTAATTGTGAATTCAGGTACATGTACGCGCTTAAATTACCTTTTTATGCGTAGTAGTCAATTACCTTTTTATGCTTAAATTACCTTTAGGACTTTTGGACACAACAGTTCAGAACTCGGTCTTAACGACAAAGCTTCTATTCAATCAAGAATAGAACCAGCACCTAAAGGATTCACTTCTTCTAACTCTAACTCTACTTCATCTGAGTTAGATTTATTGTTTATTGATGCCTTTGATGATATATGTGTAGATTTTGAAAAAGGCATATCCACATCAATAACAAGTGGTACAAGCTCGGAGGTCCCTACTATTTCTGAAGACATGTCTGGACCTTCCGAAGAAGTCACTGACACTTCATCTCCATCAGGTACGAGTACAAAGTTAGTTTCTGACTCTACTAATGCTGAATCTGTCTCTACAGATAGTTCTTCTGGAAACGAAGTCACGAGCACTTCAACTGTTAGTCCAGAAGCTTCAGTATCAGAAACACCAGTACAAGATGTCCCGAGTACATCTATGGAGCAACCTGCCGTGCATGATGAAAACGATGCGTCGAATACGCAACAAACAGTTGAAGCTCTACCAAGCACACATCGTTGGACTAAGGATCATCCCCTGACCAATGTGATAGGTGACGTACAATCTGGTGTCACGACAAGATCTGCAACAGCCAACTTCTGCATGTTTTCAAGCTTCCTTAGTTCCCTAGAACCAAAGAAAGCGTCTGAAGCTCTACGTGATCCCTTCTGGATTTCTGCTATGCAAGACGAACTTCTACAATTCGAAAGGAACAAGGTATGGCGCTTGATCCCACTACCTAAAGGTAAATCAGTTATTGGAACAAAGTGGGTGTTCAGAAATAAGAAAGACGAAGCTGGAGTAGTCGTGAGAAACAAAGCTCGACTGGTCGCCAAAGGGTATTGTCAACAATAGGGCATTGACTATGATGAAACATTCGCCCCGGTTGCAAGGATCGAAGCCATCAGAATATTTCTAGCATAAGCAGCGCACAAAAACTTTACTGTCTATCAAATGGACGTAAAGTCGGCTTTTCTAAATGGCGTTTTGCATGAGGAGGTTTACGTGGCTTAACCTGAAGGTTTCGTTGATCCTCATCACCCTGATCATGTCTATGTTTTAGACAAAGCACTTTATGGTCTTAAACAAGCACCGCGAGCCTGGTATGAAACTCTCACTAAATTTCTACTTGCTTCTGGTTTTAAGAAAGGTACTGTTGATACAACCTTATTTCTTAAAAGGCAAGGTGAGGACTTGATTCTCATTCAGATTTATGTTGACGACATAATTTTTGGGTCGACAAATCAGAAATTTTGTAAGAACTTTTCAAAAATAATGGAAATAAAGTTTGAGATGTCGATGATGGGTGAATTGATTTTCTTTCTTGGTCTACAAGTAAAGCAATTACCCGACGGCATATTTATTAATCAAGCTAAATATATAAAAGATATTTTGAAAAAGTTCAATATGTCAGATAGTTCAGTCATGAAAACACCAATGGCTGCTGGTACACTCTTAGACGCAGATCCCTCCGGGAAACCTGTTGATCAAAAGGTGTATCGTAGCATGTTTGCCACATGCTTTTGTGCGAGATATCAGTCTAATCCTAAAGAGTCGCACTTAACTGCTGTTAAGCGAATCCTTAGATATCTCAAAGGCTCTCCCAATCTAGGCCTTTGGTATCCAAAGGATTCTCGTTTTGAACTAACTGCCTTTACAGATGCTGATCATGCAGGATGTAAGCTAGACCGGAAAAGCACCTCTGGGTCATGTCAATTCATAGGTGACAAACTTGTGAGTTGGACTTCAAAGAAACAAAACTGTGTTTCAACATCCACTGCCGAGGCTGAGTATGTAGCTGCTGCTAGCTGCTGTTCTCAAGTCCTCTGGATGACGACACAGTTAAGGGACTTTGGATACAACTACAAGCGTGTTCCTATTTATTGCGATTCCAAGAGCGCAATATCTATAACTACTAATCCGGTACAGCATTCGAAGACCAAGCATATCGACGTACGCTATCATTTTATCAAGGATCATGTAGAAAAAGGTAACATTGAAATGCACTTTGTTCAAACTGACTTCCAGTTAGCTGACCTTTTCACCAAGCCATTGGATGAAAAGCGTTTTCAATTTCTCATCAGCAAACTTGGAATGTTGAACATGTCTTAAACCTTACTCATGATTCTAGGGGGAGTATTCCAAGTTTTGATCTTGTATGTTATTTTCCAACTGTTGTTAACGAGAGAGGAATTATTTTCATAAATGATTACCATTATTTCTTTTATTTATGCAGGTTTGGTCAAGTGACAATGGCTTCTAATCACATCGGATTAGAACCCGCACTTCAGTGCCTTATTTTTTCTGTTTTTTTTATTTCTTAATCTTCAAAAAAAAAGAAAAAAAAGTTAAGGGAGAATATCTGTGATATTAACACATTTTTGGATACTTAAATGCTTATCTGACCGTGTGTTCTTAAAGATAAATACTTGCGTTTTATCTTGTCAATATACTTTGTCAAGTATTCATACACATAACGGTTCAGAACATTCTATTTGACTTTGTTATTACCATGTTTCAAAAGTTAAATCTTTCTATGGTAATACTCACGTTATTTGTATTCATTGTTGATTGAATCAAACGTCATTTCATGTGCTTTCATTGAAAATATGTTTATATATTGTTCATATAAACAACATTCGTTTTTGATTCTCCAAAATCTTATTCTTCATGACAAAATGATATGAGCTTAATTGTCAAACTCTTTTAGTTTGAGGGGGAGAATTGCATCGTCAAACATCTTCTGTTTTGACATCTCCGAATATTATATTCTTCATGTAACAAGTGGTATTTGTGCTTACATGTACAAAAAGCTTGTTGAACACTATGTTTTTTTTAGGATCATACATGGGATTCAGTGTGAGAACTTAACAGAACTTCCATGGATTCACGATAACCAGTGTTTCCTACCCAGGAAGTATTCCCTGAGTGATTGAGGGGAGAGGGGTCAAAAGATTTGAGTGTTGGTGTGTGAAAAGAGGTAAAATGGAAAAGAGAGATTGGTTAGACGTGAGCATTAAAAGAAAGAGGGTGAGAGAACAGAGTAAAACAATATTAAACTCTGCACCAAACTTCTTTCTGAGCCGGGCAGCCACATAATCTGATTGGTTCACATTCTTTGGTGACCATCATTGAAAAAGGCAACTAGCCCATGCCATCTCTTACATACAACCTCACCAGCTACTCATTCTTTTCTCAAAAAGAGAATGTTTCACATTTTCTGGGGACGCAGCACATATGCTATTGGTTCTTCATTTGGAAGATACTAATATTGAAAAAGAAGGAAAGTTGCCCCACCTTCGAACCCTTTCTCATGCACATTGAGTCTTTGTATAATTTGTTGCTGTCTCAACAAGTTTACATATTTTGAGCCTATAATGAAAAGCAATCATCTATGCTTAATTCTTTCATATACATGCATGAACACACAGAAATTTGTTTTCTGTCAGAACGTTCATAGATAACCATGTGTTATTTGATGATTGAATGGAAGTCCTGGGGAGTCTACATCAAACCAACTCCTTATATAGTAACTTTGTGTTACTCAGTGACTTTGTGTTACTGACAGACATTCTAACTGAGTCATTTGTTGATTTAGGGTTACATCTATTAAACTATTTGAATTTGAAAAGATTCAAATGGTTACTACTTTCTATTTTAATCTGAAAAGATTGAAATAATCACTCTTTCCATCTGGGAAGACTGCTCTTATTTCCATACAGGGCTCGTTACATGAAGACTGTGCTTACGTGATCATATACAATGGGGGAGATTGTCTTGAAAAGGGGGAGATTGTTTTGCAAAGTTTTGATGATGATGATTCTCAACACTCATCAAAAAGGGGGAGAAGATACAAAAAGGGATAATATATTAAGGGGGAGAATATAATCTGAAGACTGCTGAAGATTTTAAAGAAGCTACAAAGCTACAAGTTTTGAAGATATCAACGTCATATCTGAAGAAAAGCGAAGAAAAGTGAAGACCCGAAGACAATTGCAAATTTTTTTTTAATCTTGAATCCAAAGGGGGAAATTGTTGGATCAAATAATTGTATTCAAGATTAAAGTTAAAGTTCAGGGTTTAAACTGCAATTGTGTCAAAGTTAAATTAGAGGGTCTAAACTGTATTTACTTGATAGTTACAGTTCAGGGTTTAAATTGTAATAGTTTAATAGTTATTAGCTATTGGGCCCAAGCCCATTAAGCATTAGGAAGCCCATATGGCCTGGGTATTTAAAGTTATGTTTTGTTTAGTTTTAGGGTTAAGAAACCTTTCATATTTTCATAATTATTGTTTAGAGAGAGGTAGCAAGTTTTCTCTGTATTCAAAGGGTATCAAGAACACTCAAGGGTTTCATTGTTTATTCAAGGGATTGGTATGTTACTCTGATTTATATATCTCTTGATTATTATTGTGTTACTTGATTACTTGATTGATTATTTACCAACTAGATTAAATCTGGGATAACAGGTTACGTGCAGATAGTTTAGTTTCACCATGATCGATAGAATAATTTTGTTAGGTAGTCATTAGAGGGGTGATGAAATGGAACAAAATTATAGTCTCGTGGTGTTAACAGTGGTTATGATGTGATGCATGAGGTCTCTTGTGGTGTAATTGTTGATAACCCCTAGAAGGAGTATTATTCAGAGCAATAATAAATCAAACATACATAGAACTTCGTGAGTTTGAAATGGATGAATGGTTGATTAAGGGTAAATTCTTAGTTTTAGTAAGTCTCCATGTTGGGGGCTGATGTGCCAATTTCTTTTTCTATCAGGTGAAGATGTCTGAGTTAGGACTTTGAAAATTTTAACCCAAGGTCGGGGAAAAGAAGTGAGTCTACGACTCTCGAATTATCGTCAGAATGGCAAGGATGTTGGAAAGAAGATATCGTGGTTAGATTGAAAGTTTTGGAGGCGTGAAATGTGAACAGAAATTTTAGTGGTTCATCGATATGTAGGGGTCAAAGATTAAAACCGTATGAATTGTAAATAGTTTTCCGAGACGAGAACCATGTGGACTGATCAACCAGATAGGTTGTGGAACATATGTACAGCAAGTTGTTGCTAGGGTGAGAAAGCGACTGATAGTCAAAGGTAGGGTACTGATGATGGTTGAATGGGTGCAGTGGTTGACCTAGGTTGAGTGAATAGCCTTCAACTACAAGTTGAGTTTTATGCATTACGTCTTTAAGAGTATTGCCAAAGCTTTTTTCATGACTAAGAATAGATGTGTACATAACGAATTTCATGTTTTGAAAACAATTCGAAGGGTGCAAGCGTATATTTAAAGATGGAAGACAAACCTATTTTCCGTTGCATAATAAAATTTTGAACTTAATGATTTGCAAATTACATCATTTTCGTCATGTTGAGATAAGCTTCGTTGCGAAAATCATAAAAACATTTGACTGCAGGCTTGTGTAACCAAAATGAGTTTTGACGCGTTGATATTCTATAACTGAATGCGAGAGCCAACTGTTTTACTTCGTGCAAGTGATTTTGACCATAATTCTTCTAGTTGTATAGGAAAGGTTTCTTTCCGTATTTCAGCTGTAATGACATCGTGTTAGTGGTCAAGGCTGTGTTTTACCGGAAAAAAACTATATATATATATAGTGCAGATTATTCTCGAGATTGTTGAGCATGACTTGAAGTATGAGAGTGTTGAGTCGTGGGTGCTCAAGTTGTTTTCAGGGGTTGTACTTTTCGAATGTTCAAATATGATAAGTGATTTCCAATTTTTGTGTCGCCATGCATGAAGGCTATGAGCTCAGTAAGTTGTGAAGGTATTGGGTTTAAAGTTAAGGAATGGTTTCGAGAGTGGGGATGAGTCAGTCAAGCCAATAGTGGATGAGTTATGACCCCGATGTTTTTCTTAAGGAAAGAGAGGTGAATATGGAAATGTCAGAAATAGACCTTGGTATTGATAGTATTATGGTGGTTTGAACTCTTGTTTGATAGCTTGAAATGTTGTTGTCATTGAAAGATTGTGTTTGGGGTGGAGGAACGTGTGGTTGTCGGGTACTGATATTAGTAACTCGTATGTGTATCATTGAGGCTGTAGTGATATGGTAAAATAAGTGAGTCTGAGTTTTGGGGGTGGTCTTGTAAGTTAAACCTCGCATCAAGTAATCTTTAAACCTCTTTCAAGTGAGGATGGTGAGGTACAAGGCTAAAGGTGATATGTTAGGGAAGGGTGGATTTGTCAGAAAGCCTTGCTGTCATAGATATTATGGGAGCACCATCACGTCGTTTCTATTTTATGATTAAAGTTAACAACCGGTTGATATGTGCAACGTTACGGGTGTATCAAAAGTTGGAGTGTAAGAACTCACTTTGGTGTGTGTAGACATAGGAGGTCGTGCAGAAAAGATGTATACTAGTCGGATGTTGGACCACTTCGCGTGGGTGACATGATAGTGAAAGGTTGCTACTTGGAGGACTGTTTTCCCACGGGGTTTTGGAGCTTCATAAAAAGGATGAAGTAATTAGTTCAACCAAAGTGAGTTCTTTGAATATATCGACCGAGAAGGGTCTACGTATTGGCGTTGGAATGGGTCCTTGGGAAACTTCGAATTGTGGCTCGTATAAACGTGATAAGGGTCAAAGTATGGGATAGACTAGTTTATATGCCTACAAGGGAGTAGGAAGACAAGGTCGATTTTGTACGGAGATGATCGTGAGAATCCGGTCTGAGGTGTGAGGTTGTGGACGGAGATTTGGTGGGTAAGTTAGAAGCATCTTTTGTCAAGGTAGACATGCAAGTCGACGCTATGGTAATTTATGTTAAAGGTTGATAAGCACAAATGGAAACCCTTTTCCGGAGGTCTCGGTTGAATTTACATAAAGTGTTACACATGTCGTTGGGATGCGTGGACTGAAAGTTGGCATTATGATAGGGATTTTTTCGGAATGGAAGGGTGGATCGGTGGATAGAGGTTGATCAAATGAAGAAACATGTGCTTGATGGTTGAGTGAGTCATTGAGAGAGCTTATTTTGGAACCAGTGAAAGTTTGATGGTGTTGGATTGTTTGGTTTTCAATGTGGTGTAGTAGACACAGAATCTGGAGGAATGTGAATTGTTCCTGGTGTATAAAAGAAATTATCTGAGAAGACAACAGTTGGAGGAACTAGAAGTGGGTGGTTGCCTCAAACTCTGGTAGCTTCTCGGGATGACGTACTTGGTTTTCCCGATTGAGGATTGTGGTGCAACCGTTGGCTAAGCATAGTAATGCAAAGATGTTTGCAACGTATATGATTAATCAAGGATGGAGTGAGTAATGATTGGCCCTAGCTCGAGGAAGTGGAGTTGGTATGTTGAAATGAATGGGGTAACCGAGAGTAAGAGTTTGGCAAGTCACATGGAACTGTGGAACTATGCATTCAAATTCCATTAGAGGGTACACAGACTTCTAATGAGAATGTAAAAAGGAAATTATGGTGTATGTTATGGTTCTGCTGGCGAGAAAAACTAAACTGTGCGGTTGTGATAAAGCTCGTATCCATTAGTGAGTCGATCTTTGGAAGAAGGTTTGATGTTTTCAAGAAGAAAGGGGTAGATGGAGGTAGTGCTCAGAGTGAAGGACCTTTGTATCAAACCTGGTATTGTGTGGAAAGGATTCCAAGGGAGCTCGTCGTCTAGGGTTGGCCATTTGGTATAGTCTTGTATGATCATGGTCATCCCTGTTGAGCGAGTAAAGCTTGAATTTATTTCACGTATGGTCGAACGAAGGTGAATTTATTGAAGTACGTGTCAGTATGGTTCGTAAAATTGGAGTTGGTAGGCTATGTAGGTGATGAATTGTGGAAGTTTCTTTTATTTATCTAGGAATATGGGGTGATGACGTTTAGGGCGGTGTAAATATATGGACAAACCGAGAAATATTTGTTATGGTTATAGACTATAGATGGGATGTCGTAATCGATGGAATTATGAGGAATGATTAATTTGTTTCATATTTATAATTTAAAGTGTTTGTTGAACGTTGGGGTGGCAATACCTTTGCAAGGAATACGAATGGATGAGAAGTTGAATTATGTCATAGGGTCGGAGACAAATCTTGGACTGTAAAGTTATAGTTAAGAACCAAAGAGAAGAAGATTAGTCTGGTAAAAGTTCACTGGCGTGTCCGTAAGGTTCAGGAAGCAACTTGGGAAGTTGAATCGGTAATGCGAGTCAAGTATCCTCATTTTTTCGAAGAGGAGATTCTGGGGACGTAATCCTTTTAAGAGGGGGATATTTGTAATGACCGTATTTCTACTAGGAGTTTAAGTTGGATAAAGTGAATAAGTAAGGGTAAATGGTGGCTCAAGGTGAATAAGTGGAAGATTAGGGACTTGAGTGAAATATTAAGGAAATATAAAAGGGGTAAAATTCTCCCTAATTTCTCATAAGGAGAACCTAGTGGCGACTGAACACCTGAGAGCAGAGAAGGAAGAAAGGGATAGAGACGTGGTTGAATTGAAGAAGGCTTGTGGATAGTTGGGAACCTTTTATTCGATGTAAGTTCTTCTTAATTCTTGTTGCTTTCTATATCTTTGCTGGTTAATTTTTCAAGAGAACCTTTGATTTGGTCTTTAATAGAGCTCTTTGGAAATGGTGGGTGTAAATCCTTGAATTGCGGTTTAAGTTAGGTTGTTTTGCTCCTGGATAATAAAACCCTACACCCTTAATGATTCGCCTTGATTAGGAGCGAATACTCCATTTCTGTCTGTGCGATTGATAACCCATAGCTCGTCCACCGGGGAAGCCCCCGAATTGGATATGAACTGGAAAGGGTGACTTGGAACCCCGCCCACCGGAGGACCGGGAGCTTGCTCAACCGGGAAGACCCGAGAGCAGCTTGCACTGGGGTGGCCCGAGAGTTTGCTCAACCGGGGGAGTCCCGAGAACTCGCTCACACCGGGGGGACCCGGGAGCCTACTCAACCAGGGGAGACCCGGGAGCATGCTCACCTAGGGGAGTCCCGTGAAAGGCTTGCACCAGGGGGACTCAGGAGTCTCTCAACCCGCCAAGGATTGGGGTTTAACCAGGAGGCAATGAGTTAGTCGATTAGATTCTGGGAGATTGGTACAATGCGAAACCTTTGATAATTGGGAATGGTTAGACCAATTTGTGTTAGAGTCTGGGAATTGGTTAATCTTATTCGTTTGTTGAAACTTGTAGGAAATCTGTGTTGCCTTGTGTGACACCCTAAAAATTGGGGTAATTTAAAATTCGAAATTTCGGCAATATAACGTTTATAAATAGGACAAACCATCCAAATAATGGGCAAGGCGTGAACATTCACAAAACCTGTCAATAAATGCGGAAATGACAACAAACCAATCCAAGCCAAACCAAACCAAACCAACTCTATCTAGATTACATAGGTTGTCAACCCAATACCATAATAAATAAATTTGGTTTAAACATCAAGTCTCCAAATCAACTAACATCCAGCAATTTCCTCAATAAACCAAAATCTTCACTCAACCCCTCGACGACCTGCCGCTAAGGGAACCTGTTATACACATCAATTTCGAAAAAGTTTTGGGCTTAAAGACTAGTGAGAACATACAATTTATAATTTAAATAAATATATGCAATTGTAACGAAGGGATTTCTTTTCAAGAAAATATATTTGCAATTGAACTGTTTGCCACAAAAGGGCCTTTCATATAAAATTCATCTTGCGATGACGGGGGATACCCGATTTACCAAGGATTGTCGGCGGAACACTGGGTAGGCCACAATCCGAGATGTGAGCTAAATACTTGGAACCATGGCCACGAACAACGAAGGTCCGTACGATGATGTGAGGGAGGGCACCCGAGGAACCAAGTCATACTCATTCACTAGGACTACATTATATTTCCGGGCTAGTAACCGGTCTCACATAACCGTACCAAAGGCACTCGAGGATCAAATGCATCCATAGCTACAATGGGGAAAAACATCCCAAATATATATAAGCCGACTCAATACCTAGGGATCCACTAGTATGGTCAAGACTTGTCACATTTACATTTGTGACTAACCATAGATAATCATATGGTTCCAATAACATTTTATAACCAAAATGTATTTTTATGTTTAACTGCTGATAAGAATGAAAACCATGAAAATGAGATTTATACATTCTTCCAAGTAATTCACCAAATAGGTACAAGGAATATTTCATTTTATTTAATAACAAATGAAACCCTTCCATTTCACAAGATGTAGTAAGAACCCTAAAATCCCCAAAAACTCAAGTTAGATCAAAATGTAATTTTCGTAGATCCAAAACCAAGGAGATGTATTAGGAGTTCAAAATATATGTTTTGATGTGTATAAAGTTTAGAAAATGATAGTAGGAACTCACCTTGCTAGATTTAGACTAAATTTAGATTTTACCCACTTAGAGTTTTCCTTGAAGAAACTTGGTTCTTCAAACCAAATCCTCCAAAACCTAGTTCCACAAGGTTCCAACCATAAATATGCATATTCCACCATAAATAATTGTTCCCCAAACACTTAACATTAATATCTCTATTTTGGGCAAAACCCAAATTTTGACCCAAAACTCCCAAAATTAACCAAACCGAAACTTATAGAAATCAAACACTAGGAAATCAACAATAGATCATTTATAACTTATTTCATGGTTTAGAAATGGAAGGGATACACTTACCACTTAGGTTTTGATGAAAACCTAGAGAACCCAAAATAAGCTTGAAGTTGAAGATGGAGATGGTGAATCCTTGACCATAGCTTTCAATCCTACCACTTGATGATGTTTTACCTCCACAAAATCCAAGGATTTGAGCCAAAATAAGTTAGGGTTTGAAGGGAAAAGAAGGAAATCGGTTTGGGAGAGAGTAGAAGAAGTTTGGATGAGAAGAAATGAGAAAAATGGTTGATTTTCGCGACTTGACAGTAGGCTGGTCAGTCGCAGGTCACAGTCGCAGGTTCTTCCAGTTTCCTTCTCGTTTACTGTTTTGGCCGTAACTTCTTCGTTATAGCTCCGTTTTCGCTCCGGAAAGAACCGTTGGACTCGTAATTGAATCCTTCATCTATCAAGACTATAAAATCAAGGATTCAAGTCCAAAATCAAATACCTTACTTTTCCTTAATATATCAGTTTCTGTATAAACTTGAAACGATACCTTTCGAAAGTCGGGGTGTTACAATACTCCCAACCTTAAAAGAGATTTCGTCCTCGAAATCTAGCACCAACCAATCACCCAATATCGCCCTTGGCGAGGTCAAATGATTCCCTATCCAAAAGGAATACCTTCACTAAACCTTACCTCATATACGAACCCGATTACATCTCGGTTGAGGTTGTCGCCACGTTCCTTATAACGAACCATCGCCAACTCAACCTCAACTTTCCATATAACTCACCCAAAGCGGGATAAACGTTAAGTTTTGGCTTAATCACATTCTTAACATTAAATTTTAGTTGCCTCCCAGCCTTATGTTGCTCATATTACCTCAAGAGTAACTTACGACCTTATTCATTCATTTCCACCAAGAATCCCCCAAAGCAAGCCTTTCCCTTAGATACCTCTAAATACGACGCATCAAGGTCTCATTGATAATCGATTTGTACTTAAAGTCCACCTCGACATTCTCACCAAAAGTCTCAAATAAACATTACCACCAAACTCCCACCATGCACTCGAGCATCGATTTCCAAATCAGCGAAAGTTCTGACAATTATCAAAATACCAATAATTGATTCTTAATTATCAACATCTAATTTCCATAACTTTACCGCTCGTCCTGCAGACGCACCAGATCTAACGAAAATACATTGAAGCACACCAACAGTTATTGTCCTCTAAATAGAGTGTCTACACCTATCCTCGGAATGACTATTATGCAAACGTGGGTATACTACCAAATATTCAATTCCTGATTAGCAATGTCGATTCAAAGTTGGCACCTACTCTTGGAAGTAGCCACCCAAATCCAACATCCTTACCAGTCAACCATAACATCATCATTATTCACAAATACCAAACAATATAATACACCACCTACACACAACATGTCGTCGTACCAAATTCCCACCATTCCAAAACCAATCATACCCAAAGAACCGAACACGATCTTAATCCGCATGTTTAACAAAACATAAAGATTGTTACTTAACTAACTGGGAGAAAGCACATGTCTAACGCCTCAAACTCCGAGGACTCTTTTAAATCCTTAATATCGACTTCTAACACGAGGGGGCTTACACCTATAGCCCAATGAATTCAAGATTTTTCACACTACCATGCCAATTTGAAATTTATAAAATTCTCAAATACATAAGTTTTATAACAATTAAACATGCGGTAAAAATACACTATCGTGCATTCGATAGGTTTCAAAATTTATCACCAATGCCACGCATATAAAACCATTTTCAAAACTAATTTGATCAGTACTTATGTTAATAAAATGGTAACGAAAGATGCGCAACAAAATTTTCAAACGGACTACCCGGGTCCTAGTATGCATCAATTTATGCTATGCATATGAAAAAAATAACTTTCCGTCCTATAACATGTGCAATAAAAATTTGTACAACTCCCAAAAGAGGATTTCACAACTTCAACTTTAAAATCTTTTACTCTAACACAAAACGTCGGAAGATAAAATTTCCAACAAAACCTATATACGTCTGACCATTTCCCAAATGTAGCAACACAATAGGAACGTAAATATATATATATATATATATATATATATATATATATATATATATATATATATATATATATATATATTATTCGCGTTTCAAATTTGGGACGCACCGACAAAACGTACTTACCTAAGATTGTAATTACAACGACATGCAAACCGGAAATTCATTTCATGTATTGCGGAAAACTCCTATCAGTAAAATCAATAACTGAAATATGTTATGGGCAAAAGTTCTATCCGAAATGCCAAAAATCTTTCATACGATTACTCACACCAACAATATAATTTATGAAATGAATGAGAAATAGTTTTACGTACTAAAACAAGGTATAACAAGACTTTCATACAAAACCACAGAAGGAAAATTCACAAAATCGAACCTCAAAATATCTGCAATTAACAATGAAATGGCATGAAATAAAACTTCCCCACGTGACTCGTATACATCGGTTTATTCCCTAAAATTTAGTAAAGACACATGCATGCGATTTGAGCAATTGTAAGAGTAGTTTAGTTTAATTCCAAACTGTATAAATAAAATGTTTGCAAAACCCAACACAACATGCTCATAATATCGAACTCTTACAGTTTTTTCTCTTTTAGTCACAATGCGGTACGATATAAGATTTCACAATAAAATATGTGTGCGACCGTTTATTTCACAAAGCTAGTAGATTGATATGTGTATGCACCTGGTTAAAACATGAAATAATTTATGTCGTTTTCGAGTTCAAAGTCAAATATAAACATGCTCTCACCGTTCTAAAACATTGGCTGAAATACCATGACGGAAATTTCCAACAAAATATGCATACATGATATGTGAACTGAACTGCTCCCACTAACTCAAAGGGAAACAATACCTCTGTTTTTAAACCGGACAATTTCTTCAAGACTCCATTTAGTTAAAACCGAGCCAACGACCCAACAGTTTACGTAAATACCCAATGAAAGTCGATATAAATATTGAAACACTTTTGACCAACTATTATGCAAGCATGACCAAAAGTAAAATTAACTAAAATCTCATTGTTGTTTGAGACAAACCATTTTTTAAATGAACTCATACTCTTATGTTTTCAAAATGCCTCATAACACAATAATATGTGTTTTCTGAAAAAGGTTTATAAGATCAAATACACAAAATGACACTTACGTCAATTGAACTCCAATTATATATGTAAAATCATCGAAGAAACATCTCAACATGATCTATTTAACAAAATACCCAAGGATTCCAAAATGGATGTCCCAACATGTTCATAAAACTAAACATTTCAAAATAGCCAAAACTTCACATTGGTTGTAACAAAATGTTTTCCAAATGAACTTTTTCTCTTCATGTTTCCCAAACGACTCCTAGTTCAATGACATGCATTTTCCAACGGTTTATAAAATCATATGCACCAAATGGACAATTAAATATCCAAAATATAGTGGCCGACAACTAAGGTTCCTCAAATAATCAAATGTCTTTAAACAACGTTTATGAAGACACATACTTCAAAGACGTAATTAATCCAAAACTCAACACGTATTGGGACCAAAGAGTTTCAAAAGGGTTTACGGATGCAAATACGCTCAAAATGCATACAACGTAAAATAGACTTCATTTGTACAAAATCATTCAAGATGCATAAATCATTAAAAATAGAGTTTACTTGTACAAAACCACCAAGAATACGTAAATCATGCTATTTAGTTATTGAACTATTCGGAACCCAATCTGAGCATTTTAGGAGGTTAAAACAACCCAAGTTTACCAAATATGAAAACTTATCAAAATACTCACACTTTGACAAATAACCAAGTAAAACATACTTTTACTTCAAAATACACATTTTGGCATGTACACCGTTTTCACAAATCAACTTGAACTCACGCTCCTCGATTTCTATAGTTACGCTATCGTCATTCAGATGCTCAACATCTTAAGGCAAAGGTCACAGACTTCATAGGTTCACCTCATAATTTCTCCTTGAATACATCGATTCAAAAAGTCCATGGTTCAAATCCGACCAATTAATCCGACTCGAAACTGTTCACTTAATGCAATCACCATAATTACTGCCACTCCAAGTAACGAATAATAAAATCGTTAACTTTTTCCAATAGTTACCCATTCAGAAACTTTCTTACTATCCCAACGGTCGACATACCAAGGCAGTTCATACAAGTACGAGGATGTATAATAAGGAGGTTAACAGAATTGAACACGAAGGTCACGTACTACCACGTCTACCAAATATCACAACATTAGCAAACCAAGCACAAGAGAACGTACTACTACATTACCAATTGTCACAGTAACGGCACTTCAAGCACCATCACGTATAAATATCCTCATAATAACATTAGCTAGGTGAGATTATGAACATATAATACATAAAGGTCCTCGTTACCATCGCCACAACGCTTGATAACCATAGTTTCCGTCGACTCTAGGACTAACCCATCTTAGAAATTCTACCCATCTCACAAATCATTGCCTAACGTACTCAGTCTAAGTCTAGACATCTTACATTCATGCCTAGTTCACTTAAACTAGAGCTCTGATACCAACTTGTGACACCCTAAAAATTGGGGTAATTTAAAATTCGAAATTTTGGCAATATAACGTTTATAAATAGGACAAACCATCCAAATAATGGGCAAGGCGTGAACATTCACAAAACCTGCCAATAAATGCTGAAATGACAACAAACCAATCCAAGCCAAACCAAACCAAGTCTATCTAGATTACATAGGTTGTCAACCCAATACCATAATAAATAAATTGGTTTAAACATCAAGTCTCCAAATCAACTAACATCCAGAAATTTCCTCAATAAACCAAACTCTTCACTCAACCCCTCGACGACCCGCCGCTAAGGGGACCTGTTATACACATCATTTTCGAAAAAGTGTTAGGCTTAAAGCCTAGTGAGAACATACAATTTATAATTTAAATAAATATATGCAATTGTAACGAAGAGATTTCTTTTCAAGAAAATATATTTGCAATTGAACTGTTTGCCACAAAAGGGCCTTTCATATAAAATTCATCTTGCGATGACGGGGGATACCCGATTTACCAAGGATTGTCGGCGGAACACCGAGTAGGGCACAAACCGAGTTGTGAGCTAAATACTTGGAACCATGGCCACGAACAACGAAGGTCCGTACGATGATGTGAGGGAGGGCACCCAAGGAACCAAGTCATACTCGTTCACTAGGACTACATTATATTTTCGGGCTAGTAACCGGTCTCACATAACCGTACCAAAGGCACTCGAGGATCAAATGCATCCATAGCTACAATGGGGAAAAACATCCCAAATATATATAAGCCGACTCAATACCTAGGGATCCACTAGTATGGTCAAGACTTGTCACATTTACGTTTGTGACTAACCATAGATAATCATATGGTTCCAATAACATTTTATAACCAAAATGTATTTTTAAGTTTAACTGCTGATAAGAATGAAAACCATGAAAATGAGATTTATACATTCTTCCAAGTAATTCACCAAATAGGTACAAGGAATATTTCATTTTATTTAATAACAAATGAAACCCTTCCATTTCACAAGATGTAGTAAGAACCCTAAAATCTCCAAAAACTCAAGTTAGATCAAAATGTAATTTTCGTAGATCCAAAACCAAGGAGATGTATTAGGAGTTCAAAATATATGTTTTGATGTGTATAAAGTTAAGAAAATGATAGTAGGAACTCACCTTGCTAGATTTAGACTAAATCTAGATTTTACCCACTTAGAGTTTTCCTTGAAGAAACATGGTTCTTCAAACCAAATCCTCCAAAACCTAGTTCCACAAGGTTCCAACCATAAATATACATATTCCACCATAAATAATTGTTCCCCAAACACTTAACTTCAATATCTCTATTTTGGTCAAAACCCAAATTTTGACCCAAAACTCCCAAAATTAACCAAATTGAAATTTATAGAAATCAAACACTAGGAAATCAACAATAGATCATTTATAACTTATTTCATGGTTTAGAAATGGAAGGGATACACTTACCTCTTAGGTTTTGATGAAAACCTAGAGAACCCAAAATAAGCTTGAGGTTGAAGATGAAGATGGAGATGGTGAATCCTTGACCATAGCTTTCAATCCTACCACTTGATGATGTTTTACCTCCACAAAATCCAAGGATTTGAGCCAAAATAAGTTAGGGTTTGAAGGGAAAAGAAGGAAATCGGTTTGGGAGAGAGTAGAAGAAGTTTGGATGAGAAGAAATGAGAAAAATGGTTGACTTTCGCGACTTGACAGTAGGCTGGTCAGTTTGGGCGACATTGCCCAGGTCATAGTCGCAGGTTCTTCCAGTTTCCTTCTCGTTTACTATTTTGGCCGTAACTTCTTCGTTATAGCTCCGTTTTCGCTCCGGAAAGAACCGTTGGACTCGTAATTGAATCCTTCATCTATCAAGACTATAAAATCAAGGATTCAAGTCCAAAATCAAATACCTTACTTTTCCTTAATATATCGGTTTCTGTATAAACTTGAAACGATACCTTTCGAAAGTCGGGGTGTTACACCTTGGGGTGAGACCAAATCGCTTGTCAAATCCAGCACAATCAGGTGAGTTTCCTGTCCAAATCTTTTTATAAACTGGAAATGGAGTATATTGAGAATTATCTACCATGATTCATTTTAATTGAGTACAATGTTATGGAACTGAAAGGTGACTAGATCATTATTAATATATACTTATTATTGTTCTCATGTGCTATTTTAATTGTGAAAGTTTGTTATATTGTAAAGTTGTGCGCCATGGCTTGTTACCATTCGGGATGGTTGAACAGTCTGCCCGTAATTCGTTTTTTAAGCACACGGAGACGACATCGACTAGGGGGACGGATGAGGATCTACTGGGTCCCCGAGTGTGGTGATTATGGAGTTATTCGTGAACCGATTCCGGACGCGGAAATTGTTCACGATTATGCGATAACTGGTTCTTGGTTAATTTTAACATTGCCTTTTTGTTTTTTTAAATTATTCTAAGTTGTCCGAGGGTGGGAATTCACTAGACCTTCCGGTCTAACGCTCTCTTTCATTTCTTTTAAACCCATTTTCAGGTAAAGGTGTCGTTGGTGCTTCATTCAAGGTAAAGGAAAATATTGTGTGCTAGAGGTCGAAGGAATTCAGAATAGAAGCGGTGGTAGATATTGAATCATAGTCTCTCTGTTGTGATAGAGCTCTTTACTTCTTATGTCGCGTTTATTTACCTTATTTCGTTCTGTATTGGGACCCATTTTGGGATTTACATTATTTTACGTTGTGGATTTGTTTTCAGGCTTTTACAAAGAACTCCAAATTTTACGCTCGACTCAAGTCCCGTCCCCGTAAACGTCACTTCGAACCTTTCGTGTCAGAAAACAAAAACACGGCTTAGCACAGGGCTCAGTGAATGGATTATAATATAAGTTCATAAATAATAATGAAACATCAATAACGACGCGGAAGGCTTAAAAATTCGTTTCGAAGAATGTTCTTGAAACTCAAGTTCATAGCAAAAGAAATGTTCAATAATATTCGAAGACAACAACTTCAAGAACGGTTCACACTTTAATTTTAAAACATAATATAAATAAAGTTTGTCAATTCCTGTTGTGTTCGTGGATGATCAGCCACATGAAATAATGGATCGGCGTGTGGGCATGCACACACGATCCTCCGTGAATTTAACTATGGTCACATATTCTATGGGTAAAAGTTCTAGGATAGATCCATCCGCTCTGGTCCCAACAAAATAGGCCTAGTCCCCCATAGTGGGTTCATGTAAGCCACTAAGGCTTAACTCTGGTGGACCGTCATCTGCAAGATGCCATAACAACAAAGCCGCCATAGAAGGCATCCCAAATAATGTTTCTATTTATTTGGTTATTCTAAAATCAACAAAAACTAAACATATGCCACTTACCCAAACGGCGTTCATAAAAATATAAGTCAATATACTTCACAAGTTTTATAAACAATTCCATACGAGACACATTTTAATAAAACATCAAAATGTTCAAAACATTGATTCAATAAACCAAAATCAATGTGTATGTGTATGTATAATTTCATATTTATTGATCACATTCGGTTGATCAATCACAAGGCGGTGAACCACCTTTAGGAAGGGTTAACTACAACAAATAGTTCCCCACGATTCAAAAGAAATGAAATCCATACCTTAACCAAATTGAGACGTAACATGCGATCAACGGAGACTCACAACGAAGTTTAACTCTTTCGATTTCCTATTTAAACCATGAATTATTATTACTCGCATAACATAAAACTTGATGGTTATTATCTATGCTTAATCACAAAACTTTATTCTCTTAGGCATTAAACCGAACACTTGGTGTGCGGTTAAACATCTAGATACAAATATCACCATTTTGATTCTAAACTTTACCCTTTTGTAATTTTGAAAAACCTAAGCATTTCTACACATGTAAATGATTATAACTTTGCAACATCTAATCATAATCTACCAGAAAAGATACTTGATCAAGCCAGAATTCACGTTTGGAACATTTTGCGTATAAATTTTTCGTTCGAAGAGTTTCCAAAACAATTTGAAGATGTTGATTATGTTGCTCTCTTGACTTTGAGTATATCAATATATAGGGTTGGGTTCATGTGAGACCAACCTGTTTTCGTGAGACCAGTGAGACCAAGAATTTACACTTGAAACTTCACAGCAAAACACTGTGAAGGTAAACAAAATCCGAACCTTCACAGTGTTTTGCTGTGAAGGTTTTTACCTTCACAGCGTTTGCTGTGAAGGTTCAAGTGTAAATTATTGGTCTCACGGGTCTCACGAAAACAGGTTGGTCTCACGTGATCCCAAGTCTCAATATATCATCGATAAATACGATAACAAAGTCAACTAGATAATCCTTGAAAACCCAATTCATAAGATCCATAAAGACCGTTGGAGCATTAGTTAGCCCGAATGGCATTACTACGAATTCGTAGTGTCCATAGCAAGTTCTGAATGCAGTTTTCAAAATCTCACAATCTTGGATACAAAGTTGATGGTACCCGGATCGAAGATCAATTTTGGAAAAGTATCGTGCCCCTTGTAATTGATCGAACAGAACGTCGATTCTCGACAATTGATACTTGTTCCGTATCGTTACTTGATTAAGCTCCCGATAATCAATACAAAGACGCATCGTACCGTCTTTCTTTTTTACAAAGAGAACCCGAGCTCCCCAGGGTTAGACACTAGGTCGAATGAAATCTTTCTTCAATAGATCATCGAGTTGAGTTTTGAGTTCTTTCATTTCAGCTGGAGCCATTCGATATAGAGCCTTAGAAATAGGAGAATCTCCCAGAACTAGAACAATGGTAAATTTGACTTCCCGGACTGGTGGTATACCCGGTAGATCGTCGGGAAACACATCAAGATATTCGGAAACAACAGGTGTGGGTGCAGAAGTAGGGAATACCTGTTCGGGATCTTGTAATGAGGCCAGAAAACCTTTGTTACTTTACCAAGTATACTGCTTCACAGTAATAGAGGTTAAAGCACTTATATCTTCTTTTAGGGTACTTCCTTGGAAGATTGCCTTTGGTTTGTCAGTATCCCCAAACAATATTTGTTTGATGTTCCGGTCTATAGTTGCATGGTGGTGGGACAACCAGTCCATACCCAATATTAATTGAAAGTGGGACATATACATTGGAAGTAGAGTGACCTCCCGTATGTAGTCTCTAATAAATATCGGACAATTTGAAAATCGAGTTAACACACAAATTGAACAACCCATAGGAATAGATACAACAAGTGGAAATTCGGTTGTTTGTTCATAAGGTTTTAACAAGGATTCTAATTGTTAAGAAACAACAGAGTATGTCCCCTCGATATCAAACAAGGTATAAACATATAAATCAATTAAGTTATCATGGTCTGCATAAGGTATGTAGGTATCATAGTTGACATGGTCTAACGAACCACATAAACAATATTAGGTTCACTTGTACCCCCCACTGGGTTGGGATTTGGGTTACCCTCAGGTTGAGATCTACATTTGTGTGGGTGACCACATCTCGACATTCAAACACAGAACAATATCAAGATCATAATTCAAAAGAGTTACGGATTGAAAATCAGTAAATATAATTAAATTCTAGTCTACCCATTCCTCACAGGTCAAACCTAGTTAATCTACAAGTTAATACCTATGCTCTGATACCACAATTATAACATCACATGTCCCTGTGGTCCGGAATGGGTGATGTCACGAACGGACTTAATATAATACACTACTAATTAAGAGCTACTAATAAACTCTAAACATATATTACAATCCAAAATCTTACACTTCAAAAAGTGTTTATAAACATAGAACGTTTATATAATAAGGAAAGTTTAAGAACTCCAAAATTTCACGCTTGATCTCAAGTCCCGTCCCTGTAAACGTCACTTCGAACCCGTCGTGTAAGAAAACAAAAACACGGCTGAGCACAGGGCTCAGTGAATAGATTATAATATAAATTCGTAAATAATAATGTAACATCGATAATGAAGTAGAAACCTTAAAAATTCATTTCGAGGAATGTTATTAAAACTCAAGTTCATAGCAAAAGAAATGTTCAGTAATATTCAAAGAGAATAATTTCAAGAATGGTTCACACTTTAATTTCAAAACGTAATATAAATAAAGTCCATCAATTCCTGTTGTGTTCGTGGGGTGATTAGCCACACGAACTAATGGGTCGGCGTGCGGGCACATACACACTAATCCCCCGTGAATTTAACCACGGTTCACATATTCTATGGGTAAAAGTTCTAGGATCGATCCTTCCACCATGAGCCAACAATGTCGGCCTAGTCCCCCATAGTGGGTTCATGTAAGCCACTAAGGCTTAACTCTGGTGGACCTTCACCTACAGGACGACATGACAACAAAGCTGTCGTAGAAGGCATCCCAAATAATGTGCCCATTTATTGGGATATTCTAAAATCAACAAAAACTAAACATATGCCACTTACCCAAATGGCGTTCATAAAAATATAAGACAATATACTTCACAAGTTTTATATACAATTCCATACGAGACAGGTTTTAATAAAACATCAAAATGTTCAAACAATTGATTCAATAAACCAAAATCAATGTGTATGTTTGTGTATAATTTCATACTTATTGATCACGTTCGGTTGATCAATCACAAGGCGGTGAACCACCTTTAGGAAGGGTCAACTACAACAAATAGTTGCCCACGATTCAAAAGAAATGAAATCCATACCTTAACCAAATTGAGATGTAACACGCGATCAACCGAGACACACAACGAAGATTAACTCATTCGATTGCCTATTTAAACCACGAATTATTATTACTCGCATAACATAAAACTTGATGGTTTATCCTAAGCTTAATCACAAAACTTTATTCTCTTAGGCATTAAACCGAATACTTGGTGAGCTGTTAAACATCTAGACACAAATATCATCATTTTGGGTCTAAACTTTACCCTTTTGTAATTTTGACAAACCTAAGCATTTCTACACATGTTAATGATTATAACTTTGCAATATCTAATCATAATCTACCAACCAACTTCAACTTAGGATAACTTACCAATTTAAATAACTTAAGAAGAAATTTATACCTCTAAAAAGATTCGAATCGTAGATTCCGAATATGTAATTAGTGTTTTTAGAGAGAGAGGCGTGATATGAAAATGGCGGTTTAGGTGAATTCACAGTGAAGAAAATGATGGAATGTAACCTACTCTTATATTATTATATTTTTTTCTTATTATATATATAATATAATTATAATTATAATGAGTTGGACAAATGACGGTTTTTACCCCTCAACTATCTTTGGTTGCTATTTTTAATTACGGTTCAATTTGGGTAAAAATAATTACACGTTTTTTTAAAACCGAGTCTTACAACTGAGTTAGATCTTTCTAACCCTAAAGATTAAATCCTGATCTTTCTAAACCGAGTCTTCACAAACGTTTTTTGAAGATTTGCAAGAACGAGAAACTTTAGGAGAAATCCACTTCTGGCTATCACTGACAATCCAAAATCAACTATGATTGACAAAGCTTCAGCTACTTGCTATAACTACGAAAGAAGGAGATGTTTTCCCGTGAATGCAGGTCCAAGAAAGTTGTTAAACCTTCTTCATCTACACGATCCAAAGATGCTAAGTACCTTAAGCTAAAAAGTAAATGTCAAAAGCTGAAAAAATACAAGTGAATGGGAAAAAGACTTATCGCTGTGGATCATGACTGGGCAGACTCACTCTGGTTAAGCCTTAATGGGAAAAGGACTTGTCATGGCATCCTGCAGACGACGGTCCACCATGATTAAGCCTTAGTGGCTTACATGAACCCACTCTGGGGGACTAGGCCGACATTGTTGGCTCCAGGGCGGATGGATTGATCCTAGAACTTTTACCCACAGAATATGTGATCGTGGTTAAATTCACGGGGGATTCGTGTGTGTGTGTGTGCCTACACGCCAACCCATTAGTTCGTGTGGATGATCACCCTACAAATACAACAAGAATTGACAAACTTTATTTATTTTACGTTTTGAAGTTAAAATGTGAACCATTCTTGACATTCTTGCTTTTGAATGTGAATATTACTGAACATTGTTTTTTCTATGCACTTGAGTTTCATGAACTTTCGTCGAATAAATGTTTAAGTCTTCCACTTCGTTATCGATGTTTCATTATTATTTACGAATTTACATTATAATCCATTCATTGATCCCTGTGCTCAGCCGTGTTTTTGTTTTCTGAGACGGTAGGTTTGAAGTGACGTTTACGAGGACGAGACTTGAGATTGAGCGTGAAATTTTGATGTTCTTAGACTTGCCTTATTATATAAACATTCTAAGTTTATAGTGTAAGATTTTGAATTGTAATATATGCTTAGAGTTTATTAGTAGCTCTAAATTTGTTGTGTATTATGTTAAGTCTCGTTCGTGACATCACTCGTTACGGACCATGGGGATGGGGTATGTTACAAAATTATTGTTATACGAAAAGAACGTTCATGTGGTGTGCAAAAAGTGACTGTTCAGCCCATTTTGCGACAAGTTGCCTTAAGATAATTAATTGTCAAAACAAATTCTCTCGGGGTGCTGCCCCCAGACCCCACAAGGGCCCGTGCCAAGTCTCGGGAGGGGGACAATATGTTCATGGGATTTAAGTTGAACGAATATGTGACATCACTCTTATCATCAGTTGGTCACATATTTCTAGAAATTGATCAGATTTTCACGGAGCTCATACTAGTCAAGATTTTCAGTGTTCTGGAAAGCAGTTACAAAATGAGCATATTTCATCAGTCTTCGTTGTTATAAACTGAAGATACACTTTGGTTGTCATGTCATGATTCACACATTTCTTTCTTGTGGGCATAACGAATGTGTTGAATTTACTACAGATTAAAGATGTCTTTTGTGCACTCAGTCGAGGTTATTGTCGACATCAAATCTGGATAAGAGCTACTTTCAAGGGGGAGCCGGAGCTGTTTTGAAATTTAAGCAACACTAAGTTTTCTAAAGAAATCAAGGGGGATAAGAGCTGAAGCTAAAATGAAGAGTTGAAGCTAAAGAGAATGAAGAGCTGAAGCTAAAGAGAATTATTCCTTTACAAAACTTAGGGGGAGAATGTTAGAACATAAATTGTTCTAAGTTTAGAAGTTTTGTAAATGCCTCATTAATTGTATTTGGGCTAAATACTGTACAAGGGATAGATGGTATAAATACGAGATAGTTTGTAATTTTGTTAGTAACTTTACATTTACAATGTAGCCTCAAGCGTGTACTGTGTGTTTCTAGAGAGAGAAACATTTCTTATCTCTAGGTTGTGAATAATACAATTGTTTCCTCCCAATCTATCTCATGTTTATCTAATTCTACATTGATTTAATTGTGATCATGGACCTAACACTGCCATAGCATCACCAAGAGGATCAGCTAAGCCTTTCAGATCCTGTTGTAGGGGTTCTATAGATTTGAAGAACGAGGTCTCAACTTTGACGAGCTCATCATTCTGATCCTTGATGAGATCAAGCACTTTAACAAGAGACTGATTGTTGGCCTCTAGAGTGTAAGAGATACAATGGTCGCGAATCGACCCTTCCTCAAGAAGACGAACCCGATAGTCGGTGTGAGCAAGAAAGCGATCAAACTCCCCCTGTAGGTTGGCGAAATGAGTGCCAAGAAATCGGTGTTGCCAATTTGTATCCAGAATGTCGGCAAGCATATCATAGGGAAGAAGGACATGGGGTTGAGCGGGTTTCAACACAAAAGGTGGAGTTGGAGTTCGTGGTGCCAAAGTATATGGTCTGTCGGCAGTTGGTGTCGGTGGGTGGTGAGGAAGAATTCGGTGAGAAGCAAGTAGTTGTCGATTATGTGGAAAATCAGGTGAGGAGTCAGGTGAGGATGATGGGAGTGTTGGGTGAGTGTTTGGGAGTGGATTTGGGAGAAGGGTTTTCTTTGTAGGTGTGGGTTTCGGTAAAGTCCTTTTGGGGGATGGTTTCGGTGAAGATTTCGATGATGGAGACTTTTCGACAGAGAAGGCCATTGTCAAATCTTGTTCCTTAGGAGAAGGTAGTTATTGTTCGGTAGCGTCATAGGAGGTGGTGTCCTGAAACAACATTTCCAGAAAGTCACCATTCCTCTTGGAGCCGACCCTTGGAAAGATCGATTCTTCATTGAATTGTGCAGAAGCATCGGGCATAGACCCGGGTGTTAGGTCGTGCAGTGGAGAAGAGCAGTGTTGGTCCGGGGAGGAAACCAACTCATCTTCATCAACCAATTGAAAGTTTTATGAAGGTTTGATGAGGGTCCCCGGTTGATCAACCAGACCCTTTTGAGAGGGAATGGAGGAGGTGGTTTTAGGGATAGCAGATTCCCGTGGCCCAACTGGGAAAATTTCGACCTCCAACGATTTGTGAGAATCGGTAGGGGAGTGTGTGGCTTGGCCAAGTGGGGTTTCATAAGCCTTTTAGACCGAGACTTAGGTGGGGATTTGGATCCCCGCCACTTTAAAGAAGAATAGGATTTGACAGGGGTAGTCTCTAAAGGATCTTTCGGAGACAGTGTCATGGAAGCAAGTGCGGCGGCACAGGTAGCCTTCGTATGTTTCTTTTTCGTGGCTACCAATTTGGTTTGGGAAGAAGTGGGAATAGGGTCCACCGGAATGTTGTGACCCAGTGGATGATGGGGCCTTTCGGCATCCAACTCCACATGAGCACCCCAAACTGGATTGGGAGCAGTAGAGAAAGAGATCATACCTCGAGTTAGGGGCTTGTCCGTAGCATTTGGTCCCTTGTTCAGAACTTGCTTGCCGACCTGAGTGATAGTGAGATCATACAAAATGGTCGGCTCCGGCAGTTTGGCATCATCATCTAGAACAACTTGCAGCTTGTGGTTGATTATTAGTGATAAAAAAACGAGGAAAAGCCACATTCGGAGTGTGAGAAGAAGTGGTGACAGTAGTAATAGAATCAAAAAAGACTCGAGAAAAGTCAATGTCAGGATCGAATTCTCAACAAGAATTATGAATACTCAGAAACAATATCAAAGAAGTTGCGGAATAACACTTTGATATTCAATGTAACAGTAAACAAACAGTGAGTATGATTAACAACTTGTAAACTTGTATTGAATGATTAAAATCACAAGATTACACACTCAACCTCAATCTTGAAGAACAAGCTCTTTCAAGACGAATTCTACTTCTCTAGAATTAGGAACTATGCCTTGAGGTTGATTCTCTCTCTAGAACTAAAAACTTAGAATCAATCAATCATTAAACTATTCTATACATTCTATACATATACTAAAGATAAAAGATAATTACAATCAATAAAATATCTTCAGAATATCTTCTATCATTATCTCTAAGCTTTTCATAATCTTCAGTTTATCCAGCTGTCATCCTCTCCATACGGATCTCCATCTCATAAGCAGTACTAATCACAAGCAGCATTAATACTCTGAGCAGTAGTAACTCCAGCAGTATTAATTTTGAAGAGCAGCATTAACTTTGTTCCAGCAGCATTAACCACAGAAGTAGTAATCATGATGAACTAGCAGCATTAACTTTGTTCCAGCAGTATTAACTACAACTTGCAGCATTAACCACACTTGATAAATTCTTCAGTTCCCAACAATCTCCCCCTAACTTGACTTTTAGGAAGAGAAGTCAAGTTCTTCAGATTTGATCTTCAAGATGCTTTCAACACCTCAGGTTCAATTGCCCAAATTTGGATCTAGGCCCAGACTTTGATTGATAGTTCTTCTCACCACAATTCTGGCCATTTCTGAATCCTTAGTACATACTAGCTTAGCTTTCAGCATTCCTTCAAGTTTCTGCTTGCTATGATCATATATTTTGTCAACTAGGTAGTATTCATGATAACATTTATCAATTGTAATCATGTACACACCACAGTTTTCAAAAAGTATCCAATGATCAATCTTTTTGAACACATACTAATGATGAAGATCTTTAATCCTATGCACCACCTTCTCTGGATCAAACATCATACATAAGTATTCCATTGCCACTTTGAGAAGATTTTCTTCAGTACCTTTCAACACAGGCTCATAGAGTTTCATTCCCACTTTGTACATTTCCTCTATATCTGCTCTTGAACATCTTCTGATAACTCTCCCCCATGTTGAATATGCTTCAAATGCACCACCTTCTCTTTTGAGTCTAAAGAAATCCTTTCCATTGTCTCTTAGGATATCCCAAAAGATGATCTCTGGAGCCTTCATGGAGATTGGAACAGCCTATACAGGTTTTACTATAGTCATATACAACCCCATATGCTCATCTGATTGCTCTTTGGACTGTTCTGGGTTCTGCACAGGTTCTGCTGAAGGTGTGACTGAAGGTTCTGCTTCCTTTTCAGCTTCTTCCACCCTTGTCCTTTTAGACTGCCTTTTGGAAGCAATTGTCTTCACCCTTTTAGCTGATTTTGCCTCAACACTTACAAACTCAGGCTCTTCCTTCTTTTCTTTTGTAGGTGTAACTTCCTCAGGAAATGGTTGCTGAATGTTTAGATCATGTCTTTCCTTCATTCTTCTTTCAGCCTCTTCCCTTTGTGAGGAGTCCCCTTGAAGCTTAGCCATCTCTTTCTTGTACATATCCTCAACCTGACTGTATGCCATATTGGTAAACATTTCCCCTTTGACACCAATTGTACCTCTCAGGAAGTTAATCATTCTTCTTCTTTCCTGATTGGCCAAAAAGGTCTTAGAAGGTTGTCTTTTCTGCTTCATTACTGGCATTCTCTGCTTAGACACTTTCACAGAGCTTTTCTTGGCTTCAGTTGCTGCTTTTAAACTTTCTTGATACTCAGCATTTAGTTTTCTGGCCATTATCTTTGCAAGCTCTCTATCTGTTTCTGCTTGAATCTGTTCCTCTTTTTCCATTTGCTCTTGAAACTGCTTTGCCATCTCCTCATCCATTTCAATCTGACTCCTCTTCTTTGAAGGCAGTTCAGTTTCAATAAGCTTTTCCTTTCCCTTTCCCTTCAAAGTTGCTTGACTTGTTTCTTTTCTCTTTTTTGAGCCTCCTCCTTCATTAATGATCACTCCCTTGACCTTTTGACTAGCCTCAGGAGTGTCATTCTTGGCTTTAACCAAAGTCTCTGCAATCTCCAGTTCCTCTATAGAGAGCCCTGTTACTGCTTCTTCTGTTTCTGCTGTTTTAGCAGCATTAACAGTTTCTGCTGCTTGAGCAACTTCTGTTTCTGCCTCTATTGCATCCTCTTTCTCCTCCTCAACTTCAGTCTCCCCCTCAACTTCAACTCTCTTTTCAACTGAACTTTCCTTTTCTGTTTCCCTTTCTTGCTTCTCCCCCTTGTTGGAAGCATCTTGAGCATTGTTCCTCTTCTTTAGAACAAATTGCTTTCTCCTCTTCTTGTGCAATAACCTTGTCACCATTTTCTTTAGCTTGGCAATCTCAACTTGTTGGGACATAACTACAAGTTTAAGTTCTTCTATATCTTTGCCCTGTTTGAGTACATCCATGTTGATGTTTCCCATGGTTTCCATCAATTCATAATAGTTATATCTGTCCTCACCTTCTCCAGAAGTGTTACCCTCTTTTGATGGATCATTGGATCTTTTTGTAGTGGAAGTCTTCTGCCTAGCAGAAGCACTATCCACCCCCTTGGTTTCTTGGCACCTGGGACCTTTGGATGATTGCTCACCCAAAGTTGCCATGGGGAAGGTCTTATGTATGTTACCACTGACCTCCTCTGTGCTAGCAGGAGTAGTGGCAGCCTTAACACGCATATGCTCAACCTCCACCTCAGTGAGCACCTCCTTGGGGTTGGGAGACACCCCTTTGGTTTCCCTATTGATATTCTCTAAGGGAGAATTCTCCCTTAGAGGGCTAGAAGGCTTAGTGGGTGATGGTACAAGAAGGGAAGGAGTCTTCTTTACCTGTTTCCTTGTATAAGTTTGGGTAATTTGGATAAGTGGGCTTATGAAGTAGGGACTGTGGGATAGATATAGAGTGGGAAGGTTGGGATTGGCTAGCAGTGGGATGGTCTAATGAGGTCCTTGACCCTGCTGCCATACCTTCTTCAGTGTGGGACACCACCATCATTGTAGAGAACAATGGGGTGTCAACTCCTTCCGAGTCCAGAGGGGATCTTTTCATGTTTGAAAAGACCTTACCTTTGGGAATTTTTGGTACATATACCCCATCAAAATGAGGTATATCCGTCAATTCATGGGTTATTACTTCTTGTATAAACCTGGGGTACATATAAAAACTCTTTTTACTTCCCAGGTTTGAGACAAGATCATTAAAAAGCATTTGAGAAAAATTGTACTTTCTGGCAGTGGCCAAGCACACCAAAGCATAAGCAATGGTGCTACTGAACTCACTCCATCCATTAGTCTTTTTAGAGATACAATGCATAAGGGTATGTACAAAGAAACGCCATTGGGGTGAAAATTTAGCTTTTGAGAACTTGAACACACCCAATGGGCCTCCATACCCCATTCTAGTGAGAGTTGAGTATAAATCCTCATTAGGAATAGAGGTTATACCTGCAGCATCATCTAGACGTAGACAGATGCGTATCACCTCTTCAGTAACTGTTAGGGATTTTTCACATACCCTTGTCTTGATCATTTGGACACCATCTTCAGTAACAATGGTGGCATTGGCCCAAAATTGCCTTTGATGCTCTATGTAGATAGTTGGTGATACAGTGAGAGCATGGGCAATGTGGCTTGACCTGAGAAAGTCCACAATTTGGTGGAATCTATTGGCTTGTTTCGGCTTCTTTAGCATTGCAATCTCGTTGTGCTCGTCAATAAACACCATTGAAGCCATCTGTACGCAAGGATTCTTGACTAGCAAGCACTGGATACTTGAGAGAAAATAGTAAGAGAGAAGATGAACAGTAGACAAAGAGTCGTTATGATCTTTTAGGCGGGGAAAGGGTATTTATAGCTTGTGGATTATAAGCAGTATTAACCCTAAAAATTTAGTGAAAGCGGTATTAACAGTGAGCAGTATTAACCACTAGCAGTATTAACTAACTAGCAGTATTAACTACCTAGCAGTATTAACTAAGAGCAGTATTAACCACTAGCAGTATTAACTAACTAGCAGTATTAACTGAGAGCAGTATTAACCACTAGCAGTATTAACTAACTAGCAGCATTAACTGAGAGCAGTATTAACCACTAGCAGTATTAACTAACTAGCAGTATTAACTTTGCACTGGCAGTATTAAAACTGCACTTGCAGTATTAATCATACTTACACTTTTAAGCTTTGTGAAGGACTGAGTACTGCTTTACTTTTCCTGAAAAAGAAGATTAGAACCACCAAGAATAAACAATATACAGGTATGGAACCACTTTTTAAGTAGGAGCTTATTCAGAGTTGATCATTCCCACACTTGTTACCAAGAAAGTGAATCTACCCACATCAAATGCTTTGGTGAATAGATCAGCAAACTGGTTAGCAGTATGAACTTTTACAACTTGAATAAGTTTCTTTTCATTGCAGTCTCTTATAAAGTGGTACCTGATTTCAATGTGCTTTGTCTTTGAGTGCTTGATAGGATTATTAACAATGCTAATAGCACTGCTATTATCAATAAAAATTGGAGTGTGTAGAAAGGTTACCCCATAGTCCAGCATTTGATTCTGAATCCATAAGATTTGAGAACAGCAACTTGCAGCTGCTATGTACTCTGCCTCTGTTGTAGATGTGGACACCGTGGTTTGTTTCTTGCACTGCCATGACACTAGTCTTGCACCCAAAAACTAGCATCCTCCAGAAGTAGATTTTCTGTCCAAGTTTGCTCCACCTAGATCACTGTCTGAGTATGCAAGTAGGTCAAATGATGAGTCATGAGGATACCAAAGTCCCAATATGGGTTGCCCTTTGAGATATCTGAATATCCTCTTAACCGCTTGATAGTGTGATTGCTTTGGCCTAACTTGGAATCTTGCACATACACAGACTGGAAACATTATGTCTGGCCTAGAGGCTGTAAGATACATGAGAGAGCCAATCATGGATCTATAATGATGAACATCCATATCCTCCCCCTCAAGATCTGTTGTTATCTGCTTGTGTGTCTCCATAGGTGTGCTGGCAGGTTTTGAATCTGAGAAACCAAACTTGGTTAGAATGTCCTGCACATACTTGGACTGACAGATAAACATTCCATCTGACTTCTGCTGAACTTGGAGTCCAAGGAAGAAAGTAAGTTCCCCCATGGAACTCATTTTGAACCTTTGATGCATTAGTTCCTCAAACTCCTTGCACATGTTGTCTCTTGTGGATCCAAAGATAATATCATCCACATAGATTTGGACCAGCAAGATATCCTTGTTCTTTCTCTTGATGAACAGAGTCTTATCAATGACTCCTCTTTCAAAGCCATTTTCCAAGAGATAGGATGACAGAGTGTCATACCATGCTCTTGGAGCTTGATGCAGTCCATAAAGTGCTTTCTTCAATTTGTATACCCTGTCTGGATAGCTTGGGTTTTCAAACCCTGGTGGTTGACAGACATATACTTCTTCTTCAATTGAGCCATATAGAAATGCACTTTTTACATCCATTTGATAAACTTTGAATTTCATATAAGAAGCATAAGCCAGGAATAATCTAATTGCTTCTATCCTAGCCACAGGTGCAAATACTTCTTTATAATCTATTCCCTCTTCTTGTGTATACCCTTGAGCCACCAACCTTGCTTTATTCCTTATTACTATGCCTCTTTCATCTCTCTTATTCCTGAAGACCCATTTTGTGCCTATTGCTCTTTGGCCTTTAGGAAGGTCTACCAGATCTCAAACATCTTGCAGCTTGAATTGTAGTAGCTCTTCTTGCATGGCTTCTATCCAACTGGACTCTTTCATAGCATCATGTGCCTTCTTAGGCTCAAGCTGGGAGAGAAAACATTGTATGTTGTTGGTCTTGCATCTCTTGCAGCCTGCTTTGATTTCTAGTCACCATAGGAGAAGAGATATCTCCTATTATCAACTGAGGAGGATGATTCTTTTGAGTTCTGGTGTGATGACTAGACTCTTCATTGAGTCCAACCTCTAGATTTGAGTCATTCAACTCAACTGAGGTGATTTCAGCAGCTACTTCAGGTTCTTTATTTTCTTCACTCTCCTCAGCTCTTCTTTCTTCTTCACTCTGATTTGGTTCAGTAGATGGCTCCTTTTCACAGTCTTCAATAGGATCCACTGTAGGTATGAGAAAGATCACAGATTGAGATATGCTGTCTTGAACTTGTGTAGTCCCTGATCCTCCACTCCCTGAACCTGCATAAACATCACTACTGAAACCAAAAGAGTTAGTCAGTGAATCAATGTCAAACAACCACTGAGGACCAGACCCAATAGGATTTGGTGTGTTCTCCTTGCATTTGACATTGTCACTTTCTTCAATTATTCTAGAAGAAGAGTTAAAAACTCTGTAAGCCTTACTCTGAGATGAGTAACCAACAAGAAATCCATCATCTGCTTTGCTATCAAACTTACCTAAGTGAGATTTGGTATTGAGAATTGTACAAGGACACCCAAAAGGTTTGAAAAATCCAATAAACGGTTTTCTTTTATTTAAAAGCTCATATGGGGTCTTGTTCTTTGGCTTGACCACTAGAACTCTGTTTTGGACATAACAGGCAGTATTAACTGCTTCAGCCCAGAAGGTAATTGGCAGTTTTGAATCAGCCAACAGAGATCTAGCAGCCTCTATTAGTGTCCTATTTCTTCTCTCAGCAACTCCATTCTGTTGAGGAGTCCTAGGGGCACTATATTGTCTCTCAATTCCTTTTTCTTCACAAAAGGTGTTTAGATCAAGATTTTTAAATTCAGTCCCATTGTCTGATCTAATGACTTTTACTTTTTGATTAGTCTGGTTTTCAATTATTAGAATAAAGGATTTGATCAGACCACTTGTCTCATCCTTAGTTCTTAGAAAATATACCCAAGTAAATCTAGAGTAATCATCAACAATAACTAAGCAGTATGATTTCTTCCCTATGCTCATCACATTTGTAGGGCCAAACAGATCCATATGCAATAACTGGAGGCAAGAAGAAATTGTATTTAACTCTTTGGTATTATGAGAAGTTTTGTGCTGTTTGCCTTTAAGACAAGCAACACAATGATCATCACATGAAAAGACTTTTGATGGTAGACCTCTTACAAGGTTGTTTTTAACAAGTTTGTTCATAGTCTTGAAGTTCATGTGACACATCCTTCTGTGCCATAGAGAGGATTCATCTACAGAAGCTTTTGAAACAAGACAGTTCAGGGATGAATCACTTGAAACATTTTCCATGTCAAGACAATAAACATTGTCCTTTCTTGGAGTTCTAAGTAGTATCATGCTTTCATCAACTACCTTGAACCCTGGAGCAAGGATCATACATTATGTATTAGTAAATAATATGCTATGTTGTTTGTCACAAACCTGTGATACACTTAACAGGTTGTACTTTAGCTGATCAACATAGTAGACATCCTCAAATGTCATCTTACCTTTTGTAACATTACCTTTTCCACTTATTTTACCACCTGTAAGATTATCTCCAAATGCAACATGTCCTCCATTGATATGTTTGAAATCCTGAAGGCATGACATGTTACCTGTCATGTGCCTAGAGCAACCACTATCAACATGCCATATGCTCTTCCCCTTGAGCTGTTGGTTGCCCTGCACATAAGATAAATCAGTTAGTATGAATTAGGAACCCAAGCCAAAGTGGTCTTGGGTACCCCTTTCTCATCAAAATATTTACATTCTTTCTTGACAAGATTTTTAAACTTTGACTCCTCACTTCTGGAGTACTTTGTCACAATGATGGGTTTGGAAACACATTTGCTAGAAGCAGTACTGGTTTTAGAGGTACTAACTGCATTAGCAGCACTTGCATGCCTAGCAGTACTAACCTTGTTAGAAGTAGTAACTGTGTTAGCAGCAGTAACTGTGTTAGCAGTATTAACCTTTGAAGAGGTACTAACAGTATTAGCAACATTAATATTTTCAGCAGTACTAACACTGGTAGCAGCAGTAATGCTTCTAGCAGCACTATCCCTGTCAGCAGTACTAACAGTTTTAGTGCTTCTAGGCACCCACATTTTAATACTTTCTTTTAAAACCTTTTTCTTCATGAGGCCTTTGGTTTCAACAGATTTCTTAACCACATGCTTCTTTCCAGCCTTCCTATAACCAACAGGTTTTTGCACAAATCTTTGAAAGTTCATCTGTTGGTTAATAGGGTTAAAGAAACAGTGCTTAGCCAAATGGTTTAACTTACCACATATGAAACAAGGTTTTGGTCTGATTATTTTATTCAGATCAACTCCTTGTTTCTGAGCCCATTGATTATTCCAGTTTCTCTGATTACCTCTTTTTATACTAGAATTTAGGCTCTCAGATTTGTTGCAAGCACACTGTTTACAAGGTCCAGGATTCACAACAGTGGTTTGTTTGTAATGGACCTTGTTATCCTTTCCTTTGGTCTTCTCTATCTCCTGAGACTTGACCCAGATCCTTCCACCTCCCTCATTGGTAACAATGTTGTTTTCTAAGGGTATCTCTTTACTCACAGCATTATTCCTATTCTCACTGACTTCTTTCTCAGTCATATCCTTAACAACTACCTCATCCAAAGGATCTATCTTAAAGGCTTCCTCAGACAAGTCCTTTTTCTCCTTGGTCTCTAACAAGTCTGAAGTAGGAGAGATATAGTTGTTGTTGTAAGGAGGGGGTGTGTTATTGTATCCAATACCAGGCTTCATCTTATCATGAATCTGAGTCTTTAGAAGAGAATCCATTGCTTTTGAAGCATATGAAAACTTTTCTATGTCAAGCTTAACCTTAGATAGTTCTTCTTTCAACCTATCATTCTCTTCTATGGACTTAGACAGTTTGGCCTCTAACTCATTCTTTTCCCACTTCCAATAGTTTGTGTCATAAGAATGTTGAAGCTCATTGGCTTGAAAGCCTTTGATTTGTTCTTCAAACCTCTCAACTATCAACACATAATCTCTTCTGTCCTTCTCTAATCTTTTGAGGTCATCACACATGTTTTGGTTGTGATCCCTGTACCTTTTGACAGTGTCTATGCAAGATTGAGTACAAAGATTAGAAATTACCTCAGAGGGGAGATCAAACACCTCTGCCATAAGAGCTTGATTCTGAATGGCTTCCTCAGCTTGGTCACTCCAATCAAACCCCATTCCTTGTTGAGAAACAAGGGCTTGAGCAGGGTTCTTGTTTTGATTGTAGCCTCCATTCTGAGCTTGTTGGTGGTTGTTATTTGGCACACCACTTCTGCACTCTCTAGCAAAGTGTCCCTTCATGTGGCACTTATAACATTCCACTTTTGTCTTGTCAAACCCAGCTCCATCTTCTCTTCTTTGAGAGAAGTTGTTTCTCCCTGTTCTTTTAATAAACTTCTTCACCCTCATAGATAACATGGCCATCTGCCATTTAATGTCCATCTCCTCCAGGTCATCAGGGTGAAGTTGTTCCAGATCATCATTAATCAATTAATTGTTGCTGTGACTGGACAAAAAGGCTTCAAAGACAGTTTCAGTGCCTTTTTCTGAATTCATTCCACTGGCAGCACTAACTGCTTCAGGGTTGGCAGTAGTATCAGTAGATGCTGATAGAAGTGCAACATTGTGGATATACCCAGTGGGCTTCTTCTTGGTTTCTACCTCAGTTTCAAAAACTCTTAGATCATTATATAGATCATCAAGTTCCTTCTCTTCCAGATTGTCACTCTGTCTATATGAGACAGTGTACATAGTCCATTCATCCACAAGAGATCTGAGGAACTTCCTGTTGATATCATCTTGCTCCATCTTCACCCCTACAGTAGCCAGTTCACCAATGAGCTTGTTGAACCTATCAAAAGTTTGAGTCATAGACTCAATCTTTGAAGAAGTGAAGTTTTCATACTGCTGCTTTAGAACATCTCTTTGATTTCTTTTGATGCTTTTAGTTCCAGCAAATCTTTTCTCTAGAGCATTCCAGAGAATCTGAGCATCAGTGCAGTTGCAAAATTGATGCTGATATTCATTGGGGATGGCCAAGAGCAGAGTGCTCAAGGCCTTCATCTCTGTCTGTCTGATCTTCCTCTCACCATCTGTCTTTGGTGGAGGTCTTTTACCATCTGGTCCAATCCTTCCTGCTTCAGAAGGACCATTCTCAATGATATCCCACATTGAGTAGTCAGTGAGAAGAATGTATTGCCTGATTCTGATCTTCCACATGTCAAACTCACTGGGTTTGAGCATTGGGACCTTAGAGACCAGAGTACTGTTTGATTCTGCAAAGTTTTCCATGATGAAAAAATAGTTGTTTCTGAGAGAACTTGCTCTGATACCACTTGTCAGGATCGAATTCTCAACAAGAATTATGAATACTCAGAAACAATATCAAAGAAGTTGCGGAATAACACTTTGATATTCAATGTAACAGTAAACAAACAGTGAGTATGATTAACAACTTGTAAACTTGTATTGAATGATTAAAATCACAAGATTACACACTCAACCTCAATCTTGAAGAACAAGCTCTTTCAAGACGAATTCTACTTCTCTAGAATTAGGAACTATGCCTTGAGGTTGATTCTCTCTCTAGAACTAAAAACTTAAAATCAATCAATCATTAAACTATTCTATACATTCTATACATATACTAAAGATAAAAGATAATTACAATCAATAAAATATCTTCAGAATATCTTCTATCATTATCTCTAAGCTTTCCATAATCTTCAGTTTATCCAGCTGTCATCCTCTCCATACGGATCTCCATCTCATAAGCAGTACTAATCACAAGCAGCATTAATACTCTGAGCAGTAGTAACTCTAGCAGTATTAATTTTGAAGAGCAGGATTAACTTTGTTCCAGCAGCATTAACCAAAGAAGTAGTAATCATGATGAACTAGCAGCATTAACTTTGTTCCAGCAGTATTAACTACAACTGGCAGCATTAACCACACTTGATAAATTCTTCAGTTCCCAACAGTCAATTGGTCACACAAACATGAAAGCATGGTCCAATCGTGTGACATGAGTCGGGGATTGATCCCACCCGGAGTTCTTGTGTGAGATACAATAGATGGGATGAGAAAGAAAAGAAATTCCATACCCCACCCATGTTCTGGCAAGAAGAGTGTCGGTTCCTTTGGTCTTCACATCGTGAATGTAGTTGAGAGCATCAATGACTTCTTCGTACTAATGACCAGTTGGAAAGTTAGCATATGGGGTGAAGACAAGAAGTTGAAGAGTTGCGGTAACATCCTCAACCCCAAACTTGAGATTGGGTTCCGAATCAGATAAGATTGAGGCAGAGACAGTGTGACTGGATTCCTCGTATGCACAAGTAAGCTAGAAACTCCCAAGGAGCATCTTGCTCATTTTGGGAGAAGCAGTAAGAGAAAATGAAGGGTCGATTGCTAAAGAAAAGTGTATACTTGATTGAACTCAGGATGGTCAAAATCTGCACTAAGACGTGCAATGTGGTTTCATGCAGGAAAGAGAAGGGATTCCCTTGTAAGAACGGTGTTCTTGTTGGCCTTAGTCGACTTAGAGGATGCCATTGAAGAGGATTAAAGATTTTGAAATATGCAGGTTTCTAGAGAGTGTTCTTTCACGAAGAAGGTGATAAAAAGAGAAAGAGAGAGTGAGAGAAAATATATTAAGGTGGAGGGAAACCGGATTTCAAGTCATGACATGTGGCACAAAATGTGTGGAGAGGACAGAGGTGCTGAAGAGAGTTCGACAATCGAAGGGATAAGATCAACCACGTCATCATGGAATTCAGTAAGGAATAGGTTCGGTAAAGAAAAGTTCGATAGCCATGAGACTTGCCAAAAAATGAGAATTCGGTATTTGGACATGGTTGCCGAAGTTCGATAAGTAAAAGGTTTGGTAAAGGTGACACTTACCTTAAATAAGAGAGTTCGGTAGGAATGGACCTTACCGAAAATATATACATAAGGTTTACCGAAAAGAGTTTCGGTAGGCATAAGGCAGTGCCGAAGATAGAACTTCGATAGAGAAGAGGATTATCGAAAGGTCTTAAGGCTTTCGGTGGGAAAATCTACCGAAACAGGACTTCGGTAGATAAGGACTTAGAGATTTTCTTTTTACTCAAAATTTAACATACCTAGAGATCCAATAAGATAGTTGAATCTTGCTTCATCTTCTAACTAAATGTCAGTTGGACTGAAGTGCAACTCAATATCTCCTTTAGAGATATGATCTATGATAAAGTGATATCTGATATCTATGTGCTTGGACCTAGAATGAAGCACCGGATTGTTTGCAATGACAATTACACTTGAATTGTCACACAGAATGGGGACTCTAGTAGAACTGATCTTAATCTTGTAGTTGATTCTTCATCAACAATATTTGAGCACAACAACTTCCGCCAGCAACATATTCAGCCTCAAAAATGGAAGTAGAGACTGAGTGTTGTTTCTTGCTTGACCAACTGACCAAATTTCCACATAGCAATTGGCAGCTTTCAGTTGTGCTCTTCTTGTCTACTTTAGATTTTACAAACTAAGAATCTGAATAGTCAATTAGATCCAATCCTGAGTCTTTGGAATACCAAAGACCCATGTTCATGGCACCCTTTAGATACCGAAAGATGCGTTTTACAACGACCAAGTGAGATTCCTTAGGATTGGCCTGATAGCGTGCACAAAGACAGGTAGCAAACATAATATCTGGTCTGGTAGCAGTAAGATAAAGAAGAGAACCAATCATTCTCTATAATTAGTGATATCAACTGATTTACCAGCTAAATCAGCATGAATTATAAGAGGTGGTGCCATGGGGGTTTTCATGGGGGAGCAATTTTCAAAGTTAAACTTTTTGAGGAGGTCACGAATATATTTGCTTTGATTTATAAAAATTCCCTCAGAAGGTTGTTTAATTTGAAGACCAAGAAAAAATGTGAGCTCACCTATCATGCTCATCTCATAATTAATCTTCATGAGAGAGGCAAACTCCTGACAAAGAGATTCGTCAGTAGCACCGAAAATGATATCGTCCACATAGATTTGAACTAGAATAATATTATCTCTGTTCTTCTTGAGAAAGAGATTGTTGTCAATTTTACCTCGGGTATATTTGTTGGAGAGAAAAAGACTGATAAGGTATCATACCAGGCACGAGGATCCTGTTTGAGACCATAAAGAGCCTTATCCAGTTTGAACACGTAGTCTGTATGAGTAGGATCTTCAAAGCCAGGAGGTTGCATCACATAGATTTCTTCAGCATGCTCTCTATTTAGGAAAGCACTTTTGACATCCATTCGAAAAACTCGAAAGTTTTTATGAGCAACATGAGCTAGAAAGATTCTTATTCCCTCAAGTCTAGCAACAGGAGCAAAGGTTTCATTATAATCAATTCCTTCCTCCTGTCTATATCTTTGAACAACAAGTCTAGCTTTGTTTCGGATGACAGTGCCTCCTTCATCCATATTATTTCTGAAAACCCACTTAGTGTCAATGATGGTCTTTCCTGAGGGGCGAGGAACAACTCTCCAGACCTTTATTCTTTCAAATTGAGAGAGATCTTCTTGCATGGCAGTGATCCAACATGGATCAGCTAGAGCTTCTTCAATTTTCATGGGTTCCATGACTGAGAGAAAGTTCACAGAGAGACAAATATTTCCAATACCTCTTCTTGTTTGGACACCTGCCTGTTGATCACCAATGATTGTTCAATAGGATGATATTTGGTCCATTTCGTGGCGGGTGGAAGAGGTGCAGGAAGGGATTTTGGAGAGTAGGAAGAAGAGGATTCGATAGGAAAAGTGTAGGTGGGTGGAAGAGGTGCAGGAAGGGATTTCGAAGTATTGGTTCGACTGAAGGTTCAGATACTAAAATATGAAGATTTGGTTCGGTAGGAGTTGAGCATGAAGGCTGATTGCTTTGAGAAAGAAGGTCTGCTAAAAAGGGGATAGAAGAAGGTCCTGCCGAATATTTGCCATTTATGTCTCATCGCTGGCAAAATATATTCTATTTGCTGATCGATTGGAGATTAAAGACCCACCATAATATATAAACATTTTGCGAGAAGGCGAGAAATTTATCATATATGATTACACCGCATGTGGGTGTGATGAATCATATATGATTAACGTCTATGTATTCTCACAAAATGTTTAGATTCTCGTTTGAACCTACCCCTACACCGATATATAAAACGTTTATTATATTTAAATTAAATTATATAATTATGTAACATTGGCCAATCCAAAAAATGTCAAGATTTGATGTATTTTGTTCATTTTAAACTTTTAAATTTTGAGTGTACTCAAACAATTGCAACATTTTCATTGGGTAAATTTTCTTGTAGTATTTCTATACTTTTTTCTATAAAAATAAAATTTATGTGTATTGTGTAATACTAGAAGCATACTCGCGCAATGCAGCTAGATACATCACGATTTTAATGTTTTATTTTATTTTCTGTTTTTTGTAGATTTACATTACGATTTTGGATGGTTTTGAGAGAGTGGTAATGATTTTTTTTATAAATTTGTTTAATTTAGACATAATAATATAATATTTTTTATAAAAAAATTATAAGTATTTTGTTAGAATTCAGTAATTATCTTATATATTTACAAAACTTTATATTTAAATTAAGATGTTTATCCTGTTTTGATCATGTTTATGAGTTAGTTATTAATTCAAACATATAGCTTTATAAATTTGTACTCATGCATCATGACTTGTATTTATGAATTTTAAGTAATGTGTATCAATAAACAGTACTTAATGCATAAAAATACAAAAACGACGACCAAAAAATCAAATTGACTTATAAAAAACTTGATGGATCTAGTATATATCATTCATAAGTAGGGAAGTTGGGTATAGGGGTAAGATGTACTCTTACTTTTCTTATCTGCAACTCTGCAAGGCGTAGAGAGAATGAAAGAAAGAACACTCGACTATTATACAAAAATGAGAAACAATAGATTATTTATTATATTTGAATTTATTGATAAAAGTACATTGCTCACGACCAATCATGTAACTTGTACCATCCATCTGGAAATGGATGACCAAGTTGTGACCAATAAAATCCATCGTCTCTAACCAACCAATAAGATCTTTGGTCCTTAACCGGATTATCATTTTCAAAAAATTGGTTACTTGTACCTTTACCAAAAACACCAAAAAAAGCAATCCTAGAATTCCAGTAGAAATGGGCATAATACAAAGTGGTTCCACTTACGTTAACGCAAAAGCTCCAATGCATATCAGTGTTAGACTCAAGAGTACGGTTCCTGAGATCATTGTCATTTGATTGTACATGAACGGTGATAGGATCGCTTATCCCGTTTTTGATATAAACACTCCAATAAGAAAGGGGACAAGACTTGTTTGTAGAGTTAGAGATTAGAGATGCATTTGCCGTGATAGCAAGCCAGAACATAAGCAAGAAAAATAAGTTCTTCATAGTGTATTAGATGAGGACTAAGTATGAAGACATTTATTTATACTCAAACACAGAAACTGTAATCACAAGAAATAATATTTAAAGATTCGTATCATGACATACATAGTATTTTTGTAATATAATTACCATAATAATTTTTTGTATATTCTAATATTTAGTAAGTTAAAACTATATATATTTAGAGCGTACGATCATTTTCTCCCTAAACCTTCAGATGGGTCCAAGAAGGAATTAGTTTTATCGCTACTAACAATGGTTGGGTACATGTATAATGTGACGTAATGTCAATGTTTTTTTTAAATCGTTAAATCGAGAGCCTGGAGTTTATTCTCATTATAAACTACTAAATTTATAATTAAATTAGAATTGTATTTGTAAAAGCAACCGAAAACTAAATGTTATTTTAAATCAAAGCTATGAATTCAAAGTTAAATGTTATTTCAAACACAAAGAAACAAACAAAGTTAAATATTATTTCAAATCCAAAAAGTCACATTATCATTTCTTTCCAAAAATGGTAGAAGAAAACAATATTTAATAGTGTATTTCTATGATCATTTATTTTCTTTTAAATTCTATTTATTATCTAAGCAAAAAATTATTTAACTCATATCTACATGAGCTAAAAGCATGAAATAGCAATCCGTTTTCACAAATTTCTTTATTATAGCATTGTATCTTTATTTTATTATTTTATTACAGTATACTTTGAAATTATTTTTTATACTTTAAAAAATTTATTGAATATAGTAATAGGTGATATTTTGATTTGAATTAAGAGGACATGACATATTACCAGGTTTCTTTGTCACGTCATTTTACACGTGTTACATAATGCTGACGTGACATTTCTTATTATAGTATTATAGTTTAAAAAAAAATTAACATTACATATTATTTAGTAAAATATATTAAATTAATTAAAGAATCTAAATTACTCGTTAATATAATAATATTAAGAAAGCTTGTAGATCACAATTTCTTTTGTTAACATTTTAAAAAATGTTTAAAAACGTATTTTTTGAACAAATAAAATAAGAAGTGTTACGTTGTTTTTTTTACAAAAAAAATTTATCTTGAAAAGAATATATCATTTTAATTTTAAAATAAATTTGACTACACATATCATGTAATAAATATATTAAATTGATTAGATTTTTTTAAAATTATTTATTAAGTAGGTTCGATCCCGTGTATTACACGGGGTAATTTAAAAATATTAAATCATGCAAGAAAAGTTATCTTATAGATATAAATGATAATCGAAAGTACGATACTACTTTTCCAAGTTTTTTTCCATTCAGAGTTGTTTTTTGCAGTTGATTATAAAATGTCCTTGTTTTAGGCAATTTTTCACAAGGGATGTAAATTTTTTGGAATTAGAAATGAAAATATATCATTAGTTAGTCAAAATGAAGTTAACCCTAGATTAAAATTGAATTTAAAAATGAAACTATATTAGTAATTTGAATTTAAACTTACAAGTAAATCCCCTTTTTTTGGGATTACTATACACGATGGAATTTTTCTTGAATTTATTATAAATATAGATATGTACATATGTATCTAAAGATAATTGTAAAAGTATAACTCTTGAGGTCGATATACCATATCTAATTCTTAATTTTTAATTCTTATCTCTCTCTCTCTCTTTCTCTCTCTCTCTCTCTCTATATATATTATAAGTTAATCTAGATAAAATGGAAACATTTATGAATTTATAATAAATATTTCTTTTTGAAAAATAAAAAATATAAACTATGAGGTTGGATATGTTATTTTGCTTAAAATAACTTTATAAAATATTGGTTTTTAAAACGATATGATAATATATTTAGTTGAATATGATGATTAATTGATTATATGTCAAGTTTTTTAACTAACTATATGTAAAGATTTGCTAGAAGATAATCATAAGAAAATAAAATAGAAAATCTTGTGAGTTTTTAAGTTTTGAATCAATAAGGTCGTTATTTAATCATCCACAAATTAGCAAAAATACATAAAAACGCTTGATTAAAGTGCCGTTTACCCGAACACTTACACGTTAAGTGCTTATCGATAAAATCCAACATCATTTACTCAATGGGTAAGATTTTAGTCCACCAAAATGGCATTGTATGTACAGTTTACCCGATAAACGCTAATCGTGGTAAGATTCTTGGTCCTTTTATATTCATCCAGTAAGATGATGTGACTTGGTAAGCGTGACGCCTTAAATATCTATATCAATCGTATACTTATATTTTGTAATAATATCAATCTAATTTTTTTATATAATTATAACCAAATCAACTATTATGAAAGATTAATTTAAAGTGAATTGACGAGAAACAAAACAATTTGACTTTGAAAATATCATTACCTAACCATCTGTTGATAACTGATATTATGTAGTTCAATTAAAATTAGAGGAAATAATATAATCATGATTGAGAAAATATAAATAATTAAATATAATATACTAAAATATTTTCATATTTATATTTTTGAAAAATGTTCGAACTCATAATCCAAAAGACAGTTGATAAGTGATATCTTTTTTTCCAAGTAATTAAATATTTTATGATAATTGTAAAGATGTTTAGTTGATAGAATGAAATTTGATAGAAGTGTAATTCGTCGAAATAAATTGACTTTGAAGTAAAAATTGATATGAAATTGCAAAAAGAAAATCACGACAACTTAATTATTATTTGTATCAAATCTCATACTAATTTCAACAAATCTTATACTAATCATGACACATTAATTCGTATATATTTATGATATTTAATAATATAATTAAATAAAAAATATTCAATATTTGACTCATTTCGAAGGTATTGACGAAGCGATTACAATGATATAATTTGTAAAAAATAAAAATGTTTTTAATGCATTTTAGTTAATTCATATACATTATTTATTTTTATATGTATAATATCCATGCATCGTAGACTTGTACCCAAACTCAAATAGCTTGTACATAGTTTAAATTTCTAAATCTGTCAACTTGGAGGACCATTTTTGTCAATTGGCCAAAGTGCTTATAAGACATAAGAATCTGATTTTTTCTTTCTTTCATTCTTGCACGTATTCTTCAATTCACCATCTTCTTCCTATCTCAATTTTCATATTTCAGACTTCTCTTCATCTCTCTCGGATAAATGGTCTACTCATCGAGAGCTACATCTAGGTATAATTTGTTTTTAGTTTTCTTCAGATTTTTGTTTATGGGTTTTGAGATTTTGAAACCCTTTGTGAAAATCTTGATGTATTAGGTTGAAGGAAGCTTAGGAGTTGATTTCCTTGTAATTTTGAAGCTAAAATACCAAAGATTGAAGGTAAGAATGCAAATTTTTTTTCATCTTTGTTTTCTTAAGGATTTCTTGATGTTAAAGTTTGATAAATGGTGGTATTAGGTTCATTACATGTTAGTAATGTTAAATTTGAGTTTTGGTATCAAAAGTGGGCAAAGGAATGGAACCATTAAAATGGTTTTGAGCTCCAATGTTTATTGCCCACAAGATGTTCGATAAAATGCCTAAACCATTTTTACAATTATGTGAAATTTCTGATTTCTGTCCCTGTTTTCAAAAATTCGTATAAAATTAACCGTAAGTCAAAATAAGTTAAAGTTTGCAGCTAGAAAGGTTTTTTTATCCTCTACAACTTTGTAGTTTACACCGAGACCTGAATCTAAGTCTAAGTTGCTCAAAAACACAGTTTTTTGGTCTGCAGCTACTCCAAATTTTTGTTGTTGTCTTTATTAATCTGTAGCAAATAAATCGTAGCTTCAATCATCGTGAGTTCAATTGTGATGGAATCCCGAAATGTGTAGTTACAATCTTGTTTAGAAAAGAATGACTAAATCATATCCTAATTAGGTGTTAAATGTGTGTTCGATATGACTTATGGTCGCGTATGATCTAGGATATGAGCTAAGTCTTTGTGGAAGCATTTTAAGCACTTTTTGGATATCAGGTATGGATTTCCTATTTCATTATATACGAGGATAATCCATTGATAAGATTGTCTATTGTATGATTAACTATATTTTGAACCATAAAGGTCGTTTGATAGATTTCATGGTAGTTATTTTCTTTTAACTCTCATGATTTTCACTTGATGTTATAATTTTGTATGACACAGTGGTCAGGGCATAGATCATTGTGATGCTCTGTGGTGCTCTCTTAAACCACAACGTCCCCATATTGGTGCTCTATAGTGTGAGCTTTACCTAGGCATGGGTGGGGCGTATGGACCGGTACTAGGATATGCGCATTATGATACGCATTTGTTGCGTACGGGAATGGATGTGTGTGCCCGCACTTCATCCTACAACCCATGTGGACTGATCCTCCCGTGGGATTTGTGACACATTAAGGGTTTCATCCATTGAATCCTCTCTGTGATTATGAACTGGGAAACATGTCTTGTAATTTATTTTTATAAGATGCTTTACGACATTTTTTTGTTTAAAAGTATTTTATAACACATGTGTTGACTTATTCATTGACTTCTGTTATGTCAAATTATTATGATTGTTTCCGCTACGAAATGATTTTATTTCCGTTATTATTTTTTATATATATATTTTTTAATCCGGTCACTGAGCAATTGTTCTCAGTCGTGTTCTTTGTTTCTAACACGGCATGCTCAGTAGAAAAGATTGGGGGAAATGTGTAGTTTTTGTTCAGGTGTTATACGCTCTATATTAAGCCGGTTGTGATCATGTTTTGAAGTTCTGGTAAATTTATTTTTTTTAGGTTTGTGTTTAATTGCTTGATACGGACCCTAATGCTTAATTAGATTATATTTGTGTTCTGGGTCATAAGTGTAACACGTACCCTGTCTTCAGCCACGCGGGACTGGGGGTATTACTGTTATGGTATCAGAGCATAGGTTATGATCTTGTAGTATATAATAGGCCATGGTCTATGAGGATTAGGTAAGCTTAAGTCGGCTAAACTTACGTTAGGACTTATAATTTATTATTAATATCTTTAAATTCTTTTGTTCAGTTATCATTCCTCCCAAGTAGACTCAACGAGGCAGACCTTCATCGCAAAGCCAAGATATTGGTGGTGATTCTACTCAGCCACCACGTACTCACTCTGATGTTCCTCCAGTGAGTCCTCCGCCTGTTAGCTCTCCCTCTGGCAGTGCATCTGCAACTGTTCTTGATGCAGCTATACGTCGGTCTCTAGCTAGTATCTTACCTAGGATGCTCACACAGTCTCTCCAGTCTATACATCCTGGTATCACTCAGCTAGGAAGTGCTCAACCTACTTCTCAAGTGGCTCCGTGAATTTAATAAGTAAAAGCCACGTACTTTTAATTCAGCAGCTACTCCGGTTGATGCTGAACACTGGATTTCACATCTTAAGAAAAAATTTCTGATTTTAGGGTGTCCAGATAACATCTCTGTCCAGCTGGCTGTTTGTAAGTTAGAGGATGATGCTGAGAGATGTTGGCAATCTTGGAAGAGAAACCACGAGAGAAATGATTCTGTGGGGTCCTTAACTTGGGCACAATTCAGTGATATCATTCTTAATCAGTATTTATCCAGACCTGAACGAGATGATTTGTCTCATGAATATGCCACAATAAATCAACATGACGATGAATCTGTTACTGACTTTATAGCTCGCTTCCAGCGACTTCTTAGTCTTCTTAGTCTTGTTGGATCATATTAGCAGGTTCTTCAGAGGATCAGATACAAAAATTCTTATGGGGGTTACACGACAAGTTTAGTAGCCGACTGATTGACCGGGAGTTCACTAGTATCAGTCAGGTTATAGACGCCGCTCGACGTATAGAGCTGTTTAAATTGAGATATGCATCTATTGGCCGAAATATTAGCTAGAAGGGATCTCTCAGTTCATCATGTAGTAAGTCTGGCGGGTCATCCGTTAAACGCCAAAAGTGCGGCCATACATCTCAGGGGCGATCTTCCTATAGTTTGTCTCAATCTTCTTCTATCAGAGATTCATCAGATGGGGTTCATAAAGTTTTATGTAAGGAGTGTGAAAAGTTTCATAAGCCAGGTCCTTGTCTTTCTAAAATAGGAGCATGTTTCAATTGTGGCAAGACAGGCCATATTGCTCGTAATTGCAGGTCTAAGTCATCAAGTCAAAGTCAGGGTACTGCTTCCCAATCCACTGCTGGTGAAAAGGTATTTGGACATGGTTGCCGAAGTTCGATAAGTAAAAGGTTCGGTAACGGTGACACTTACCTTAAAGAAGAGAGTTCGGTAGGAATGGACCTTACCGAAAATATATACATAAGGTTTACCGAAAAGAGTTTCGGTAGGAATAAGGGAGTGCCGAAGATAGAACTTCGATAAAGAAGAGGATTATCGAAAGGTCTTAAGGCTTTTGGTGGGAAAAGCTACCGAAACAGGACTTCGGTAGATAAGGACTTAGAGATTTTTTTTTACTCAAAATTTAACATACCTACAGATCCAATAAGATAGTTGAATCTTGCTTCATCTTCTAACTGAAAGTCAGTTGGACTGAAGTGCAACTCAATATCTCCTTTAGAGATATGATCTATGATAAAGTGATATCTGATATCTATGTGCTTGGACCTAGAATGAAGCACCGAATTGTTTACAATGACAATTACACTTGAATTGTCACACAGAATGGGGACTCTAGTAGAACTGATCTTAATCTTGTAGTTGATTCTTCATTCACAATATTTGAGCACAACAACTTCCGCTAGCAACATATTCAGCCTATGACAATTACACTCAATTATGAAGAGAGTTCGGTACTTGGACATGAGAATTCGGTATTTGGACATGGTTGCCGAAGTTCGATAAGTAAAAGGTTCGGTAACGGTGACACTTACCTTAAAGAAGAGAGTTCGGTAGGAATGGACCTTACCGAAAATATATACATAAGGTTTACCGAAAAGAGTTTCGGTAGGAATAAGGGAGTGCCGAAGATAGAACTTCGATAGAGAAGAGGATTATCGAAAGGTCTTAAGGCTTTCGGTGGGAAAAGATACCGAAACAGGACTTCGGTAGATAAGGACTTAGAGATTTTTTTTTTACTCAAAATTTAACATACCTAGAGATCCAATAAGATAGTTGAATCTTGCTTCATCTTCTAACTGAAAGTCAGTTGGACTGAAGTGCAACTCAATATCTCCTTTAGAGATATGATCTATGATAAAGTGATATCTGATATCTATGTGCTTGGACCTAGAATGAAGCACCGAATTGTTTACCATGACAATTACACTTGAATTGTCACACAGAATGGGGACTCCAGTAGAACTGATCTTAATCTTGTAGTTGATTCTTCATTCACAATATTTGAGCACAACAACTTCCGCTAGCAACATATTCAGCCTATGACAATTACACTCAATTAGATCCAAACCCGAGTCTTTGGGATACCAAAGACCTAGGTTCATGGTACCCTTTAGATACCGAAAGATGCGTTTTACAACGACTAAGTGAGATTCCTTAGGATTGGCCTGATAGCGTGCACAAAGACAGGTAGCAAACATAATATCTGGTCTGCTAGCAGTAAGATAAAGAAGAGAACCAATCATTCTCTATAATTAGTGATATCAACTGATTTACCAGCTAAATCAGCATGAATTTTAAGAGGTGGTGCCATGGGGGTTTTCATGGGGGAGCAATTTTCAAAGTTAAACTTTTTGAGGAGGTCACGAATATATTTGCTTTGATTTATAAAAATTCCCTCAGAAGTTTGTTTAATTTGAAGACCAAGAAAAAATGTAAGCTCACCTATCATGCTCATCTCATAATTAATCTTCATGAGAGAGGCAAACTCCTGACAAAGAGATTCGTCAGTAGCACCGAAAATGATATCGTCCACATATATTTGAACAAGAATAATATTATCTCTGTTCTTCTTGAGAAAGAGATTGTTGTCAATTTTACCTCGGGTATATTTGTTGGATAGAAAAAGTCTGATAAGGTATCATACCTGGCACGAGGAGCATGTTTGAGACCATAAAGAGCCTTATCCAGTTTGAACACGTAGTCTGTATGAGTAGGATCTTCAAAGCCAGGAGGTTGCTTCACATATATTTCTTCAGCATGCTCTCCATTTAGGAAAGCACTTTTGACATCCGTTCGAAAAACTCGAAAGTTTTTATGAGCAACATGAGCTAGAAAGATTCTTATTCCCTCAAGTCTAGCAACAGGAGCAAAGGTTTCATCATAATCAATTCCTTCCTCCTGTCTATATCGTTGAGCAACAAGTCTAGCTTTGTTTCGGATGACAGTGCCTTCTTCATCCATCTTATTTCTGAAAACCCACTTAGTGTCAATGATGGTCTTTCCTGAAGGGCGAGGAACAAGTCTCCAGACCTTGTTTCTTTCAAATTGAGAGAGCTCTTCTTGCATGGCAGTGATCCAACATGGATCAGCTAGAGCTTCTTCAATTTTCATGGGTTCCATGACTGAGAGAAAGTTCACAGAGAGACAAATATTTCCAATACCTCTTCTTGTTTGGACACCTGCCTGTTGATCACCAATGATTTGTTCAATAGGATGATATTTGGTCCATTTCGTGGCGGGTGGAAGAGGTGCAGGAAAATATTTTGGAGAGTAGGAAGAAGAGGATTCGGTAGGAAAGGTGTAGGCGGGTGGAAGAGGTGCAGGAAGGGATTTCGAAGTATTGGTTCGACTGGAGGTTCGTATACTAAAATATGAAGATTTGGTTGGGTAGGAGTTAAGCATGAAGGCTGATTGCTTTGAGAAAGAAGGTCTGCCGAAAAGGGGATAGAAGAAGGTCCTGCCGAATATTTGCCATTTATGTCTCATCACTGGCAAAATAAATTCTATTTGCTAATCGATTGGAGATTAAAGACCCACCATAATATATAAACATTTTGTGAGAAGGCGAGAAATTTATCATATATGATTACACCGCATGTGGGTGTGATGAATCATATATGATTAACGTCTATGTATTGCCAATGTAACATGTGCTTAATCATATATGATTAAGTGTATGTATCATATATGATATCACACTTCTCGCATTCTCACAAAATGTTTAGCTTCTCGTTTGAACCTACCCGTACACCGATATATAAAACGTTTATAATATTTAAATTATATAATTATGTAACATTGGCCAATCCAAAAAATGTCAAGATTTGATGTATTTTGTTCATTTTAAACTTTTAAATTTTGAGTGTACTCAAACAATTGCAACATTTTCATTGGGTAAATTTTCTTGTAGTATTTCTATTCTTTTTTCTATAAAAATAAAATTTATGTGTATTGTGTAATACTAGAAGCGTACTCGCGCAATGCAGCTAGATACATCATGATTTTAATGTTTTATTTTATTTTCTGTTTTTTGTAGATTTACATTACTATTTTGGATGGTTTTGAGAGAGTGGTAATGATTTTTTTATGAATTTGTTTAATTTAGACTTAATAATATAATGTTTTTTATAAAAAAATTATAAGTATTTTGTTAGAATTCAGTGATTATCTTATATATTTCCAAAACTTTATATTTAAATTCAGTGATTATCTTATTGTTTTTTTTTAGGTTTGTGTTTAATTGCTTGATACGGACCCTAATGCTTAATTAGATTATATTTGTGTTCCGGGTCATAAGTGTAACACGTACCCTGTCTTCAGCCACGCGGGACTGGGGTATTACTGTTATGGTATAAGAGCATAGGTTATGATCTTGTAGTATATAATAGGCCATGGTCTGTGAGGATTGGGTAAGCTTAAGTCCGGTAAACTTACGTTAGGACTTATAATTTATTATTAATATCTTTAAATTCTTTTGTTCAGTTATCATTCCTCCCAAGCAGACTCGACGAGGCAGACCTTCATCGCAAAGGCAAGATATTGGTGGTGATTCTACTCAGCCACTACGTACTCACTCTGATGTTCCTCCAGTGAGTCCTCCACCTGTTAGCTCTCCCTCTGGCAGTGCATCTGCAACTATTCTTGATGCAGCTATACGTCAGTCTCTAGCTAGTATCTTACCTGGGATGCTCACACAGGCTCTCCAGTCTATACATCCTGGTATCACTCAGCTAGGAAGTGCTCAACCTACTTCTCAAGCGACTCCTATTATTTCTCCGGGTGCATCTTCTGGTCCATCTGGATCTGATATGTCTCTACATCAGTGGCTCCGTGAATTTAATAAGTAAAATCCACATACTTTTAGTTCAGCAGCTACTCCGGTTGATGCTGAACACTGGATTTCTCATCTTGAGAAACGTTTTCTGATTTTAGGGTGTCCAGATAACATCTCTGTCCAGTTGGCTGTTTATAAGTTAGAGGATGATGCTGAGAGATGTTGGCAATCTTTGAAGAGAAGCCACGGGGGAAATGATTCTGTGGGGTCCTTAAATTGGGCACAATTCAGTGATATCTTTCTTAATCAGTATTTCTCCAGACCTGAACGAGATGCTTTGTCTCGTGAATATGCCACAATAAATCAACGTGACGATGAATCTGTTACTGACTTTATAGCTCGCTTCCAGTGACTTCTTAGTCTTGTTGGATCATTTGCAGGTTCTTCAGAGGATCAGATACAAAAATTCTTATGGGGGTTACACGACAAGTTTAGTAGCCGACTAATTGACCGGGAGTTCACTAGTATCAGTCAGGTTATAGACGCCGCTCGGCGTATAGAGCTGTTTAAATTGAGATATGCATCTATTGGCCGAAATAATAGCAAGAAGGGATCTCTCAGTTCATCATGTAGTAAGTCTTTGCACTGGCTACTGATAAGCCAACTTCTGGTATGATTTATGGTATTTTATCTATTAATACTCGTCCTGGGTATGTATTGTTTGATACGAGTGCGACACACTCAATCGTATCTGATGCATTAGAAGCTTTTCTAAAACACTATGAATCACTGACGGATCATCATTTAGTGATCACAACACCGATGGGCACATCTGTTTATATTATTAATCAATTCCAACATTGTCCGTTATTAATGGGTACTCATGTACGGGAGGTAACACTACTACCCATGAGAATGAATCATTTTGACATAATTCTCGGTATGGATTTGTTGACCCAACATTGAGCTATTATTAATTGTGAAACAAAGCATTTCATATTCGGTGATGTGAATCATCCCAAAGAAGTGTATCAAGGGTGTGAGCCGAATCCCGACTCTTGCACTTTCTCATCTCTTCAAGATGAGCCATTTTTCTGGCAGGGGAGTACTAGTTTCTTTGTTGCACTCACAGATCTTGGAGAGGTACCATCTAAACTTGATTTAATTTATGTGGTTAATGAATTTCCGGATGTATTTCCGAATGAGCTTCCTGGACTCCCTCCTGATCGTGAGGTGGAGTTTTCAATTGAATTATTTCCCGGCACAAGTCCAATCTCAAAGGCTCCTTATCGTATGGCTCCATCTGAAATGAAAGAGACCAAGGATCAAATTCAAGATCTTTTAGATAAGGGTTATATACGACCTAGTGTATCCCCATGGGGAGCGCCAGTTCTGTTTGCCAAAAAGAAGGACAGTTCTATGCCAGTATGTATTGACTATCGCGAACTGAACCGAGTCACTATGCGCAATAAGTACCCATTGCCTCGGATTGATGATTTGTTCGATCAACTTCAAGGGGCAAAATATTTTTCTAAAATTGATTTGAGGTCTGGTTATCATCAGCTCCGAGTTCGGGAGCAAGATATTCCAAAGACAGCATTTCGTACTCGGTACGGCCATTTTGAGTTCGTCGTTATGCCATTCGGGTTGACGAATGCTCCTGCTGTTTTTATGGACCTTATAAATAGAGTGTTCAAAGACTACTTGGACGAGTTCGTCATAGTATTTATTGATGACATTCTTATATACTCTAAATCTGAAGAGGAGCATTCTAAACATCTACGTATAACTCTAGAGGTTTTGAGATCTAAGAAGCTATACGGGAAATTTTCTAAATGTGAATTCTAGATTCAGCAGGTGATGTTTCTTGGTCACATCATCTCAGCTGATGGTGTACAGGTGGATTCTGCCAAGGTTGAAGCTGTTTCTAAATGGCCGAAACCGACTAATGTGTCTGAAGTGCGTGGTTTCCTTGGTCTGGCAGGTTACAACAGGCGCTTTGTCGAGAATTTCTCTAAAATTGCCTTACCAATGACTCAGTTACTTCTTAAAGGAGTTAAGTTTGTTAGGGGCGAGGCTCAGGACCGTAGCTTCGAAGAATTAAATTGTCGACTGATTACTGCCCCGGTGTTAGCTTTACCTTCGGGTACCGATGGTTTTTAGGTCTAGAGTGACACATATCGTCATGGGTTAGGTTGTGTATTGATGCAACATGGGAAAGTTATAGCCTATGCTTCACGACAATTGAAGCCATATGAGGCTAATTACCCAACTCATGATCTCGAACTTGTTGCAGTCATCTTTGCTTTGAAAATCTGGCGGTATTACTTAGATGGCGAAACTTGTGATATTTTTACAGATCATAAGAGCCTAAAGTACATCTTCACCCAGAAAGAGCTAAATATGAGACAACGACGATGGCTCGAGTTGCTTAAGGACTATGATGTTCGCATTCAATATCACCCCGGTAAGGCGAATGTCGTAGCTGATGCTTTGATTCGAAAAAGCGTAGGTGAAGTTTCTTGTCTTCTAGTTCCACAGGAAAAAGAGAAAGATTTAGAGCACCTTCAGATCGAGTTTTGTCCATATCGTGGAGATGGATGGTTGGATGCCTTGTCTATTGAGTCA